>OX493337.1:2537500-3770000 GCA_950371115.1 Anania fuscalis
TTGTTATTAGCAATTACATGTTAGCCCTATCAAAGATATCTTAACACTTGATAAAAAGTCATGAAAAAATACGTACAATTTTGACTAAGTTGCAGTTGAAAAAGACCTCGCCCAGTATGCGATAATTTGTGGGTTCGATTCCCTCCTGAGGCAGTTGATTTTTAGGGTTCTGTACTCAAAGGGTAAAACGGAACCCTATTACTAAGACTCCGCTGTCCGTCTGTCTATCTGTCTGTCTGTCACCGGGCTGTATTTCATGAACCGTAATAGTAAGGGCCTGTTTCACAATGTACGGATTAAGTATATGACGACCTCCGTAGCCGAGAGGCGAGCAAGCCGGAATTTAAAAAGGTGCCGCCATCTCTGAGGTTCCGGGTTCGATTCCCGGTCGGGTCAATGTCGAAAACGAACTTTTCTATATTGGCTCGGGTCTGGGTGTTGTGGTACCGTCGTTGTTTCTGATTTCTATAACACAAGTGCGTTAGTTTTTTTTAATTGTTTCCACAATCACACCAATTATCTAGCCCCAAACTAAGCAAAGCTTGTGCTATGGCGACTAGATAACGGATAAACATACATAAATACGAATAAAACATCCATGACTTAGGTACAAATGCTCGTGCTCATCATACAAATATTTGCCCCTTGCGGGATTCGAACCCGCAACCGCCAGACTTTGTGGTCTGGAGCGCGAACCACTACACCAAACGGCCGTCAAAATGCCAAATAGCTATGTAACTGATAAAAATATGTATAGGATAAAGTGCTTGAATTAATGTGTCATATACGGTGGTGAAACGCAGAAATTGTGTTTATCCTAAAGATAAGTACCTAATAAACTTATTTGTACAATGTAAAACAGGTCATTAGACTGTTGAAATTTTGACACATGATGTATTTCTGTTGCCGCGATAGGAATAAAATAAATATTTAAAGGGGCTCCCATACAACAAATGTGATTTTATCGTTCGTTTTGTTAGATAATGTTACGGAACCCTTCGAGCGTGAATCCGAATCGGACAGGGTTTTTTCAAATCTTATATTATTATCTTAAATGTTTGCTCCGTATAGCAGCATAAGCGTAATGGAACCCTCGTAAACACAGTTAGTACTTATTACGTACCTACTTAATGTATTTGCCTGCATTCGTCGATCTTACTTAGGGCCAAAAACAAGCAAATTGCACTCAACCCTTTCTGCTCGTCTTCCGAGAGAACGCAATCCGCTCTTGAGGTTTTTAAGCTCGGCACCAAATCTTTGAGCTGGTTGCCCACCAAATGCTATAAGACATTGGAGACCGAAGACATCTTGGAAAAATAAGATACTTGTTACCTTTTTTTTCTTAACATGGTTGGAGTTTTATGTAGGTACTCCTAAATGTTCATTTTCTATTATATATTCTATTATCTACGAGCACCTCAATAACTATAGAACATGTAATTACTTTTAAACTTTCGCGTTGCATAATTTAAAACTCAATGAAACGGGAATTAACAAATTATCCGCGACATGGAATCCAGTGATTAAAAATAAACAATCTCGTTTTGTTTTGCGATCGAGTTCTCACCTGAATACGGACGCGGCGGTTAGTGTGCAGAATAGGGACAAAGTGAGTGTAGTGTGTGACGGTACTTGGCGTGAAAATAATATCATGAGGGTAGATGAAGAATCTGCCTCTCATACGGAGTGAAGACATCGCTGTTCCAGTCAGCCTGTGACCACGGTCGGTGTAACCCGATCGAAACGTCAGGCAAAAGAGGTAACATTTTGTACCTAAATTATGATCGCGTTAATTCCCGTTTCATTGAGTTATAGAACATGTATCCATAAAATTGGATGCTTATATTAATTTTGCTTAGAAAACATATATGGCCTTACTACAAAAAATAGACTAGTGTTGAACACTTGTCTAAAGATTAGTCAACCAATTTGAAATGTTGACACATCATACATTCGAGACATATTTTACACACATTTATCTTTACCACACACTTATCAACATCAGTCTATATTTTTGTAGTAAGGCCATTGCTGTCTAGTCTAGACAAACCTAACATAGGCTTTATGACAATATTAACCAAAATTATGTGGTAACTTTCTGGAAATAAATTCTATTCTATTCTATTCACCGCAAGACCTGCAACCATCCGCCGCAAGACCGATGCGATCGCTACTTGCCGTGAGCATAGCTAGGTGCGCGAGCTTCCATACGATTTCATACAAAGAATTCTAAAATGCAATGACTTGTGGTGGTTGCGGGTCTTGCAGTGTTTATAGATGCGCGGTCACCTTTACAAGGAATGTGTTGCTAGAGATTCCTATAGTATCAGTCAGCCAATAGATGGTATTCGAAAAAAGTCCGCTTCCTATCCTTACCTGCTCATATTTAGTACACATTAACAAATTACACAGTCCTCGAACACTGTTAAACTTTCCCGTGGAAAAGGTCACACAGTTTCATATCTTCGCTGCACATTTTTGCACCGAACATCTTATTTTATTTATTTTATTTTATTAGGAAGACCAAGGTTTACAATTTTTCAATAATTATATCTTCCTCGCACAGCTTTGGTGGATGTCTAGCCTTATCGGAAGGTAATAGCGCTCGCCCGCTGTTTGCGCGGCACCAATCTGCGGCCACCTGCCAAACATGACCTACAACCGATACAAATACCTACTCAGGTAGTGTGGGTATTCATATACCCACACTACCTTAGTAGTTATATTGCCAGGTTTAAAAATAGAAACTTTTTTTGACGATGTTAGACGTTGTGCCTTTGCACCGAGCTCGGTAAAGGTTAGGGCATTTTATTTAAAGGAACATGCTCCGTAAAGTTTTTTAATTTGATTTGTTCTTGTTAGCGAAAACATTTTAGTCTACAGCTAACAACCGAATTTTGGCTATCTAAGGTTGAGTTTTCTAAGGTTTATTATAGGAAGCGGGCACCCGCTCATATTTTGTACACATTAACAAATTACACATTCCTCGAACAGCTCCCGTGGTAGGGTCACACAGTTTCACATCCTCGCTGCACATTTTCGTACCGAACAGCTTCCTCGCACAGCTTTGGTGGATGTCTAGCCTTATCGGCAGGTAATAGCGCTCGCCCGCTGTTTGCGCGGCACCAATCTGCGGCCACCTGCCAAACATGACCTACAACCGACACAAATACCTACTCAGGTAGTGTGGGTATTTCTATACCCACACTACCTTAGTAGTTATATTGCCAGGTTTAAAAATAGAAACTTTTTTGACGATGTCAGGTTGTGCCTTTGCACCGAGCTCGGTAAAGGTTAGGGCATTTTATTTAAAGGAACATACTCCGTGAAGTTTTTTAAATTGATTTGTTCTTGTTAGCGAAAACATTTTAGTCTATAGCTAACAACCGAATTTTGGCTATCTAAGGTCGAGTTTTCTAAGGTCTATTGCGTTTAGCAATAGACCTTAAAAAAACTTAACAACACTTAACTTTAACAACACATCACACATACATTGCTCTGATCCTAAGGTAAGTAGTTAAAGCACGTGTTATAGAAATCAGAAACAACGACGGTATCACAACGCCTAGACTCGAAACAATATAGAAAAGTTCGTTTTCTACATTGCCCCGACCGGGGATCGAACCCAGAACTTTAGAGATCGCCATATAGTCCGGCGTACTCGCCTCTCGGCTACGGAGGTCGTCAAGATTATCTCGATTACCTATTTTAGGTACCTAGGTATAAACTTAGTCCCACGCTGCCAACCGGCCAATCTGGAAGTCACTGGGGGAGGCCTATGTTCAGCAGTAAACGTCCTGTGTCTGAAATGAAGATGATGATAAACAAAGTAAGTAAGTGATTGCGTCTTACGTTTTCAGTTTACGATTAACTAGCTGTGCCCGCAGCTTCACCCGCGTGGGATACGGCTTCTTTTATTAACCCTTAGGAGGTGAATAGTAGTAATACAATAGAATCTCGATTATCCGGACTTATTCTTCACGGCCCTAAATTACTGACTTATCCCGCCTCCAATTTTTTTCAAGAAAGCTATTTGAGCGATTGTTGCTATATGCTGGTAAAATCGTGAAACTACAAAATTGCAAACATTAAAAAAGGCATGGAATAAATTAATATAGATTATTTGATTTAGCTTTAAAATCGATTACCGGAATTTCGATTATACGGAATACCTCTAGTTTTAGTTGAGTCGGATAATGGGGATTCTACTGTATAACATAGTTTCCGTGTATTATTCCGGGATAAAAAGTAATCTAGCTATGCTATTCTGGACTAGAATTTATCTCTGTCTCCAATTTGATTCATATCCGTGTTTCTAACTTAACTTACTTAACTTTTATTTATTTAGTTTAATCTTTTCTTCGTCCTTGAACCGTGTTAACTAACTACATAATAGATCGACAAAGGATAAGACAATACAAACATCTAATTCCGTGAAATAATTTTCGCTAAGTTCCGCAGTTGCGGTCTGCCATGCCGCAACAGGATGAAATCTACAACTAAGAGACGTGGTGCAAGGCTAATAAACTCGAATCCTAATTTACATTTACTTTATATATTTGAATGTATATGAAAGAAATAAAAGTTCATTTGGCACAATTAAACCTGCATTTGCAGAGTACAGAGTGTTGTGACGATGTATTTTATTTTAAGCTGAAAAGGTGTCTTTTAAAAGAGAGTATTTATTGCTATTTAATTAAGCTTTTGAATTTGAATTTATCCAGTGAATGGTCAATTCGATATTTTTATACTATACTAATATTGTAGGCTACTATAACTCGATTTCAGGGACTATGGAGTAAATAACTTATTATGAGTCAAAGTTTTGAAAGGTTATTAAATTCAGGAACAGGTCCCAATGATAGAATGTTAAAAAGGAACCAGCAAAATTAAAGAGGGTCTTTAAAAGCAGTTAATTTTAGGGAAAATATTTGAAAAAAAAAAAAAGTTAAATATTTGGAAAAAATGTGAAAAATTAAATAAAAACATGAATTTAACGTTCGTTACTCTACCGTTGCAGTTCATATTTAACCGGTTCATAGTTCAATAACCTCGATTTTGCAAACGATACAGGTAAGACCAGCACTGGGATTCACATTTTCAAACCCAAAACCCCTGAGTGATGACTAAGCGTTTTGACCATTGGAAGAATTAGGCCTTTGAAACTTACAACGACCTTTAAAAATATTTCTGATCATTTTGCTTGCAATATCCTATATCTTATTTCCCCTAACTGATTAGTATAATAATCAGATCGCTACATGCAGCCACTTAGAGCCGGCAGAAGTACCCGCAAAACTTCGCAATAGTTCAGCAAGCCGTGACTGATGCGAGCTGCGAAGGTTTGGTTTGTTTTCCAGGATGAGACATGATCTTCGCACAGTGGATAATAGACCTCAATCTAATGTGGTATTTTAGGTTCTGAACTTAATTGATGTCAACTGGACAATATTGTGTCGTGTGGAGCCGGCACGTTAAAAGAATTACAATGCACCACCCCTTCTGTTCCTATGGGTGTCGTAAGAGGCGACTACAGGAGAACCGCCATAAGAAGACGGGCAGCAGCGTCTCCTCTTTACCATTGGCCAGACTGCGATCGCCAACCCGCCTGCCAAGCGTGGCGATTATGGCAAAATCCTCCTTTTGGAAAGGCCTGTGTCCGGCAGCTTTATTGATTACACAAAAGCCTTTGACTGTGTACAATGGGATAAACTGTGGAATGTGATGCTTGAAATGGGAGCTCCTGAACACCTCGTTGCTTTGATCCAAAGTCTGTACACTGAAAATCGCTCTTTCATCAGAATAGGAAATGAATGCTCCAATATGTTCCAGACTAAAAAAGGAGTGAGACAGGGCTGTATATTGTCTCCAGCACTTTTCAACATATATGGAGAGCACATTATTCGTAGGACTACGGAAAACTGGGAGAAGGGTTTCCCTGTGGGTGGTAAGAGACTTTCAAATCTCCGATATGCCGACGACACCATTCTTTTGGCAACATCCATGGAGGATATGAACGAGTTGTTCCAAAGACTCGAGCTTGAAAGTGGAAACATTGGTCTAGCAGTGAACAGAGCAAAGACGAAGCTCATGATAGTTGATCGAGCCGGAAAGTTAACAAATGTCACCTGCAACATTCCTGGCATCAACAAAGTCGATCACTACATATACTTGGGCTCCCAAATCAACAGTGATGGCAGCTGTGTCCACGAGATTAAGAGGAGAATCGGTATGGCAAAAGATGCAATGTCCCGTCTAAACAAAATCTGGAAGAAAAGAGGAATTGGTATCAAAACCAAGGTCAGACTGATACGAGCCTTGGTATTCCCTATCTTTCTTTATGGAGTAGAAACGTGGACAATCCTGGCTCGAGAAAGGCAAAGGATTGATGCATTCGAGATGTGGTGCTGGAGACGAATGCTGAG
Source organism: Anania fuscalis (assembly GCA_950371115.1). Classification (NCBI taxonomy): domain Eukaryota; kingdom Metazoa; phylum Arthropoda; class Insecta; order Lepidoptera; family Crambidae; genus Anania; species Anania fuscalis. The sequence goes on from OX493337.1 coordinate 2,543,926, forward strand.
AATACCTTGGACTGCAAAACGCACCAATGCATCAATTCTAACCCAGCTCCAAATAAAAACTCGCTTGTCCACCGTGTGCCGACAACGTATTCTCTCATACTTTGGCCACACCATGCGCAGAGGCGACAAAAATCTTGAAAAATTGATCATGGTTGGGAACACTGAAGGCAAAAGATCGCTCGGTCGTTCGCCAACAAGATGGGCCGATCAAATAAAAGACTCGTCATCTGGATTTTACTCGGTTGTAAGAGACGCGCTGGACAGAAACCGGTGGAGGCAGATCATCCGCTCCAGATGCAACCCTGATGCTGACCACGATCCTCAGACATGAGGGACCGACCCGAGAGAGAGAGAGTGTCCGGCAGTGGACTGATATAGGCTGGTGGTGATGGACAATATTATTTATCCTATTATTTGTATCCATTTGTACGTTCTACCTGTAAAGCTCTTAAAACAGAATAGGCATTTATTATTACGGAATAAGATAAATTGGTGGATAAAAAATAACAAAAAGGCATTTTTTTATGTACCTACCTGTCAAACTACTATTGTGTACATTAATGTAGCATGTAATGCAATGTTTTTACTCCATCATCAAATTGGTACTTTACGGTAACGGCAGCGAAATGGCAATCAACGATAATGACAATGACAACAGCAACGGTACTGACAACGGCAACGGCAACGGCCGCGATGACGGAAACGGCAACGGAAATAACGGCAATGGAAACAGTAGAGGTAACGTCAACGGCAAAAAACGGCTACTGCAACGTTGCGTTGTATCCTGTTTGTGTTGTATACTTTACATTTACTCTGCTCAATGTTAGTTCTGTTTAACAGTGTTCCATGGATGGATAGAGGAAATAGCTCTAATAAACTACTCGAAACATGTTTCTGCAGACGTTATTAAGTTGAGGAACTTTCATTCAGCTACTTGTAATACTGTGAAACGAAGTGTGTTTCGAATAACTAAAATACAGTCTAGTTTTGAAAACAATACTTAAGTTGGAATGGAATAAATAAAGGTATCTTGTTGGGTTATAAACAAATATTCATTTTGTGGACTTTGTTGTGTGCATTTGTGGACTATGAGAAGGCGTTTGACTCTGTCGAGACCTGGGCTGTTCTAGAATCCCTGCAGCGATGCCAAGTCGACTGGCGATATATCCAAGTGTTGAGGTATCTCTACAATGCAGCCACAATGGCCGTCCAAGTACAGAACCAGCAGACTAAACATATCCCCTTACATCGAGGTGTGAGACAAGGGGATGTTATATCCCCCAAATTGTTCACAAATGCCTTGGAGGATGTGTTTAAAATGCTGGACTGGAAAGGACAAGGCATCAACATCAACGGTGAATACATCTCACACTTGCGATTTGCGGACGACATCGTCATCGTGGCCGAAACGTTGCAGGATCTACAATCCATGCTGAACGGCCTTGCTGATTCTTCTCAACGCATCGGTCTGCGGATGAACCTGGACAAAACCAAGGTTATGTTCAACGACCACATCATTCCGGAACCCATTTCAGTGCAAGGCAGTGATCTCGTGGTTGTTAAGGAATATGTCTACCTTGGGCAAATTTTGCAGTTGGGCAGAAACAACTTCGAGAGAGAGGCCAGTAGAAGAATACAGCTAGGCTGGGCAGCATATGGGAAATTACGTCGAGTATTTACGTCGCCCATTCCACAAAGTCTTAAGACGAAAGTTTTTAATCAGTGCGTCCTACCCGTCATGACATACGGAGCCGAAACGTGGACACTCACGATAGGGCTGGTCCACAGATTTAAAGTCGCTCAGCGAGCTATGGAAAGGGCTATGCTCGGAGTTTCTCTGAAGGATCGGATCCGAAATGAGGTAATCCGACAGAAAACTAAAGTCATCGACATAGCCCATCGAATAAGCAAGCTGAAGTGGCAGTGGGCCGGCCATATTTGTCGCAGAACCGATAACCGCTGGGGTAAACGAGTTCTTGAGTGGAGACCGCGTGTCGGCAAGCGTAGTGTGGGACGCCCTCAGACTAGATGGAGTGACGATCTTCGCAAGGTTGCTGGCAGGAGCTGGATGAGAGTAGCCGTGGATCGTGCAGAGTGGCGTGCAATTGGAGAGGCCTATGTCCAGCAGTGGACTAGTGTGGGCTGATGATGATGATGATTCATTTTGTAACATCACATACATTGCTCTAATCTTATGGTAAGTAGCTAAAGTTGGTACTGTGTTATAAAACCATGAGATAACGATGATACCACAACAAATAGACCAGAGACAATATAGATAAGTACGTTTTCTACATCGGGTATCAAACCCGGGACCCTAGAGGTGGCGACGGCAAGTCTGAAGTGCTCGCCTCTTGGCTAAGGAGGTCGTCGAATTGGTCACTTGATGGTCAGTTATGATGAAGACTAAAGTGGAGCATGCTAATACTAAATAAATAAATCTATAACGTGTCTTATTATCTCCATAAAAGAAAACGGCCGCCTTAAAACAGTACCCTTAATGTTTATGTTGTCACGTACGTGCCGGGTCGAGTGGTGCCGGCACGTTAAAAGAATCGCACCACCCCTTCTCTTCCTATGGGCGTCGTAAGAGGCGACTACAGGAGAACCGCCACAAGAAGACGGGCAGCAGCGTCTCCTCTCCACCATTGGCCAAACTGCGATCGCCAACCCGCCTGCCAAGCGTGACGATTATGGTAAAATCCTCCTTTTAGAGAGGCCTGTGTCCAACAGTGGACTGATATAGGCTGGCGATGATGATGTCACGTAGGTACACATGTGTTTATTACATATTTGAACTTCTGACCCATAGGTCTTTGAGACAACATACCATACCTATGTGCGTCAGTAACCTCATAACTCACGTTTAACAATAGAAATGGGTCTCCAAGAATTATTAATGATAACTGTCAAGAGAATGAGTCACTAGGCACCAATTTGAGGTTGCTACAAACAAACGACTGAAGGTTCTGCGTTAAATAAAATAATAGGTTAGTTTTAGTACAACATAAGGGACATTATTAAATTTGAAAAATCACCTTCAGTTATTGAGGTAACTTCAATTGCACACGGTACCACACTTTACTCATGTGACGGTACAGTCTAAACAAGTGCCGCGCTCTGGAGTGACGGTAGTAGAGACTGCCTAGGCTTGTCTACATAGATACTTCTAGACACTATCATCCTACCCTACTTATTTTTACCGTCAAACAGGTTTGTTGTATTCAAATTCAAATCTTTATTTGCATACTAGGTGATGTAAGTGGTGTCGTGTGGGGACAGCCGTAAAGAATACACTTCCCCACCGCCAACAGGAGGCGTGTCGTAAGAGGCGACTAAATCGTGTCGTAAGAGGCGACTAAATCTTGCTCCCCACAGCGTCTTCGTCATAAGAATAAACTTGCCGTTCCCAATTTCAGACTGCATAAAGTGGGTAATTCGTTTATGGGAAAATGTATTCGCTTTTTTAATAAATTACCAGCGTCTATTGTAGAACTGCCCCTGTTAAAATTTAAATCGCATATTAAAACCACTTTAATGAAAAAAGGATATTATACTATAAATGATTATATAAATGATAAAAATATTTGGAAATAAATACTGCCCTGCTCGCACAGGTACATTTATCTTTTAATGTAAACTATATACTATTTAAAAAGAGGCTGACAATAGTGACCGAGTTTCTTGCGCTACTTCTTCTCGACGCTAGCCCAAAATTGTCCCGAAGTAGTGGTAGGGAAAAAAATATTGGGACGTGTAAAAGCGCTTAGTTTAAGCCTATTTACAGAAATAAATTGGTTTTAATGGTTTTAATGGTTTTTACATTTACATGCATCCACTAAGTGACGAACTAAATCTATTTGGCTGAATGCATTCAGCGGATTTGACCTGCCCAATATCAGTTTGGATATCATCGTATTTATATATATATATACCTAAATTAAACTAGACGCTTTCAAACTAGACGTTCTGAAACGGCCTGCTAGCATGTGTTTGTTCGACCGCAGACATTGTATGAGAGAGCTGCGATGGAACAAATATGACAACTAACACCGGGTTCCTATATTGTACTATGCAAAAGTGTACATCAGCAACTGATCGTATTGGTGTCAAATGTAACGAGCCGTTATAGTCGTTCCTATAAAATTTGACGAAGCGTCATTTAAAGGAACGCTTTTGAGTATATCAAGTTGACAATTCTTCCAAAAACCATCCGTTAGAAAAACCATCCGTTTCTCGGATATAGGAACCGGGCTTAAGTTACTACGTTCGTACGCTGTCACAAACGAAGCTAACGTACTAACAGCTCAAAACTTTATTGGTACATCCATAAACTCTCAAGCGGTAACCGGTTACATTCAATTGTTATTTATCGCTGGGAGTTAAAGGGTTAAGAAATATACTGCGAGACATACATTTCTTATGCTGGGGCTTCACCTGCGTCTAATGTCGTTAATTAGTGCTCTATTTGACGTAGTACTCAGGTGTGGCCGGTCATTGTGCGCTAATTTGCTTTAATAACATTAGACACATCAAAGCGATTAAGCGGGTGTCTAGTGCGTTGTTGTCGCTACACCTACTACACTGAACATGTTAATAAAACACGGTCACATTCAAAAACTCTTTGTGAAATATATGTTAAAGTGCATAGTTATAAGTTAGGATGGAGTAGACAAAATGAGAAGAGAATTGAGTTCTTGGAAGTGTTTTTTATTTATTTTAAAGACACACAGATCACACGCTAACTACGTCGCTAGACGCTAGAATCAAACGTCAATAAGTGTGGCCACGCACTTAGCGCGTAGCTTAATGCTTTAATTTAGTTAACGCTAATCATGCCGTTATTTGAACGTTAGGCGTCACGCAGGTGAAGCCCCAGCATTAAAGAACTTATGTGCCACCTCATAAACTTGAAATTGTGAAAGCAAAATAACTTGAGATTGAAAACAATATTCATCCTATACGAAACAAACATTCCGTTTTGTAAACATAGTCAGAAAACTCATATCTCGGACGAGAGCACACATTTTCAATAATAGAAAAATTATAACTCTATCGTTCCTTTTCTTTCACAACAACTTTTACTAAAATGCAATAGGGACGACTACTTATTCAGAATGTTTGTATTGAGTTTGTGGGAACACAAGCGTAATGAGGATCCCTTTCACTCAAGAATAGATTACTGTAATGGAAACCCGGCATCCACCTTTGGAATGTGTACCAAGCTCGAATCAGATATGATTATTTTCTGCGCTAATATTTTCGGGTAAGTGTTTGTTTTAAGGTATTCTATCATGAACCTTTAGTTATGGATCGAAAAGAAGAAAATTTAGAACCATACTTTACAAGTGGTATTATTAACATGTAGATACTACTTGGCATAACATATTAACTGTTGTAAATTTTTGTTTTTAGCAATTCCATGCAAGGTTTTAATTGAAGATAAATAACACTTGAAAAAAATCATCGACCTCAGGTGGGTTCGAGTCCCACCTGAGGTCGATGATTTTTTTCAAGTGTATAGTGTACAATGTTTAAGCATTTCTGATCTTAACCAATAGTCAAATATTAGTAAAAATATTTCTATAGGGTGTTGACGGTAGTATACTACTCAGCTATACATATAGCTACAACATTGATCAGAATACGCTGGCTTTGACAGCGAGAAAGAACACTTGAGGAATTTCATCTTGTCACGTGACGTCCTCGGTAGCTTAGTTGGTAAAGCACTCGCCCAGCTTGCGATGGGACGTGGGTTCGAGTCCCACCTGAGGTCGATGATTTTTTTCAAGTGTTATTTATCTTCATATTAACTGTTGACATTACTAGGCATTTGTGTCGGCATTGTCTAGTATTTATTTATTTATTGCAAAGATTAAAAAAAAAAAAACATAAAATAGGTGGACTTAAGGCCATGACGCATTCTCTACCAGTCGATCATTAGGCTAAACAGAGAGGTAGGGAATATTGTAATTTTTGTAACACCCTTGTGTTACAAGTTGCTATGCACGTAGACAAAAATTTTTTGTCGTTGGTGCGTTTCCCAGAAGCCCCAGCACTTCCAGATTCCAGTTTTTTAGAAGGTAAATTTACAGGATTTTTCAATTTTAAAGGGATATATTGAATCACAGAACAAAATAAATATAGGTTAAAAAAGAGTTTACTTGGTTGTTATTAGCTCAGCAGTGCATAAATCAATTCGCCTATCATATTGCCTTTATATAAAACTTCATATATATTTTTTCCTCGAGTTGGGTTTCTTTCTTTGCTATCTAAACAATTCTATAATCCATTTTCTATGCTTATGATATGGCTTTTCGACCTTAAGAATGAATAAATTAATTTTAGACATTTTGAACTAAACGTACTTCTATTATGTATGGAGAGAAGTTGAGCACATGAAGTCTTGCGGGATTAGTTATACCTATGCTAATAAATGACAAATATTCAAAGTTGAAACTTTACGTTGATGATATTGTCTAGTTGAGTACGTCTTGTAATCACGCTTCTGTAAAGTGTGCCATGCTTGTTGAAAAACAGACACGCACAAACAGAAGCGACATTACCCTCTCAAGAAATCGTAGGTACAAATCCTCTATTAACTAAAGATACAATAGTAGACGCCACATATTACTGCTTTATTTTACTAAATAAATGTGTCCGCAAATACTTTCTCCTTTAAATATGTCCACAGCTGTCCCTGTAATTATTTCCCGGAATGCCTGTTAAAATCACAAACTTAGGGCCACACCGTTCTCTAATGCTACAACCGTTAATGAAAACTCCACTCTTGAACTGACAAATGTCCTCTGTTTTGTCAGGGTTGCGGTTTTCGCTCCGGTAACGCTACGGCATATTGTACTCACGGCCGCACGATTACACCACTGTAGCTTAAACCCCCACACCTCTCTCTTTTCAAACAAATTAGGTCCACAGCGGGCACCATCTCTGCCCGATTGCGGGTCTGGATAAACTGGATATGTTATTCACAGCCTACCGCTCAGCAGCTCTGTTTGTAGGCAAATTGGGCGTGACAAAGGAGTAGAGACCTAACTGGAAGGGGCTAAGGTCATAATTTGAGTGCACTTATTCCACCCCTACAATCTGGGCCGCTACTCATCAACAGATTAGGTTACATGAGTCTTTAAAAAACAGTAAAAAAATATGTTCCCATTTATTTCTTGCTATCCCTTAATCAATTTTGGGATATGATAAAGACATGAATTTAAAAAGGAGGGTTCTGTTTGGTCAAAAGATTGACAATCGCTTTTAAAAATGTTGATCTTAGCAGACTTAAGTTGCAAATATGGACAAATTCGCTTTCTAAAAAGTGAATCGATAATTTCATCATCATTTCAGCCTATTGAAGTCCACTGCTGGATGAAGGCCTCCCCCAAATAGCGCCAAAGAGCACAATCTCCCGCTTTTTTCATCCATCCACTGCCAGCCATCTTCCTAAGGTTCCTACAATAATTTAAGTTTAAAAAAACCTGAAAAATTTGGTTGCAGAAAATAATAAGGCACTTCTTAAACATCTTAATCGGCTGTTTATATAAAAAATACTTTTGATTTTTCCAACATTGGAATTGTGAAAAGAAATAATGCTCGACTACTGACATGAATATTTACAAAGCAACTTGTTTTTTTATGTGGATGTAGATCCTATAGTATTAGTTGTTGTAAATAAACAGTTAATTACTTGCTTCAAGGAGTGTCGTTTCATTTTGAATACCCTCAAGAGCCTCACCCTCAGCATATGTACAGAAATAATTTGAGTTGTTTACGCTAGTATCTTAGTTATGTAATATGCCACTGTGATTGAAAAATTGAAAGGTAGAATATAATAGAATGTATTTATTTGTCTCAATTAAAGCATATGATATATACAACATACTTAATATTCAAACTAAATGCTATAAGACAAAATGGTCTATGACTCAGTGGATGCAGGAAACCCGCAAAGTCTGTTATTCTGCCAGCTTTTTTATAGGTTAAACTTATTATAAAAATAAAAAATAAGTCTACACTTACATCTAACTAATAAGGGGTTTTGTAGCAATTTGGAATGCCTATTTAAATTTACAACTAGCTAGTGCTAACTGTTCGTAGAGCAGCCAATTGCGACATCATTTGCGGAACGTTGGAAGCGTGAGTTCCCGCTTAAACTAACTTATAGAGGTTAACTGATTGATTGATATTAAATAGTGACGTGGCCGTTACCAACCTAACAGTGTCAAGAGTTAGGCACATAGACGAGGCGAAGTATTGTCCGCACGCGCATCCTGTCCACTCGATGGAGGAGATCAAACCTAATGGCTTCAGTCTGAGTTCTGAAACAACTAGTCAGTTTACATCGATCGGCAACTCTGTCAACAAGCTCTCAAGTCTCAACGCACTAGACGTGAATACAGCAGGTTTAACGAATTTAAGGAAACAAAAGAACCAACATTCGCGCTCTGGGTTGATTGACCGTACAGTGCTCGCTTCTGGAAAGTATAATCTTGGCAGACTTAAGTTGCGAATGTTTATGAACAACATCACTTTCTAAAAAGTGGTTCAATAGTCTCTCTTAAAAATCTCTAAATAAAAAAAGGTCCAAATAAGGAGTGTACAAAATAATAAGACTCACAATGTAGTCAGTTGCTCATAGCACAACTTTCACAATGCGATTAACATCGAAAAAAATATTCGTTTAGCACGCGTCCCTACCTAACGTGTATACTCGTATAAATTACAACGAACTTTAAGACTGAGTTGCATCGAAATGAAATGAAATGGGCCTACATACAGATGTAGGCCCTCCTCCGGGCACTTATACACGTCCCAAAATATAACTTAGCCCTACCACCGCTTCGGGACTACATATAGGCTGGTGATGAGAAGAAACGGCGCAACAAACTCAGTCACCTTTGTCAGCCTGATTTTACAGGAAATACATTTTACAAGACAATAGTAAGTGCGAGCTAGGCAGTTTAAGTCCATACACTCTTGTCGTTTAAATCATCTTCTAATTTGTAATATCCTTTTGTCATAAGGACTTTTTTAATGTTGATTTTGAACTCATGGATCGGAAGTTCAACAAGAGTTTGTGGTAATTTATTGAAAAATTGTATACCATTCCCCATAAATGAACTACCAACTTTTTTTAATCTGAAGCACGGAACGGCAAGTTTATTTTTATTTTTATCACCTTAACTTTAACCATAACTTTAACTATGACCGGTGTTTCTGTATGGAGTTTGACAGACTTTTGACGTTTGTTAAAGTTAAAGTAAGATGATGCAACCAAGCCTAAGAAGTAACTTAACAAGCAGTTTTAATTCTTCGTCGAATTTTATGCAGAACAAACAAAAGAAGTTTGAAGTCACTCTATTAAAAGAGCTCATCGTTATCCTTAGAGATGGAAATAAAAATTGCTTAGGTTCTGTTCTATGTATCTATTCAGCCTATTGCAGTCCACTGCTGGACGTAAGCCTCCCCCAAAGAGCGCGATCACCCGTTTTTTTCATCCATCCACTGCCAACCATCTTCTTAGGGTCGTCGTTCCATTGGACTGGGGGGCGTCTTACACTACGTTTGCAAAGGTTCTGTTCAAGTCTCTGTAATGACTTCGTTTTGCTTTTTCGTGCTCCACTACTGTACCTTGAACGAACGAACCTACTGTACCTCGTTACCTCTATTGTCCTTAGAGCCATTAAACTACAAACTGCACCTTAACTACGAGTCCACTCGAATTAATCTATTTCCATGTTTCTCCACATTTTCACCAGGCTGTTGCGCCACTAATTGAATATGGTTAGTAAACTGATTATTGTCGTCGCTCCAGCTAAATTGATTTGTACTTTATCCGTATACGGGAAAGGTTCAACATCATTTGCACAAGCAAATCTAGCTTGAGTAAGGGAATGCCTGAATGCCTGCACGCAAAATACGAGGTGGTAATAAAACTGTAATAGCACTGAAAGTGGTTTGTTATATCAAATAATATTTTTTTGTTGCTACTTATTATTACAGAATAATACCTAGTAGGTTTGTTCGACCGACTTAATATGTCTCTCAGCAGTGGACTCGCACACGGACGCACGAAATAAATAGTGCTCTTCACTTGTTTTTTTTTTGTTTTCTCTGTGTGTTTTCTGCATGGGTGACTGAAGATGAGGGAATCTCTAAAACAGGAAATTTAGCCTATTATACTTTTAGTAAACCTGTAGGTGGTAACCTTAGACATAACATGAAAAAAAAAAAACTAAAGTTCCATACAGTTTCGTACATGGTAAATAACTATTTCTGCTCAAGTGGTGACATTTTTTCTTTCGATTTCGATATTGGTGTAGTAGTAAAAGTTGTGCATTTTAATGGGTAATACTTACAGGGTATAATATTCTATTCTAACAGTACTTTAAATTCTGTTTGAGATTTTTTCACTACTTATAAAAATGTATACTCCAGTAATAGTGCTACTAACTTATCATGTAAGGCTCACAGTGACTCTGTGTTAAGTCATCATAAATCGGCCATTTTCTGCAATTTGAAGGGTTTATTAGGATATTAACAAGCTTACTCAGGAAGCTCACAGCAACTTTGTTCTTGACATAGGACGCTGAACGTTTATCACGTAACACAAACATACATTAATTTTGAAACTAGATTTCACAATTTGCATCACGACCTTTATTTAGATTGATGGTTTTTGAACGACTTCAAAATGAAGGATGTTTTTTAATTTAACTTGTTTTTTTTAAGGCAATTTAAACCATGAATAGTAACTGTTTTTGGGATGTTCAATTTGATGAATAAGTTTTCTTAAGTTGCCCTTTAAATTTCATCTAGTTTGCACAAGCACATTGGTTACCTTGACGTAATCAAAAACACAAAAAATCGTGAAAAAGTAACGGAGTGGTAGAGAGGGACAAAGGGTCAGGCCGCTGGACCGATGACATAAGAGTACTAATAAATCTCATATTAAATACATAAATATTGGACATCATCACATACATTGCTCCAACCCTATACTATATGGTTAGTAGCTAAAGCACTTGTGTTACAGAAATCAGAAACAACGACTGAGAATCGAACCCGGGACCTCAGTGCTGGCGACGCCAAGTCCGGCGTGTTCGCCTCTCGGCTTAGGAAGTCGGCAAAATTGATAATTCATTCTTAAGATATTTAAATTCTAAGAGTTTCACCTTACCTAAATTCCATTCCCGCCAAAAACTGTCACCAATAAAGCTGAAATGTCGAAAATTAGCTTTGCAAAATGCTGCCCAATAACCAAGAGTGAGTACCCAAATATGGCGCACCAAAAGCTGGAGCGGCTAAATTCAATTAGTTGGGCAGATTATGGGGCTTCGATTAAATCTGTTTGGGTTGCAGCGGGTGTTGCGTTTAATAGCCCTGTCAAACCGGCTTATTGATCAAGGGAACCGTGTTTTGCATTAATTAGGATCAAAAGTTATTTGATAGCATTGAACGTTGACGGTTCTTGTCAGGCTTAAAGGTTCTTATGGTGAAGTTTTAGCTATTGCAGCAGCATTATTAGTGAAGTGAGATAGAACCTCCTATGACGGTGATCTTATAAAAAATTCATGTTCGCTAACATATAAGTAAATATTTATTACTAAGTAGGTATGTGTAATCATATCTCAATAGTATTGTGTAGTTGTGTACAGCTCTTCAATCTTAGGTCATCCTGACTAAAAGCGGGTCGGCGGTACTTATAAATAGCCACTCGTGGATATCATCGCTTAATTTAGTTTAACCAAAAAACATTAACTATAACCCATAAGCTCCCCGGAGTAGACTTTAATTATCGCCCAGCTTAACCTTAGACAGGATAACCAGACCAAAGCCAAGGGTACAAATCTACTATATGACTAGATTATAGGACCTGTGCGTGCAACTTCACGATTTTACCAAGCCCAATGCCAAGCAGTAATAAATAAAATAATAAATAAATATTGGACAACATACATTACTTTGATCCCAAGGTTATAGAAATCAGAAACAACAACGGTACCAAAATACCCAGACCCGAGACGATAAATATAGAAAATTCCGTTTTCTAAAGTGAAAAGAATCAAACAGACTAGAACTACTACTAGAATCGAACCTCAGAGACCTTGGACCTTAGAGATGGCGATGCAAAATCCGTTGTGCTTGTCGGCTACAGACAGCTTCAGAAAAATCCTATCGTACGTGCTGGCATCCACATTCCCGACTCCACCGTGAGACAAGACTCCATCTAAACTGCCACTGCTGTAAAACTATATCATTCAATCACTAACCGAAATTCATGTGCCAGCATGCAATGCAGAAATACGATGTGGGCGTCTGTTTGTCAATTATAGGGCGAGGGCACAGCCGGTGGCTTCAATATTTGCATTGCGGCGTATTGACTCGCGCCAGTAGTGGGACGCGGGTTCCTTGATAATGGCACCAATAACTATAATAGGGAGTTCGCATATGAAAAAACAATATTGGTTTATTTGTTTATCGGCTCCCTGATGAGTAGGGTACGTGGTAGTGTCAATGGCATTCTTAACACCATTGGTATAAGAGAGGATAGTGGCATGTTGAGGCACTGGGTAGTTGCGCATCTGTCGCCAGCCGCCCTCAGTCGCAGCATATGCTAGCTGGCTCTGTTGATCCTGTTCTCATGTGCCCATATGCGTCAAACTTATATGGGCATATGAGAATACATTTTAAATTTAAATTTAGGGGTACTTACTAACAAAGTTAGTAAGCAAATTGTTACTAACACTAATATGGATTGTAGTCCGAAATAAATGTTTTTTTAAAATTTAATTTAATTTGTTCCTCGTAGCCTAAGACGTCCATCCACAAAGTAGATGACCTAGTAACGGTTGCAGGAAGCCGCTGGATGCAGGCCGCTTCCAATCGGCCAATCTAAAAGTGATTGGGAGAGGGATTTGGTCAGCAGTGGATGTCTCATGGCTGCGATGATGTTTTTTTCCTTCAATGCAGTCCAAGCGCAAGCAATTAAAGTTTGTTGACTTGTGCGTGCGTATTTTAGAGTGCGGGAAATGTTTCTGAATTTAGTTGAAGACTGCGCAAACTAAGTCGCAGGCAATAGCTAGTATTGTATAGAAGTCATATAAAATGATCTTATTAATAAGTTGGCTTTCTTAATTGGTGATTTACTGCTCAAATACCTGCTTCTGCCTGCGACATTAACGGAGTGAAATGAAATGAAATTATTTATTCTGTATATAGGCCCTCCTCCAGGTACTTATACACGTCCCAAAATATAACTTAGCCCTACCATATGTTGACAACATGAGGTACACGTACATGACAGAATGTGTGGCAATTAAGCAAGCATGATTTTGAATTTGAATGATTGAGTATCAAACATCTTTAAATAAATAAATATTGGACAGCATCACATACATTGCTCTGATCCTAAGGTAAGTAGCTAAAGCACTTTTGTTATAGAAATCAGAAACAACGACGGTACCATCTAAATATTAATAAGACATAAAAATTTTAACCTCATTTCTACCTACTAATTGGCCTTCAATCGTTTAAGTTCTCCAATCTTATCACCTGACATAAATATGCAAGCATGATGATACATTTATAATGTCCCTCCGAGCAAATCAGTTAACTGCTAATAGGTTTGTCGTGTCGACCGTTTTAACTCAGACCGAATCAATATTTCAGAGAAAGAATGGGAAGTTATTTGGAATTTGGTTTCATTAGACATCAATATTTCCTATCTTTTCACGTTTTTTGAATCATTTATATTTTAACACGCTTTTATTTGCTGCATTTTTACTAACTACGAATTTGTAATCAAATATTGGGAGTCGATAGAAAAAAATATACAACTTCGTGGACACACGTTCTTTAATATATTCTGCACGATACGTTTTAATTTTATTTAATTTAAGATTTCGTATTGCATTTCTTTATAAGATAATTATTTCATAAAAAATATTTAATGAAAGGCTATTTAAGTACGAAAGTAGGTCACCTCTGCCGCGAGTCCGCGACAATTCTGCTTTAACCCAATTATCGTACCTATTAATTTGACACTTCGTTTATATCTAATTGATGTCGTGGTGTCTATCTAACTCTTAAAATATGAAAGTAAAAAATTGACTTTCACAATTATTAAAAAAATACACTGTCCATTCAAGTAATTATTAAGCAATAAAATCCTATTAAAATCATCAACAGACGGAGCACACACAATCGAATCGAATGTTTATTGGGGGATTTGGGTGGGGGGGGACTTAGGGGATCAATTCTAGAGTAGGTTCAAAATCTACTCTAGCCATCCCCTAACTTTACGTCATACTTTTTTAATACTTTCTAAAATTCAGAAACACTGCAGTTGCAGAAGTTAAGTTGGGTTTTTAAAAGCTAATGCACATTTCTTTACTCTACTTCCAAAAAATACTAAATCTTTAAAAATAAAGATTTACTTAAATAACGCTGGACGGATGGAGCCACTTCTTCAAAGGCTGATAAGCCTGGCCGTGACCTTTGCCCAACTACCCGCAAAGTTTGACCAGTTTAACGTACCGAGGACTCTTATGTTTCCCACTTAGTAAAACGCTTTCGGGGCAAAAGGGCTGACGTTTCTATTTTTACAATTAAAATGTATACAAGTACTTGATATTGTTCATGAGGTGATACAAACTTCTAGTTTTTGAAAATAGATTGTTAACTTCATTAAGTTAACAATCTATTTTCTCATTTCATCATTATGAAATTGGTTCTATGATATTATGTGTAAGTACGCTTTTTTTTAATTTTCTGCATTCTTTAAACACCATTTAAAAAATATGTTATGTGAATCCATCCATCCATCAGCTGAAAGACGTCCACTGCTGGAAATAGGCCTCCCCCGAGGATTTTCACATAGATGGGTGAAATAAATAAATAAATGAATAAATCTTAAAAATTCTTCATCGTATTAAATATCTCGGAATATACTTTACATGCTAGTTTAAACTACTTAGTAGTTTTTTCCCCGGTATTTGTTTGACAATCTATGTAAACAGCATAAGTTTATCCACACCTGTAAACAAAACCGCGCTCACTCCGTCGCTGCACTCGCTCATCAACGATAAATAATATGAACCTTCTTAGTAACAAGATAGAGGCTATGTTCGTTTGTACGGCTAAGTCGAGATTTTGAGTGAGTCCGTTGCGTTTTTCTTAGAGAATCGACCGGCTGGTTACATGCCAAACAATGAGTGAGCCACTTAACAAGCTCCTGTGTCAATAAATATTGGCTAACGTTCCAAACATTAATTGCTCTGATCCTAAAGCTAACGCACTTTTGGTATAGAAATCAGAAACAACGATGGCACCATAACACTCAAACCCGGGACAATATGGGAAAACTCAAAGATAGCGGCTGAATACGGCTTGCTTGCCACTTGGCTACGAAGAACGTCAATCTTTTCGTTTGTCCCAGCAGGGGGTCGATTCTTTCAAAAAACGCAAGTAAACTCGCTCTTAATATCACCTGAGCAAATAAACATAGCAGTTTCGCTAAAAACTGGGTGCAAATTACTATTGTCAAAGAGTGACTTCAGTGATAAAGTGACAGCGCGTATCAGCTAAGCAGTGCAAACAAACATAGACTATTTTGTCAAAGTTGCTTTACATTATTATTCGTCGATTAGTGAAGTGATCATGTCGAAGTGTCGACAGACTGCTCGCATAATATTTTCAGACCAGCGGGCTGACAATTTGGCCACTGTCATTCGACATTCTCTTGGCTACCAGTGCTACCACTCAGTTACTGCTTTGACTTGGCTGTCTTGTGTGGTCTTCCTAAAACCACTTAAGCTAAGCAATTCGCTTACAGACAATTTCAACCAGCCAGCTTAACCCAGGCTTACAGAAGATACCCTAGATATAATTATATGAATAGACAGTTTGGCAATGTTTCTTGATAATTTCATTATACTCCATACGTCTCATTTCGTTACCAAATAAATTATTAGCTATCAAATAATTTTAATTAAACATCCCGAAGCCACAGAGAGCTTCTGTTAATTTCCTTCGACACCTGCGCTGTTTCGAAATTGTATCAAGCTTTATACAGGATGTACAAACAACAATAAAATCCTATTAAAATCATCAACAGACGGAGCACACACAATCGAATCGAATGTTTATTGGGGGATTTGGGTGGGGGGGATTTAGGGGGGACTTAGGGGATCAATTCTAGAGTAGGTTCAAAATCTACTCTAGCCATCCCCTAACTTTACGTCATACTTTTTTAATACTTTCTAAAATTCAGAAACACTATACTAAATACGCAGTTGCAGAAGTTAAGTTGGGTTTTTAAAAGCTAATGCACATTTCTTTACTCTACTTCCAAAAAATACTAAATCTTTAAAAATAAAGATTTACTTTGATAACGCTGGACGGATGGAGCCACTTCTTCAAAGGCTGATAAGCCTGGCCGTGACCTTTGCCCAACTACCCGCAAAGTTTGACCAGTTTAACGTACCGAGGACTCTTATGTTTCCCACTTAGTAAAACGCTTTCGGGGTAAAAGGGCAGACGTTCCGTTCCTAACTCATTGCCGGTCAAAACCACTTTTGACTGCAAAAATCAGTCAATGATGACAATTTCAACCAGCCAGCTTAACCCAGGCTTACAGAAGATACCCTAGATATAATTTTATGAATAGACAGTTTGGCAATGTTTCTTGATAATTTCATTATACTCCATACGTCTCATTTCGTTACCAAATAAATTATTAGCTATCAAATAATTTTAATTAAACATCCCGAAGCCACAGAGAGCTTCTGTTAATTTCCTTCGACACCTGCGCTGTTTCGAAATTGTATCAAGCTTTATACAGGATGTACAAATAAATAGGATGATTCTCAAAGCCTTTTTAACAGCTGCTTAAAATATAGAACAACCTTAGTTTCATTAAAATATAAATAAGGTGTGCCTAACAAACAACACACCAATTCATGGTTTCGGAATTATAACTTCATATGTTACGATGTCGCAGACAGGGATTTAGTCTGTGATTTTGATCAATGCTTTTTTCAAATTGACCAAACTAGGAATTGAACCCGAGACCATGGCGAATCACCACCCCAGCCCGCCAATCTGGTCGTGACTCTAAAAGGTAACAGTGTTTTTACATGAGCAGCTAAAAACAGTTTTGAGCATTTGAGGACAGTTCTTGTACACAACCTGTATATTTTACCCGTTATTCTTCATAAACCATCATTTCCTGGTGCAAACACATTCCCACGTAGATACTGGAATTTATTGTCGAGAGCGTATTATTTTTGCTCCGCTCGGATATTTTGCGGTTGGTTTTTTGTGTTGCTGGAACGCGATTGGCTTACCATGTGTTCGGATTTCAAATAACTGCCGAGATTTTAAAATAACACAACATAACATTTAACATTTTAAGGTTGGGTTGCATCACCTTTAACTTTAACCATAACAATATATAACCGGTGTTTCTGCATGCAGTTTGACAGACTTTTGACGTTTGTTAAACTTAAAGTAAGATGGTGCAACCCAGCCTTAGTGTTTCCAGTATTTATTTTAGTATTTTTGTTTTAGGTATAGAAATGGTTCTAAGAAATTACAGTAATACAAAGGTGTTACTTTGTGTTTTTAAAATATGTAATACATCGGGTATTTTATGGGATTTTTATACTGTAGGTACTTCATCAATTGTTCGGATATTCATTGTTAAATGTCAATTTCACAGTAAGTGAATTACGACTTATAAAACGGAAGGTAACTAAGAACATTTAAAGAATTTAGTTAATAAAGATGATTTCAAGAGCTTTATTCGAAGTTTAGACAATGATTTCTTGCTGAAATAAATACATTGTTGCCATAAATTTCAGTAGCTAGTAGATTACGCCAAATCTTCACACATTTCATAATTTCATAATTTTGTTTTTTATTTCTCGCTGAAAGACTGTATCTTTTATTTAATGTTCTGATGAATAACTGACAATATTACAGTACAATATAATAATGGTAGTATTTTATATGCGCCAGACAAAAAACCATTTATCTTGGTCTCGAAATAAGGAATTAATATCCGTGCGTGTGTTACGGATGCCGGGTCCTAGAGTCTGTCTCCCAGTGCACCTAGACTTAAGCTTTATTTTTAGGGTTCCGTACCTCAAATGGAAAAAACGGAACCCGTCTAAGGATCACTTTGTTGCCTGTCCGTCCGTCTGCCTCAAAAGACCGGAGCTGTGATTAAATCACACTTCTAAGTTAACATGAAAAAAGATACGGCCGTTTTTGCCGCAAAAACGTATATTTCGACACCCTCAAGGGAAACAAAATTTATAGGGTACTTTCCGTTGACCTAGAACTACGTAATATGGCAAGTAATACCGTCTTATACTACAAGTATAGAGAAAATTCTGAGAATTATACATTTGTAATTATTTATAAAAACAAGAAACCATTTTTATAATATTATGTATCTACATTTTTTAAATAATTACCTACGGAACCCTCGGCGGGAGAGTTCGACTCGCACTTGTCCGGTTTTTTCGGATTTAAGTTGGCATGAGTCTGGGTGTGATTACTGGTGCTCTTAAGTACTCTAAACTAATCTAAACCATCGAATAATATTGTATTTCAGGCGAGGCTCATAGAATAGCTATTAACTATCTAGTGTCAGTATATTTTTAGACAATTAAATAAACTTAACTTAAAATGTTTTTTATCTTTTGTACCACAGAATAAAAAATAGTTATGTTTCTTAAATTATGGAAGTTAAACTTTAAAATATACGTAACTTACACATATAGTCTAACAATAAAATCTCGTATCTGTGGATCAAACTACTGTCAGATTCGATGTTTCGAGATTTTCTGTCAGTGTATCGAGATTTTCTGTCTGTGAGCGTTGATTATTGTGTGCGTTGCTAAGGCGCGCATTGTATAAGGCAAGGCGCAAACGTGGACACTTTTATGTCTTGTGTCAGATACAAGTAACCGATGAATATTTATTATATTTAAAAAGATAGGGATAATTTATTTGCTAGAAACAGGTTACATAAGATGGCAGGTACAGAGTAGGATCCATGTTTCGCTGTATACATTCCAGCATGCAAACATAGTAAAAAAGTTAATTAATAAACTGCTAAATTTTTGAATTCAAATATTCGCTTACAGTGTAAAAATTACAAAGAATTAACCAAGCATGCAAGACTTTTTTGAATTTATATTATGGTAAAAGTTTGATTTCTATAGAACCAGTATGAAATCATCCACTGCCTGCGCATACGTTAAAAAAAATTGTGTCCAGTTGCTTCCACTTAACATATACTCATGAAGATCAAAAAGTGTTCGGTGTCGGTAACTGGAAACTAAAAGTCGTCAGTTGAAGACTCAAGCAACATTAACAAATTTTCTTACAATTATACTGAGCTGCGCAGCTACCGAACACATCAAGTCGGTTTCCTGAGAGGGTGTGCCGTGTCGGTAACAGCGTGTCCGATCGCCGCTACCGGACACAGCAACTCGGTTTCCTGCAATGGCGTGCCATGTCGGTAACAAAACGTGTCTCCGTTTGCGCAGCGCTTAAAATTTAACTTCTGGGGGGTAACCACGAACTCTGTCAATTTTCGTAATGACGTACGAAATTGACAGATTTGACAGATATGTGATTGTTTTCAGAGTTCATGGTTACCCCGCTGGTACCCATTACTATACTCTCTCAAGATCAGAAATAGCAAAATATTTAAATGTGTTAACGTTCTCCGAGAATCCCAAATTCAGCCTTTTGGGAGAACCTAAGCGGATTATAAAATGATAATAGAATAATCGGGTAAAGTAAGGTTTAAAGCCACTTCAAAGAAATGTAACAAATCTACCTCTTTACATAAACATGGTTAAGCGACTTCAAAGTCTATCCCGGTTTATTCCAATGGAACGAACATTATTTTTGGACTAACTTTATGAACTCGTTAAACATCGGTAATAAACTTTTCATGTGGACTTTGAAAATGAGACCGTGATTCCTTTAGTATGTAAACAAATATATTTGACAACATCAGGTTAAATGCTAATCCTAAGGTAGCTATTACATGTGTTTTACAAATTAAAGAGAACGACATCATCATCATCATCATCATCATCATCATCATTTTTTTTATATTGAACCGACCGGGAATGAATCATACTTGGGACGTTAGAGATGGCAATGCGAATTCCGGTGTACGCGCCTCTCAACTACGGAGGTCTTCAAAGGAGTAGGGTAAAGAATTCGTTTAAAAGACGGACCTGCGCTGGCAACATATATTTCTACACTCTCAAGGGAATTACAATTTATAGGTTTAAGACAGTGATTCTCGGCCGTGATTGGTCCGTGTGACACTACGCTAAAAACTTTACCCTAACTAATGACGAACCCAGTGGTAGTGGCTACAACGAGACCGGGAGCAATTTGGTCTGTTTCGGCACCAGGCCGGACTGCAAACGGGCTCCATTCTCATCATCATTATCATTTCAGCCACAGGACGTCCGCTGCTGAACATAGGCTTCCCCCAGTGACTTCCAGGTTGTCCGGTTGCGCGCGGCTGCATCCAGCGGCTTACTGCAACCTTTACCAGGTCGTCTATCTACCTTGTGGGTGGACGTCCCACGCTGCGCTGGTCGGCTCCATCCTAGACGGCCCTATTGTGAAGAAGGGCTGGACTGTTTCCCTTTCGGTGCAAGTAGAGTCTAGACTCTATCGGGTGTAAAAAAAAAGCTTAACGAAGCCGAATACTACATATTCATTTTTTTCTGTTACACTATACCTGGGAAATGACGGGTTACAGAGTTATTGAATGTCAAAGTTACAATTTTTTTTCAAAGATTTTTTACAAAATTGACTTCTGTTTGATAATCCTAAACTTTTTTTACAAAGAAACATGATCCGCTTACACACACAGGCATAGTCTGTGGCGTGCGCGCTATACATTGCGGGTTAGAAATAAGTTTTTTTTTTATACCCAAATATAAAAGTCATTTCCCAGCAATTATTTTTTTTGCATTCTACTTGGTTTTATGTATATAATTCGTGGTTTAAGGCTTCGTTAAGCCTTTTTAACACCCTGTATACTTTATTGTACTGTGGGATAAATATGTACCTACATGATAAAGTTAATCTATTAAGGAGTTGATAAAGTAAAATCAACTTTAATTAAGAATTGTTTACCTACACTAAGGCCACAGAGTAAGTATTATACTACGTAACTAAGACTAACTATATTACAATATTACTTTTACAGTTTTACCGGCTAGGCGTTATAGGCCGTTCAAACTCCCGTATTCAAATTGGTTTCGGTGCAACTATAGGCTGCGAATAATTATAGTATTCTTCTTTCAAGGCACGTATGAACGAGTAGAATTAAGATTTTTTGTCATAAACCTGATAGAAAGACGAATGTTTGCGTCTAACGTGTTTGTTTGGAAGCCTTTTGCACTCATTATTAATGGCACGCTGTGCTTTTACACAAAAATGTGGCTTGTTGTGTCACGAGAATCTCATAGTGACTTTATCAAAGTCCATAAAACAGGCTTTTTACGGACCCAGTATGGACAGAGACGGGTGGGTGGTAATACATCGCAAAACTTCACAATCGCGAACTAATATTGGCTTCGGGTTATCCCAAGCATACCTACGTATTATTGTACCTTTGTCTCTATAGATAGCCACATCACCCCTTTTCTGTTTGTTTATTACCTTCAAGAGGTGGAACTACTAAACTATTTTAAAAGAAAATGTAAAGTACTAAAGTTATTTAACGTAATGGACTATCGGATAGTAAATTATAAAAAAAAAAAACTTTAATTTGTAAATTTTCGTAAAAAACAATCTAATCAGTCCTTTTTGGAGCTTTGTTTATCCTTCAACGATGAATCTGTAACTACATCCTTTAATACTTGTCGATATTGGATTTGTAGCTCATAATTATGGTTAGGATCTGAGAATCTAGTTTTACCATCGTGTTCAAAACCGTAAAACCTCGAATATCATAGAATCATATCAGCTGCTAAGTGGCGATAAGAATATCGTTCAACGCGACACGATGAGTATACATGTCATACATACATGTATATGGAGCGTCGAAAGTTCGTAAAGCCGTGCCATATAGGCTAGGTTTACACTGCGTGATGAACATAGAACAGCATTACATACATTGATCTGATCCTAAGGTTCGAACCCAGGCTCGAAACAATATAGAAAAGTTATTTTCTTGTGTCGATTATCAAAACTATTTTTAGATTTGAATTTGAATTGAATTGAATTTATTTTCAGAAAGTTTATACATAATTTCGGTTAGTAGTATTTTAAAGCCTATGTTAGGTTATAAAAAAGGAAAATTTTGACGACCGATCGGCGATTGGAAAGAAGCTATCTAAAACTATGTGACATAAGAATTTTAATTCTTTAATTTGAGACCGACGTTGAAGATTGGTTAGTAGGTTACTTGGTTTGGTATCTTGTCGACTACGGCCTTTACTGACTACAACTCAGCCTCAAGTAAAAAACTAAAACACGACGTAATACCTTTGCTTATACAGGGTGTAAAAAAAAGCTTAACGAAGCCTTAAACCACGAATTCTATACATAAAACCAAGTAGAATGCAAAAAAAATAATTGCTGGGATATGACTTTTATTTTTGGGTATCAAGAAAAATAACTTATTTCTAACCTGCAATGTATAGCGCGCACGCCACAGAAGAAAGAAGTACTGAAAATGTTTATCATGTTTCTTTGTAAAAAAGTTTAGTATTATCAAACAGATATCAATTTTGTAAAAATCTTTAAAAAAAATTGTAACTTTGACAGTCAATAACTCGGTAACCCGTCATTTCCCAGGTATAGTGTAATGGAAAAAAATGATCGTAATAATACGTAGAATATGTGGTATTCGGCTTCGTTAAGCCTTTTTTTACACTCGATCTTATGCAGTCACAGCAACAGAGAACTATTTACTTTTACTCAAAAGAACTTACTCTTCGTCGTCATTCCAATTGCTGAATTCTGGCCAGTTTTGGTGTTGTAATTATTAACTCGTCGCATGTGTGCGCGGGTCCGTTGTTATTCAATTGTTATTTTTTTTCCGAGCATATGGATGAAGTGGCACACCAAAACCTTCACCATATGTTGTGTTCTAAGCCAGTGTTCCGAAACTTTTTGTGTTCAAGATACATCTACGAAAACGATTTTTTTTTAGGTATACCACAACCAAAACGATTTACATATATGTATAAAGTATTTTTCTTACCCTTACTTACATACTAAAAATAAGTTTAGAAGATATCCCAATTTTTCGGGGCTCACCAACTAATGACCACGGTACACCAGTGTGCCGCGGAACACTGTTCTAAGCCTTACATCGTGTGAGAGTAACGTAACCTACCCTACAAAACGCATTCGACACCAATACAATATTATGTTAAGGCATATCATGAAACACAGATACTCCATCGATTCCATATTACTATTTTCATATTGTGTGTATGAGTGTTGTGCTTGTTAAGAACAACACACACACACTCAGCACTTCGTTTTCCTTTTATGCTTTGTCCTATTCACTATAGTCACTCAATCATCATCATCGTCTTCATCATTTCCCCACAGGACGTCCATTGCTGAACATAGGCCTCCCCCACTCATGACTGTTTTACCAATAAATTAATTTGAATTATTATAGTGTCAGTTTATATTATTTTTAATATTACTATGTAGGCCTATATGTAACTGTGTGCAGTATTAGAATATATTTTTTCAGAGTAACAGCAGGGAAACAGTGACGTGTGTTTGGATGCAGACCGCGAGCTTTGTGCACAAAGTTCTGCGTTTGACGAGGCGCGCCCGTTTATCGGCCGTTTTGGACAAACTCCGATTTAACGAGCTAGCACGTTTTATTAGAAAACCTTCCTGCACCACTAAACAAATACACAGGATGATCTAGAATTCTAGAGGTTGGAATCGTTTTAACAAGGTGATCTTTACATCAACAAATAAATAAATATTTGACACCATCACATACATTGTTCTGATCCTAAGTTAAGTATAGTAAAAGCACTTGTGTTATAGAAATCAGAAACAACCACGGTACCACAACACCCAAACAACAAATTTTATACATTTACCCCACCGGGGATCGAACTCGGAACCTCAGAGATAGCGACGCCATATACAGTCCGGCGCGCTGGCCTCTCGGCTACGGAGGTCGTCAGAGGTCGACAAAGAAAGACGTTTTTACTTTACTATGCTATGAATGCGTGTGCATGCTTTTTAAAAGACGCACTTTCCTGAGAAGAAGATAATGTAAAATCACTTTAAAAACCGGCCAAGTGCGAGTTGGACTCGCGCACGAAGGGTTCCGTACCATCATCTATAAAACGGCAAAAAAACAATCATGTTTGTTGTATATGAGCCCCCTTAAATATTGATTGTTTTCTGTTTTTTAGTATTTTTTGTTATAGCGGCAACAGAAATACATAATCTGTGAAAATTTAAACTCTCTAACTATCACAGTTTATGAGATACAGCCTGGTGACAGACGGACGGACGGACGGACGGACAGACAGACAGACAGCCTAAGTAATAGGGTCCCGTTTTACCCTTCGGGTATGGAACCCTAAAAAAGGGTTACATCAGAAGCTGATTTAGTACTTTCAAAGTAAAACAAGAGTTCATGTGTATTCTGTAAGTATAGGTATTCTGTGACAACATCACACCAAAAAGCCAGTGATAAATAGTTTTAGTGACTCCACATTTCTGCTAGAAAGACGCAGACACGTTTGTTAAGAAAACTTTAATTTATTGTACGTGAAAATACACAGGGATAATGGTAATTCTACAAGGGATTACTATGCAAGAAAGGTTTATAACACGAGACTCCAATATTTGGGCACCTTTGCAAGCGCTATGACTACCAATGATGAAGTGTATTTTTTTGTTTTTTTTTGTTTTCAGCAATTCCATGCAAGGTTTAATTGAAGATAAATAACACTTGAAAAAAATCATCGACCTCAGGTGGGACTCGAACCCATGCGATGGGACGTGGTTCGAGTCCCACCTGAGGTCGATGATTTTTTTCAAGTGTTATTTATCTTCAATAATGAAGTGTCTACAGTTGAATTGTTTTTTATAACAAATTACATAATGACAACATACCATCAGTTTTTAAAATATTGCGATTCTTACATGAATTAAATTTTTACTTTGATACTATCCGTAGTTTTGTGGTCACTAGTGGTCTGGGTAATGCCAAAAGTTTGTTTCCCATTTCTCTAAGGAACTCTGTTTTGTTTACCAAATGATTACCATTACAATCCACATTAAAAAAGTCCTAATGACAAAAGGATATTACAAATTAGAAGATTATAAGTGCAGTATGGACTTAAACTGCCTAGCTCGCACTTACTCTTAATTAATTGTGTTGTAAAATGTATTTCCTGTAAAATCAGGCTGACAAAGGTGACTTTGTTTGTTGCGCCGTTTCTTCTCATCACCAGCCTATATGTAGTCCCTACCCCCTCCCTGAAGGACCTACATACAGAATAAATAGTTTCATTTCATTTCATTTTATATAATTTCAT
Source organism: Anania fuscalis (assembly GCA_950371115.1). Classification (NCBI taxonomy): domain Eukaryota; kingdom Metazoa; phylum Arthropoda; class Insecta; order Lepidoptera; family Crambidae; genus Anania; species Anania fuscalis. The sequence goes on from OX493337.1 coordinate 2,569,527, forward strand.
TTAATTTCATTGCATTATAAGTCTTGAGTACGTTTTCGTCACTTTTCTTTTTATTGCTGGTATAAATAATGTTTAAAGAGAAATAAAATCCGGGATCCAATCAGCGCGTATTTGTTCATAAAAGGCTCTGTTTTACGAGTTTGCTCGATAAACCGCAGTCAATATTGCTTATTTGTTTGGGTGCCAATAAATTAGGGGGTAATATTATAAAAAAAGTTGATGTAGTAGGCTCATTATACAAATTCTATTGCAGTACCTAGTTATAATTATAACACAAGCTTACAGATAGTACCGCAAAAAAAAAACATAACATTTAAGAAAATCCTGGAATGGCAGAAACAAAAATCTGAACAAACAAAACCTTTAAATCTATCGAAAAGTAATACAAATTAACATCGACTTTTCGTATCTTGCAATGCGATAGCAAAAATTTTACAACTCTGGTAAAGTCGTTCTGGTGGTCCAGTTTAAAATCGCAAATAGACAGCAAAAAACAAAAACAAAGCAATCTACTGTCAGTGCTGCCAACAGATTTTGACACTAACCATCAATCCGGCGATGACTCCGCGATTATTGCTGATTGCAATTTTTTAGGGAATAAGGGGACCGATTATTAAATGGTACTCGCACTAGGCCCTCTGTTGCAGCTGGGCGAGGGAGCGTAGTGACCTTGTCGCAGTCGTAGGGTGTGATCTTTCTTTGACGGCAATCATGGCGAGGATGGTCTCCAGCGAGGAGGCTGGATGGCGATGCTCACCTTCTGCGAGGCTGTTATCTCGCAAAAGAAAGCGGCGGAGAGGGAGCGGGAAGCCTCAGCCGACGCTCCAGTTATCCGCCAACGACGCACTGGGCACCGGAGGAGTAACTTCCACCTTCACTTGCCTCTTCCAAATGGGCCCCAGACGGCTGACACGGGGGTGTCTGCCGTCTGTTTAAGGGGACCCCCGACGGCGCAGCGCGTGCTCCCGCGCGCCGCTCGAAGGAGACTGGAGGGAGGCTCCACTCCCCCCTAAGCTAGGTGGCGCTCGCTGATAGGTGAGCCACAGCCGAGCTGGGACAGCGGAGCATGCCTATGGCCCTAGGCCTATGGCGAAACCCGTGGTCCCGACTCACATGGCACCGGCGGGACACGGTTAGGTTTTTAGTGGGTAAACGGGCCTCATTCTGAGGTCCGGAGTCCCACATAGCCCCCAGCTGCCCCCGCAGCCGGTGTGGTAGGCGTAAAGCATTTTTCTGACGAATAAAAAAAAAATGCCCTCTGTTGCACCAATACAACGGTCAACGGCAAGCTTTCGTCGGCGGTGGAATTAAAGACATATGGAGTAAGACTGCTGAACCATACATCTACTATGTAATAATGGCCGTCGGTTTCAGTGGAAAAAAGCTTTTCATTTTTTTGAAGAGTCGTCAAAGTTCCCCGAGTTTTCGATCCGTATTTAATTGAAAAATATTCAACTGAAACTAGCTAACTTGGAAGAGTACTAACTGATTATTTACGCGAATTTCTCAATTAATCCTTACTGAAACTTAATACATGTAAGTATTTTCTTTGAAATAGGTAGTGTAGTAGTCGGTCGGTAGAGTAATATGTATATTATTATACTTATTAGCTTAATCAAACTTACTCGTACACCGAACTAACTTACGCGGGCGCAAGCACTCACAAAATTATACGGGGTGTAAGATAAATGGTATATCAAGCCGAATATAGCCTATACAGGGTGTACAAAAGAATGGGACACTCCTTAAAACCATGTTATCAGCTGATCATATACAACAACTTTTCCTATGGGAGTAACATCGAAATTGTGATTTTATTTTCATTTTATTTTATACATTATCATCGAGGTATGCGAGTAAGTTTGTATGGAGCAGCGTAAAATAAAACTCGATTTCGATGTTGCTCCCTTAAAAAAGGTATTGTATATGATCAGCTGATCACGTGGTTTTAAGAAGTGTCCTATTCTCTTGTACATCCTGTACAAACATGTGCATATAAATATTATGGTGAATTCAGAAATTTCATATCTTCATTTTAATTTATTCATAAAAATCATTTTTTTTAGTATCCGATGTCAAAAATAATAATAATTTAGGTCTATGCATAATAAGTTAACATAGGCTAATTTCAGCCTGATATACCACTTACCTAAAAACCTGTATATAAACCTTTTTCATTTCATTTTGGTGTCATAATAATTATTGTTTTGTTGAAGAACTTGTGTAGGTAATTAAATTAATAAACTAATACTCATATAGATACTTATAGAGAAAATGACTGAGGGTTTCTAGCACAAGTTACTTAAAAGAAAACACCAACAATCATATGTATTTTTAACATTAAGGTATAATGTACTAGCGTACTAGAGAACTCATCTCGAACTAAATTTTTCAGCCAAGAATTGTAGTCCAGTGGACTACAAAGCTTCAGTCAGTGTCAATAATTGAAGTTGTCAAAACTGCTTCTTGATTGTTTAATATTACAATGCTTAGCTGAAACATTAACTGCCGTATTCAGAGACGTCAATTAACAATAGAGTGTGGATTAACATTTATGCTCGTTCAATAATGGTCTTTATTCGTATCGAACTAAGAAGTACATTTTTTCGTTAAGTAACAATTAAAGTTAAGTGACGTCTCTGAGTGCGGCAGTAAGTTCGAGATGTGTTCTCTAGTACGCTAGTACATTATACCTTAATGCTAGTACGGACCACAGCACGTCGACCTACCACAAAATGTCAAATTTTCTCATTTGAAAATAAACTCCATTTGTCAGGCTTAAAGTTGAAAATCTATTGGAGAATTTTCGAATTATGGGGTAGGTCGACGTGCTGCTGACTGTACATTATACCTCAATGATTTTTACCAAATAACATAATTTCCATGCATTTATTTATCTCGTCGCAACCGACGCCTGTCGACTAACATAAAGTTTCGAGTACGAATTCGAATAGCCTTAGAAATAAATAAAAAAATACTAACACCATTACATGCCAGGAATCCTTAATGAGATCCAGGCTTAAATAAAAATAATGAAGGTGGAATAAAAAAACCCCGGCCAAGTGCGACTCGCGCACGAAGGGTTCCGTACCATTATCTATAAAACCGGCAAAAAAACATGTTTGTTGTATGGGAGCCACCTTAAATATTTATTGTTTTCTGTTTTTTTAGTATTTGTTGTAATACTCGTAGCGGCAACAGAAATACATATCCTGTGAAAATTACAACTTTCTGACTATCACGGTTTATGAGATACCTACAGCCTGGTAACAGACGGACAAACGGACAAACAGACAGACAGACAGACAGACAGAAAGACAGACAGACGGACAGCGGAGCCTTAGTAATAGGGTCCCGTTTCACCCATTAGGTACGTAACCCTAAAAACTAAGATTATGTAGGTACCTAAATCATTTTAAGATAGGAGATCAGTCTTAAATAAAAATAATGAAGGTGGAATAAAAAAAGGTCCGCTTAACAAACTGAAACAAATAACAATGTTGATCTAGCCAATTTTCTTCTGGCGCAACTTCAAAAGTGTCTAAAGCAATTTGTCTGTCCCTTTTACCTTATCTAGGGTTGGCAATTTATACTATTTATTTATCACTAATTAAAATTATATATTATCTGTTTTGGTCATAAACTAAAATATTATAGTTTTTTAAAAGTACGGTAGATACCTACTTTTATGAAAAAAATTTTTTTTTATATATATGTTTCTGCCTGTCTGTTAATCAGTCTAAAATAATTATGATATTAAATAATGCAAATTTTCTTGCATGCATCTTTTAAACATCGATAGAACCAAAATAGTCAAACTAACGGAAGGAATTTATTGTATCGAATATCGATAGGATCAATATAGTTGATGGTGTCACTGAATTTCAAGCTCATCTATCGATAGTCAGACTATTGATAGGTCAGGATAATATTATGGAATAGGGAGATGACCTAAGTGCTTGCTCCTAATTTATTTGCTGGAACGGATATCCCAATCACATTTGTTTTTGTAAATTGAAATACTGAACTTTTTATTATTTTACTTTAAATATTAAAAGCCTTTTAGTCCAGACAAAGAGGCAACCCTATCACAATTTGGAATCGGTTTAAGAACTTTCACGCCGACTGTAGCCCGTCACGTCTAGTTTCTACGACCAGCGAATTCAGTTGGTCCTGCTTCGTCTAGTCCTTTATTTGTTCAGCTGTACTTTGCCTTGCTCTTCACTTACACACTCGTCTGAAAAGGAAAGTTAGTCATCTTATACAGGGTTGAATTACAAGGTAGTGCCAAATTTTAAAAATAAGATCTAGAGGTGCACTGCTTAAGGTATTTGTTGTCAATTTGAACTAATGGTATGCGCGGGTGCTCTAAGGTTTGTTTTCGCGCGCCATTGTGACTATTATTGCATTGAACTTTGCAGTTCTAGGTTGCACAGAGATAGTGCGTGCGTATTTTTTTATAAATGAGACATGATTATCTACGCGTACCATCTTTGAACAGCGGATAGTAATAAAAAGAAATTAAAAAAAGTTAGTTTTTTAGATCGTTTATATCGTAGCTCGATTTAGTTACTGATTCTGAGTGGTCCCTAAAAATTTGGCACTACGTTGCAATGTAACCCTGTATATGGTGTAAGAGGATTTGGAAATGCATTAAAATATCAAAATTCAGTCTGTTCGATACGATTAATGTCTAAGTTTGGATAAATTGTCTGAAATACTTCCAGAAAACACCGTTAATTTCGGGTCCAAAAGCATGCTTTTTTGTTCAACTTCAAATACACCTAAGTCATTTATTAATAAATCTAACCCGTTATCTAGTCGCCGTGCAAGCTTTGAGTTATTTATTTACTGTGAAATTAAACTTTTCCATTAGGTTACGCTTTATCTTGGACTGTCATTAGCCTCTGTTATCATTATTTAATGTTAACGTAATGAAATAAGATTCAACACTTTGAAATTCAATGCCAGTTTGCAGCAAATATCGGGTTCATCAAAGAATAACAAAAAGTAGCTTTACGGCGCGACGACGCCTTTTCATTCCCAGAACATTAATAATTGAGCGATTTAAACCGTCTGGTATTATGAACTGTTGATACTTGATCGAAATAAAACATTGTCTCGAAATAAGTCAAGGATTAATTAAATAATTCCGAGTTTCGTTTACATAGGCTCATTCGCAAAATTTTCTATTATTTAGATTTAGCAGAAATTAAGTTAAAACATCGTTTCGTTCCTGAAAATTCAAATTGACAGATACAGATTAATCTAGGGGCTACTGTGAACGCCAATCATTATAACATTATCTCAATCAGAACAAGCTTGTAGTACTACTGCTAAACTGCCAGAGACAGTGAAGGCTCTATAATATACATATTTTTTTAGCGTCTTGATAACATTCTGCTTTTTCCATTCTCTTTACTTGCAAGCAGTGAGCTTCTGCTAGCCTTTGAACACTTAAAAACTAGTTCATGTTGGATGCTATATTTACTAATTAAAAAGTAATACTCATTAAGTTCTTTAAGAACAATCTTTAGCCTAACTGTGCCTGTTTGTTTTATTCATTAACTGTTCAACAAAACCCTGACCTACATCATTAGATTGAATGTACCAGAGAAGTCATTATCATTGTCTATTTAACACGGGTTGAAAGGCTCTTCTCACTAGGCGCTGCGTTATCTGTGCCCGCCACCTGGCGGTAACAAAAGGCAGCACAGACATTTCAAATAATGCCCATGACTGTAGGTAGTTCGTTAGCTTACCTGACGGTAATTTCCGTCGGTGTGCCTCGTGTAGGCTGCGAGTGACATGTAAACTAGATAACTTTGAGTGCGTATTATGTTAATTTTACTGTAAAATCCTGGGAAGAAAAGGTGTGAGTCGTTCGACGCTTACGTTGTGCGTTCGATTCCAATAATGTATCACTGAGCTCAACCTGATCCCGAAAATGAGGATTCCAGAGCCATATTGACCCGCCACTTTACCGAAGACTTGCCAGAAGTCAGCCTAGGCGAAATTGAGATGGCTCTTAAACAGCTCAAAAACGGAAAAGCCCCTGGTGAGGACGGTGTTACATCTGAGCTCCTGAAAGCAGGCGGTAAACCTGTGTTGAAGGAACTCCAACACATCTTTAACACTGTTCTCTTTGATGGGAGAACTCCGGAGGCGTGGAGTAGGTTGTTGTCGTGTTGTTCTTCAAAAAAGGAGACAAGACCTTATTGAAGAACTACCGACCCATTTCGCTCCTAAGCCACGTCTACAAGCTGTTTTCTGAACCTGGACAAAACCAAGGTTATGTTCAACGACCACATCATTCCGGAACCCATTTCAGTGCAAGGCAGTGATCTCGAGGTTGTTAAGGAATATGTCTACCTCGGGCAAATTTTGCAGTTGGGCAGAAACAACTTCGAGAGAGAGGCCAGTAGAAGAATACAGCTAGGCTGGGCAGCATATGGGAAATTACGTCGAGTATTTACGTCGCCCATTCCACAAAGTCTTAAGACGAAAGTTTTCAATCAGTGCGTCCTACCCGTCATGACATACGGAGCCGAAACGTGGACACTCACGATAGGGCTGGTCCACAGATTTAAAGTCGCTCAGCGAGCTATGGAAAGGGCTATGCTAGGAGTTTCTCTGAGGGATCGGATCCGAAATGAGGTAATCCGACAGAAAACTAAAGTCATCGACATAGCCCATCGAATAAGCAAGCTGAAGTGGCAGTGGGCCGGCCATATTTGTCGCAGAACCGATAACCGCTGGGGTAAACGAGTTCTTGAGTGGAGACCGCGTGTCGGCAAGCGTAGTGTGGGACGCCCTCAGACTAGATGGAGTGACGATTTTCGCAAGGTTGCTGGCAGGAGCTGGATGAGAGTAGCCGTGGATCGTGCAGAGTGGCGTGCAATTGGAGAGGCCTATGTCCAGCAGTGGACTAGTGTGGGCTGATGATGATGATCACTGAGCTGGTGCAAATATACAGGGTGTTAGTGCGAGTTTAAATTTAAATTCATTTATTCAGTATATAGGCCCTCTTTCGGACACTTATACACGTCCCAAAATATAACTGCTACCTTCCTACCACCGCTTTGGGACTACATATCGGGCTGGTGATGAGTAGAAACGGCACAACGACCTCAGCCTGATTCTATTACAGGAAATAAATTTACAAGATATGTAAGTGCGAGCTAGGTAGACTCTTGTCGTTTAAGTAATCTTCAACTTTGTAAATCCTTTTTCCATACGATTTTTTTAACGAGGTTATTGATCTCATAAATAGGCAGGTCAACAACATTTTGTGGTACTTTATTGAAATTTTTTATACTTGACTTAAATAGTCATGTTACTATAGTGACATACTTCTATTTAAAGGTGATTCTTAATATTTAAGTAAAAAATATGAACACAGACGGTTCTGCCAGGGGCTTCTCATAGTACACTAGACTCAAGCCTATTTAGAAATCATCGTTTTCTGAATTAAGCCGAACCAGGATTCAAACCCGGGTCTCATTGCTTTCAACGCAAATTACCACTCTATAACATTATTATTCATGAGATAGCTCATCGAATTGCAAAGCTGAAGTGACAATGGGCAGGCCACATCACTTGCAGAGTCAACACGTTAGGAAAGCAAGGTTCTCGAGTGGCGACCAGAATGGTGGATGATGAACTGATCATGGTTGCGGAAAGCCGCTCGAAACAAATGGTCCCCAGAGCCAGTAGCTGTGGCATTATATGAAAGAGGCCTAAATCCAGCAGTGGACTCAGTCCAGAACTCCAGACTCGATCCAGGAAGCATGATGATATTTTGGAAAACAATCCTTAAAAGTATGACGCTCGTTAAAGCTAACTTCCTCTCTAACTTGTATGCAATAAACACAAATTTATTTGCCTAGTGGTGAACGAAAAAAAAAATTATAGAAAACTTGAAGTTACTGATTTATTGTTGAGACAAGTGTGTGTAATTAAAAAGGAAATGGCTGACCTCTCTCACAAACTCGGTCATAATCTCGTTTTGTGAGTTGCTATTCAAATAATCATGACTCTTCACAACTAAACAATATTGACATAATTAAACACATTCACTATCATTTAGTTGTGTGTTTAAAAATATTTTAGTTCCATCAATAACACATAAAACACATAAAAAACGAAAAAAACATAGACAAATTTAGGAAAGTGTTAAAATCGTATTTATTAGAAAAATGCTTCCATTCGTTGCAAGAGTTTTTAGATTTAAAATAATCTTATGGTAATATAATAAATAATAATGGCTATTTTATAGGTATTGTCGTGTTAATTCTAACTCTGGATTCTGAAAGCAGTCTAAATTAGGTTCGTTTTGGTTAAATATTATTTTTTGATAATATGTTTTCTCAATTATTTTTACATTAAATTATAAATCTCTGTTGCGATGCTCTAACAGAGTTCATGTCATGGTACTGTAAACAAATACATATAACACCTTTGTAACCACACGAGTGCAATAAATATATTGAATTGAATTGAATAACTCATTTATATCTGGGTATTGCTCATCATTATGAAAAGAAGTAAACGTAGAAAAGGGAATGAAGCCTTCAATCCTATTTTGTTGTTGAATGCGATCAGAATACAAATAATGTACATCCAAGAATCAATTTGATTTTCCAGTCTTCCAACTATTTGCATAATTGAAATATGCTCAAAGCTGACAAGTACCTCATGGTAAACATGAAACGTTTGGATGAATCAAACGGCCTCGACGTCAGATCGATACGCACGTCGTTTCAGCCAACTTGAACATCGCATGACTAGGTTACTGGAGCCCAAAGTCTGACGTTAAGGCACTGTCACAACCTTAGGAACGGCTTTAGTAATAAATCATTATGCCTCAGACTACATACCAATCGCATGGCAACTTACCTGTCACCGGTTTCACAAACTAACCTTTTTAACTGCGTAGCGTATTTGCTTTTTGCCTAAACAAAATTAAGTGTCTATTTACCTGTAATAGGGCCTGTATGCTGAATAAATGACAATCTTTAGGATATTAAGGGTTTTAAAAGATAGGTATTAAGACAAACGAAATTCCAGCTACTTTATGAATGTAAAAATCTACTTGCATAAGCCGCAAAACAAGAGAAATGTAAAGTAGATACTGATCATAATACTATATTGTAAAGTCTATGCTATGATACGCTATGCTATGCTACTACGTCCCGCAAAAGAACATTAAAAAAAGCAGCTTTAATTAAATTATCAAAACTAAGTTCGCGCGTAGACGTAAGAGCGAAACGGGCTTAGTCGATCGATTTGAAAAAAATCTAAACTACCTATTTTCCTCCTACCCGCCTGACATTCCTCGCAAGAGTGATCCCTGGACCTTAGGGATTTTGTCCCCAACAAATTTGTCAGTAAATGGGCACACGCGCGAGTGCCGACATAGATGTATACTTCACTTTACATATTAATAGAATACGCTCTTTTTGGTTTTGAAGAAAAGGGCGAAGAAAACATATCTTTTTTTACACTACTAAAATCGGTCGCCTCAATCTATTTAGTACTAGCTGTTGCCCGCGACTTCGTTCCCGTTGTCTTTAGATTTGTATGTTTTTTTTAATTTTCCGCGCCTTTTTCTTATATTTTTATTTCATAAGAACCTTCTCCTGTCAATAACAAACACAACAAAAAAAGAATGAGCGAAATCGGTCCAGCCGTTCACGCGTGATGCCGTGACAACGGAAAACGGGTTTCATTTTTTTATATATAGATATAGGTTTATTAAGGTTAAGGTATCAAGCTGACCTGACACGTCCTTTACGAAGGGTCGATTGAGTCTATAACTGATGGGTATAGCTTTCCCAGGTTATCAGAATTTTAGGTTAACAACTGAACAATTTAACAAGAACAAGGCATGAATCAATATCAATAAATTTCTGTCGGACCAGTAACAAGTAGCCAGATAATTTGCCAAAGTATCCTACTACATTCAGACCCAAGTCAGTCAATAATTCAGAAAAAAATGGTTTTCTGAAAATAATTAAACCCGGAATCGAACTCTGCACCATTTGTATTTAATAGGCAACCGAAACACCACCAATCATGTTGTCTAAAAAGTCACTAACAGTTAATATCATTGTAGTAAGTAGCACAACGTAAAGTTGATTTTATTCATCCAAATTCCAATGACTCATTAAAAATAAATAAATTGCTAAATCAACACAAGATAGTCACCTCATCAAAGGCTTATTACTAAACTACATATTTCTTAATTGATTTTGATCTCAATCTGTTAAAGTTTAAGTTTGAAAAGCGGTTGAAGGAAATTTTGTGGTAGATTGATAAGATGTTGACTGTACATCGTCTCTTCTTTCTTACGATCTCGGTTATCGAGAAAAGGTCAAGTCCATTGCACATCGTCGTGTACAACATTCGCTAGGGTTGTCACTTCACAATCTAGAAGGAAATATATAACTTTAAAATGGCGTGGTTGTTCATAAATAATTATGAAAACACAGTTTTTACTATAAATTTTTGTTTTTAGCAATTCCATGCAAGGTTTAATTAAAGATAAATAACACTTGAAAAAAAGCCATCGACCTCAGGTGGGACTCGAACCCACGTCCCAGTCATCTTAAGCACTCGCCCGGCTTGCGATGGGACGTGGGTTCGAGTCCCACCTGAGGTCGATGGTTTTTTTTTCAAGTGTTATTTTATCTTTACTAGTCTTTGCAAGCAAATTTTAGTATAGAAACAACATCGAAATTGCGAAAAAAATATAGATGCCCCAATTAAAATAACTGTTTACATCGTCGACAGAAAAAAAAACTATTAATATACATAAGGATATCATAAAACGAATCAAGTTAGATAGAAGAAAATACTCTTTATTGCACAATATATTAAAGATTTTACAAACAAGACAGAATATTTTCATGTTAGGGTATTATCGCCAAAGGCGCTCTCTCGTAGACAAACTTTTAAGCCCTACTCAAAGGTTTTTAGGCATGCTTAAAAGAGTTTCATTATCAATTTGGCTTCATCGACAGATCAGCTTTATTAAATCTAATTATTGTTTTGTAATGTAGAATCAACATACTTGACTAATGACGACCTCCGTAGCCGAGAGGCGAGTACGACGGACTGTAATGGCGTCGCCATTTCTGAGGTTCCGGGTTCGATCCCCGGTCGGGTCAATGTAGAAAACGAACTTTTCTATATTGTCTCGGGTCTGGGTGTTGTGGTACTGTCGTTGTTTCTGATTTCTATAACACAAGTGCTTTCGCTACTTACCTTAGGATCAGAGCAATATATGTGATGTTGTCCAATATTTATTTATTATTACTTATATTTTTTTTAATCGACACGTTAGTCTGAAGGTTAACTCGACTTCCAAGATTTACTAGCTGTATAGCTACGAGTACGAGTATTCGTAAAAGAGTCTTACTGTTCACCGAAATTCTGTAAAATAGCAATCTTATGACCTCTGTTTATTACTTTGCCTAAACAAACTTGACAAAATGAAAAATTTCGGCTAAAAAACCAACATCGAACGACAGCAAACCATTATAAAGATTAATGACTTGTCAGATAAAATTAATGTGAGCTTGTTTGGCTTTGTATCCAGTAAACAAAGTAAATGTGTATACCTACTGTAAACACACTTTGCACAAATTACACGCAAAAATTATATCGACAGGTAATCATCTAATGAAAGTTCATAAATATTTTACAGATACGTATACACTGGATAAGTGGCTATTAGCCTTAAAATGTCAATAAAGAAATATTGGACAACATCACATACATTGCTCTGATCCTAAGGTAAGTAGCATAAGCACTTGTGTTATAGTAATCAAAAACAACGACAGTACAAACACCAAGACCCGAGAAAATATAGAAAAGTTCGTTTCCTACATTGACCCAACCGAGGACCGAACCCGGAACCTCAAAGATGGCGACGCCATATAGTCGGGCGTGCTTGCCTCTCGGCTACGGAAGTCGTCAAATGTGTTCTTGTAACAAAGGTTGACTTATACATGCATGAACAAGATCAGACTAGGTCTATTAGTCAAGCATACCCTAGGAAGAATAAAACATGTCGTTCACATAAAAAAAATGGCGCAAATAGTAGAAATAAAACGTGAGGAATTGAGTCATCCAGTTTCCATAAAGTCGGTTACATTAGAGGTGTCTACTCAAGTCTTGGCTTGACATGACGTGTAGAAAGAAAGTAATTAAATTCCCTAATAATTTAGGGATATACAGTTTGCTTCTTCATTTAATTAAATACCTAAACAGTTGACGCCGAAATACGCCTAATTAGATTTTGTCACGTAGAAAATTAAGTTACAAATCTAGGATAATCCACTTAACCTGTACCAAATTTAAAAGTTGATGAAGTTTGGCAAACTCAAAGGAATAGGGGGAGTCCAGTAGGCTATACCAGTTACCACTAAAATGCTCATAAATCCTTCTATACTTACAAATAGTTATTTGCTATAAATTGTATCTTAAGCTGCATTATTAAATATAGCAAATATTTTCCCAGAACTAAGTTTGATAAATTATTAATAGTTTATGAGTAATTAGCGATTTCTTCAAAAATGAGATTCGGCTAATATCTCCCGCCTGGATAGGAGACTTGACCCCTGAAGTAGGGAGGAGGTATAATAATTACAAAAAATATTATACCTATAAAGAAATTTAATCAAAAAATTATGGCACTACGTAAATGAGAACTCGAGGAAGGTACTTTGAGTATCTTAGAGAGTACATAAGTGAGGAATGAACTAGTATCACATATATTTTTTTACCAAATTTACTTTTACAAAAGTCTGTGTTTATGAATTTATAATTAGAAACTATTTCTATTTATAAGTTTCAAAATTTTTCAGTGCATTATCATTTCTATCATCATCTAGATATAGTTTGTCTGCCGTTTTTACAAAATCTGTGATCTGACATAATGGTATTTGAAACGTAAACGTATCGTTATGATGTATTATGAGTTGCAGTCGAAAGCAATTTAAATGTAAATCCGAATAACACTAGTAACTTTTGATTTAGCGTAAAATTTATACATCTGGGTCGGTATGGCGTACTACTGACATGCATTATACGCGTTTTGCTTTTCATTTTCCCGCTAGTTTTTAAGGAGCTATCTATATTTTCACATCAGTCCACTGCTGGATATAGGTCTGTTCCACAAACCTTATCTTTTACTATTCTGTTCCGTTTGCTACTAAAATAAGTCGTAAAATTATTGTGATATTTGTGCCAGCCCTAAGCACAGGCTAGAGCACCAGCGAAGACGAGCTCTCCACTCAGAAGCGCCAATGACAAGCAACTTACTGAAGTATCAAACACAGCACAATACTTTATCACTTTTACTATTTCTCTTTCCTCTTTGTCTCAACCAATGGAAGACTTAACGTCTGTTGAGACAGAAACTGTGTGCAGTTTTAACGTAAACTAGTAAGATGTTAATAATTATCAGCTTAATTTTGTTCCTCGTATAATAATGTCGGAATTGTTAAAACAAATGTACTTTTTTCAAGACTCAATAAATATTTTATTTATTTATCACAAACTACGTTTTGAGTTTTTAAGTTTTAATTTCTTTAAATATTTACATCGATTGCAAAACTCTGGGGTAGTGTGATTTATAATTTGATTTGCAATGGCTTTAGGATAGGTTATATACTTAAATAATTTTATAAGCAAATTTTTTTTTGAGACTAGTAGAGTTTAATCACAAAATTCCAGACAGTGAATATAAAAAAAAAAAATTAATGTTACTAAAATAATAAACTTTTCCAACAATCAAAACATTTAACTAGACGCAAACTTAGCAAAGCTTCTACGTATTGGCGAATAGATATACATGCATTCATACATATAGGGTGTTTAAAAAAAAGTATTCTTTATATAGACTACGATAGTGAAAAAATTGTATGCCCCGGATTGGTAATTAATTATTTGAGAAAAGACAGTAAAGATAATAATACTTGCTTCATTTTGCATAACACACTCTCCCATCCCCGTGGTCAAGAATTCGAGATGTAGGTAGTTCATGTTCAGTACGAGCGAGCTAGTCGGACAGTGTGGGCGGTTTTAAATAAAATAAATCTTAATCTTTAGTTTTTTTTAAATAAAAAATAGATGACCTTCTGTTCCTAAAACAGCTTTAATATCGTAATCTGTATACGCAATACTTTCATCCCTTGCCGATCCACAGCCGTGGCAGATAGTTGCTTGTGGTTATCACATATCAACCAAAACGGTTACTGTTTGTGTAGTTCGCGTCGCTCATCACAATTTTTATTTTTGGCAAAAAAGTTATGATAATACCTTTTTATACTTGTAATGTGGTAAATTCAGCTCCAGTGGCTTTAATGAAACGAAGGTGACAGGCTCAGCATTGCAGACACGTGCCAACCCTAATTGAAACCGCCTCCTGAATATCAAATTTGACGCTGTTTCATTGGCGACGAGTTATGTTTAAATTAACATGTACTCAAGAAGTGATTTTTTACGCTCTGAAAAAATAATTTTCTTAAAACTGTTACTTTAAATGGTGACAGGTTTAAAAATATTAAGTTTTAGATATTCTGCTCATAAATTAAAGTAAACAGCTTTTATGGGGGCAAACTTCGGAACCTGATAAAATATAACTGAATTGGACATTATCTTCGAGGTAGATAAGTTTTTTGGTGGACCACCTAGTGTCATAGTGAAAGTTGATGTATCGATATTATTGTTAGTATCAAAAGAATAGACTACTTAAATAAAATAAAAAAAAAACTTGACTCATACCAAAATTTATTAAACGAATAATTATTTCAATAGGTATTGGACTGTAGGTACCTAAATACATCAATTTTAATTACACTAAAGGATAACTGGAAAAAATCAATTTAAAATAATGTATATTTTATCTACAATTTGAAAACCCGAATACGCTATACGCCATGATCGTGACGATAGTGACGTCAGAAACCTCGAAAACAAAATGACCTGCGCCTTATTTGCATGTTTATCTTCGTTTTTTTTCTTTTAATTGTATCCCAAAATCTACACAAAACGTTGCTTGTTACTTGTAACTATACGGTAATCAAACATTAATCCTACTACTACTACTACTACTACATTGTTTTAATTTTAAAGTTTCGTAGTTTCTGTCTCAAAAGAATATAATAATTTTTTTTTCAATCTAATGGAACTGTAATTAAGAATTTAAGACCTATTTCAAAAAAGTGTCAACTAGCCTATTGAAATATTTTAACCCAATAAGGTAAATGCATTTCAAGGTATTGAACAAAATAACTACCACTGATTGCACTGGTAGTCAAACCATCGATTTTGTTATATTCTATAACATTTTACGTCATCCCTGATGAAGGTAGAAATGTTCGCCAGAAAAATACCCGCAACTTGCAGTAGGTATCCAAGTATTATATTCCGTACCAAGTATTGGAAACAGCTAGCGGAAATATACCAGAGATTAGCGGTATTCCCATCTCATCTATTCCGGTAATAACGGCTAGATAGTATTCAACTAATTACCAATTGTCATTTCTCGGTAGATTGGTCCGTAATTGAACTGCTTCTCCTACGGGAACTCGATATCACAACTGTAATTATATGGGTATTGGGTATATTATATATGATTGGTTTAGTACTATGGGGGATGATGTTATTAAAACTTATTAGGTTTCTATGAGGTAGAAAAAATAAGTATATGAGCTAAAACCTACTTACATATGCTATCACTGAGAGAGTTCGTGGTTGCCGCCCTGGGCCCTAACCATAAACTGTTTAAACAATCACAAATCTGTCAAACATTATCATTTCTGTCAAATTTTGTATGAAATGACGTACCAAAATTGACAGATTTGACAACTTTGAGATTGTTTTAAGAGTTCATGGTTATGGCCCTGCTATCTTAAGACTTTGATGTTGGTAGCATGGTAAAAAAACATCGTAGTTAAATAATGCCTTATATAGGTACAAAAGGTTGCTCGGAAAGGCGACAAAAAAATTTTTTTTTGGATACCAGGTTGGTAACCATGAACTCTTAAAACAATCTTAAATCTGTCAAATCTTGTCAAAGCTGTCAAATTTTGTTCGTAATGACGTACGAAATTGACAGATTTGAGATTGTTGATGGTAACCCCGCTAACATCTAGGTGTACCCGAAAATACCCCATGTATGTGCGATTTTTAGTAGTTTTCGAGCTATGATTTTTTTATTTTAAAATTTGAGAAGTTTCGACTTGGCACTAAAATATATTTTTTTCGGAATTTATGCTTTTTTTTTGTAGCATATACCTCAAGACTTGTACTTTCACCTACCATTAAAAAAAAATAGCTTTCTGCGATTAATGTATTAAGTACCAAAAAA
Organism: Anania fuscalis; assembly: GCA_950371115.1. Lineage (NCBI taxonomy): Eukaryota > Metazoa > Arthropoda > Insecta > Lepidoptera > Crambidae > Anania > Anania fuscalis. Next base: position 2,585,908 of record OX493337.1, read on the forward strand.
ATTGACCAAAAGTTAAAAATTGAGGTGAAAGCGAATTTATCGAGTTTACACAACAATAAGTTATGGAAACTTACAATCGCGGAACATACATGGGGTATTTTCGGGTACACCTAGAAGTCAGGAATAAAAGAAAATAAAAAAAAAATCACCTTTCGGGCCACCCTGTATATTTTTTTGGAAGTACAACTATACATGACACAGATACAGCAAACATAGCCTATGCTTCGAAAATTGTGTACCTGCTTACCATACTGTATTAAGTAAGACATTTATAAGTTTTGTCATGATTTCTGAATCCTCTTGTACGCAAGAATCACCTCTTGTACGCAAGATTCACCTCTTGAAATCAAGATTTACCTCTTATACGTAAGATTTATGCCCAGTAAGCCATCTGTTGTCGGTGGATAATCTGTGTTATTATATATATCTAAGGCAAAAGTTTTGATGTTAAACCTAAATGGCTTTTACAGGTGGCATTAAAGACCCAACTTTACAAAGATTTAACGGGATTAGTTAATTTGAAGGACTGTCAGTGGTACCTGGAATCCTATGTTCGGGAGTTTATATAAGTATAGTTAGCGCTCTCGGCGATGTAAATACAAAATGTATGGCGCTTTGATAGGTACGCAAAAGACGCTTGTTATATTTCGTTAATTACTTGGTTATTCATTAAAACAGAATACCTAACTATAGTAAATAAATCACTTGACATAAAAACTCTTCATTCGAAAGTTCGATAATTTTACAAACTTATATTTTTGTAATCATAAGGAATTTAATCCCGAACTATAAACTAACACAGTATTAAACATAATTATTATGCTATAGCTGTCAGTTTATATGTATAACGATGACACAGACACAGCAATATCTCAATCTCTTAATAATCCGGTTTTACGTAAGTCCACCTAACATATAATAATAAATTTAGTGCTCTGGATATGTTTTATGCTAGTAAAGTGGCTTTCAAACAAGATTTATTGCAAACACACAACACACACACACACACACACACACACACACACACACACACACACACACGCGCGCACGCGCACGCACACGCGCACGCGCACGCACACGAACACGCACACGCACACGCACACGCACACGCAAACGCACACGCACACGAACACGCACACACACACATGTAAGTTTTTATAACTTTGTTATTTAAGGGCTGTGGATTTTATGTTGAATAAAATAAAATTAAATCATTCGTTACAAAATTTGCCAATCAAAGATGACCATACATTAAAAGTATAGATTTTACAGATATTAATGAGGATCAGACTATCTTCATCTTTATTAGTTCCTACGTCATATTGCCGATACAAGGGCTTCGGTAACTAATACAGCTCGAAGCGGGAGGCAATCTCCTCGAGATTAATCGACGTATGGATGTGTGAACCCGATATATTCGACGGAATCTAAATAAGTTGTAGAAACTTACAATCGTAGAGGAAATTTAGGATTATGATATTCGAAGATCAGTTAAATCACTAAGTTTTAAAAAAATATAGCCTTATTACGAGAGAGATAGAAGATAATAAGATAAACAATGACTAAATAATAACATCACATCAGACATGTCTCGGTAATGATAAATTACATTTAAAATTCGTTGGCTAATCTGAAGACAGTGTTTAAATCTAATCTACAGTGTCTAAATCCTTTTTTAGGGTTCTGTACCCAAAGGGTAAAACGGGACCCTATTACTGAGGCTCCGCTGTCCGTCTGTCTGTCCGTCTGTCACCAGGCTATATCTCATGAACCGTGATACCTAGAGACTTGAAATTTTCACAGGTTATGTATTTCTGTTGCCGCTATAACAACAAATACTAAAAAATAGGATACAATAAATATTTAAGGGGGCTCCCATACAACAAACGTGATTTTTTTGCCGTTTTTATAGAAAATGGTACGGAACCCTTCGTGCGCGAGTCCGACTCGCACTTGGCCGGTTTTTAATAAAGCTATAAAAGTTCAGTATTAATGCTGGAACTGCTGGAAGTCATATTTTTCTAAGTACAGGTATGTGAATCATGTGAGGAGGTACTTGTAGCTTAGTGGTGGCAGTGCTTTGGTTATGATTACTAAAAGCAAACTACATCGGAGTTCATTATGACCATTTTTGTGTCCTTCAATCCGCACTGGGTCTGCGTGGTGGAGTATGGCCTAATACTTACACCCTATATAAGGCTTACTTTATTAAACTTTCTCATGGACGTAAGATTATCAAATTGCCTAACGAAGTTAATAAAAAACTATGACAAAAACTTATTTCTAAAATCCATATACAGAATGATTAAGGGTTCGTGGAGCAAGAAAGAAGCATTTAACTCACTTTCGCCTAAGGATCACGATAGGTGAGGACTAAAAGCATTCCTGCGACTTATTTAGTTAATAAAGCAAAAATAAAATAATAAACTGCGATGATTTGAGATCATTGTCACCCTACTGTTTCCCAAGAATTCTTATGTCAAGTGCATGTATTTATCAATCGTCGCAGTAAGTATGTAAAGAGGTTGTTATGTATGATGTTACTGATAGACAGATTAGAAAAAATCCTTCGATGGCTACTACGATTACTTTGAATTGTCTAATTGGAAAAGTAGGGTGACCACGCATTTTAAGTTACTTAACCTTTTTTAAATTAAAACACGTAAATTACTAATCATCTCTGTTTCAATTTATGACGACCTCCGTAGCCGAGAGGCGACCACGCCGGACTTTAAATGGCGCCGCTATCTCTGAGGTACCGGGTTCGATCCCCGGTCGGGTCAATGTAGAAAAGGAACTTTTCTATTTTGGCTCGGGTCTGGGTGTTGTGGTACCCGTCGTAGTTTCTGATTTCTATAACACAAGTGCTTTAGCTACTTACCTTAGGATCAGAGCAATGTATGTGATGTTGTACAATATTTATTTATTTTTATAATTGAAATATATACAGGTAGCATCGCAAACGTTCACTGAGTCAAAAAAAAAAACGTTGGGATCACGACCCAAAAATCATCCATATACAGTTTTATCAAGCGAAGATGTATCGGCTAAAGGCTAGGCAAACTTACTAAGCAGGCAAACTTCTAAATGCCCGGTCGAGTGGAAGGATTCAGGATTCCAGAAGTTTTAATTCCCCTCTGCATCAAAGGCCGATCAAAGAACTATTTGGCGGGAATCGGACCCTGATCTTTAGCAGCTTTGGGCAACAGACGATGTAAAATTAGTGTGCAGTGCGTTTAATTGAAACTAGCCTTGTCTTTCAAAAATCAGCTTTTAAATGTCGTTTGCGTCCGTGTTAGTTAAATATTAGTTTTACCGGATTCGAAGGGGTAGGGTATGTAAAGGATATGAGGAGACGCTTGTAGATCAGTGGCGGCAATGATTTAGTAGTTTACCAAAGTTAAGCATACCACACCGCGGTTGACAGAGGATGGGAGACCATTTCGTATTTTGGCGTCGACCTCCGTAGCCGAGAGGCGAGCACGCCGTACTTATAATGGTGCCGCCATCTCTGAGGTTCCGGGTTCGATCCCCGGTCGGGTCAATGTAGAAAACGAACCTTTCTATATTGGCTCGGGTCTGGGTGTTGTGATATCGTCGTTGTTTCTGTTGATCAGAGCAATGAATGTGATGTAAAATATTTGTTTATTTTGTGATATAAATCTCCTAGCTTTGGAAGGCACTTTGAAATTTGTTTCCGGCTTATATCGCTTGATACTAGTCGTGCAGCGAGCTCAAGGCGGTCTGATTACTACATAAATAAAATATGCCTGTAAGTTAGTAACTGTAGTCTCTGGCCTTAAAACATCTCTGCATCAATCCGCACTTGGCCCGCGTGGTGATATTATATAGGCCCAAAGCACCTCATAGAAAGGGTGAGGCCTATACCCTGCAGTGGGACATTGATAGGTGATCTTTCCTTCGTTCTTCCCTCGTGCTTTTGGGTTGTGAACAATTCAGGCAGCACGATGGCACGACGACGAAAGGTTAAACACTAATCAATTCATCCATCCATCCATCAGCCGAAAGACGTCCACTGCTGGACATAGGCCTCCCCCAAGGATTTCCACGAAGATCGGTCCTGTGCCACCCGCATCCAGCGGCTTCCCGCGACCTTCACCAGATCGTCGGTCCACCTTGTGGGGGGCCTACCAACACTACGCCTTCCGGCCCGCCTAATCAATTATTAACAAAGTTTCATGACGAAGAATCATCCTGCTTCAGTTCAAAGCTTATACTGGATCCGTACTTATGTAACTGCCAAAATTTTAAAACCTAACTGCTAATATGGTAAAGCAATAAATGATTCAGTATTAGGTATCCTTGCTTCTTCATAACACATTTGATACTATCGTGGTAAGTCAACTGTGAGGTAACAGTATCTGGAGGCCTACTATGAAAACGTTTCGTTTGTACGGACGTATAAAACTAATGAATTTAAAAACAACCTTCACTCGTATCAAACCTTTGAAAATTTATGAGCTATTGAAAACAGTTGAGTTTTTTACACGGCTAGTTTGAGTTGGTCATATTTTGTCAAAGGATTGACTCAAAGTGATGGTGATTTTAATTTGGTAGGTTTATACGTCCGAACGAACGAACGTGGTAGGCTTTCTGTATCGGTCGGTAGAGGACGAGAGCGACGCATGTACACGAAGCGGCTTATCTGTCGCACGGAGCACGTGACGTCACAATCGCATTAGTGACACACTCAGCCTACTGCACATGCGGAGCGATAGCAGAGAAAATTTAAAGGCTTTAAATTAGATTAAAATTGTAATGAAAGAAATTAAAAATAATAGTGAACGTGCGCTAATGTATGTAACTGTCATAATTTAGAGGGAAGGAGGAATTAATAACTTTCATCTATACCCATTGACATATATATTACTTAATTTTTACATCAATGTCTATAGATATCTTATAGCTGGGAAGGTCTCCTAACACATCAATATCCAATCCAACATATAAAATTGTTTTTGAATTGATTTCATTCAACCTGACAATCAACCCTTTGCGTTCAAGGTAAAAATCACTGTCGCCAATCGGGTCGTAAGAATTTGTTACTACCTACCACTTATTCATTTAGTAATTGTTAAAAACTTCTATTTACTTATGCAAGCACGTCGTTGGTTATTGGCTTCCAAGAATCATTCTCCAGTTTTGTAGTTTTGGGTAAGGGAGAGCGACTCAGCGCCGTTTGCTACCAGCGGTTTCCCGTAACCTTATCTAGGTCAGTTTACCGAGTGAAACACTCTACGTCTTCAACTGACAGTCGTTGTTTAAAAGAACCTTAATGGTAGTCAGCCAGCTCTGCAAGTGATATGAGCAGCAGCTGTCAGTTTTGATATTCGTAAAGTGATTTCGATGACTTTGCTTTTTTTACAGACTACGTGCACTAGTTTAATTAAAGCGAAAAGTGCTCTAATGTGATTTTTGTGCTGACGCTAGTTATTAAGTTAGATTCCCATTACGTAAGTAGCGTATGTAGCGCTCCTGTTACTAGCTCTAGCTTATTTCTTAAGAGATTGCCTAAGCATGTAAAGATACATTAATTTAAGCGTATTCAAGGCAAAGCTATGCATATATGCGAAAACATGTAATTGGCGTACAGTTTTTAAGTAGTAATTAATTATCTGTAAAAATATCACTGTTAGTTTTCCGAATAAAATAAAATAAATAAATAAAAGCTGTGTTTTTGGGACGTGTACAATATAAGAAAGAAGAATAGGGTTAATCAATGACTATTATGACTATTATTATTAACTTTTCTATATTGGCTCGGGTCTGGGTGTTGTGGTACCGTCGTTGTTTCTGATTTCTATAACACAAGTGCTTTGGCTATTTACCGTAGGATCAGTGGCGGGCATGGGTTTAATTTCGAGGTAGGCAGTAGATACTTAAAGTTGTGTTTTATTGATGAAAATCAGTAGTTTTCGTCAATAACACACATTTTTTATTTCGAGGTAGGCAGTAGATGCCTACACATGTGTTTTATTGATGAAAATCAGTGGTTTTCATCAATAACACATATTTGTAAGGACCTACTGCCTACCTCATTTTATTTACCAGGTAGGCACTGCCTAATTGCCTATATGCACCGCACGCAGTGCAGTCCCTAAGCAGTGGCTTAGGATCAGAGCAACGATGGTGATGTTGTCCAATATTTATTAATATTTATTTATATATATTCTAATGATGGCTGCTGCATACGACTAAACAAAACTTTATTTAGTATATTTACTCATTATGTTCATGAGAAAAGTAAATATAAAATATTAATAATGTTTCAAAGTATGTTTCTGTGTTTGGTTGTTAATAATTTAATTACGCTTTACTGGCTGAATGAAATTTGATGAAATTTGGATCATGTATATTATATATTAGATCTATAGATCTAAATAGCTGAAAACATGGTTTGACACATGGTGACCTTGTGAGCACGTGAGTTTTAATAAATGTATATCTCTAGATGTAATGTAACACAGTGAAAAACCAGCTTTAAAGTTAAAGCTCTAAGTAATTATGTATTTAAGTTACGTACAAGAAAATATTGAAGCTAGTACAAATATTTAACTTTAAATTCCCCAGGCTGCGATTCCAAGCTACTTTTGAAGGTTCAAACATTACAAGGAGTTAGGCAAATTTAGAATTTCTCAACTGCCTTATACTTACAGTAACGATACTCAGAAGGACTATAAAGAATAAGAAATGTCTGTTTTGTTCTTGTTTTTTTCATTTTTAGGGTTCCGTACCAAAAGGGTAAAACGGGACCCTATTACTAAGACTCCGCCGTGCTGTCCGTCTGCCCGTCTGTCACCAGGCTGTATCTCATGAACCGTGATAGACAGTTGAAATTTTTACAAATGATGTACCGGTTTTTACTTTAGTCCAAAAATAGATAGAAATTTTGGTAAGTAACACTTTGGTAAAGTGCAAAGAAAGCGACGTCAATGCGACGTCATACTGCAGGGCATAGACCTCACCAGGAAGGCCCACTTCGGACTGACGGACGACGTGTCTTAAGGCCTTTTACTAGGTCTTTCGGACCAGTTTAAAGAGATATTAGTAGGACCAACTTTAGAAGACAACCAATAAGGGATTTGTGCTAATCACTAAATAATACAAAATGCCGTGCGATTCATTAAATAAAACCGCGCTGTTTTCGTCACTAACCTACAACTTATCGTAATATCTTATCGTCGATTAGCGAATCGACGATAAGATTATCCGACTTCGTAACGACAACAGAGGCTAAATTTCATATGTAGTGCTTAGGTTAGCTTTAGAGCGAGTTTAAATACTTGTATGTTTCATAGAATCGACAGGATGACTTGGGCTTATTAAGCTTGGTAATCACACCAAAGCGCTACCATACTCATTATCATACTATGGCACTACTGCGTGGTAACCATGAACTCTTAAAACAATCTCAAAGCAGTCAAATTTGTCAATTTTGGTACGTCATTACATACAAAAGTTGACAGATTTGAGATTGTTAAGAGTTCGTGGTTACCGCCCTGAGCTACACGCACTTTATAGTATTAAAGAAGTAATTAACACTTAGACCGACAAAATACTTAATGCAAGGTAAATTTTTAATGAAGACAAAATGAAAACACTTTTCCCTAAAATCCGTTCCAAACCACTTTTTAATTGTTTATTCGCCACGAATTATAGTGCCTATGAAAATGGATGAAAAATGTTTTCAGTCATCAACAAACAAATGTTTTATGTATTTAAAACCCACGTAAACAGAATAAAACTGGCCAGCCATTATTTGAACAGCTGTTAATTTAGTTGTGTTGGTTTTGACTGTAACAAAGTTATGTCGTTTCAACTTTTACCGATATGTTTTGAGTTGCAATTATATGCTTGTGAAATTATGACACAGTGGGGATTTTCATTACAGTGAAATCCTTAAGTATTTGAATACACTTATGATGAAAGTTTTCTTTGCCGAAGAAACTTATCTATCTTCAATTAATTTTGTTAGTGTAGTTACGTTGTTAATTTTCGTACACTAACGAACTTAAGTTGAAATAGGTACAACTAGTTTCTTAGTAAAAGTTTTTTGTTAGCATGAGATACAAACTTTACAATACAATACCTACATTGTACACTAATGTCAAAGTCATAAAATAAGTAAATTAGCTGTAAAGTAATAAATTCTTCGTAAATTTACCATTCCTTAATAAACTGTAAACCGTTTGCTACTATGTCAATAGAGTAATAAATATTCTATTCCCTAAGCTTACAATATTGTTTTTGTACAGACAGAAGAATGAATAAAACAGCTCTATGTACAAAATAGGCTTAGGGTCTCTGCGAATTCCAAACAAAATAAATTGTTGATAAAATGTTTTATTCTAGTACATTGGTTTTGTGGTTATATTGTTGAGATTTGTTTATAAAATTGGCATTTTATTTTGTACTTTATTTGAAGAACATCATTAAGGAAGATAACTCTTTTCAGTAAAATAAACTTATTTATATAATAATTTCGACCTAAAATATTATTTACAATGGCGGTCAACAAAACCAGACTAATATTACAAAATATCAGGTCATGTAAGTACTTCTAAAGCCGGAAAATGTATGTGCTAACACTAAGCAGGGCCATAACCATGAACTCTTAAAACAATCTCAAAGTTGTCAAATCTGTCAATTTTGGTACGTCATTTCATACAAAATTTGACAGAAATGATAATGTTTGACAGATTTGTGATTGTTTTAACAGTTCATGGTTAGGGCCCAGAACTATAAATAGTATGGCGATGTCAAAAATTTGATATGACAACATGTCAAATACTTACATAACATTAAAAATCAAAATTATGTTATTTGCAAATACTCAGGTATTTTTTTGCATATTTACTTAACGTACACTTGCTTAACTTATGACATCGCACTTTAAAAACCTTTCCCGTGACCCAAAATCGACTCAGCCACTGAACCTAGAACCAAATACAGTGTTATTAAAGCCTCGAGAGAAGAAATAAGATATTTACTACTTTTGGTACGAATATATTTTCACAGTTAAACTAGCAAAAAAAAAGTAAATCCACACAAAAATATTTCTGCGAACCGGAGTTTATTTCCCTAGAATCCCATTGCACACTTTTTACAACCTAAAACAAACATAAAAAAATATCTCTCCGAATAATATCACCATTTTATGTCTATGTGTGCGTTCGTCCTAACCGTAAGTCGTTTAGAAAGTAGAATGAAATGGAAATGTAGCGCAAGTTTGTGAAATTCGTAAGCTTGAGGGTCTCGGAAAAAATGGTTTTACGCTTTTCACAAGTTGCTAGTTAAAGACAGCTGTTGCTTTCGCCGCCTTCGTGTGAATGCGGATATTGTTTTCGGTTGGAAATCGCGCACACATCGATTCTATGGCACAAATAAACTTAAGGTTTTGGTGCCGTCCGATTGAGATATGACGAAAACTGACAGATGGGCATTGAAATGGATACTAAAGTACCGTCCATAGATATAGAGAGCGTAGCGAATCCTAAGTCTATGGTCCTAAGTCTGTTTAGTAAGTAGTGTGTTTTAGGGTTTCATAGTCCTGACAAGGAACCCTGTTAACAAGTCTGTTTTAATAAAATATCGAGCCGTAGTTACTTCTTCTCCTCAATGCCACGCTGCGTGCCTTCCCAAGCCCGGCCTAAGGTAAATCCTGTTATTTTTCTCAGATCTTATTTCATAGACATAGGCCGCTGGTTAATCCTTAATCTTCATTAGATTCCACACTCAGAAACACTAGCAAACGCTACTTTGGCTGCCGAATTTTTCGCGCCATCTTATAATACGTAAGGTTTTTTTACGACTCCATTATGATGTGTATGACAGACGTTACACGAGTGAAGTGCGCTCGCAAAACGCAGACAGCTTCGGATCAGCATTATCTCTAGTTTCCAACTTTCCATAGATAATTTGAATTAAGAAAAGACAAATCCGTTCCAAATTGTGTTCAATCTTGCATGAAAATTAACAAAATAATCTATTTCGGTACGAAACAAACCCTTATAGTTATCTCATGTCTGTCTGTCTGTCCGTCCGAGGTTTCGCTTGGAGACTGTAGACCCTAGAGAGCTGTAATTTTGTAGAGATATGTATATCAATCACTTGCGACTTTGAACTTGTTCTATTTTCTAAAACAATAAACAATCAGTGATAATTGTTATTTGTAATTTTAATAGTAAATAAAATGCTATGCCAAAATGAGAAATAATGTCACAAAAAATTAAAAACAAATAACTTTTAAGCCGGCATTATTCCGATTGTCAATGAATAAAAACTAGCGCTTCCGTTATTCTTATTCTGCCTATAGAAAATTTCCTTTTTAACGATCTATAATTTATTTCGATTGGTGCTGGTACCAGGTTCCATACTAGTGTGCCCATCATCTTTTTACGCGACTACGGCGAAGCCAAAAGGAAGGGTAATAATTTTCGTAGTCTATGTATGTTTGTATGTTCCACCGTAGAGCTTACATAACTGATTTTAATGAAAAAAGGTGACAATAGATTCGAATAATGGCCCGGGTAACATAGGCTATACATAACATCTTATTAAAATTTTATATGACGGAATTAAACCTCAGATTCTAACCTCGAAATAAAACTGAAATTATCACCCCGTGTTTGGTGTCAAAAAAAAGGTTTTGGCGAGCACATTACAAATATCTTTATATATTATATTGTTGAAGTCAAATTTACTTTTATTTTTAACTTCGGTCGTACGTTTTTAAACATTTTTACGTAGTCGGGTTGAAGTTTTTTAAACTTAATAACGATTAATAGGTTAGGTGCCAATCACAGATGCTACGATTGAAAGCGGTGAGTGTGCTCAAGCCCTTATGGTAGCGATGAAGTAGTAAATGGCATTTGTGAGTCAAAACGCAAAATTATAATGTAGAGCCAGCCACATTAGTGCGCTGTTTTCGAAGTGCCGTGAAAGTCCATAGTTGTGTGGAATGTAATACGAGTAGAAGTTTTCCTAGGTCTATATTATAAAAAAAATCTGATTCTGATCGAGTAGGTACGCGAGTGTATTTAACTAAAAGATGATGATTATAACAAAATGAGTTAAATTATCACGTAGTTTCGGCAACCCATTATCAGTGCATCGCAGTATTTTGGTCTTGCATAGTAAATAGTGCATGCAACCTAAAATATTTAGTATTTTATTGTTTACAGATATTTTTCAATACTTTGTTTAATAAGGCCCCACTTCCCTACACCTACGGTAAAAAATAACTTTGCCTTCAATCCAGAAACTTAAATTAAAAACTAAAGTGGGAATAATTCATTAATATACATTTTAGTAGGTATACCTACTCTTGAACAACTTACAGGTTGATAAAATGAGTAACAAAAGTTTACGACGATATTCAAGACGCTTGTGCGCGTTTCATGGGGATATTCCCACTTATGGCAACGTGAGCTACGATTTACTTGTCGTATATTTTTCTTTTCTTATCCTTTTACTTCGGATATTATGACATTCTGGCTGTCATCATATTCAGTTGTATACTGAAACTAAAGGAAGCAAATACAGATTGGACGGAAGCATAAAACCATAAGCTTTAAAAAAAAGTACAACAAAATCGTAGTTTCAACGGATAACGCTGGTTTTTCACTGTAAAATGTATAATCGTAAAGATTTGCCAAGGAAGTGTTTACATTGAGATATAATATATATATATATTACATTACAAATCTCTCAGACTCTCATAAATCACAAAAAAAAAAAACATTTAAATTTGTTTTTTACTTTATTGTTTTAATTTGTCATTTGATAAGATTCCCACTACCAATAAAAAGAAGTGCTTAATGAAGAAACATTTAAGCTGCGGTAATGAATACCTTATTTATTAGTACTTAAAGCTTTATCTTAACTAGCTCAATAATGCCTATCAAGATAATTAGCAGCTTTTATTAAATTACGCTGTAAGAGTTTTTATTTTTCTTTACTACACTTATTATTTGTACTCCTACAAAACTTTGCCCTTCAATTCAGCGTACACTCGACTACTTTTCGCTTTCTATAGAGAAAGTTGGCACTTTCTGAATAGCAAGCAGACGCTATAACAAAAGCTTCTTTATCGATCACGCTATAGTTGGAAAACCATTTAGTTTCGATGCGAAATAATATACAAGGCGGAAAGGCAAAACCAGTGGGCCCACATGTTTCTTCAAGCAACGCGAAGATCTCTTGCCGCGGTTCCATATGTCGGTACTCTTCTTAAAGTACGTGCGGGAAAAGGATAGGAAGTAGGAAGTGCTAAGAGCGCGAGAAAAATGGCGAAATAGAATCAGTTATGTAACGATGGCGCAACCGCTAGGACGATCATCGTATCAAAGACGCGTGTGCCCGGAGCTTATAATTAATGACGGGCGGCGGTGCAGACGTGGCGCGCGACTATCCAATCACGTAATCGTTATGGTCTTCTGCGCAAATTTCGCCCAGGGCTCAAATTCCGTGCCGCTAGTTGTATTAAATTATGGTCAGGGGCGTGCCTACTTGATAATTTAATTGAGGTAGGCGGTAGGTACATACAAATGTGGATTATTGATGAAAACCACTGATTTTCATTATTAAAATGCAAGTATCTACTGCCTACCTCGAAATAAAACCAATGCCAGCTACTTTATTTCTTAAACTCAAGCTAATTTAGAGAATAAATATGCTGAATCGACCTAACCCAGGAATCAAACCAGGGCCATTTGCGTTTAAATTGCTTTACCACTAGATCGGACGTTGACCCAATTGGTGAATTAAGTGATCGCCTGGTCCAGTGGTTCGCACTGGACCACAAAACCAGGTTGCAGCTTCGAATCCCGAATGAGACAAATTTATCGTTTGTTTGTTCTAAGCACGACTGCAGTTACTGGACTAGTTTTTTTACATTAGAATAGTTTGTTACGAGATTGCTACCATGTACCTTATTTTTGAGTTCCCGATATTTCGGCACTGTTGCAAGCGCCATGATCACGGAGTTACCGGAGTGACCATGAAAGTTTAAAACAATATAGTTTTTTACAATGATGTACCTCATTAACACAAAACCTTGCATTAGTAAATTTTCAATTTTGTTTTTTTGCTTTGTATCTGTGTCAAATTTAATGATTGTCGTGTGATCGTTGGAGAAATTTATTTTTTATCTAGTCACTCTGCCCTGCATGTCGGACATTATCAACGAATGAGCCTGCTGCATTATATCACAACTATGTGGCAGGTACAATTTGTATTGTATTGTAACAGTGGTGTACAAAGGAAAAGCAGCTGAACGAAAAGTACAGAACCGGTGAGAACCAATCATTCAGCAGACATGGAACTGAAAACTATAAGGTATGGTGAATAATGGTGTTTCTTTGTTGATGGAAGGTTAGTATTTTTAATATTGAGAGTTTGAGGTGTAAGGAAATCTATTCGTTGCTTTGCTATTAATAAATACAAGTAGGTCCTAAAAAGATACAATATTTAGATAGATAGATAGTTGAAGATAAATAACACTTGAAAAAAAATCATCGACCTCAGGTGGGACTCGAACCCACGTCCCATCGCATGCCGGGCGAGTGCTTTACCAACTAAGCTACCGAGGACGTCACGTGACAAGATAGCTTAGTTGGTAAAGCACTCGCCCGGCATGCGCTGGGACGTGGGTTCGAGTCCCACCTGAGGTCGATGATTTTTTTCAAGTGTTATTTATCGTCAATTAAACCTTGCATGGAATTGCTAAAAACAAAAATTTACAATGTTTAAGCATTTCTGATTTTAACCAATAGTCAAATATTTGTAAATAATTTCTATAGGGTGTTGACGGTAGTATACTACTCAGCTATACATATAGCTACAACATTGATCAGAATACGCTGGCTTTGACAGCGAGAAAAAACACTTGAGGAATTTCATCTTGTCACGTGACGTCCTCGGTAGCTTAGTTGGTAAAGCACTCGCCCGGCATGCGATGGGACATGGGTTCGAGTCCCACCTGAGGTGGATGATTTTTTTCAAGTGTTATTTATCTTCAATTAAACCTTGCATGGAATAGATAGATACTCTTTATTGCTCACCAAACTAAGAAGTTACAGTTGATATTTACAGAAAGATGTACAATTCAGGCGATCTTATCCCTAAGAGGACAGACAGAGGACAACTATAAACAAATGTTTACAGTATGTAGGACCATAATTTTGGATTAATTTTGTACGTCTAGTAATGGATGACGTAATAGTAATTCCTACACAGGGTTTTTTAAGCAATAATGAGCTTATGGGTACTGATTCTGAATGATGAAAATTGAATGATTGCTCAGCTGTTGTTACTCGTGCAGGAAATCAGTTTGAGTATTAATTGAGTCCCAAAATAGGACCGTTGCCCCTAGCTTTCTTTCTAAAATAAGTCATTATTTGTCTTGTACATCCTTTAATGTAATAAAAAAAATCTGCAGTCATCCTACTGCCCACTAATATTATAAATACGAAAATTTGTGAGGATGTTTGGATATTTAGATGTTTCAGAATCAATCACGCGTAAACAGCTTAACGGATTTAAATGAAATTTCGCACACATATACAATATTTAAAAAAAAGAGCGTTCCGCATCATTTATCTTACTAAACATCTTACGCAAACGAAGTTGCGGGAAGTGCTAGCTACTGGATAATACCAAGAACCAAAGAGTTGTGTTTCGAAACTCTGTGTTAAACTAAATAATACGCTGGCGAAGCCGCAAGCTAAAACTAGTTAAATATTATTTAAAATAATATCGCCAGTTATTCATAAATAGCTCCGAAATTTCACCCTTAAAGAAAATTCTTAGCAAATGGCGAGACCTTTTCAGTCATAAATCACACGTGGTCATCCATAATTTAGTACTAGGCTTCTCTAGAAGTAGTAAACCTCAATTTTGGGCTGTTTAATGCCAGATCCTTTACTTCCCTACTTTCTAATGCATGATGTTGGGACCGATATATCATTATCACTCAAGGGTAAGAGTAAGGTCATCTGACAAAGACAGGGTGTAGCAGACCAAACTCACATAACATAAACATACGTACACCAAACATAAATAATTCTAAGGGCCGGTTTCATAATGTACGGATAAAGTTATGTAAAAGACTAAAATATGTTGAGGATAAAAGTGCTTGAAAATCATATCAAAAATCGTGTTTAGCCTTCAGATAACTTTTGTCGGGTTGTAAGGGGCGCCGACCTACATCACACGGTGCCCAAGTCAACCTCTGCTGCACTTGGTACACCCTGCTATCTAACGAACGAGGCTCTGACGACAAACCGACTGATGGCGGGATAACCATTACAACTCGAGCGTAGCAAATAAATACACAGACCGGTGTCGGGCAGCAGCGATACCTGTAAAATTAGCTACGCACTGCGATTGCCAACCCGCATGCCAAGCGTGGCAATTATGGGCAAACCCCTTCAAAATATGACGATACAGACCGGACCACGGCCCCTAGTTCCCGGCCGCCCTGCTATGCCTGACCATGGCGGCGGTCATGGTAAGTGCAGGGCAGGGGGTGCGAAGAATCCCCGGGTTACGGAACGTACAACGGACGCACGCTACGGCTCGATGGACACCTGGCACAACTGGAAGAGGAACTCGGACGGATAAGGTGGCATATTCTTGGGCTATGTGAAGTCCGAAGAGAGGGGGAGGACACCGTAACCCATGAATCGGACCACCTTATGTACTACCGAGAGGGAGACCAGCTATCCCAGGGTGGCGTAGGGTTCCTGGTTCACAAAACCCTCTGTGACAATGTTGTAGAAGTGTCGAGTGTGTCGAGCAGGGTTGCGTATCTCGTTATCAAGCTAACCGAGAGGTATAGCCTCAAGGTTGTGCAAGTTTACGCACCGACCTCGACACACTCTGACGATGAAGTGGAGGATATGTTCGCAGACATATCCAAGGCCTTGCACTTCACCACCAAGGCCCACTACAACGTTGTTATGGGGGACTTCAACGCCAAAGTGGGAGTACAAAATCGCAGCGAATCGGTTGTAGGATCCTTTGGTTTTGGCAGTAGGAATTATAGGGGGCAAATGCTTGTCAACTTTCTCGAGAGGGAGGGGCTTTTCTTGATGAATTCTTTCTTCAAGAAACAGCCCCAAAGAAGGTGGACATGGCGAAGCCCCGATAATAAGACACAAAATGAGATCGACTTCATCATGACGGATAAGAAGCATATATTCAGAGACGTCTCAGTGATTAACAGGTTTAATACCGGCAGTGATCACCGACTTGTCCGAGGCTCTCTGAATATCAAATTTAAGCTGTCCGCTTGATGAAGTCCAGGCTCCGTCCTAACCTGCACCAAACCATCGTGGGATCTGAAACGTTCCAGACCAAACTGGAAAACCGATTTGCTGCCATAGAAACCACAAATGCTGTTGATACAAACCAGGCCCTCGAAAATGTGGTCGGAATTCTCAGGGAGGAAGGTACGAGATTCTGCGCAACTCAGCGTAAAGGCAAGAAGTCGAAGTTTTCGAATGAGACTCTTAGGCTTATGAAAGAACGACGTGAGGACCCACCTGTCACTTCGTCCGAACAAAGGGCTCTCAACAAGAAGATTGGCAAACTAGTACGCTACGACCTCTGATGCTCCAATACACGCTCAATTGAACGAGCGATTGAGCAAAATCGGGGATCGAAAGTGTTTGTCCAGTCTCTCGGGAGAAGCCACTTGACGAAGTTGACGACGGCCAGTGGCGTAGTCGTTGCTTCAAGGCCGGAGATTCTTTCGGAAATTGAAAACATCTACAGCCAGCTATACGCCTCGCATGCATCTCAACCTGATCCCGAAAATGAGGATTCCAGAGCCACATTGACCCGCCACTTTACCGAAGACTTGCCAGAAGTCAGCCTAGGCGAAATTGAGATGGCTCTTAAACAGCTCAAAAACGGAAAAGCCCCTGGTGAGGACGGTGTTAAAACAGGCGGTAAACCCGTGTTGAAGGAACTCCAACACATGTTTAACACTGTTCTCTTTGATGGGAGAACTCAGGACGCGTTGAGTAGGAGTGTTGTCGTGTTGTTTTTCAAAAAAGGAGACAAGACCCTATTAAAGAACTACCGATCCATTTCGCTCCTAAGCCACGTCTACAAGCTGTTTCTAGAGTCATCACAAACCGCCTTGCGCGAAGACTCGACGAATTTCAACCACCAGAGCAGGCCGGGTTTCGAGGAGGATACGGCACCATAGACCACATCTTCACAATGCGGCAGATTATACAGAAGTCCGAAGAGTACAATCGACCCCTGTGCTTAGCAT
The DNA here is from genome assembly GCA_950371115.1 of Anania fuscalis. Lineage (NCBI taxonomy): Eukaryota > Metazoa > Arthropoda > Insecta > Lepidoptera > Crambidae > Anania > Anania fuscalis. The sequence continues at coordinate 2,603,216 of OX493337.1, forward strand.
TTGTGGACTATGAGAAGGCGTTTGACTCGGTCGAGACCTGGGCTGTTCTAGAATCCCTGCAGCGATGCCAAGTCGACTGGCGATATATCCAAGTGTTGAGGTGTCTCTACAATGCAGCCACAATGGCCGTTCAAGTACAGAACCAGCAATCTAAACATATCCCCTTACATCGAGGTGTGAGACAAGGGGATGTTATATCCCCCAAATTGTTCACAAATGCCTTGGAGGATGTGTTTGAAATGCTGGACTGGAAAGGACAAGGCATCAACATCAACGGTGAATACATCTCACACTTGCGATTTACGAACGACATCGTCATCGTGGCCAAAACGTTGCAGGATCTACAATCCATGCTGAACGGCCTTGCTGATTCTTCTCAACCCATCGGTCTGCGGATGAACCTGGACAAAACCAAGGTTATGTTCAACGACCACATCATTCCGGAACCGATTGCAGTACAAGGCAGTGATCTCGAGGTTGTTAAGGAATATGTCTACCTCGGGCAAATTTTGCAGTTAGGCAGAAACAACTTCGAGAGAGAGGCCAGTAGAAGAATACAGCTAGGCTGGGCAGCATATGGGAAATTACGTCGAGTATTTACGTCGCCCATTCTACAATGTCTTAAGACGAAAGTTTCAATCAGTGCGTCCTACCCGTCATTACATACGGAGCCCAAAACGTGGACACTCACGATAGGGCTGGTCCACAGATTTAAAGTCGCTCAGCGAGCTATGGAAAGGGCTATGCTCGGAGTTTCTCTGAGGGATCGGATTCGAAATGAGGTAATCCGACAGAAAACTAAAGTCATCGACATAGCCCATCGAATAAGCAAGCTGAAGTGGCAGTGGGCCGGCCATATTTGTCGCAGAACCGATAACCGCTGGGGTAAACGAGTTCTTGAGTGGAGACCGCGTGTCGGCAAGCGTAGTGTGGGACGCCCTCAGACTAGATGGAGTGACGATCTTCGCAAGGTTGCTGGCAGGAGCTGGATGAGAGTAGCCGTGGATCGTGCAGAGTGGCGTGCAATTGGAGAGGCCTATGTCCAGCAGTGGACTAGTGTGGGCTGATGATGATGATGATGATAAACTTTTGACGACCGTCTGGTTGCGTCGGGTTCAAATCCCGCAAGGAGCATATGTTTGTGTGATGAGCACGAGCATTTGTACCTAAGTCATGGATGTTCATAAACGTATTTAACTATGTTTATCCGTTATCTAGTCGCCATAGTACAAGCTTTGCATAGTTTGGGGCTAGCTAATTGGTGTGATTGTGGAAAAAAAGGTAATTAAAATATAGCTTATTCAGAACTAATGCAGAACTTATCCAAACATTGTGAAACATACTCTGAGACATCATTTTTATTTATATTAATCCCGATAGTACATTATCGTTTATTAAGAAAATCTAATTTTTAAATAATTATGAAAATGTAATTATTTTGCTTACAACTTCCGCTTAGTTACGCCGGCATAGGAACCCCAATTACACCACCTGTAACCCACAATCTGAGGAAAATCACAGGCACATGCAAAGAGCACCGCCCTCCCTCCCTCAAATTGCATGCGAAACAGACGAATGCAAAAGTTAGTACCCAACACCGACATAAAAACCTCGACGCGCGTTTCGCCACTTCACGTGGCATCATCAGGAGAGATGTTGTCGCCTCGGCTGCGCTTCGACGACTAAACTGTGAGACTGGCGAACAGGCCTTTTATACCCCCTCTCCACCACAAGTTTTAAACGTCACTCGTAACGTTACGAGTAACGTTCATCGTTATTTGACGGTTGTTTCTATTTTGTTGGTTAGAGAAGATATTTAATAGTGGAGAGTTGGCAAAACCGACCTGTTCATTCAACAATGTAAGCGTATTATCTTTATTGTGTTTTATTATTTCTAATTGTTCTAGAATGGAAAGTTTTAAACTTTTTTCGCATGTGTGTAAAATTGAAAAATAATGGTTTTCGGAAATACTATGTCCTGAATCTAAAAGGTGTTTTGCAAAATGTGATTTTTCTGGGTGATTATTGCGATAAGCGGATATGTGTTCTTTATAACGTGTGTTGAAACTACGACCGGTCTGTCCTATATAAGAAGAGTTACAGTCACTACAATCTATTTTATAAACACCAGATTTCTGATGTTTATCTATCTTATCTTTACCATTACATAGCATTCTTAATGAGTTATTTGTGTTAAAAGCAGCATGCATGTCATAGTGTTTTAGTGTTTTAGAGATACGCTCCGACACCTTACCTAAATAAATCAAACTAGAATTATACCTGTTAACCTTTTTATCAGGAACAGCGTATAATAAACTAGATGTGATTTTATTGATTTTGTTTTTTATTATACTGTCAATAATGCATCTCCTGTATCCGTTTGATATGGCAATATTGTAAAGAATGTTTAATTCTTTATCGTAATTTGATTCGCTGAGTGGTATTGTTAGAAGTCGATGAACATACGAGTTGAACGCGGCCATTTTATGTTGCCACGGATGACATGAAGATGCATGAATGACAGTGTCGGTGTGTGTTGGCTTACGGTATATTTGGAATTCATGCTTATCCTCCACCCTTTTTATTGTTAAATCTAAATAATTAATATTATAATTTTGTTCTAATTCTAATTTGAATTTAATTTTGGGATGAATGTTGTTTATTTTGTGGAGGAAAATATCTAACTGACGGTTTGTTCCGGTCCAACAAATCAATATGTCATCTACGTACCTATAATAATAAAGAATATTTCTATCATGCACTAAGTGTTTATTTTCAAAATTATCCATAAAAATATCTGCCATTAAAGGACTTAAAGGAGAACCCATTGCTAAGCCCTCCTTTTGTTTATAGTATTGATTACCTCCAAAAAGTAGAAGACGTAATTCAGAGTGACGATTTCGTTCTTTTACAGTCAGATCCAACTAAACGATTTGCTTCCGAGATTAAAGAAGCTGTCAATTCTACTCAATTTGTTTTTTCAGATACTTCATTTTCTCGTAATAATATTTTAGAAATGAATCCACGTAGTCCTTGTTTGTACGGTTTACCAAAAATACATAAGGATAATATGCCGATGCGTCCTGTAGTTTCATACATCGGCACACCAGCGTATAAATTAGCTAAAAAATTAAATTCATTATTAAAGGCGAAATCGTCATTCAGTCCAAAGTATTCCCTAATAAATAGCCTGGATCTAATTAAAAAGATCCAGTCTGTTTCACTCCCTCGAAACGCGAAGTTGTTATCATTAGATGTTGAAAGTTTATTTACAAACGTACCATATCAAGAAAGTCTTAATATCTTAAAATCACATTTAGAAAGACAACGATTACATCCGGGGGAGATAGATGATCTCATATTATTAACTTCGTTATGCATGAAACAAAATTATTTACGGTTCAACAATCAATACTATAAACAAAAGGAGGGCTTAGCAATGGGTTCTCCTTTAAGTCCTTTAATGGCAGATATTTTTATGGATAATTTTGAAAATAAACACTTAGTGCATGATAGAAATATTCTTTATTATTATAGGTACGTAGATGACATATTGATTTGTTGGACCGGAACAAACCGTCAGTTAGATATTTTCCTCCACAAAATAAACAACATTCATCCCAAAATTAAATTCAAATTAGAATTAGAACAAAATTATAATATTAATTATTTAGATTTAACAATAAAAAGGGTGGAGGATAAGCATGAATTCCAAATATACCGTAAGCCAACACACACCGACACTGTCATTCATGCATCTTCATGTCATCCGTGGCAACATAAAATGGCCGCGTTCAACTCGTATGTTCATCGACTTCTAACAATACCACTCAGCGAATCAAATTACGATAAAGAATTAAACATTCTTTACAATATTGCCATATCAAACGGATACAGGAGATGCATTATTGACAGTATAATAAAAAACAAAATCAATAAAATCACATCTAGTTTATTATACGCTGTTCCTGATAAAAAGGTTAACAGGTATAATTCTAGTTTGATTTATTTAGGTAAGGTGTCGGAGCGTATCTCTAAAACACTAAAACACTATGACATGCATGCTGCTTTTAACACAAATAACTCATTAAGAATGCTATGTAATGGTAAAGATAAGATAGATAAACATCAGAAATCTGGTGTTTATAAAATAGATTGTAGTGACTGTAACTCTTCTTATATAGGACAGACCGGTCGTAGTTTCAACACACGTTATAAAGAACACATATCCGCTTATCGCAATAATCACCCAGAAAAATCACATTTTGCAAAACACCTTTTAGATTCAGGACATAGTATTTCCGAAAACCATTATTTTTCAATTTTACACACATGCGAAAAAAGTTTAAAACTTTCCATCCTAGAACAATTAGAAATAATAAAACACAATAAAGATAATACGCTTACATTGTTGAATGAACAGGTCGGTTTTGCCAACTCTCCACTATTAAATATCTTCTCTAACCAACAAAATAGAAACAACCGTCAAATAACGATGAACGTTACTCGTAACGTTACGAGTGACGTTTAAAACTTGTGGTGGAGAGGGGGTATAAAAGGCCTGTTCGCCAGTCTCACAGTTTAGTCGTCGAAGCGCAGCCGAGGCGACAACATCTCTCCTGATGATGCCACGTGAAGTGGCGAAACGCGCGTCGAGGTTTTTATGTCGGTGTTGGGTACTAACTTTTGCATTCGTCTGTTTCGCATGCAATTTGAGGGAGGGAGGGCGGTGCTCTTTGCATGTGCCTGTGATTTTCCTCAGATTGTGGGTTACAGGTGGTGTAATTGGGGTTCCTATGCCGGCGTAACTAAGCGGAAGTTGTAAGCAAAATAATTACATTTTCATAATTATTTAGTTATGGATTTCCGCAAAGTAACGCCTGATTCTATCAATTTTAATCTAATTTTTGTCTGCTTCAAAATTAATAAAAAGTTAATCAGTTGAGGTCGGTAAACAATGACGTCATAGCTTGCTATCGCCATACAAATTATAGGGCAGAGGTGCGTTTTGACATCACATAAAAAGTAAGTATTCAATTGTCTGGTGGTGTCAACTAGCCTATTATTATTGTTACCTAAAGGTGTGTGCTATTATAAGAATATAGATAGGATTAAATATGAGATTGCCCCATTAAACGAATCGGGACAAACTGAAAATTGTATTATTACGTGGCCACTCGTAAGTGGTTTAAGCTTGAGAGATTAAAAACATAAAAGAGTAGGTCAGCTTCCAACTGTCATGAACCTATTTGATCTCATTAAAAACTAAAGTGTCTTTATTACGTGTATTCTAAATTTTGAAACTAGGCAACGAACGGACATTCCTACTCGAGGTTGGTAACTCCTGGAAACAGAATACCTAATACAGACTAATTAGTGCTCGCATTAGCGGAGCATGGCTCTTTTTTATTGCATAACTGGAATTAACCGCAGAAAGTGTAACGCTAATCTTTCCCCCTGGGGTTAGTTCGCAGCCGCAGGTACGTTCAAAGGTATGCTACGGACAGTGAGCCTTGGCTGCTTTTGACTATAAATTGCCCTTTGTACCTCGAGGTGGGTATTGTTCGGCGTTTTCTAAGATTTTTAATACACCACATATCCCGTTATTGTGATAGTATTTGGAAATAGCCTTGATTCACCTTGTTAAGGTGACCCGGATAACGGATTATGACGGGAGTTGGGGTTTACAGCCAGTTAAAATATACCAGGGCCATAACCATGAACTCTTATAACAATCTCAAAGTTGTCCAAATCTGTCAATTTTGGGACGTCATTTCAAACAAAATTTGACAGAAATGATAATGTTTGACAGATTTGTGATTGTTTTAACAGTTCATGGTTAGGGCCTAGGTCAGCTTCCAACTGCCATGAACCTATTTGATCTCATTAAAAACTAAAGTGTCTTTATTACGTGTATTCTAAATTTTGAAACTAGGCAAAGAACGGACATTCCTACTCGAGAGTAACTACTGGAAACAGAATACCTAATACAGACTAATTAGTGCTCGCATTAGCGGAGCATGGCTCTTTTTTTTGCATAACTGGAATTAACCGCAGAAAGTGAAAAGCTAATCTTTACCTTGGGGGCTAGTTCGAAGCCGCAGGTACGTTCAAAGGTATGCTACGGACAGTGAGCCTTGGCTTCTTTTGACTAAAAATTGCCCTTTGTACCTCAAGATGGGTACGAGTATATACGGCGTATTCTGAGCTTTAAAATCCACCACAAACCCCGTTGGATTTTGAAAATAGCTTTGATTTACCGGGTTATGGTGATCCGATATCGGGTTAAAACTGAAGTTGGTGGTTTAAACCCATCCATGGTTTACAGCCAGTTAAAATATACCAGGTTGCTCACTTTGAAAGGCCTAGGAACTAGGATCGGCGAAACGACGTGGCAAGGCAGTAGTAAGATAAAAATTATATTTTTGGGGCGTGTAAAAGTGCCGTTAAAGGCCAATCTGCAAAAATAAATGATTTTGAATCTTCTTTACTTCTTTACAATCTAATTTATTTAAAATACGTATTCATAAGAACTTTTTTCATTTGACTATTCAATGTGATTCCGTCTGTGGTACTTTATAGAAAAATTTAGTACATAATTGACTACAATAGAGTCGTTTTCAATATTGTATTTGTACAAAATGAAGGAAATGAAAAGGGTTTGTATCCTTTTGTCCGATTATAAGTTAGCAATGGGTCCGAAGGGAATAATTTGTAACTTTGTCGAAATGTTCGATTTCGATTACCTATTCGTATATTAGGTCGGGATTTATAGGTAAAAGTCATTTTAAAGTTTTGTTTACATTATGTTTATTTTATTAACCATATTTTAATAATAATAAATAAATAATAAATATTGGACAACATCACATACATTGCTCTGATCCTAAGGTAAGTAGCTAAAGCACTTGTGTTATAGAAATCAGAAACAACGATGGTACCACAACACCCAGACCCGAGCCAATATAGAAAAGTTCGTTTTCTACATTGACCCGACCGGGGATCGAACCCGGAACCTCAGAGATGGCGGCACCATTTAAAGTCCGGCGTGCTCACCTTTCGGCCACGGAGGTCGTCGAATCCTGTAACATTTAATAAAATCTAAAAGCGGATTAGTTTAGTACGAGATTAAGACATCTTTTTGTCTCTGTCGTTGTCATACAAACTGACAGCTAAACTCTTTTTGATACCGTGTTAGTGGATAGTTGGCGGTAACCACGAACTCTTAAAACAATCTCAAATCTGTCAAACATTATCAAATCTGTCAAATTTTGTATGTAATGACGTACCAAAATTGACAGATTTGACAGCTTTGAGATTGTTTTAAGAGTTCATGGTTACCCCACAGGATTAAATTGGCAAGTGGGCCTCAGCTTATTGTTTTGCAAGTTCCTATAGTAAAATAAAAATAAAACGATTTTTTTATTAATTTATGCGCGCTCTTGGGGCTGATTCTGGAACTTTATTGATTATGAGTAGCACAATAATTAGCCTATACCTGTGTTAACACAACACTATGCGGCCGCCCCGCGCCCGCTCTTCGCCCCCCTCGTGGCGCACGCAGCCCCGCGCCTACGTACAACGGACAGTCAGTCTGGATCAGTGATCGCAGCAACAGCACGTCGGAACGCCCACGTCCCCGATACCTACTTACATTCATTCTGTATTTTTGATGACCGAAATAAAATTAACCGTTAAACACCAAGTATATCAATGAATCCCTAACAACCTGCCTAAAGTCTCCTGGTACAGGCATTATTTGCTTAAAAGGTTGACTCAGGCTACTAAAAAGTAAGATGAATCTTTTTACTGAAATAAATGTTTTGTTATTATACCACCTATACCTATGACTTTATTAAAAAGTGCCCTAATCGACAATAATTATTTAAGGTGTATGAGCACCTACTGATTTATTCAGAGTGCATTTGCTAGTACGGGATTAGTCCCGTAAGGTTAAACCACAGATTTTTGTACGTTAGTGCAGTGGTTTAACCATATACCCGGACTAGCAAATGCACTTTGAATGAGACAGCTAATGTCTATGTCGATAAATATAGAAAAGCTGATAATTGGTGAGTGAACGGGAAACTAATTTTGCACTCCCGTAAACATTAAGCCAAGATGCAGCGCAAAACGATTTTAGAACGATTTCATTATCTAGGTGCATAATGACTTTGCTGATGACGTTAAAACTGCATATTTATTATAATGAGGTCAAAGTTCGCCTATGATTAATAGCCGCGATCGCGCATCGCTGATACCATAGCCACTACGAAGATACACACAGTAGGCCTACTTATTGAAGTAGTAGGTACTGTGACGGGGTGCGTAATCTCAGTGGTGAAAATAACTATACGAATTATTTCAGATTCTCTCAGTATATTCAATAAAACTATATTCTAATACAATAAATATTACAACTATACGTAACTCTGTTATTCTGCTGATTTCAATATTTCCTTGATTATAATTATCTTCTGATATTCGATAAAATTTATTTTATTACATTGACTTCTTTTCTCAATCATAGCCGAATTCATTGTTTTTTTCCGCGTCACTCAAAAATATTCAAAAGCAGCTTTCATAATTCGAACATACCTTGGTAGACGTAGAGGTTTTACTCATTCAGTTATAAACCTCTCAGTAACGAAAACATTTATATATTTTATATTATTTATTTCACTCCATATACCTATCATTTCAGGCTGAAGTACCTAATGCGATAGTACAAACACAGATTTTTCTTATTAACTGAATCCTATGAGTAACAAATAACAAACAAAGTAGCCCTTGTGAACTCACAGAACAACTAAAAAGATCTACTTGATCCGAAAGACGGTTGAGGAGTCTCATGACGCGAATTAGCGGCGTACGTACATAGTACGTACTTAAGCCTGTCTCACTCCTCGTGTAGGCGTCGAAAAGATACCACCTAACCGCGGCGACCCACTGCGGTGGGCTAATCCAGTAGGGACTCGCGAGATTATGAATCGTAATCCAGAGTTATAAGTTTTAAGAGTTCATGGCTATCCCGCTGCTCTCTGATTAGTCGTGGATAGTACCTACTCATAAAGAAGACGTCAAAATAAACACATTCAATTAGCTATGAAGTCGATTTGTTGAACCTTTAATGAAGAATAGATAAGACAGGCTATAAAAAATCTTATCGAATGAATTAGGCTGCGACTATGATTTTTTTAAGCTGACTGTTGTTATATTCAAGCACGCACTGGACCCTTACGCCAAAGTTACTACTATTAAGTGAAAGTTTGCTTCTCATTACCTCTGTGGGAAGTGGGCTTATTCAGCCTATTGCAGTCCACAGCTGGACGTAAGCCTCCCCCAAAGAGCGCCAAAGAGCACGATCTCCCGCTTTTTTCATCCATCTAGTGCCAGCCATCTTCCTGAGGTCGTGGGACCATTGGGCTAGGGGGCTTCCTGCACTACGTTTGCCAAGGCGTGGTCTCCACTCGAGAACCCGTTTACTTCATCTATCATCGGATCTGGGAAGTGGGCCTACTGTTCCCATTTTAACTGTGGCGTTAATCGCTACCTGCATGGGTATCGATTATTCATTACACATCAGAGCAAGTGTTATGATGTTAGTCGACTAATTCCAGATTGAAAGCAGAAGGTGCACTAGGTTTTTGGACGAAATTCGATCAGAGTCTGCTATGAATATTGAGGTCTAATTATGACTTTCATTCATTATTATCTGGCTTAAAATGTTCCTGTTATATTACGAGCTAATACAGGGTGTTAGATAAATAGTATATTAAGTAAGAAACTAGCCTAGGTCAAAGTCAGAAATTTGTTTTTTTTTTGCATTTTTATACAAATATTTCTGACTTTACCATAGTATTTATATCCATGTGATAACATAGGCTAGTTTCGGCTAGATATACCATTTACCTAACACCCTGTATTCCAAGCACGAGTATGTCATTGCGCTAGTGTGATATTTTATCAATACAATCTTCGAGATTATAGTAAATCCCTTTGCTATACTTCAGAGGAGAAGAAGCTTATAATAAACAGAAGACGATCGATGCAGGCTTTAGTTGATTAAGTAGGTAAGTTTGTGGATTTGTGTATCCCAAAGCTGTCATCCGTCAATTTTGACGTGTCGGAACCGGGGTGTGTAATGAAATAGAACCGACATCGTCGAAATGCTTTTATTAATCGTATTTTCGTGTACGCTAAGAGTGCATTGATACTCATTAGACTTAATAGTTGTAGATATTTGCTTGTACCAATCTTAAAAAAAAAACTAAGAATCAATCCAGCACTTAGTAGAAGTAACGTACGTAGTCCAAAAATATAGCAAGCTTTTAAGTGGCGGTGGGCTGGCCACATCTGTCGCAGAACCGATGAAAGGTGGGGTAAACGGGATCTCGAGTGGAGACCACGCCTTGGCAAACGTAGTGTAGGACGCCTCCTAGCCCGATGGACCGACGACCTTAGGAAGAGGGTTGGCAGTGGCTGAAAGAAAAAATCGGGAGATCGTGCTCTTTGGGGGAGGCTATCGTCCGGCAATGAACTGCAATAGGCTGAGATGATAATGACAATGATTAAAACTTTTATCCTGTTTATTTAAAAAGAGACAGCTAACATTCAGCAAAAACCTGAAAAACTCTCTAACTCAAAAACTACGACATAAAAATGACATGACCATTTTAAAACGTAAGCAAACCAGATGTCGTAAAACGTAATGGCAAAAAATAACGGTTTTTTGTTTGACAATTTTATGATAATCTCTCGCTTTTTATTTACTGAAAAGAAAAATAGAGGGCCTTTTGCCGCTGTTGTTTACTACGACACTATTGTTAGTAGTGTAGTAATGCGGGTGCTTATCGTATTTGAGTGTTACTTAAAAGTCAAGACTAATATGATGAGATGAGTCATCTACATCTTGTCTAAGATACATGAACCGCTCCTTACACATCCCCCCTAAACACTTTTATACATATATTATAAAAAGGATTATTTTTTATTTTTGTATGTTTGACACTAATAAACTCAAAAACTATTAGGCCGTTTTCAAAAAATATTTCACTATTAGAATTATACATTATCCTTGAGTAACATAGGCTGTATTTTTTACTATGAATAAACCGAAATCCTCACGAACGAAGTCGCGAGCAACAGCTAGTTCGTGTTATTCTTAATTTAGCAAACATTTTGACTAGAAGCCATCATTCCGAAACCTTGCGTTGGTTTTTGAAGTATTTGTAAGTTTTTAAAATAGTGATACAACTGTAACTTGTTCACTCAACGCTTAAAAAGCAGATAGAAGAGTGAGCATTTAAATGTAAATAAAATCCAATCCGTGGAGGTTTTTTTAAATATTTTTTTTTTTTTTTATATTTGCGTAATAGACTGTGTTCTTAGGAACTTATCTGCTCAATCTACTATCTGATATGGAAGGTAAAAAAAATCCAACGTTCAGTAAACTATTAACAAGTATTTAAAATGCTATACTTGTAGAACCAAGCAAAAACATAGTATCGCATGTAGGCCCAAACTTCATGTTTAATATGCGGTAAACCCAAAATTGGTTAGTTCGGCTTCCAATTCATCAGAGTGCAGTACTAACGCAGTAATGGCCGCCGTGGCTAAGCAAGTTTCGGCGCGGTGAGTGTAGCCAGTGCGCTCGCGGAGTATGGCTCGGTAACTTAGTTGTGAGACGCGATTAGGCCTTGCTGTGTCAAGGTAGAGCTGTTAGGTACCTGAAGTTCGTTAGTTTGTATTGGGATAAGTTGAATAAATAATACTAGACACTTTTTCCCCTTCTAACTTAATCTTTAATATACATATAAAACAAGGTCGTGTTTGTTACAACACTTATAACTCGAGAACTGCTGGACCGATTTTCATGGTTAATAATTTGTTGGATTTGTCTCTACCCCGAATAGCAGATTATATAATAAAAACATTGGATAACCTAAGAAAAAAATATACTGTCAGGCGGTACGAAATACGCCGGGTCCGCTAGTTAAAAATAAAGTAAAGCATATTCTGAGTCGCCATGCCATTACTGGGAGGGGCTTATGCTCAGCAGTGGACGTCCTATGGCTGAAATGACGTTGAAGATGATGGTGATTCTACGTCACATTGCAGGGTATTGGCGTTACTCAAGTAGCTTGGACCACAAAGCTGTCTATAACTGACGGTTGCGGGTTCGAATCTAGCAAGCACAATTGCTAAATACGAACCACGAACCGTACCTGTCGTCGTACCTATTGTACCTGTGTACGATCATTTGTACCTGAGTCATGAAAACCCAAAATAGGTTAGTTAGGCTTCAAATTCAGTGTGTTCCAATTCAGGAGTGCAGTACTAACGCAGTAATGGCCGCCGTGGCTAAGCAAGTTTCGGCGCGGTGAGTGTAGCCAGTGCGCTCGCGGAGAATGGCTCGGTAACTTAGTTGTGAGATGCGATTAGGCCTTGCTGTGTCAAGGTAGAGCTGTTAGGTACCTGAAGTTCGTAAGTTTGTATGGGGATAGGTTGTATAAATAATACTAGACACTTTTTTTTCTTTCTAATTTATTAAAAAGTAAAGTAAAGCTATTCTGAGTCACCATTACTGGGAGGGGCGTATGCTCAGCAGTGGACGTCCTATGGCTGAAATGACGATAAAGAATCTTTATCGCAGAATCACCATCATCTGATGATGGTGATTCTACGTCACATTGCAGGGTATTGACGTTACTCAAGTAGCTTGGACCATAAAATGATGGTGATTCTACGTTACATTGCAGGGTATTGACGTTACTCAAGTAGCTTGGACCATAAAGCGGTCTATAACTGACGGTTGCGGGTTCAAATCTAGCAAGCGATACGATCATTTGTACCTGAGTCATGGAAACCCAAATTGGTTAGTTCAGCTTCAAATCCACTGTGTTCCAATTCAGGAGTGCAGTACTAACGCAGTAATGGCCGCCGTGGCTAAGCAAGTTTCGGCGCGGTGAGTGTAGCCAGTGCGCTCGCGGAGTATGGCTCGGTAACTTAGTTGTGAGACGCGATTATGGCTTGCTGTGTCAAGGTAGAGCTGTTAGATACCTGAAGTTTGTAAGTTTGTATTAGGCTGTAGTTTGTATAAATAATACTAGACACTTTTTTCTCTTCTAACTTAATCTTTAATGTATAAAACAAGTTCGTGTTTGTTACAACACTTATAACTCGAGAACTGTTGGACCGATTTTCATGGTTTATAATTTGTTGGATTTGTCTCTACCCCGAATAGCAGATAATAAAAAAAAAACATTGGATAAGCTGACAAAAAAAAGATACTGTCAGGTGGTACGAAGTTCGCCGGGTCCGCTAGTTAAAAATAAAGTAAAGCATATTCTGAGTCGCCATGCCATTACTGGGAGGGGCTTATGCTCAGCAGTGGACGTCCTATGGCTGAAATGACGATGAAGATGATGGTGTTTCTACGTCACATTGCAGGGTATAGGCGTTACTCAAGTAGCTTGGACCATAAAGCGGTCTATAACTGACGGTTTAGCAAGCATTATTGCTAAATACGAATCGCGAACCGTACCTATCGTCGTACCTATCATCGTACCTATCGTACCTATGTACGATCATTTGTACCTGAGTCATGGAAACCCAAATTGGTTAGTTCGGCTTCAAATTCAGTGTGTTCCAATTCAGGAGTTCAGGGCCCTAACCATGAACTGTTAAAACAATGACAAATGTGTCAAACATTATCATTTCTGTCAAATTTTGTATGAAATGACGTACCAAAATTGACAGATTTGACAACTTTGTGATTGTTTTTAGAGTTCATGGTTAGGGGGCAGTACTAACGCAGTAATAGCCGCCGTAGATAATAAGCAAGTTTCGGCGAGTGTAGCCATTGCGCTCGCGGAGTATGGCTCGGTTACTGTGATGCTACCTGCAGTTTGTGAGTTTTTGTTAGCCTGTAGGGCTAAATTAGACTTTATAACCTTTTATTCTAAGTCTCCATTATCGAGGAATGCCTATGTTCAGCAGTAGACGTCCCACTATCACCTGAGTTATACGTACTCTGGATCATACCCTATCAGCCCATTGCAAATTATTGTTGTGATGCTTTAACGACGGGCTTAACTTACTGTCATTTGTATTCAAGCTGTCCTAACTTCTAGGGCTTCTAACTTGACTAAACGACTATATCAATCGATATTAGCCGATACCAAACTTTTAACGTTTCTTCCCAATATGTGTGGAAGCCACGAATCCACTCACAACCGCAGCGTAAGTTACTAAACTCTGATAATCCACCGATAGTTTGGTTAGTAACCCGGCCAATCGATTGCGACTAAAGTTAAATATTCCTCGAACGTTGCTATTTTACATAAAACTCGTAAAATTCAATTTTTCCTTTACAATTTTTTTCTTCGCTCCACCCAATTCTTGTGTCGTAAAAGACATAAAAACCCAACTGTTACAACTTTATTAATATGTAGGAATATCCGATGGCGGGCATGAGCTATATTAACAAACTTGAGACATCAACAGCAACTGTGAGCCAGTCTGACAAAAAATCTCATTTCGCTGATCCGTCAACTTAGGCCATTTTTGCGGGGACAAGTTCTTGCAGTATTTCGGTTGCTGAATGCCGTAAAAAGTTGATCAATATGAAAGTGACATAGCCATGAATAAAAGGTTATGGGTCAAACTAGTACAATTTTTCATGCGCTATAAATTGTAGACAGTGTAACTTAAACGGTGCAAATTGCCATAGACCTTTAAATAATCAAGATATTCAAGATTATTATGTAACTCAATAATATATTTTTTATTTATTAAAAATCTGTAATAATACTGTATAAAAAACATAAAATTAGTACAGAAATGAGATATTACAAACTTATTTATTTATTTGGTGTATTGATGAATATCATTGTTTTTTCTTCGGTATGTATAAAGCTATAGTCCGTATGGATTGAAAGACTACTCTTGTATAAAGTGGCCGCATTATTTAAACCACTATAAGTGGTCCACTTCTTACTTTAATTCCAATATTTATCCTATTATCCGTGTCACCACAGTTCAAGCATTAATCATGCCATGTTCTCAGTGATTTTCATCAAAGAATTCTCAGAAAGAAAGCCTTTGATAGCATATAAAGAACAATCAATCAAAAGAGTTCCAAAGATGAGTGTCATAATGCGTTGTGAAACGGTCGAGAGCCATACGTAACATGTTACGTCATAGATAAATTTGCTGGAAAGGCCTAGCATTCATTCTTGGGATCAAAGATAAGGTTACAACAAATACCGTTATGCAGTCATTTTACTCTTTGTTCTTTTGTCTATACGTCATGGCAGGGGCGTGCGGTGCATATAGGCAATTAGGCAGTGCCTACCTAGTAAATTATATAAGGTAGGCAGTAATTACTTACAAATGTGTATCATTGGTGAAAACCACTGATTTTCTTCAAAAAACTCCTAAATAAGTATCTAATGCCCACCTCGAAATAAAACCAATTCCCGCCACTGCATCATGGGTTTATAACTCGAAATCAAATTTCGTAACAAACCTGAAATTTTGATTTTCTGGGTAAAATTATGATCTCAATTCTATATAGCGCGTATTTATTTACTTTAACAATGGGTTGACAGCTACACCATAATTAAGATAGTATTTATTTAAAAATATACGTTTAAGGCCTCCCCTACACCAGCGTCTTTTGAACACAAGAATTTACTCCAAAATCATGGCATATTATGTTTTTCAAAGAGCGGTTCGAGAGTCGCGACCCCCTGTGGAGTAGGGGGGTTGCGAGAGGTCAAGAAAACTACGACAATTGTCGAATTGGTACCGTATTCAATGTAAAATAATGTGTTTTACTTGTACTTCATTATGTATTTATATACAAATCCTTATTATTTATAGCATAGATAAATAAAAGGGTCGGGGGTCGCGAAATATTTTTTCTTAAAAGTTGGAAAAACACTGAACCAATGTGTAGTCCAGCGCATCAAAAGCTATACACAAGTACATAAGGTAAAAGAACCCGCTTCTAGGTCTCAATTTTCTGTGTCTACCATCGAATACAGCTGTATTAATCCGCTGCGAGTCCTTTGTGCCGCACACAAAGAAGCGTACTTACATTATTATACACAGACGCCGTAACATACCTTTATTATGTGCCTGCCTACATGAGAGGATAATTTATATGCACAGTTTCCTTTTTTAAACTCTTTTAACGTCGATGGATATTATTCTTACGTCTACCTGAAATCTAGATTAACTTTGAAATAAACTTTATAGAAAAGTTATAGAAATTTAAAGAATTCTATAAACATTATATTGTAATAAATCAATACTTAAAACTTTATGTAATTAGGAAGATATTACATAATGAATGATCTTATGCTGAAGCCAGGAAAGATTGAAAAATTCTTCAATGGCAATTTAATAGAACCGATGAAACGTTAAAGGTGAAACCAGAACCGATGAATGGTGCGGTAAATGGGTTCTCACCATGCCTAGGCAAACGTAGTATAGGACGCCCCCCCGCTCGATGGACCGACGACCTTAAGAAGATGGCTGGCAGTGGATGGATGAAAAAAGCGGGAGATCGTGCTCTTTGGCGCTCTTTGTGGAAGGCTTACGTCCAGCAGTAGACTGCATAGACTGACATGATAATGATTAATTCAATAAAAAGAAAATTTTAAAAATATGATACCAAACTATTAAGCTAAATTTCTATAGCCTTGGTATCTAAATTTAGTCTACTGAATAGTCCTTTCTTAGTATCATTTTTACATGACAAAAGGTAAACATATCTATTTTTTAAAACGTAAGAATCAAATCGTACATAAAACTGTGGTGTAGCAGCTTGTAAATAGCCGCTGACACGCGGGGAGCTCAATTATGAAAGATTATGTTTGTAGATTAATTATGTTGATTCCTATGAAACCCGCCCTGCGAATTGAAGAAAGAGAAATGGTTTCGTCGTCAGCACTGAAAACTATTGGCCCACCTAACCTAACCTAACCTAACCTGCAGACCAGCTCAGGAACGCCTCACCAGATCCTATCCGCAGCTCACACCGTGAAGCACTATCACGAAACAGATAGTCAAATCACTGCTTGGTATTTATCAGGAGTTTCATGCAACTTTCAGCTGTCCATCACGGAGAAAAAACGAACTCCTCACCAAAATTACGCGAGAAGACGCGCCCGCGATGTCGAAAAGGTTAGGATTGCAATGCGCCTTGGTCGGCGCTCGGTCAACGATAGCCAAAACTATTGGCGCTGGTGTCGCCAGGTTCAGCGAATTCAAGAGCGCGATCCTTATGGCGCGAACCAAATAGCCTCAGATACTAACTTATAGAAACCATTTGAAAATAATAAATTATTATTAAAGAAAGTACCTATTACTTAGGTTTAGTAATAATAAATATTTTAAAAATTAATTTGGGTCACTTAAGGTGCCTAACCAAACTGGTTTGCAGCATCCAATGGTAGCATCCTAAAAAGAAGTTATTTAGTAAAATAAGACAACTTTACGAATATCCACTCGTATTTTCTACCAGAGAATAGGTATATTCTCTGCTTCTACAAATATAGGTTCTAGGATGCATTTTAGCATTATCGTCTTTGCGAAGCAATAAATATGAGATACGGCGGAACCCTAAAACAAGATATAGGGGCATCTTCCTGGCGTTAGGAATACATAGCCTAGCCACTGACTTTACTAATATCGGGTGTAAAAAAAGGCTTAACGAAGCCGAATACCACATATTCTACGTATTATTACGATCGTTTTATGTATAGAATTCGTGGTTTAAGGCTTCGTTAAGCATTTTTTTTACACCCTGTATAATACATACATTGTGCACAAAAATCCAAATACTATTTAGAAAACTGTCGTTATTAAACAAAATTTTCTTGCTTTATTTGTAACTAATCGTGTAAAGAAAAATATAACTTATACTATTTCAAAAATAATTTCGAGATTTAACACTCATAAACTGTATTTTTCTATTTATATCACTTAAAATTACAAGTGATGTTTATTTTTACAAAAATGCCAAAATGAATTTTCCATTCATACGACCTATAACCACGGAGAAGCTTACATCTGACGTCACCGAGTTTGCGTTTGTATGTTCCGTGTCCGTGCATGAAAAATTTTGAATGACAGCAAATGTCAAATGTGAATGTGTGAGTACAAGATACGTTGTACAGGTTTACAAAGTACAAATGCTCGTGCTCATCACACAATCATTTGCCCCTCGCGCGATTCGAACCAGTACACCAGAAAGTCGTCATAATTTCAAAATCACACCAAAAATTGATGTGGCAAGAGATCGAACAGCTTGACACAACAAAACGCTTTGAGAAAATGAGTTTCCAGCATGAGCGCATTTTAACTCGATAAAACTCCGGTAAATATTTTTCGATTATCCACTCGTATTTTCTACCAGAGAATAGGTATATTCTCTGCTTCTACAAATATAGGTTCTAGGATGCATTTTAGCATTATCGTCTTTGCGAAGCAATAAATATGAGATACGGCGGAACCCTAAAACAAGATATAGGGGCATCTTCCTGGCGTTAGGAATACATAGCCTAGCCACTGACTTTACTAATATCGGGTGTAAAAAAAGGCTTAACGAAGCCGAATACCACATATTCTACGTATTATTACGATCGTTTTATGTATAGAATTCGTGGTTTAAGGCTTCGTTAAGCATTTTTTTTACACCCTGTATAATACATACATTGTGCACAAAAATCCAAATACTATTTAGAAAACTGTCGTTATTAAACAAAATTTTCTTGCTTTATTTGTAACTAATCGTGTAAAGAAAAATATAACTTATACTATTTCAAAAATAATTTCGAGATTTAACACTCATAAACTGTATTTTTCTATTTATATCACTTAAAATTACAAGATGATGTTTATTTTTACAAAAATGCCAAAATGAATTTTCCATTCATACGACCTATAACCACGGAGAAGCTTACATCTGACGTCACCGAGTTTGCGTTTGTATGTTCCGTGTCCGTGCATGAAAAATTTTGAATGACAGCAAATGTCAAATGTGAATGTGTGAGTACAAGATACGTTGTACAGGTTTACAAAGTACAAATGCTCGTGCTCATCACACAATCATTTGCCCCTCGCGCGATTCGAACCAGTACACCAGAAAGTCGTCATAATTTCAAAATCACACCAAAAATTGATGTGGCAAGAGATCGAACAGCTTGACACAACAAAACGCTTTGAGAAAATGAGTTTCCAGCATGAGCGCATTTTAACTCGATAAAACTCCGGTAAATATTTTTCCAATACTCCGTCTTCGGAAGCCGCACAGATTACGCGTATCGAACGTAAACTAGATAAGCGCTCACCTGCGGCGGTGATGGCTCGCGGATGCGTTTATATTCGATGTGATTGGCACTCGAAAGTGCAGTCAACTTTGACGATCTTTTGGCACGTGATGAAATTAATTGAGAAAACGATTTTTTCGCTTGTATCATTATAATTAATCATAGTCTTCTGCTAATTCTTGATACGCTCAGAGTATTACTTTCTTGTTTGCCTACAAACTTGCATAAAAATGAATGAATGGCTGAATGATAACTGAATGAATGCCTTTGCATGAATAAATAATTTTTCGTTACCACTATTTCAACAAAACACTTAGACCCACTTGCGCATCTCAGGATTAGCGAATATAATCCTGAACTATCCACTTACACGGGATTAAACATCATTCTATAGCTGTCAGTTTCTAAGACGATGACAGAATGATGTCTGGATCTCGTACTAAATTAATCCGGTTGTGCGCAAGGAAATTTTAGGCACATGGTACTAGCAAATATAGTGATACTGACATCACAGTTAGTGCATTTTTCCAATGCTCTGTCTCCGGAAGCCGCACAGATTACGCGTGTCGAACGTAAACTAGATAAGCGCTCACCTGCGGCGGTGATGGCTCGCGGATGCGTTTATTTTCGATGTGATTAGACTATAAAAAACTGTAAAGTGCAGTCAACTTTGACGATCCTTTGGCGCGTGATTAAATTAATTCAGAAAACCAACTTTCTAGATCGCCTTAGATTTGTATCAGCGTATTATTATAGTCTACTGCTGGACATGTCGTTCCATTCACAGCTCCCAATTCTTTATACACTGTCCACATTGAGAGGATTACTTGCTTGTTTGCCTGCATACTTGCATAAAAATCATGTGTACTTGCATGCAAACCTAAGGTCCAAGAATGAATGATTGATCGATTGAATAATTGAATTTTATTTTACACATTAAACAAAAAACACTTAAGCACATAGACATGATATTGACATGACAGTTAGTGCTCCAATGCTCTGTCTCCGGAATCCGCACAGATTACGGATGTCGAACGTAAACTTATTATTTATGATTTTTTTGTCAAATAAAATAAAATGAAATAAACAGTAGACCTTTAAGTGTAATTGTATATTTTTGTTACACCCAGTAGAACAGTAAAAACTCGACTAATTCGTTACTATACACTGCCAAGTAAATCACAAAACTAAATATTGACAGCGCATTGGTGTCCAGATACGTTCATCCAATTAAACAAACATTTCAGCCTCTAGTTTCAACATACAGTAATCCGACGTATAATTAGCGATCCACTTAGTTAGACTGCACTGATTAGCATACTGATCGCGTTCATTACACTGAAATCTCGTTTCCGTTATAACACCAAATCCGATTAAAAAACGTTCTCAACCAAGTATCAACGTGCGTAGTAATCCGTTGACGTCTTTTGAATCAGAATCATAATCATTTCATTGCAGTCATAGGATGCCCAGGACTGCAAATACGCCTCACCTTATAACTTCCAGATTGCGCCTGAGAAGCAGCCTGCACCCAGCGGCTTCCTGCAACCTTTACCAGGTCGTCCGTCCACCATGAAGTGGGTGTCCTACGCTGCGCTTGCCTGTACGTGACCTTCATTGTGCCTTGTGGTGTCGGCACGTTAAAAGAATTGCACCACTCCTTCTCTTCTTATGGGTGTTATAAGAGGCTACTACAGGAGAACCGCCACAAGAAGACAGGCAGCAGCGTCTCCTCTCTACCATTGGCCAAACTGCAATCGCCTACCCGCCTGCCAAGCGTGGCGATTATGGCAAAATCTTCCTTTTGGAGAGGCCAGTGTCCAGCAGTGGACTGATATAGGCTGGTGGTGATGATGATGATGATGACCTTTATTTGAAAACCTACTTTGTCTCATTGGCTTTCAGTTTTACGTATAATATACGTCTGAACCTTTAGCTTTCTTATACGTCGAGCTATTTCAGCGACATTTGGTCGATAATGGTTTATGTAGATTTTTATTACTCTTTCCTGGATTTATGTCATGGCACTGTAAAAACACATACAAAACACCATTTAACTTTAACCAACAACTCACTACAACGCTAAACACATTTAAAACATAGACACTACTGTCTTTGTCATTGATTCGACAGTGACTGAAACAGAATGTTTTAAATAAGTTTACAGGTAATTTCATTTAACGAATCATTGTGCAAGTGCACCTAGATTGTCAATTTTTTTTTATAATTTTGCCTTATTATCTATACTTTATAGTTGACAAGCTTGATTATGTTAAATTGTCTGTTACCAACGCCCTGGTTTTTTTACTCACCGTAGGTACTATTAGAACAGTGGAACCGAGCTCAAGGCGATACGGAATCAGCAATTTGTGGCGTATAGCCGTACAGGGAATTGGAGACAATTTTATACTTTTAAAAATGTAATAGTATTGGAGATAACGGTTTTTTACACTGTGCAAAAATATACTATATTATATTATTACTATTTAAATTTTATTTCACGTGTTTATTTGTTTTTTTCTGCTAGAATTGTTGCCTTGTTTTAATAAATGAAAACCATGATAAAGTAGTTGAGCAGTCTGTGGGAAATAATGGATTTGATTTTTACGAAATGTGCAAATGAGAAAATTTCATTTCAAGTGCCATAAAGACAGGGCAATTGTGTGTTTTAACCTAACAGTCAATAATTTTCGATATCATAGTAATGCCCGATGTCAAGTCTTTCAAAAAAAGCACGAAAGTTGTGCCGTGAACGTAACCTCGGAGTTACGTAAGTATATTTCATGAGTAGGTACTAACCAATGTAGGCAAGTAAAATCGTATCATGCAATACTACGAGTCACGCACGATGAACTTTAGCATCGATGAACCACCGGGAAATTAAGAGTTACAATATTTTGTAAGTTTATGAAATATGTAATGTAAATTCAGCGTCACCGATAGCAGTTTAATAAAAATAGTTTTGTGTATTTTGATTAAAATTTAATACATTTCGAGCCCTTAACACACAAAATGTGATTACCAACGTGTTACCTAAGCAATATTAAGATTGTGAAATTATAATGTTGTCAAGCAGTAGGTTTCACAGTGATAATTATACTATGATTACAAAGCAACACATCTACTTAATTAAATTAGTTATATTATTTGCCACTTTGGTCTATACGTGGCCAGTGGCCTCCATTCTAGAACCATACCTTACCTTTCTGCCCCATCGGTGGCCAGTCTACGTGCTATGTGGGCCCTGCAACTGTCACTTTAGCTTGCTTATTCGATGTGTAGTTTTTGACCTCCTGAAGAAAACAACCTGATGTTAAGACACCTAACTGCAAAAAAGAAATCGAATCCTTCATTCTTTTCTGTTATTATAAATAATCCTTAATCCTTCGCCATTGTCCTAATTAGTGCAACAACACAACAACAGACACGCGAGGGGTTAACACGACCGTAACAAACGTGATATGAATTAATGTGTATAATGCTTCCTTCGGTAATTAAAATTTTGCTTAGACATTTAAATTCGGGTCCCGTCGAGAATTTACTCGTTTAAATGACTTTGTGATTGCGATTTAATTTGGTGAATGTAGCTTTCACCTGCAGCGTTTTCTACTTGATAGAAAGATGGAACTTAACTTTTCATGTATTGTGTATCTGCCGAGATTTTTAAGAAGTTGTGAGCCCACTTAGTAGTTTATTTATTTATTTAAAAACCTAACAATCGGACCTAAAATATCTGGCCGGGACAGTGGTAGGTACCACTTGTGCCATGTTAAAAAACACTAGATAAATTGAATTATGTAACGTGTGTCAAACCTGTCACAAATCATGACCAACTATAATTAGCTCTTCTTTAATTCAAAATGTATAGTCAGCCTTAAGTTGCGATAACTTATGTTTGTTTTTGTCAACGGGAAGAGACCAAACGTTGTTATCTTATCAATTAATAAAAAAAAGATCTAATGCATAAACTAAGACTATACTTAGGTATAACAATTATATTCGGATATAGTTTAATAATTTCATTCACCCTATAATTAGTCTAAAGCAAAGTTTTCCCAAGTTCAACTTAAGTGAGCCACACGCAGAACATAAGCGCTGTACTAAATTACAATCTCCTCTGTCTGTTTCAGCAAAAACATCGAAACAAAAGACGTATTTATTAAAGAAAGTGCAAACAAAACGGTTGAACATCCACTAATGAGTCGCGGGCTTGCGGCTGAATGACGCGCGAACAAAGCCGAGATAAATACAAAATGGTCGCCGGAGACCGCGGGAACAGTCGTGGAAAACAGCCTATAAAATTTCCCTGAAATAAACGAAGGAACGTTTGTAATTTAAGCTGGAGTAACAAATGTAAATTTCTGAAATTGTAATAAAAAATCATAGCTATTATTACCTAAATAATGAAACAATGCTACATTTACACTGCAAGTAGTTACAAATGTATGCAAGCAAGTAAACAAGTCTGGTTGTTTCGTAAAAACGCGAAAACACTAGTACAACACAAATATTTGTAAGAGTTAATTTGATCTGATTTTTCGCAACAATTAGATTTTTTATAAAAATCCTCGCATGTTTGTGAAAAACACAAAGAGGTGATTCTGCGCGAGCTACTTCAATATAACGGAACATTTTCACAGCTAAATTAATATCATGGGATCGTTCAGGGCAGCACACCAATGAGGTAATTTCATTATTTATGTTATTATTTTGAATTAAAAAAAAATATTTTTTGAGTGTGGAGTGTTTTTTAAAACGTGAGAAATTTTGAATTTTTCAGGCTGCCTTGAGCGATCTCCCTGGGTGGACCATGGAATGCTATAACGTTTAGAAAGATGTAATTTTGTTTACTTACTGCGTAAATGAAACAAATAAATCTGCCACCGCGTCTTAGTAGTATAGGGTTCGAATTTGTTATTTCCTTCCATGGTCAAGCTACTTTATTAAGAATGTTTACTATTTATCTATCTAAATCAGTAGCTGCTCACAGCCAATGTTGGCTGTTACTACTCCAACGATACTATATATGGTCCGATTTTATTAGTGTTCATCCTGTTAACCTGTAACTATATAGGTGAAAAGCAATCGTAAAAACCAACTTTCAAATGTCTATCATAAAAACTAAAAAAGTTAAAAATAAATTACAAAATAACAACATCGACTTCATATTGCATAAACTCGTCCTAACTTCAACTCTTTCTCGCTCTGTACAAGGGGAAGGAATAAGACGGATAATCAGATGGTTAAACGTAGCAAAGATAGGACGAGTTTATGCAATATGAAGTCGATGTTGTTGATTTTTAACTTTTTTAGTTTTTATGGCACACATTTGAAAATTGGTTTTTACGATTGCTTTTCACCTATATAGTCACAGGTTAACAGGATGAACACTAATAAAATCGGACCTTATATAATATTGAGCGCTTTAAACTCTGACTATTCAAAACAAACCGGATCGAATGTGAGAAATGTAATTATTTTCCAATGAAAGAATGTATCGGAAAAAGCGTAGAAGCGAAGTGGAAATATAACAATGCCAGTTTGGAATCAAATTCACCGCGCGGTTTTATGAACAACTTTGCAATGAAGGTAGGTATGTATTAATTTGCATGTGAGTTTTTTATCAAACTATATATTGAAAGTTATTACTTAGTTACAGTCACCAAATATGTATAAATAATAAAAAAAATGCATTTATTTCAGGCATTTTGGCCCATAACTTTACAACCTTCACACAGATATTAAAAATAAAATACATTAAAATTTAAAATGAAAAATGGCAATAAAATATAAATGTATCAAAAAATAAAATAAAATGGCAATAAATAAAATAAAATGCGATTGAATTATATGAAATTAAATTAAACTAAAATTTGCGAGACAAAATTCCTCCTCCTCCTCGCATCGGTATTATCACTGCTGAGGGTCGTGACCGCGTTCTGATAGAACTGACTGTTTGGCGCCAGCCCTTCTGTCCTCTGCTGCCCGAAGAGCATCGTGGACGGTTGTGTCAAGAGTGGCGCGAATTTGGTCCGTCCAACGCGTCGGGCTCCTGCCCGTGGTCTCTTTCCTGGCACTTTTCCAGTAACAATAAGTCGCTCGAGGTTGTTACCGTCCTTTCGCGCTATGTGTCCAAAGTACTCGAGGATCCTACGGAGGCAGATGGTGGAGAGCCTTGTTTTGATTTTGAGCTCTTGCAGGATTGACACGTTGGTGCGGTGTGCTGTCCATGGTATTCCGAGCATTTTTCGCCAACACCACATCTCGAATGCATCAATGCGGTTGCAGTCAGCCTTCCTTAAGGTCCATGTTTCTGCGCCGTACATAAAAATCGAAAAGACTAGGGTTCGCACAAGGCTGCATTTAGTCTTGACGGAGATGCTCCTGTCACAAAATTAAATGCAGACAAATATAAACATACAGATATTATTAAAGATAAATAACACTTGAAAAAATCATCGACCTCAGGTGGGACTCGAACCCTCGTTCCATCGCATGCCGGGCGAGTGCTTTACCAACTAAGCTACCGAGGACGGCACGTGACATGATGAAATTTCTCAAGTGTTTCTTCTCGCTGTCAAAGCCAGCGTATCTCTGATTAATGTTGTAGCTATATGTATAGCTGAGTAGTATACTACCCGTCGCACCCGATAGAAATGTTTTTACAAACATTTGACTATTGGTTAAGATCAGAAATGCTTAAACGTTGTAAATTTTTGTTTTTAGCAATTCCATGCAAGGTTTTATTAAAGATAAATAACACTTGAAACTGAGGTCGATGATTTTTTCAAGTGTTATTTATCTTTAATAAAACCTTGCATGGAATTGCTAAAAACAAAAATTTACAATACAGATATTAGATGAGCACTTCAGAGCCCACCGCCGCCACACCCGAAGAGACGGCAACATGTCTGCTGCAGCAGTGTCGGATGTAGGGGCAGTCGACTCTATCAGCAATCATCTTCAGGACAGTATTGGGGCTTCCCCGGAGCCTGCGCACCAAAGACCAGCACCGCTTGCGCATGGTCGCGTGGAAACAGTCTGTGCGCCGTCGCGAACATGGCCGAGGCGCTGCAGTAGCGGGGCAGCCCCAGCACGGCCCTCAGGGCATTATTGAACTGCACACGAAGGGCATTGTACGCTTTCTGTGAGTAGTTAGCCCACAGAGCACAGGTGTATAGTGCAGTACAGTATGCTCGAAATAAAGTGATCTTTACATTTATAGCAGCGGATTTTTTTATTTTGTGGTTACAGTCTCAAATTACGTATAGCGGCGGCGATTTTGTGTTACAGTTCAATAATGACGGTCAATGAGGGCTTGAACTTACCGCCAAAGGCGTTGGTGTATATAATCAAATGACATACCTACTTTATTTAAAGTTTGGTTTTTACGCTTATTATTACTACTATTCAGGATAAACTGAGATTCAATTGATAAAAATCTTTAAAAAATAAAAATTAATTGGCGACCGGCTTGGCTTGTTCATTCTCCTTAAACAAAAGGGTTTAATTAATATAATTATTAATCTCTAAACAATACATAGCCTCTATTGTGACTATATAACAAAGATATATTTAAAATACCTTTTAAAACATCGTGTCTTACTTAAGTACAAATGCTTGTGCTCATCACACAAACATTTGCCTTTTGCGGGATTCAAACCAACAATTGAAGGCAAAAATGTTCGTGCAATAAGCACGCCAGGAGGGTAACCATGAACTCTTAAAATAATCTTAAATCTGTCATATCGGTCAAATTTTGTCGGTTCGGTCAATCGGTCGAAATTGAAAGATTTGAGATTATTTTAAGAGTTCATGGTTACCCCGCAGGCGTAGTCTTGCGTGCAAACTAGACGGTTGTCAGATGCCCGATACAACATTTATATTTGTTCGGATACTGTTTAAACCCCTTAGTTATATTGTCACGTGGTATCATGGGACCGCTAGCCATCCAATAAGTTAAGAGCTTATAGTTAAACCCTATAGAATACTTAAAAAATAATCCAATCAAGTTTAGTGCACTCATCCGTTATTATCAAATAGCATTTTACTAATTATCACGACCTCAAAACTTTGCACTCATGCCAAAACATAATGTCAAAAAACCACGGTGCATAATACCAAACTATTTACTTAATAATACTTAAAGTAACATGCAAGATCTAGCATTTGCCTG
The DNA here is from genome assembly GCA_950371115.1 of Anania fuscalis. Classification (NCBI taxonomy): domain Eukaryota; kingdom Metazoa; phylum Arthropoda; class Insecta; order Lepidoptera; family Crambidae; genus Anania; species Anania fuscalis. Next base: position 2,630,735 of record OX493337.1, read on the forward strand.
AAAGTGCAAGCGAAATAGAATTTATTCAGTACACTGGTCTGCGAAGTAGGTCAAACGAGAATTGAAACTTAGATGCAGGGATATTTCTTTCGATTGGAAACAATGTATTAAGTTGGCTGCTATAAAACAGGTATACTCAGTTCAATTAATAGTCATTGTGTTATTAAACTCAAGGGAAAATAACTCTCGATTATCTTTGGAAGTTTTAAATTTGAATATTTAAATTATCAAATTAACTACATGTAATAAATATGTGTGGAAAACTATTCCCAAAAACCTCAATAAAGAGTAAACAAATCTTACTATCACATCGACGGAATTGTGTGAAACAGAATTTTTTCGTACACTACGTGATTCTGTGTAAACAAAATTTCAAAATCATTAATTAATATTTGTACATTGATCAATTAGTTTTTAAGCCTCCTATAGCACCAGTCTGAGTGGGCAAACAAACTTTAGCGCCAACAGTTGGCTCATATATTTTTTGTTGTTTATGACACTCGAACAGGGAATCTAGGTATGTATATAATCAAAGACCGAAATAAATTTTATTGAGTAATAAATGCACTCAGAAGTCATGATGCAACAAAGACAAGCCAAGATCCATTTCTATTGCTGGAGTTTGTCTCGCATGGCTACTCTTTGAAGAACCAATTCAAATATTATCTTTTTTTTTGTATTAAGACATCAAAATAGGTTGCTAGCCGAGTTTTTGTGGCCTTGATGATTTGGAAAGAAAAACCAGCTTGATAACTTGGCTCCCAATTTTTTTTTATATGATAATTTGATATGTGCAATCAGCATCAAAACTACCTGATCAAAATGTAACTTCGTACGAATAAAAGTACGAATAATTTTTCTTTATTTTTTAATACCTAGACTTCCTTAGTTATTATTATTTGCGGAGTGATTTTGTCATACTATTCTCATGTTTCGCAATGTGGTTCTTTTGGGAAAATCTGATAGTAACCTACTATTAATGTTGACTGTACTTAAAACTCTATTAGCGTTTTTTGGTACTTTTTAATAACCAAAAATTATCAAGTCGTTGGTTGTTTATGTAGTCCTGAATTACTAATCATACATTAAAATTACTAACTTTTCAACAGTTTAATAAATAAAATAGCCTTTTATAAAACAAGCTTTTCCTGCGCGTAAGTAAATTTCAGTGTTAATAATGAAAAAGTAGTCAACTCCCCTTGAAAGCCGGACTCTGATTATGATAATAACGCCATCAAAGTGCTAATATCTCTCGAAGTAGTCAATTTATGAGACACTTTGCCTTTTATTTACCGTGTATACAACCACAAAGAAAGTTCGGAAGCCATTTTAAAAGCTAGATGAAGCTGTTGAATAACCATTGTATGCAGCCAGATTTGGGTTTAATCTGAATAACGATGAATTTCGGTAGATGGAATTAAAATCCTTAGGGGTAACCATGAACTCTAAAAACAATCTCAAAGTTGTCAAATCTGTCAATTTTGGTATGTCATTTCATACAAAATTTGACAGAAATGATAATGTTTGACAGATTTGTGATTGTTTTAAGAGTTCGTGGTTACCGCCCTTGTCTGTTTTCAAATTTGGGACAAATCATTTTGAAATTTACAGCGAAAATACCTTTTTTAAATCTTTAATAGAATTACTTAAACAATCTTCATAACAATATTATTACTTAAACTAAGAATATCATTATGCTTCAAACTAATCTTTATTGAGTTCTATGTTATTGTTAGGGTATATTTTAAAGTTTAATTCATCATTAAGATATTGTGTCCACATTGAGAGAGGACTAGCCAATAAATTAGAATAGTTTGTTACGGGATTGCTACCATGTACCTTATTTTTGAGTTTCCGATATTTCGGCACTGTTGCAAGCGCCATGATCATGGACTCAAAAATAAGGTACATGGTAGCAATCCCGTAACTAACTATTCTAATGTTAGTGACCATGAAAGTTTAAAACAATATATAGCCAATAAATAATTTAACATTTAACAATATTGCTATATAAAAAGTTTAACCCAGCGTATGTTTAGATATAAATTAAATCAAATTTCTGAGCAACCGTTTAAAATCAGACTTCTTTCATTTATTTATTTAAACTTTATTGCACAGATGGAAATTTATTTTAAAAGACTTAAATAAAATTATTTTTTAAAAACATAATAATATACCACATACAATACATTTTAATTACAATACATTAAATTTTTGTTTTTAGCAATTACCATGTTAGACATGCAATTACAATTACACACAATACCTCTACATTTTATAAATACATACACTAAATACATACTATCATGCATAGATAACATAGGCGAAATAGATACATAAAGAAAATGACGACTAAAGAATTCCAGTTGATGGTTACAATTGAAGTTCATCTCAATCCATTTGATATTAAGATTGAGTCCATCAGTAATATTAATTCAATAATAATCGATGGGTAGCTTTTTAAATACCTACTTTATCGCTTTTCATTTGTTAAAATAATCGACGAGTTACTTTTTAAATACCTACTTTATCGCTTTTCATTTGTTTTTATTTCGAGTTCTCTCTCGTTGAAATGCGCTTGAATTTAAGTGTCATCGCTGAGAGAAGCCCTCGTCGGCAGCATCAGCAGATTTTAATGCACTTTGGCTTGCGTTTTAAAGACTGGTGATTAAGCCTGGTTTTTCTTTTTATCCTAGAGTCTTACAAAGGTTGCAGTCTTATTGATATTATAAATGTGAAAGTTGTATAATTGTAATTTAATTTAATCACGCTTTGTCTCAATCAATTTTCAATAGCAAAGATTCAAAAATAAATAATGGGACACTCCTTAAAACCACGTTATCAGCTGATGATATACAATAACTTTTCCAAATCTTTTTTCAACATCGAAATCGTGTATTTAATTTTAGATGCTCCATACATATTCATCAAGGTATTTATGGAGCAGTAGAGTAGGTTTTTATGGAGCAGCTCAAAAAATCTTGATTTCGATGTTGCTCCATAAAAAAGTTTTTGTTTAGGACCAGCTGATCACGTGGTTTTAAGGAGTGTCCTATTGTCTTGTAAACCCTGTAGATTTTGATTAATCTACCTTAAGACATTATTTTTATCCGGTTTTGTTTCGCGTAGGTTGGCTTAAATGTCATTTCTCTCTGGTCTAATTCTTAAGTCTATTCAGACGAAATTACGAGCAAAAGTTAGTCTAAAATAACACTGAAAAATTTTTACCCCTCATTTGCTAATGTGCATTACCTACATTGCTTCATTTTTTGAGCAACTTTATCAGTTTTCTAATTCTATGTCAATTAATTAAAAAAATGAACATGATAAAAAGAACCAAAACCAAAATTATTCTACAATTTCTAGGTTGGTTTCAAACAAATAGGCGGACTATAATGCCTACGTACCAAATTCATAGTCTGAGTTTAAATTGTATTTATGCCGACAAGTCTTTAATTAAGACAAGTTAAACTCATTTCTAAAATTAAAGTAACAATACAGAATTATTATAAATTTATTTAAAAAATATCCAACTCAATGAAAAATCGTGAATACTGTGGAACCACTGCTACAAGTTGCTACATTCGTAGAAACTACGACGTAGCAAGTGCGACGAAAGGTGCGACGTGACATCTACGATACTACGAAAACATTCGTAGTGTAGTTGATGTAGCATTGTGAAGATAATTCTCAAAAATAATTGCAATTTTTATCTAAGCTATGGAAAAATCATTGAAATTTCATTTTTGTAAGCGAGGTCTATTTTGCGCCAAAGATAGTGCGGTTTGTCCGACTCGATAGTGGCCATCAAGCAATATTACATTATAAATATTCCATTCGCAAAAAAGAAGATAAATATCCTTCTTCTATAGGTTTTGTAAACAAAGATAACCTAACTACGTTATTAAAAGATTTGATATGGGAGTCGTATCCACATAAATTATGGAACCGCCTCATATTCGCTTGAAGCGTTCGCTTGCAATAACAGAATGAGGACGATGCGCTAATTGCACCGAGATAACGTTCCACTAATACACCATTATCATTCACGACCTTACACCCTTTGAAATACCGATCGAAATCGCTTGGAAACGGCGGTAGGCCAACTCGGTTGAGTTATATCAAACAAAGTTATTAAGGCAAGTCTAGCAGCGAATATGACTCGTATTATAGAGGAATAAAGACTGGATTGGTGTAACTAGTGGTGTGTTTTGTAGAATGTCTATTGAACGCGTCTCGATTACGGTGCAGCGGTGTAGTTTCTAGCATACGGCTTTAAATTGTTTACAAACGTGTTTTTGGTTATATCCAAATTTGCTAGCTAACACTGACGTTTGTCGTTTAGTATGTCTATCTATATAGATAAGACTATCAGAATAGGTAGTTCTCAAGAATATGTGGTAGCTACTTTGTTGAAAAATGCTGTTACGATTCCCCTAAGAATGAAATACCAACATTGTGTCAGTCTGAACAGTCTGAATCATGGTTTGAATATCCTTAGAACAGCTAATCCGCCTTCTTCCTTACCTACATCAAAGATATGTACGTTTCCTAATTTTGATTGTTCGCGAAGTGTAGCAGGACTTGTAGAAATAACATTTATGTCGAAGAATAATGACTGTTTAATTTGAAATTTTAATATTTACAGTAAAAATCGGGCAGTGACCCTGTTTGGTCTAGTGGGTGATCACTGATCAAGTAAGAGAGCTTTGTATTTATTTAATTTCAAATAAAATAGTAATTATTTTTCGATATACATTTTATTTCCACAAGTCCTGCTACACTTTAAAAACAGTCAAAAGTACAGATAATTCAGGCTTATAAATAACTTATTCGAGTTTGTCTATTACCATCTTTGTAATATTGAGATTTAAATGATAGGGACTAAGAAAGTTTTATTCAATTTTAGGTTTTTCTTACACAATAATACATACTATGCAAATGTTATACTTTAAGCGTAAAGTCATAGATCGATTTTTATGAACTGATCAACATAAGCAGGCTTCCTCCCGCTGGACTGATGACTTAGTCAATGTTGCGGGTTCTATAGGGGAGGAAATTATGTATGTATTGTTATCTTTATTAAGTTTACAAACGTCATAATTCCAACGAGTGAGATCGTGGCAAGTAATTACTATCTCGCATTGTCTCGTAAACAATGTGTAATGTATGCAGAGGCTTTCTTATGCGGCCGGCTTTTGTCTTTGTCTCGTCTACTGCGAATTATCCAATGAATGGTAATGCGAGAACTCACTGAGCGCCTTTTTGCGTGGAATAGTAATGAAAGAGAGAATTTTGTATAGCATTGAGTCCATATTTAGGGTAACGTACCCAAAGGGTAAAACGGGACCCTATTACTAAGGCTCCGCTGTCCGTCTGTCTGTCTGTCTGTCCGTCTGTCACCAGGCTGTATTTCATGAACCGTGATAGTTAGAGAGTTGAAGTTTTCACAGATGATGTATTTCTGTTGCCGCTTTAACAACACATACTAAAAAACAGAATACAATAAATATTAAGGGGGCTCCCATACAACAAACGTGATTATTTGGCCGTTTTTATAGATAATGGTACGGAACCCTTCCGTGCGCGAGTTTCGCACTTGGCCGGTTTTTACCTTTCTGCGTGTAAGTATCTGCTTACAAAATTATTTAATCTTTACTTTTAAAATTTTATCGAAATTTATCTTATAGTAATTAATAAATTAAGTGTGGCATTGCTTAACTCGGTGGACCATTTAAACTCGAGAATTTTTTCGATAATATTGTTATGGAAAAGTGGAACCTTTGACACGTACCTATGCAATATTAGTACCACAGAGTAGGAATTACTTAGTACTTACTTAGAACGACGACCTTCTGCCGTTTGCTGACTACAAAGCCTGGCGGTTGCGGGTTCGAATTCCGCAAGGGTATGATGTTAATAAACGTGCTTAATATTTTTTATCTTTACTGTTACTCGAAAGAGGTGCTCGTAGCTCAGTGGCGGCAGCGCTTTGGTATCGATTACTAAAGCTAAGCAACCAACGACACGGTTGTGAGTGGATGGGTGACCATTCATATCATAATATTTAGTGATATTTATCACGAGCATGTCCGTGCTTCGGAAGGCACGATAAAAGTTGGTCCCGGCTGATATCGCTTGATATTGGTCGTGAAGCCTAGTCAGAGGCCTCAAGGCGGCTTGATAATATCTGACAGTAAGGTTTAGTCACTGGCCTTACAACACCCCTCCACCGCACCGCCCCGGGCCCGCGTGGTAGAGTATGGCCCAAACCACCTCATAGTTGAGGTGAGACCTGTGCCCTGCAGTGGGACGTTTAAAAGGCATTACTTAACTACACCAATCTTCATTTAAAATTACATATGTACTTACATTACCGCATAATTCAGCGTACTAGAACCCTTATGACACACTCTTTAGAATCAAAACTCGTTTTCTGTCACCAAAACCCCAATAGCCAAATGAAACTATAGCTGAACGGTAACACTGTCACAGTGCTATCGATACATTGGTAAACAAATTAAAGCGGGCTTAGAACACCCTGTATTGTGTGTCTTGACATGACGTGGGTGCAAGTCTCGGGGGAGCGTCGAGGTGTGAACATGTGAAGAGACAATGGGCTAGAGCAGCCATTCTCAAAGTGTGCTCCGCAGAGCCCTAGGGCTCCGCAATGCTTCCATAGGGGCTTCGCGAGAGTACTTGAAATAATAATAAGAAAAAAAGCATAGTTAAACACTTAGTAATAGTTAAACTTTTTTTATTAGGGGCTCCGTCAACTATTACGCTTTCCAAAACAGTTTGAGAACCGCTGAGCTAGAGTTATAGGAAAACGTATAATATCATAAGTGATATGTTATTGTATCAAAAAAAGTTAAGTCATAAAAGGTCAAGTTATTTTGTTAGCACCAAGTTATAACTTCATAGACTAATATTAGGTAGTGATTAGAGTAAGAATCATTTAAGAAGCATTTCTTTAAAATAGTTCGGCATAAAAATCGAAAATATAAATGTTTATGAATGATAAAAAAAAAATGCTACAGTGTTACTATAAATAGGTAGTAATAGTAGATGAAATCGCAAAAAAACAATTGCTTTCACATACTAAACCTATGACCAGCTGACATCAGTTAATTGTAAGAGGGGTTTGCTTGAGATTTCCATGTCTCGTATAAAAAAAAATATCCACTTTTGGATAAAACAGTGTTTTCATTATACCTTGTATGTATAGTCATAAGATAGAGTAGAAAGCTCATGACTTGTACCCGCCGTCGTTTGTCACGGGTGCCCAATGACAACTGTATACCCGGGTATACAGTTGTTATACCCAGGTATACAGTTGTCATTGGGGAGTGTACAATAGGCACAATACAGGCAGCTATCTTTGCACAACGCCACCCTGGCAGGCGTGACACGAGTATGTAAAGTAGGAGTTGGAATGTTCAGTTATAATTAGAAGATGTGTAGACGCGATCATTTATTAGGAGGTCTATTTAATAAACTGCCTTATCATAACCTCGAAGATACGGTAAAAAAATATATTCTTCTGAAATTTTGTTTTTTGTCAAAGTCATTTCTTTTTGCAAATTGGCCATCAATGGCACTTTTACATGTCCCTTTTTTTTTTCCTACCACCGCTTCGGGACTACATATCGGCTGGTGATGATCTCATCACTAATATCTGTCCTAACACATACCTACTATAGACGTTAGTTTGGCTGAAAGTTGCATTAGTTTTGAATTACTATACGACGTCAGCCAATTACGAATCAATTCGAAGTTAGCATTCAAGTGTGTTTCCTTAAAAAAACTCTTCAAACCATCAGCCATTAAAAAGTTCGTAGAGGTCTTATACTTTTTAAAAATAATTTCTCCTTTTGCATAATTAAACCTATTATTTCTTATTCCCATTTCCCACAGTTCGCTTAAATTTCTTCCCAGTGTTTTTATAGTCTCATAAGTTGTGAAATGGTTATTTAAGAATATGATTTCCAGTCACCGTTATATGAAATTCGGTAGTCTTTACACGCGGTTTGTTAACATTTTTTCCCAGCTTAGTACACTCACTGACATCAATTGCCAATGAATAAACTATTGACACTATTGTCTCATAAAATCAAACCAAAATAGTAAAATTCATTTATCAGCAGCGTCAGTTCGTGATCATTATTTATCTATCTATGACTTCCTCAGCCTTGGCCATTCGGGCTAATGGTAGCCGTCACGATACAATCACGCCAAATTATACCAATTTGTCCTATCTTTTCACTGATTACCTTGTTGTGGCAATGCCAAGCTTGGTGTCTTTGTAGAAATTAACAATTGAAAATAGCACAAGACTAATCCTCACCAAGGTCGTTGCTTGTCAGAATATTTAAGACTTGTCGACCTGATTGACGTAGTTTCAACTTACAACTCAAATCAAAGATCAAACTTGTCTGAATTGGCGCAGCACAGGACTGGACTTGCTGAAAGATGGCTTATTCTATTGTCTGGTACCATGTTACACATGGATGTAAATCTTTAAAGGGCAGAAAGCTTTAGAATGGAGGCTACGTACCGGTAAGCGCAGCGTGGGTCTCACACCCACAAGGCGGACCGACGACCTGGTAAAGGTTGCAGGAAGCCGCTGGATGCAGGTCGCTTCCGTCCGGCCGATCTGGAAGTCACTGGCCTATGTTAAGCAGTGGACGTCCTGTGGCTGAAATGATGAATAATGATGACTCTGCCTAGTCTTAGGACGCTCTATACCACCAACTCGCAATACAGTATAAGAGGATGATAATAAAAAGCAGTCAATTGAAATTACTATTTTATTTACGCCAACCGTCCCTTCGAAACAGTTTTGAACAGACAGTGTACAAAGCAGATGATTATGTACAACATTATAATTTATTATTGACACGATACTAAGGCGACGACTAAGTTACAATACATAGTGGTATGAGAGTATCAAAATGGTTTGTTTGTCATATTATTCAGGATCTACGCAAGAATGACATTGTTGACATTTAAATACGATTAGAACGTTATTATCCTTTCACATTGATAAATTACTAAATATTCCCAAAATAGTTAAGTTGATAAAAGTAATGGAATAATTTAGTAAAAGGTATTTTATCGGGTACAAATTAGACCGTCTTCTTTGAATGGTATGTTTTATAAATATTTAAAAACAATCAGGAAACAGTTGTAGATGAAATCTAGGACATTAGATAATCAAATAATAGTAAATAAAATTGTTTTAACAATTTAGTCTTAAACTTAGCAAAACATGACGACGACTAGAAAACTGATAGACATACTAAAATACATTGTTCAACGTTCATGTTTTAAGTACAAATTACGACGTTCTAACAGTTTTAATAAGTATTTAGTTTAAAATATATATAACTTATTTTAAATAATAGTTTTTTTAAAGGGGATTTACAATGTTATTCAAAATAATATTTGTACTAACTATCGTAGTAGTCACTATTTCATTCCTGATGAAATGTCAATTAATCTAACTACTGATATTTCACTCTTGTCTTTCATATATTTTTGTAATAACTTATCATTTATTAACATGAATTAAAGATTACAATTTTGCTTATAAAATATTCTTACATTGTCTTCTATGTGGCTGAACATCTACCAAGACATTATTAAAAAACTCAATACCTTTTTCCTTGTAATCCTCGAAGATATGAAATCATCACAAAATATCTTGCTATCATAATTCAGGATTTGAAAATATGCAATGAAGATGTGCAATCTTCGAACTAACGAATACATTCCAACGAACAGTTGGAAACATGACAAATTCGAAAATATGCAATGAAGATGTGCAAACTTCGAACTACCCAAAATAAAATCAATATTTTTTTTTTGGAAATATGAGATTTATTGCTTATTTTATTTGACCTACTGATATTAGATATGATTACGTTAACGTAAATAACGGTTTAGGCCCGTATGCGTATAAATCTAATACAAAACTAAATAATTGACTATTTTTGAACGCTCGAAATCTTTAGCTGGGCTCTGGGCTCAAAGCTTTTAAGCGTTACCTAATATTTAATAATGTAATTGTGAGTAGACTTCTCAATATTTATATGGATCTAAGAAAAGTTTTAATATCAACAACATAAATAAAACAAGATGTTCTAGATAACCTTTAAGTCCACTCACTCTCACAATATCGTCAAGATTATAAGTAATCTATTTAAACGTTCACTTAACATTAAATTCAACTTTTCCTCAAATTGAGATAAAATAAACTACAACCTCAATAGATACAATCACTTAAATATTTTCAAGCTATGTATTTAAACACTGAATTCTATTACAGCTTAAACAAGTTTACGCTTAACTAGAAATATAAAGAGACTTTGAATAACTTTAATTCTAACATTTATATACACGCTCTAACATTTTATTGTCAGTTCTGAACTTCAAAGATCAAATAAAAAACTTTATAAATATACAACTTCTCTACTTTATGTACAAACTTTGAGATCTGCTTTTAAAGCCGACGTTTTTCTATACATTTAAATACATATTCTACACAGTTTCTTACTTCATACCTATACACCGAAAGCATACGTACTTATAAAAGTCTTAACGACTGGTATTGTCTTATTTAGCAACAATCGAATGAAGGTCATTCGAAGTTTGTGCGCGTAACATTGACTGGTAGGCTCTGAGCCAACCGGATTACGCCTTGTAACCGACATACATGGACTAGGTGATGTGAAAATCCCCACGAAGGAGTCTCGTGAAAGTCTTCTTGAATTGCTGATTGGCCAACGCGTAACAGAACGGATTTATCGGACTGTTTGCGTAACATAAAAAATAAGAAAACATATACAAATGCTTGTTAATGCAAGGTGGATCGGTACAGAAACCTTCCACCAACGCCAAAATGTGGTAGGGAGTCCAACAAACTACAAACGCTCCCAAAATGAACGATATCGTCCTAAACGCTTTCCTAGCTCTATTTTCTGATTTTGACTTCTGCCGACCGATGTTCGGGAATAAACCGTCTCGCTTCGAACGCTTAACTTTTAATTTTTTTCCTATGTTTTTTACAAACTCTTTCTTGGAGTCACCGCGGCCTGACCCAGTTACTGCGGTACTTGAAACATCGCTGTTTTCAACAGCTGGACTTACTAGATTTAATTTTAAAGGAGAAACTTTAGTTTCCGTTGACTTTGGTTGTGAATCATTATTATTGGAAGACGACGATACAAGAGTTATCACTGGTTTTGATCGTTCGCCAGTGGATAAACTCACCTCCGTGTTAACTTTCACTGGTGGAGGTGGGGAAAAATTAGACTTGGGTTGGACTATTTGAGCTTCAGCTGTGGCTCTAATTAAGGCAGCTTGCAGCAACGACGTGTTAGTAATGTTACCAGAATTCATTGTTGGTGGTGAAGAGGGTTCAGTCGCAGTTGGAAAGGTCACCGAAGATGGCGGACTCTCAAAGGTGGGGGAAGGAACGATTACTGAACTTTCGTCCATATACCTAAGGTCTGCGCCATCCATGCCTACAAGAACGTCATAAGAAGTACCGTCACTCTTCACAAGTCTAACGGTTTTGGTACGCGATGATTCAGATTGCGACGGGGGACTCTCAGACACGGGGGGACTGCATCTGAATTCGGATGGAGGTGGGATGATTCTCTGAGCAATAGTCGTCGAGACTTCTCTTTGCTCGGATGGTGTGGCTATACCTGACGAAATGGGTGACATAAGGCTAGCCGTACTAAGAGGCACTGTGGGAGCTGGAGTTTGGCTACCACTTTGGGACGTATCTGGATTATCAGTATCCAATAAACTCTTTTCAGATATTTGCGACAAAGACGTTTTCGTTTTCTCAGATTCCGGCTTATACATTGGCGATTGTTTTGAATCGGTCTTGATTAGCATACCACCATTCATTCGCATGTTATTTAATAATTGTAAAGCACCAGTTTGCATCATTAAATTAGCTACCGATGGGCGTTTCTTTGAGTTTGTTTGGGTTGTACTTTCTTCATCAGAATCGAAAGCTGGGCTACTGGACCTTTCCGCTTCAACTTGATCTTCTTTCTTATCTCCGTCTGATTCTTGTGTTGTTGAGGTAGCAGTAGCAGTGGCACTACTCTTATGAGCAGAAGATTTTTGACTTGAGTTAGAATCGGTGGATCCCCCCAATGTTAGTAAAGGAGCTGCCAATGAACCTTTTGAGGTCGAATCTTTACGGACGGCTTCAGAAACCTTTACCTGGTCTTCACTCGATATAGTTGCTTTAGATAAGCCCGACGTGCCAGCCGCACGCCCTGCCATGCCCGTCATAAAACCTGCACTCAACGCTACCATTGACTGCATCTTTCTCTGTTTCGCTTCGCTTTTCTTTTGCATGTCATATGCTGTCTTAAAAATTCCCGCGTACAATACAATAAGCACGAACAGTGTCGTCCAGTAGTATCCAATGATTAAAGCTGTATTGAAAACCGGATCTTTCAGGAACTGCACAGCACACTCGCCTTCTTGTAAATCCCTGTACCCGACAAAGTGTTCCCATCCGAATATAGTAGTAAAAAATAGTAACGCTGGTATAATCCACGTCACCGTCACCATCCATATGACTCGGTTTTTGGTTCGCCACGCCCGATACCTTGCCGCGATTTTTACACTGCAAAACCTGTCCACTGTTATAAGCAGAACTGTGTATTGGGATACTAAACAGACTGTGTAATCAACAGAAAGCCAGAGGTCGCACAGTAAGGGTCCAAGATGCCAATATCCTTTCAAAACGTAGTCAGTGTAAAACGGAAGGGAGAGAGTACCTGCGGACAATGAAATAACTTTTTGCTCTCATTCTTTCACTTACTAAAATATTAAACCGGTTTTTAACCGGAAAATCACGTTTCTTTCTCTTAATTAAAATTTCCACTTATACATTCAACCGAATAGATGGAATACAATAAGTTTAATTAAGGTTGACGAATATTTTTTGTCTCTAAGAATGAATGATCCATTAATTTTTAATTTTATCCACATATTGTAATTTTGTATTATGTTATTTAGTATTTACTAAAACTGCGTAGATAATTGAAAATTTTAAGTTACAGACCTTAACGATGAAGCTAATGTAAAATACAAACCTTGCAGACTATAATTAGTCCTAAAAAAATACAATATTTCCATTGAGCTTATTTATATTATCTTATTTTTTCACTAGCTTATTTGCTTGATGGAAGTTTCGGTTCAAGATATCTAGATTTGCATTATCGGATTCAAGGTTTTTTGTCATCAAATATACACACAGTCACACTTGCAGTGCATAAACGGACATCCTTAAAGGTTCATTGCCACTCACCTAGAGTCCGAACCAAAGCTTCTACCCAAATCCATTAGTTCATTGCTCGCAATCCACATACAAGTGCTTTTGAATATTGCAAAAGTTGTCTTACCTATCAACAGGTCAGTGGCGGCCAGGGAAGCGATGAAGTAGTTGCTCGGCTGGCGTATCGTCCGGTCCACCAGGAAAGCCAGGAGCACCAACACGTTCCCGCTGACAGTCAACAGGATCACCAGCAGAAGACACGTCGCAAAGATGGCCGCTAGCCACACGGGGAACGGTGGGAGGACGGCTTGCTGCAATATGCACTTAATTCAGGTTCTGATATAAGGGTGCCTTCAAATTGGTGGCACAATAAAGCGCCTTCAAGCACTGCAATACGCTACATATAATTTTTATAAAATGTCCGCAAGCGCTTTCTCTCTTTGAATTCTGTAATAGTTAGTATGGGCACGCATCTGTAGCCAGCCTGTCTTTGGCACGTCTCTTATAGATACTAATTTGAAGACGCCTCAATACGTTGAAACACCTATTTAGGCGTTTTCATATTAGTATCCTTAGTAATGAAATGAAATAAATTTATTTGCCTAAAAACATGGTACAAGTACGATTACTAAATGATCAAAAAATATTTTTTAATTTTAAAACGTGTAGTTTGAGAGTGTAGCTTTGTACACTAGGATTCAGAGTTACTGAAAAAGTAAAAAAAAACACGCTTCCAATAGACCCTAAATTTTGTAAAAAAGGATTTTGACAGCAGGACAACGAAGTACGTAACGGTCCCGCCTTTGAATTGTACGGAAGCCTAAAACAGTCGCAAAGGTAGTCATATAATTTAAATGTCCGTGTTTTAATTACGGATTAACAAATATTGTATATTTGATGAATGGTTTATGTGATTATGAAGAACATTTATCATAAGATTAACAAATTTTCATTCATCCTCATTTGCCTGCCTGGGTCTAAAGTTATTTATGGTCAGCGTAATATATTTTATTTTATCATGCATCATGGTTGGTATGGCATTTTATTATACACTCTTCTCTTTATTATATCATACTACAATAGCAAATACCAATAAGTTATATAAACGCTCAAAAGCGTCTTTGCTTTGTGACAAATGTTTCAGATAAAAATTTGAAGCAATAAGTGATTACAAAGACAGTCATACAACAGTTATTATTGGTCTTTTATAAGAAGATCGGAATATCTGCATTGAATCTTTAGCTCAGAACTGACTAAATAAAATGGTATCTAGAACGCCCCATTACATTACCAAACAAAGAGTCTGGCAGGCTCATACTGCGTATATTGTGGTTCGTATGTTATTTTTCTTTAAAATTTTATACCAAATTCCGTCGATAGCCATCGGCACTACACAGGTGCCGTGACGTGTGGACTCGATAATGGTCGACAATCGATTAATGTCGACACGAACGTTAGTGCAGGGAAATTTCTTCAGCTATGCCGTGGAATTCCGGTGACCTATAATATAACGTGCTGCGATAGTGAATACCGAATTAATAATTATCGATAATAGCGTCAAAGCATACTCCGCATTCTGTTAGTATATTGTCACCATTTCACCATGCCGTATCGCGTTTACGAAATTAATGTTGGCATAGGACAGGAACGCAATCGTTTCGAAATTATCAACCTGTCACAATATATCGTATTTTGAGTTGATGACATTTTCATTTTTCATTTACTATACTTTTTTATGACGTATGAAATCCATATAAGTATTATTATATACAAAATTAATTAGATTTTATAAATAATAATTAGTTATTCTATTTTATGACTCTAATAATTATGGCTCATATTTGAAGTATTTCATCATCATTCAGACACAGGACGTCCACTGAACTTGGGATTGGCCGGTTGCACGCGACCTGCATCCAGCGGCTTCCTGCAACCTTTACCAGGCCTTCTGTTCACCTTGTGGGTGTGAGTCCCACGCTGCGCTTTCTGGTATGTGGCTTCCATTCCAGCACCTTTATGCCCCATCGGTCGTCAGTTCTAGGTTTTTTTTAAAATTCAATTCAATGAAACATAATTAGTGTTCTCAATTTATTAAATTTTAATGTATTTTCTGACTTATCATATGGCAAAAATAATTTAATAGAATTTTTACACACAATATAAACTATTTCTTTGCTGGGTATTTCTATTCGTTGTCTGCACACAAGCTTAAGCCCAGAACCACTCAGACAAAATTAGCCGTGGATTCAACATGTGCGCTTTGTCATGGAATAAAAACTGTAATTACTCTTTCAGCTAAAAATCGCTGGAGCAGTTGAGATATTGCGAAATGGTTTTAACAGTAGCTATTTGCCGTAAAAACGACGATAAAATGTACGTATAAGATGCCTGTGTTGGGAAGATTAATGTTGCTGACCAAGAATCATAATTTAAGTATACCTACAGCATATAACTTTTATTAATAAAATATCACTGAGATGTTAAAATATTCAATATTAATGGCCTTACTACAAAAAAGATAGACTAGCGTTAAACACTTGCCTAAAATTATCCACCAATTTGAAATGTTGACACATCTGGCATTCGAGACATATTACTAACAAACATTTCAAATTGGGTGACTTATCTGTGAACAGGTGTTCAACACGTGTTCAACATTAGTATATCTTTTTGTAGAAAGGCCGTAATGGCCTTACTACAAAAAGATAGACTAGTGCTAAACACTTGTCTAAAGATTAGCCAACCAATTTGAAATGTTTGTTAATAATAAGTCTCGAATGTCTGATGTGTCAACATTTCAAATTGGTTGACTAATTTTAGACAAGTGTTTAACCCTAGTCTATATTTTTTGCAGTAAGGCCACAAATGTTTAAGGTTAAACATTTCCATTAAAAGTTGGTGGTCGATTTTCTAAAAAAAAAACTAAAGTAAACTCGCTCTAAATATCACTAAAGCGATACCACTTATTGAGAAGTGGATTCACATCGACAAATGGTACATTTGTCGATGAGCGACTTCAGTGGTAAAGTGGCAGCACGTATCAACTAAGCACTACGCCCACGCGAGTGCTCAGTGCACACTCTTTTTAGGGTTCCTTATCCAAAGGGTAAAACGAGACCCTATTACTAAGGCTCCGCTGCCCGTCTGTCTGTCTGTCTGTCTGTCTGTCCGTCTGTCACCAGGCTGTATCTCATAAACCGTGATAGTTAGAGAGTTGATTTTTTATGATTATTTTATTTCACAGATTATGTATTTCTGTTGCCGCTATAACAACAAATACTAAAAAACAGAAAACAATAAATATTTCAGGGGGCTCCCATACATCAAACACGTTTTTTTTGGCCGTTTTTAGATAGTGGTAAGGAACCCTACGTGCGCGAGTCCGACTCGCACTTGGCCGGTGTTTTTGATACAGAGCTGCAGAGTATGTTCACATTTTTATCGTCGATTAGTGAAGTAAATCTCTGTTTTGTTTAGAGAATAGACAGGCTAGTTACACAATTAACAACAACAAAGATTATATGTTCTTTGATTTGTAAAATTTGCCTCCGCCCCGATTTTTTTCTTCTTTATTCGTTATCAAGTAGTACATAATTTGTTGGGGCAGCATCATAAAACTAAGAAGCTTAAGGGCCCGTTTACAATGTTCGGATAAAGTTCCAAATAGATAATGTAACAGATAAAAATATGTAGAGTATAAAAGTGCTTGCATTAATGTATGTATCGTAATTATAGCGCTATTTGACGGTGGTGAAACGCAAAAATAGTATTTATCCTTAGTACAAAATTAAGCTATTTTGTACTAAGGGTAAATACTATTTTCAAGACTTATATAGAACTTATCCGTACATTGTGAAACACGAGGCCCTAAATCATTGAACAAGTACACTCATAACGGGCATAGACATTTTGTAGTTCTATAAACAAATTAGCCTCTCACCTTAGCAAAAAACAAAACACAGCAGATAATTATTGCGAAGATGTTATGCTTCAGACTTTAATAGGCATTTTATAATGCTATAAACATTTATAACATGCTACCTAGTGCATTATGAACCGTCTAAAATAATGTGTAAACAATGAAACAAAAGTAAAGACTACAAAACGTCACATGTTATGTTAAGATATTACATACGCGACGTCTGGAGATACTAATCACCATCATCATCAATTATTTACTTCGGACATGGAGAAGCATAGGAAGGATGATAATTATTTACAAACCGGACGCTGTCTCATTTTTATAAGTTAACTTTTTTAGAAGTTAATTTTACATAAACAAAAATTTATATGGGATCCAAATCACCATGGCAACGTGCTGTAGTGAGTAGAAGAATTCTTTTTCATTGAAAAAGGCGTTGTATTTGTACTCAAATATCTTAACATCCTTATCTATCATACCCAGGAGGATGTTAAGTAATATACTTGTTTAAAGACCTTTAATTGTCTGTCTGAGTGTGTTGTGGTGGCAATTACTGCGCAAGCCGCGAGTACTCCTCGATGATGATCTCTGTAGCCGAGAGGCGAGCACGCCGGACTATATGGCGTTGCCATCTATGAGGTTCCGGGTTCGATCCCTGGTCGGGTTAATGTAGAGAACGTACTTTTCTATATTGTCTCAGGTCTGGGTGTTGGGGTACCTTTGTTTCTGATTTTTATAACACAAGTGCTTTAGCTGCTTACCTTAGGATCAGAGCAATGTATGTGATTGTTGACTAATATTTATTTTTATAAACTCACCAGATCGCCGTTGGCAGTAATGATGTTCTCTACGGTGCTGTTGAAGAAGTATACGTCAGTGTAGTTGGTGCTGTTCGCCAGGAAGAACGCCTGGCACTCCTGGAAGTTGCCCGAGGACAGGCAAGACCGCTGCTTTATCTTCTGGAGTTTCCTTTAACAAGAGCTAACGTTAGGAATAACATTAGACTCTGGTATTTTCTTCAGAGTTGAAGCTCAAAATACCCAATTCTTATCCAAATCAGTTCTTGGATGAGAGTTGGGTATGGGTAAAGCTAGGAAACAATGTGTTTAGGGTTTCGTACCCAATGGGTAAAATGCTAAGACTCCGTTGTCCGTCTCTCACCAGGCTGTATCTCATGTACCTACCGGTTGGCCGGTTTTTATTTGTTCACATGGCTTTCTTATTATTATGCGCTAGTTCAGTTTATCATGAATACATGTCCTATAAATTGGGCCCGAAAGTGATTAAAAGCAAAGTCATGCATTTAAAATCAAAATCGGTCAAGTGCAAGTTGGACTCGCGCACCGAGTGTCCCGTCTGTATTTTTTATTTATTTAAGTGCTTATCGCAAGCCCTATTCACGCTTGAACAGTTTTTTCTATTTATTGTTCTAATTAATACAAATTTCTTAGACTGATAAAATCAGGTCTATAATGACGAAACAAAAACATACGTTTACTTTATTAGTTTAATTTTATGCGTCTCTTATTAAATTAAAAGTCCAGTTAAAATACTTAAATATTAATTTCAGATTTGGTCAGTGCTCATCAGCACAAAAAAATAGAAAGCTTAAATACAAGATGGACGGCGGAGATTTCATTTTATTATCTCTCGAGGCAGCGATAAAATTGGAAGCAATATTTCTCGGTTTGAAAAACTGCGATGTATTTGGGTTCATTTTTTATTTCAAGCGTTTGAAGTAAGAGACGATAAAAACGATTGGCTATAATTCTAGTCTCACTAATACTAAGTGTGTTTACTGGTGAACTTGTTGAATGTGTTGAGTTTAAAAAGAAAATTGACAGTGCCGAAAACCATGGCTCAACTACTTAGGACAATGGACAGGAATTACGAATGCAGCCCAACTATTTCAACCCGCAAAAACAAGGCCTCCTTTAACAAGAGCCTCCTTTTATGATTGATAAAGTAGTTTAAGAAGATCGTAAAGGTGCGATTTTGAAGCAGACTCTACACTCATCAGACAACGTCATTAAGTACGTTATGACGCTGCTGTCATGATCGTCCCTCCGGTGTCAGCGGCACTACTGATCTGCGGTTAGACGTCAGTGTCGTCTGCCACCCGACGACGCTTCACTAGCTTTGAGTCGCTTGCCTCGGAGGGAATTTCATAGAAATACTTAGAAACCAGTAGTGGCGCAACGACACGTCACCTTGCTGATGCTGAGTCGGCTACGAACTGGTACTGGTACTGGCTTTGCAATAAGTAAGTGTGGTGTAGGTCCGTTCGATCATCTTCGTCAGACAGAGTCACAGCCAGTGCTGTCTACTCAGAGTTCGCATAGTTTCCTGTTTCACAAATCAGATTTTTGTGTGTCAGAGTTTTTGTAGTAACGTCACATGGTGAGGTAAAGTGGAGACTCGGATAGTTTTATTATCTGTAGATCAGCAGTTCGAGATGTCAATCCAATCTTGTTGACATCCACGATGCTCAGAGATCTCACCTTAAGAAGAATGTTTCGAGGTATGGTACACTTGCGCATGTTCTGTGTCAAATAAGAATACATTAATTTATAACTTTAGAATAAGTTAACGTTTTTTATGATTATGACACTTCTCGCCACATATACCTATATCACAAACCGTTTTAAGACTGACCTCATAAAAACCACTTGTGAAACATTGTAATTATCTTTTAAAAGGCCCTGCCGATTTCTTTTCCCAGCACAATATGACATAATAGCTTTTAAAACGATACAGTTCCAAGTGTCCTTGCGGTTTGAAGCAGCGAAATGAAAATCAAAGCTTTGTGCCAGTTTTATTTTTTCATCTTAGTTTCCTACAGTCCATTTTATTTTATTGAGCTCAGCTCAGAGAATCGGTGAGCCAAAGGGCAAATTTTACGTCCTTCGATTTGCAATGATCATAAAACACTCAGGTTTGTAAGTACTCAAGATTTTATACGGTTGTAATAAAGTTACTGTCTTATTGAAGATTATCCCGGGTTTTATCTCACGTTGGCGGTAAAGTTTGGGCGATAAATAAACATACTTTCACCAATGAAGGTAGACAAAGTAACGCTACAGTTGGTATTTCTCGAAGGCCACCCATTGGAATGTTAATATCAATAAATGCAGTATTCGAACATTTAACGAATACTGTACCATTTTTTACCAACAACGGAATGGAAAAGCTTTATGCGTATAGGTTGAGAGTTTTATTTTAATATTTACTAGCAGCCCGTCCCGGCTTCGCACGGGGTAGACAATTATCGCTAATAGTTTCGGCAGCGCATTCGACGAAAGACATTTTAAGACTCATTTTTCTACACCTTAGGTTACATTGTTCAAATTTTACCAAGGATCCCTAATTAAAAAAAAAATTAAGGAGTCAGTCGAAGAAACCGGGCAGGCTCTGATGGGCCTGGCCTTATAAGGATGACTTAATCATCAAAAACACTTGTAAATTATACTCTCAAACAAATTTTCGTTGCCTGGTAACACTTCGAATGCTTGAAGGGGTAAGATTACTGCACCTCTCTGTATAATGATATCGCTGAATCCGTGTGTTTGAAGTACATAAAGTTGCAGTTTCAGTTATGAGTGGAAAAGTTTGGGAAACGCCAAAGTTTATGCTCGTGGTTAAACTGCATACAACTTCGCTATGGTATTTATTCATACTAACATATTATCACGAAGTAAATTATAATAAGGAATACGGACGGATGACGAAGGACGTTGTTCAAAGTGCAGATTTTCAAACAACCTATAGCCTTTTGTCCTCCTCCGTACGACTTTACGACGTTTACGACGTTTAGACGACCTCCGTAACCGAGAGGCGAGCACGCCGGACTTTAAATGGCGCCGCCATCTCTGTGGTTCCGGGTTCGATCCCCGGTCGGGTCAATGTAGAAAACGAACTTTTCTATATTGGCTCGGGTCTGGGTGTTGTGGTACCGTCGTTGTTTCTGATTTATATAACACAAGTGCTTCAGCAACTTACCTTAGGATCAGAGCAATGTATCTGATGTTGTCCAATATTTAATTTAGTTAATTTTGTACAAATCCTTTATGGCATTGATTCAATGCGTTCAATGTGTGAAGTAATTCCAGTTGGTTCCGGCCTAAGACACTATGTTATTTTGATACCTAGTCTACATCGCGGTATGGCAGTGAATTATTGGATATGTGTTGATAATAAATATGAAACAATGTTTGTTAAACTTCATGACTTTAATACATAAATGTTTTCTATTCTATTCTATTCTACTTTAGGTTAAGATAAAAAGATGTTGAATTAATTCTAGTTAATGTACTTCGTGGTAATTTTAAATAATTTGATAGTATATTCTTGGTCCTAAACTCCTTTAGAATTATAATCGTTACTAAACTGGATAAATTACGAAAAGCTCGAAAATATTAATTCACAAAGAAAAGTAATGTCTACAGCATTTCACAAATTATTCGAATCTATCATCAATTCAAAGAAACGGGAGAGTAATTTTCTTACCAAATGTTAAGTAGCTTAAATTATAGGCACTTGGGTTTTTGGGGAGCGTTTCAATTACTGAATACGGCCCAGGTTAGGCTCGATACACATTGAATGTCATCACAAGGAGATACACAAACAGTAAAATCCCCTAATTTATATGAATAGTATCGCCTAATTTGTTAGTTATTTATTGCTATGTTTACTATCCACGATGTGTTAACAACTTGCGGCACGGAAGTTGAGGGCTGCGAAAGGTGCACAGTAGACCATTACGATTACGTGATTGGCTAGTCGCGTGACGCGCTTGCATCGCCCGCCGTGATTGGTTGTTACCTCTGCGCGCGCTCTCTGATACGATGATCGTCTCGTGAGATCCGCAAAGCGATCCCCACTCTTTGCACTAGTGCTCAACATCGATGCCGCGTACTGTATGTGTATTTTACCCGACTACTTTGAAAACATATTGATATTATATTAACAGGCGTGCTCTGAATACTAAACGGAACTTCTTCTGCTTAGGCCTTTTGAAATACGGAATACAAAAACACGTTACTTCAATTCATAACGACGGACATACATATTTAAATATTTTTCTTACTTTTAAAATCCTGAGACCTGTATTCCTGCTTGAGACCACCTTTTGAAATACGGAATACAAAAGTAGGTAACTTCAATTCATGACGACGGGCATACATATTTAAATATTTTTCTTACTTTTAAAACCCTGAGACCTGAATTCCTGCTTGAGATCAAAGCACTTTAGTTCACTTGCGAAAGCTTTAATTTTGAATTAGTATAAATCCGGTTAAAACTTAAATTTATTTAAAATATTACTAAGTAAAGGACAACAAGTAAAATAGGATAAAAATCTATCGCTTCTAGCGATAAGGCCGCCTTAATTATCATATTTTTAAGTCTACTGTACTTACTATCTGTCCAGTCCTATCTATTACTGTCTCTATCATCATCAAATAAACAGATAAATAAGGAATAATATTTTAATTCACATTAAGGCTATACAGGGTGTTAGGTAGATGGTATAGCTAGCCGAAACTAACCTATGTTACCACATGCATATAACTATGGTGAAGACAGAATATATATATGATCATCTCATCATTTTTGAATAAAATATTCTCAAAAACATGTTTTTTATGAAAAAAAAAATGCTGGTCAAATTAAAAAAAAATATATATATGCTTCACCACATTATAACATGTGTTAGCATATAGGCTAGTTTCCGCTTGATCTCTTCACTAAACACCCTGTAGATGTAAAAAGGTTGTGGGCAAGGGCAAATGACGACCTCCGTAGCTGAGAGGCGAGTACGCTGGACTATACAATGTATAATACATGGCATCGCCATCTCTGAGGTTCCGGGTTCGATCCCCGGTCGGGTCAATGTGGGAAACGAACTTTTCTATATTGACTCGGGTCTAGGTGTTGTAGTACCGTCGTTGTTTCTGATTTTCTATAACACAAGTGCTTTCGCTACTTACCATAGGATCAGAGGAATGTATGTGATGTTGTCCAATATTTATTTATTTATTTAAATCGTGATAATATAATTTGTTCGTCGGACCTATGTCTGGTACATACGATTTTAACCATAGAGCAAATCCGACGAATAAAACGGACCGTCGTCCGATTAAATAAACGGATGTGTACAAACGGCCTAAATGTGTATTGGTTGATTGGCTTTATATTACTGTGCTACGGTGAAAGAGCTGGCAAGTGATTTATAGACGGCTGAAAAAAGCGATATCGAGACCTGAGCCAAGATTAATGAAACGCTGAAAAATTGCCGCATTTGCGAGCTGAATTCCTTGGTTAAGTTGAGTTGTTTAATTTGTTCGTTTTTGGTTAGGTTTTATGTAGTCTTTTTTATTTGCAATTGAGTTACTTTAAGTCTTAGTCAGTCTCACCTGAATGATGATAAGCTGCTAGCAAGTATATTCAACCGTATGCTCGGAAGAATAAAGATAACAATTGATTAACAATGGCGCCGAAATAAATGTGTGCGTGAATTGAGCGAGAGGAAATCGCTACACTAGCATATACACCGAGACATTTAAGTGGTTGTTTTCCCGCGGCAGAACGATTTACCTTTAGTAGTACTATCGAACCATGCGAGTTATTTTTTTTTTTAAATAAAAATATTTTTGTTCTCAACTAATCAAAAAAATATTCATCAACTCGAAAGCGTGAGAAACGATAGTTTCTTTTACGAGATGTGACGTATTTTGGGTACTGCCTGCCGGACAAAATAAATGTTTAAAGTAAAAGAAGCTCCCGCACAAAGTAATGCATCATTAACTGCATCGCACGCGCTGCAGGCGATTTGAATTTGAATGCCTACAGGCGATTTGAATTAAAAAAAAACTTTATTAATCTATTGTACTACTAAGAAAGAATAATTTTACTGCGGGAAAACAACCACTTACATGTCTCGGTGTAGTTTCACAAGCTTACTACTTACTCCCTTAGAAAATCACGCGCAAAATGTGGTCGAAAAGTTTGCGCTACTTGATTCGTGCGAGCAGTACACATTTGCCACTACTTACACACCATAGTCTTAAACACCATAAGCCGCATATCAATACATACCACTGCGTTATAAAATTGGTGCCAATGGTGTAAATGGGGGTAGACTTGTTAACATCAAGGCTGGCTTCTGTGACGTTCATTGTGGGTTAATTATTGTCCGTCGGAGATACCATCAGAACTGCTTTGATGCTCGCCTGAAACAAAAATATTTTTGTTATAATACTCTTCAAGGCTCCTAATAAACACGTTCCAATAATTAGCTTTGGTATCTGTGTGAGTTAAGCGCGCCGTAGAAAAAAAAATACGTAAGTATGTACTATTATTTTGTGTACTTAGTAATATTGCGTGCGTCAAACGCAATGCGTGTTGAACTTAGTTTTACCTATTAGTTCGTTGTTCCCACAGCTTATGTTTAAGGAACCGTTATTGTTATACTACAAAGTAGCCATAATCCCAAATTAACCTTCTTTTAGGAAATGTGAAACCGAGTCGCATTGCGGGTGGCATGCTTACCGCCTAGTAAAATATTTTTAATGTATTTTTTTTACTTTCTTTATCCAACTCATAAGGTTCTTGTCACATAAGGTTGTAAAATTTGTTAGTCATACTAATCTTAAGTTTGTTTACATAATTCGCCAACTAAAATACTTTCATCTTAGCCTATTGCATTCCACTGCTGGACGTAGGCCTCCCCCAAAGAGCGCCAAAGAGCACGATCTTTTTTCATCCATCCACTGCCAGCCATCTTCCTAAGGTCGTCGGTCCATCAAGCTGGGGTTCGTCCTACACTACGTTTGCCTAGGCGTGGTCTCCACTCGAGAACCCGTTTACTCCACCTTTCATCGGTTCTGCGACATATGTGGCCAGCCCTCTGCCACTTAAGCTTGCTACATTTTTGGACTATGTCCGTTACTTAAGTCCTCTGCCTGATGATCTCATTTCGGATTTTATCCTTTAACGAAATCCCAAGCATCGACCTTTCCATAGCTCGCTGAGTGACATGTAGCCGGTGGGCCAGCTTTACTGTCATATTCCACGTTTAATACTTTAGGTTAGGTTTAAAAATCGCAACTCGCAAATGTAGCATGCGACGCTTCCTGTAGTCTGCTCAGCTCATTGAAATAATAATGTCGACTCAGTACTTTTTTTTTAAATTGAATAAATTACCCGTAGTGCAGTATCGTAACGTATCTGCAGTGTTTGTTGATTTTCACTTAAAAAGGTTTTACGTTGTCTGCAGACTCGTGAACATTTGAATAACGGCATTGAGGTACCTAGTGGCGTGAATAAAATTCTGTTATTTTATTAAACAGTTCTTTTAAATGAAGAATAAGCATAAGAACTGGCTACGACAGACAGACAAAATACACGAGTAGTTAATCCCATTAATATGGTTCGATTCTCGATCGCAGTAATATAGAAAACGAACTTTTCTATATTGTGTTCTAGGTTGTGATACCGTCCGATTACTATGACACAAGTGCCTTAAATAGCAGTGCAGTAATGTATGTGATGTTGTCCAATATGTATTTCTCAAGGGTTACATTTTTTTTGTTCGAATTCCAGGGGGTAACCATGAACTCTTAAAACAATCTCAAATCTGTCAAATTTTGACAAATATGTCAAATTTTGTACGTAATGACGTACGAAATTAACAGATTTGGAGTTCATGGTCACCCCGCAGGTTCCTATTTACAAAAAGGTAAGTAGGTACAAAGTTACAAACACAATACATTGATGTTATAAATATAATGAAAATAGGTCACATTGCTTATTAATAATAAAGCTGTCACTTTTGCGTCGTACATTTCACACGGTGATCAATTATGTATTCATAAGTTAAGTCATACTGGCAAATGGGAATTTCAATAAATAATGTTCATGATATTATTATTACTAATTTGGATTTCTAATAATAATTATCATTTATTAGTGGCGAATTAACAATGCATAGTTAAAGCTTAGCCCACAATATAATTAAATAAAGCCTAAATATCTCTCTTTCTCGCGAACAATTGTACAGTCAGCGTCAAAAGTATTTTAACACTATTGCGTTTTACCAAGGTTATAACCTTGTATTTGGTTTAACGTTTGTCAAAATAGTATACCTAGGTACTTACATTTTTGAATTTGAATGTTTCTAGTTTAAATATATATAAGAGTATAGGTAGGTAGAGAATAGGTGTATAAGCAGGGGCGTGCGGTGCATATAGGCAATTAGGCAGTGCCTACCTGATAATTGAAATGAGGTAAGCAGTAGCTACTTACAAATGTGGATTATTGATGAAAACCACTGATTTTCATCAATAAAACACATTATAAGTATCTACTGCCTACCTCGACATAAAACCAATGCACGCCACTGTGTATAAGAGAATAGGACACTCCTTAAAACGACGTGATCGGCTGGTCATATACAACAACTTTTACTATGGGAGCTACATCGAAATCGAGAATTTTTTTTCAGCTGCTCCATACAAACTTACTCGCATACCTCGATGATAATGTTTGGAGCATCTGAAAATAAAAGCACGATTTCATTGTTGCTCCCATAGGAAAAGTTGTTGTATCGTGATCCGCTGGTCATATACCAGCGGATCACGTGGTTTTAAGGAGTGTCCCATTCTTTTGTACACCTTGTATAAAGTGTGCATACCTAACGTGTACGCACGTATTGTTACGTTTATGTGTGCGTGTATTAAGTAAAAACAAGTAATTTTGATCCTTTTGCTATATAATACGAGTAAACTTATTAAATCTCAGTAAACATCTGTTCAAAGGCGGGCATTAGAGGTAGGAAGTAGATACTTACTTAAGTATTTTAAAAATACACGTTCGCAAGTCATTACTGCATACCTAATTTCATTTACCAGGTACTGCCTTATTGCCTATATACACCGCACTCCCCTGCATCTGTTGCACCTTTTTTGTATAGTTTGCAATAAAGAGTATATTTTTTACGTAGGAGTAGTAAAAGAAGACTAAAGACCTGTTTAACAATGCGCACGTGTTCTGAATAAGCTATTTTGAATTTATCTGAAGGATAAACATTATTTTTGCGTTTCACAACCGTCAAATAGCGCTTTATGACACAATAGTTCAAGAACTTTTATCATCTAGGTATGTAATTTATCTATTACATTGTCACGCGAACTAGGCCCTTAGCCTTAACCCTTAAATGCATAGCGTATCATTTTTGATACATACTTATTATGGAGTAATTTAACTTAATTTTTTTTTTATAATTATTTTAAATATAATAAAATAAATATTTGAACTGTAATCTGTGAGTTTAGCATGATTTGCTAAATAAATATATAAAAAAATACTTCCAGAAGTGCCACTGTAATCATGAAAATTGTGACAGATTTATAATTAAATTATTTTTTATAGTTTAAAAGAATATATTTAAATTTATCAAAATTAAATAACATTATTGGAAGGGGGCTTTTTTCACATTTTTTAGTTTTTTTTTCGTTTGCAGACAAAAACTTTTTTTTATTATTTTTTCGAAGTGTTGGAAACATAAATTAACTAATAAAAAGGCTTTATTTGAAAACAAAAATATCATGCATTTAAGGGTTAAATGTCGTATGAAACGTCAAAAATATGTGAAACATATCGTTTTCCACATTCAATATACAATCATCCCTCATCGTTGCACAGCTCTCCCCGGAAACGTTAGTTAGATGCCCTAAGCCGGCAATGTACAAGTGTAGCTACTGTGAGATTGCCACTTAACTATCACTTTCCTTTTCATCCGAATCTAACCTCAATCGACTCTTAAATGTAAATCATACTGATATTTTTAGGGTATCCTGCCTTCTCGCCGAAAATTGTTAGGCCGATTATCACTAGACAACCAACGGTTCGCCTATTTTTTAATTTGACAATTAACTATTGTCAAATTTTTGTATGACAACGTTTTATTTGGTAGAATTTTTGTTAAGCTAATTATTATAATGACATAACACGTTCACGGCATTTATAATTTCTCAAATCCTTCACTAGGCCAGACAACTTTTAGACGGATAACGTTTCGTCTGTGTTACAGTCACTTTTCGTAGATTTATATTATGATATAAAATAAACAATGTTTTACATGCAATTTTTATTAAAGAATTACAAAAATAACTTAACACTTTAAATTCGCAGCAATGCACATTAATAATTTTTCCTCTGAATATGATGATTTTTGTTCAAGAATTCTGTAGATTCTATCATCTTTGTCCAAGTACTTTTTTTTCTTGGGTTCTGGTGGGGCAACAGTTGGTTGTTGGTTGGCAAGTGAAAATCTGGCTAACGATTTTCGGCGAAAAGGCAGAGAACCTATTTTTAGATTTATAGCATTGATTCAAAACCACGTCTACGGTTGAACAGAATTATCAGAAGCACACATCTAGAAATTGACCTAGTTTAATCTTCTAATATGCAGGGCTATTGGTAATTCGATGGATTCTCGTGACAGGGGTAACTAATTTTGTGATAATTTTAACCCCCACATTCATTATGCAAACGTGAACCATTTTTGAGACTTCATGTTTATTAGCTTTTTTCAAAATAAGTCAAATGCGAACACCAAACATTTATTTTAAAAAATGTATCAATCTATTTTTTTTCTTCTAATTTATAAAAACGATTAAAAATTTACAAATATTAAAACAATTGTAATCAGTTTAAATTGTTATTACTTACTACTAAACTGTTGCTAGTTCTAAATTTTATTTGAAAGTTGTATTTTTTGTTTTATTTACATTAGGTATTGTTTTAATTATTTTTTGGAAATTTTAAAGACCTTAAGTTTAGTTTGAATACGAATTTCCTGCTTCCTTTGTGATATTTTTTTTATTTTCTTTGTAATAAGTTCCAAGTTATTAAGCATTGTTAGAGAGCTAAAAAACGGTTATGTTTTTAAATCAATTTGCAAGCCAAGTTTTATAGCGTTTTTTTTGTTTTGAAGGCATTTTAGTGGAGAAAAATCTATAAAAAATATTGAAATAATATCATTTTTCGTCTCGCATTTTAAAATTAAGACCGATTACAGTTCTTTTAATATAGGTAATATATAGCCAGTGTTTAATCGTTTTTATAAACAAGAAGAAAAAAAGTTATTTAAATTGATATAGTTTTTTAAATAAAATTTTAATGTTGCATTTTCACTTATTTTAAAAGTTGAATTTTTTACTTATTTTGATAGTTGCTATTTTTACTTATTTTGAAAAAAAAAAATTGTTAATTTTTGCATAATGCATATAGGGGTTAAAATTATGACAAATAGTAATATCACCTCCTAATGGCAATACGTCGAATTACCAATAACCCTGTATACAATTTTGTGTCACAGTGTTTGTGTAACAAAACTCCTCCGAAACGACTTGACCGATTCTTTTGAAATTTTGTGTGTATATTCAGTAGGTCTGAAAATAGGACTTTAACAATTTTTACACCCCTAAGTGATATATAAGGGTGGTCCAGCCCGAAGTTAATTTTTTAATTGTTAGTCATTTTTATATTTTATTTTCATGATTCGGCATTAAAAATTCACCATCTTACCACCAACCCCTATATTTAAAAGAGTTATTAGTGCTTTAATAAATGTATAATTATGGCAAAACAATGTTTGCCGTGTGAGCTAGTACACAATTATATCTATCCCGGTCTCAACACTCATTCATCGGTCTTTATCTTATCACTGAAGGTAATTATTTAGCTTTCGTTAATTGCTATAGCACAGAAGAATAATTAAATTCTATTGTGAGACAAACATTTGCAAATTTTGAGGAGTTCATTCATTCGGTTAATAAGTTTCCTTTGTTATTTGAACGAACTTTTGAAATCTATTGTCACCCTTTGCCCTTTGAAGGTAAAGTATATTAATCATAAAAACCATAAAATGCTTGCGTATTTTTTGGTTCGAAAACTATAATCTCTTTGTCCTATAAAAACAAGAGAAATATAACTTCATTTAGAGCAGAGTGACGATTAAGTTTGACATATTGACAGTTTTCGTATAGATAATGTGTCAAAACGTCAATTAGGTATATTTAGCCGATTAAAGTAAAAAAATCGGTACTAAATTTAATAATATAATGTAGATCACTTTGATTATAAACATGTCTAAATAGAGTGTGGTGCCGCAATTGTCACCAAAAGAACAGGGGGGTAACCCTGAACTCTTAAAACAATCTCAAATCTGTCAAATCTGTCAAATTTTGTACGTAATGACGTACGAAATTGACAGATTTGAGATTGTTTTAAGAGTTCAGGGTTACCCCGCTTACCAGATTTGAGTGAGAAATAGCTATGGTTACTATGGTAACAAGCGCGCCACTGAGTGGGTGAAACAAACTTTGGCGTCAACAGTTGGCTTATATATTTTTTTACGTTTATGACACTCGAACAGGGAATCTAGAGTAGGTAATTGACTTATATACTTTTGACATCAATGATGTAGGTACATGGTTTTTGGGAACACAAATAAAAAAAATATGTATAAAGTTGCAGTCATATGCATAGCTGAGTAGTATACTACCGTCAACACCACATAGAAATATTTTTACAAATATTAGACTATTGGTTAAGATCAGAAATGCTTAAACATTGTAAATTTTTGTTTTTAGCAATTCCATGCAAGGTTTAATTGAAGATAAATAATACCTGAAACAAAAAATCATCGACCTCAGGCGGGACCCAAACCCACGTCCCATCGCATGCCGGGCGAGTGCTTTACCAACTAAGCTACCGAAGACGCCACGTGACAAGATGAAACTCCTCAAGTGTTTCTTCTCGCTGTCAAAGCCAGCGCATCTCCGATCAATGTTGCAGACATATCGTCGGTCGAAACATGAAAAGGCGTAACTGTTTTTTAGTAACTTTACAGGAGAGCCAAATAAAGAAATCACGGTAAGGGTTAATAGACGTATTGGGTTATTTAGTGTATTGAGCTTGGATGTTACAAACTAGATTGTAAGGAAATTTAATTCCTTAATCAAAATTGTATTTAATTTTTATGTACCTTTATTAGTTTAAGAGTTATTCTATTTTTTTTGACAAATGATCCACTTACGCCTATCTGTGATGTAACATTTTACAACAAATTGTCAATTACGCCTGTATAATACAGGTAAATAGAAACGAAAATACGAATTATTATCATTTACTCGTCAACAAGAAACCAACAAAACATAATCAAAATTACGGAAAAATTTTAATAAAACTAATCATGTGGTAATTTGAATCAGTAACCCATGATTAGTCTTAAAATTTTCAAGACTAATCATGTGGTAATGATCTCAAGAAGAGAACATGCTTTTGGTTCCTTTTCATTGGTGTCTCTCCGCTGCACATAGACAAGATATCCTCATTGATTCTTTCATCAGTAGGCGATTTTTGACAGGCTCAATTCGACTCCTAAATTGATTGAAATTTTGTCGTTTAACTGTTGACTTGTTTTAAAAAATAATGTTACAAGATTACTTTATAGCACCTGATTGTGTCGGTCCAATTTACAGGTTCGCCTTTTTGATCGCCTTTACGTAGCCTAAGGATTTTAATTTTTGGTGAAAAATATTCGTTATAATTATAATTGTACTCCTTAACATTATAAGGAACTTTCTGTGCAAGTTTTATAATCGGAGTTAATTGGCTAGGAACCAAAATATTTTCTATTTTTGACATGCCATAAGAGAACACACTGTGTGCAGACAGATCACCCTCACTCTGGCCATGCGAAAACAAAAAGCGCAAACCTATTTCGTCAACTGATTCAAAATGTATTATGAAGTAAAAAAGCATAGATGACATTACCGAATTTTTGTTTTGCCTTTGACAGCCATCAGGAAACAAGCAAAATAGGTAGGTAGGAGGAGGAGTCCTCTCCTTGCGTATCAAAATAGGTTAGGAAATAAAAAGCAGCTGTGCTTATTTCTGAAGCGCTTCTGTTGCTTATAGTCTCATGCCATAAATTGCATACGCATTCCTTTGAGTTGAAGTCGTATATAGTAAAAATGTTATTTGCTAAGCGTCTCTGCTAAAATAAAGCACTTTCGTTTCTTTGAGGCAGGTATATTATCTGCTGCAGGTCAAACAAAGCGCAACGAACAGTGTCTAAAGTATCATTTTTACATTCAGTCTTTATTTTTCTTACTTAAATCATTTTTACAGACATTGTGCTTATTTCCTTTTAATGGCAGGTAGAAGTTATGTGTATACTGTCGTAGTGATTCTTTAGCGGTAGTTCTTTTTCAGTAAAAAGGTAGTAATAGTTTCTGTATTTCGCACAGTATTCTAAATTAGACATCGCACCGAGTTTTTTGAAACAACTTTTTTGTCTAAGATGATTTGTACTATTTTCCGTGTTTAAAATTATTAATTCCTCCATTATTAATTGCCATTCGGGCATCATTTATAATAAACTCTTTGGGCTGTAAGGTTTCAGGTTCAAGATTTAGGTGTTGAACACATGAAACATTATGAAAATAAAATTATTCTGAGCATAATGGTAAAGCACACAAGCAGAATAATCGCAAGATATGGACAGGACTAAAAGTCACCTCGATTCAAAATGTTAGGTGACTCATCAAGGACATCTAACAAAACAGCAGTTTCATTTGATGTATTCAAAAGTTCCTTTTCCGTTTCTTCATAGTCAGTGAAAGGCTCTTCAATATTACACTGTTCTAATGTTATCTAGATTTAACTATGATCTTCTGATTACCTGTTGCCCAAACAGTTAATGTTACTGCTTAACAGTTGTTCAGTAGTAACTTCAAAATGCATATTACGTAAAAAACAGGTTAAACATAAGTTCTAAAAGGTTTGTGACGAAAATACACATCTGAATCTAAAACTGTTTGATGGCCAAAATTTGTCATCACGAAAAGTTGTAACTGTAGTATACGTTTTTTCGTGATAAAAATTAAAGGATGGAAATGCATTTAGGTCTCTTTGTAATTATCAATACTGACTTCTAGGAAAAGAATTCAGATACGATATTTCGTGACATAATAAAATGCATGTTTTTCAAGCCTATCGTGAACTTATCTGAAAATGACCATTTTGTGGGTTACGCCTTTTCGTGATTCGACCCACGATATGCATAGCTGAGTAGTATACTACCGTCAACACCCCATATTTTTTTTTTACAAATATTTGACTATTGGTTTAGTTGGCATGCGATGGGACGTGGGTTCGGGTCCCGTCTGAGGTCGATGTTTTTTTTCCAGGTGTTATTTATCTTCAATGTATAAAGTTAGTTAAAACGTCAAGTTAATAGGTATGTTACCTTAAAATGTAAGCAACATTTTGCACTAAGCGAGTATTCGTATGTCGTGTATTTTCACACTCAGCTGCTTATGACGCGTATCTCGGTTTCAGGAAACGCAGAAACAGGTCGGCTCTTGTTTAGTAAAGGTGTGTGTACACTGGAGCGGACACAGATCAGGCTCTGCTAATTTGTATTGTAAATGAGTATTTTTATGTTCGGTACTACGTAGCAAAATTGTGTGTAGTGTAGTGATATTATATTGCATAAAATCTCTAAATGACATAAATAAATATTTATTGGACAACATCACATGCATTGCTCTGATCCTAAGGTAAGTAGCTAAAGCACTTGTGTTATAGAAATCAGAAACAACGACGGTACCACAACACCCAGAACCAACTAAATATAGAAAAGTTCGTTTTCTACATTGACCCGACCGAGGATCGAACCTGGAACCTCAGAGATGGCGGCGTCATTTAAAGTCCGGCCTACTCGCCTCTCGGCTACGGAGGTCGTCAAAAATTTATTATTTTTTTAAATTTATTACGGATTACGATTACGGATTATTACATTATTTTTACGCTACATGTAGTAAAAAAATCTGTTTCTTTCCTTATTAAAAAAAATAGTAAGCCTCAGTGTGAATGCAGCTTAACCTCATATCTACTCACCACTAAGATAAGGCCGCGGGCAGACAGGCGGCGCGCGCCGTCCGGCCCGGAACCTCGCCGTCGTCCATGCGATCACGGCCTATTCCATCTGCAAAGGAAACTGGATTTGACTGGTTTGATCGCAGATTATAAAATAGAAGTGACATAAGCTATAAGTACACCTAAGTTGTTTACAAAATGTAAAACAACAGTATACTGTCTATGGTTCAACGGGTTTCTAAAATGTTAACTTGTTATTTAGAGGTCTAAATTTCCAGAGACCATTAAGACCTAATTTCCTATTTTTTTTAATGGTCTAACATCAAACGCCGTTTTACGGTTATGGTTATGAAATTAAGGTTTTGATTTTTTTTCTTTTTATTTGCCAAAAACGGCACAAAATATCACTTTAGCCAATAAATGTACACCACGACTTAACCCTGACTTATTAAATAAATGGTTAAAATCTCAGATCAGAGAAAGGATTATCCATCCATCCATTAATATTTTTATGGTTAAAATATGTGGTTTTGAACAATATCCTTAAAGGAGGATTATCCAATATTCTATAATTAAAGGAGGCGAATTTAAGGTACTCGTCGATATAAACAATTTTTACAGGTCATCGTGAAAATTATTCATAAGAAACATTAAAAATACATTTTTAAATAGGGGTTAGTTGTATGGTAAAACAAATACAAAAACGCGATTTCGATGTAAATAGAAGAAGTTGTATGCATTGATAAACTAAATGCAAACAACTTACTTTTTTTTATTTTGTAATCTGTATTTTATAAAACTGTGAAGTGTAGATTAAATTTAGGAAAAACGTGGTATATTTGCTGTGATTTGTCTAGAATAGGATTGTGGACACCAATCACAAATAATTCCAAGCCATCATTTATTAAATCTGACACCTTATTTTAGGCCCGATAACCCGGTAGGTACATTAACATTTATTCGAAGAATCTGATTTTTGTTTGAAAAAAAAGCTTCAAAACCAATAAAAATTTAGGCAGTTGAGGCGCGCCGCCGCTGTACGTAATTTGTGGTTGAGTCCGGTAAAGGATGACGTCAAAGCTTGCTATCACCATACAAACTATAGGGCAGAGGTGCGTTATGACAGCACATAAAAAGTATGTCAATCGACTGGTGGTGTCATCTAGCCTATTCAGTGGATGTACTGCCACTAAATCCACGCAAAATCGCCTTTATACGCTGCCCGAGCTAAGTACATAATAATTAATCTTCATAATATTAGCTGATTTACGCAGCTCCTGGATGGATATTATGTTTTAGACCAAGTGAAGCTTAATTATTGGATTAAACAGGCGTCAGTACGCTCAGCGAGTGTAGCAAATTGAGCTGGTTCACTGGCTCTGAATTTACTCGAATGGAATGAGAATATCTAAGAAAACAACATAATGGCATATATCACATTCACGCACGCTATAATCAAATTAATACAAATGCTGGAAGTTGTTTGTGATTGGCCACAAAACGTTCAGCACGGGTAAACGTTTTAAATATCATGCCTTTGGCATTATTTTCAATGCGTGCTTCAATGTGTGTGTGTGTTTCACCATTTGTGACATCCTTCTACACGCACACATTAAAACTAATTCGAAAGGCACGAAATTTAAGCCGTTGATCCGTTTTGGGCGGGATACTTGTTTTAATCGGGCTACCTGTTTCGGGCTTGTCTCCCCTACAAAGAATAACATTAAGGTCCTGTTTCACAATGTACGGATAAAGTTATGTAAAAGATTAAAATATGGAGAGGATAAAGGTGCTTGAATTAATACTGTTGTCTTTTATTTATCATCATCATCATCATCATTTCAGCCACAGGACGTCCAGTGCTGAACACAAGCCTCCCCCAATGACTTCCAGATAGGATCGAATCGGTATATTATTTGCCTTCAGAAAATTGAAGTTTCCCTCAAAGAAGTTTTTTTTTTAGTTTTATCTAAAAAAGGACAAGTTTCTTCTATCGGTAGCAACTAGCAACCCGAGACATAATTCGCTTACTGCCTAGTAATTCAATTCTTTTACGTGATGTCGCGATGTCCCAGATTCTAAGTTTTACTGCACGTTTTCCTAGGTATAAAATACGGTTTATTTTAGCTTTTAATATTGTTCTCAGTACGAAGAGAAAGAATAATATATTCAATACGTTTTCCATAGAATACGAAGTTATCTGTATTTTTTTGGGGTCTGGCTTTTGAGGTACTGCCGTTGTTTCTGATTTTGTATAACACAAATGCTAAGTTACTTACTTGTATGTGATGTTGTCCAATATTATTATTATTTCTTTATTCTAACATTAAAATCATCTTTTTTAATTTCTCATACAAAACCCTGAGTTCCGCGTAGTCCGACACGCAATTTTTTATTAGTGTCTGACTGATTGATTTTATTTATTGCACTCTACTTTTAAGAAGAAAACATTTGTATTATCATAGATCTAGTATTACTTAAAGTACGTCATAGATATAGTATTAAGGTATTATGGTAGACAAAACGAACGTTCAACCGTCTTTGTTTACTCTAGTTATAAACGTGTGTAAATATAAATGTGTAGCTGGGGCAGCCTTCGATCCCTTTTATTTTGAGACATCACGGGCGGGTACCTACTCTACGTGTGGAGGCCACCAGACGCAGCCTAACCAAAACAGACTGCTTTGAATTTGAAAATAAAATAGCCATAGCTTAAATAAAGTTTAATATTAAAATATAACTATACAGGTTGATTTTTTTATCACCATCCAAACTACACCTGACGGTTTTCTATACAGGTTGACTTTTTTATCACCACCCAAACCTTCTGAGAAGACTCCCGTGATACAAACGCACAACTCTTTCTATTGGACCAACTCTCTAACTGGAAAAGAAATATCAGCTGTTCCATACATTTTGGTCGAATGAATATTGATATTCTGTATGGACAAGCGGATTTTTTTGCAGTTAGAGAGTTGGTCCAATAGAAAGAGTTGTTCGTTGGTATCATGGGAGTCTTCTCAAAAGGTTTTGGTGGTGATAAAAAAGTCAACCTGTATAGAAAACCGTCAGGTGTAGTGGTTCGCGCTTCGGACTACAATGACTGGCGGTTCCAGGTTCGAATCCCGCAAGGGGCAAATGTTAGTGTGATGAACACGAGCATTTGTACCTAGTAATGGATGTTTATAAACGTATTTAAGTATGTTTATACGCTATCCTAGTCGCCATAATACAAGCTTTGCTTAATTTGGAGCTTGACAATTGGTGTGATTTTGGAGGAATTTATTTATTTTATTTGCTTAGGTATAAATTTCGGATAACATCACAAATATTGATTTGATCCTAAGATACCTACTTTTCGTTATGGAAATCAGAAAGAACGGTGGTACCAAAACACCTAGATCGAGACACTATAGAAAAGATCGTCTTTTACATTGACCCGCCCGGGAATAGAACCCGGGATTTCAGAGATGGTGACGTCAAGTCCGGCGGACTCCAGCATGCTTACGCGCCTCTTAGCTTCAGGGGTGGTCAGTGATTATCCATGATTATCAATTATTAACTATCATTTCGTATATTTTAGGAAATGGATGACCGATATATTTTTGAAAATATTATGTATGTTCGCAAAAATCTGCACTTGTACTAAGAAAAATGACATACATAAGTATAATACCAGGCATAAAGATAAACTTGCCGTTCCAATGTTTAGATTGCACAAGGTAAGAAGTTCTTTCATGAGCAATTGTATTCGTTTTTTTAATAAATTACCACAATCCATTGTTGAAATACCTGAATTTGAATTCAAATTGCATGTTAAAAGGACTCTAATGAAAAAGGGCTATTGCACCGTTAGTGATTATATAAATAATAAAAATGTGTGGATTTAAAACTACTTAGCTCACAACAAATCTTGTAAAATATTTATTTATTTTTTAAAGAGGCTGACAATAGTGACCGAGTTTCTTGCGCTGCTTTTTCTCGGCACTAGCCCACAATAGTCCCGAAGCAGTGGTAGGTAAAAAAAGGGGACATGTAAAAGTGCCTTTTATGGCCAATTTACAGAAATAAATGATTTTGATTTTGATGGTAAAATGTGAAGATTGCAATGTTGGCCCAAATAAATAATATTTTGCGTTTGATAAATAAAGTGAGCCCTAATGGTCTCGTTTTCATAATAACACCTTTTTAAAAGTAATTCATTAATTTCTAAGGTAATAAATTAATGCTTTTTTTACTAAGAATCAGAGGCAACTCTGAAGCCATAAGCTGTATAGCTTAAGAGCTCTTTTTTAAACCTTTTTTGTACGGAGTTTATCATAAAACAACAACACTGCATAAGTAGGCACTTCATAGCTATGGCTTTAATAAAAAGTCCCAAAAATTAACACATTTATATTTTGCCAATTTTCGCTAGCTTTAAAAAATAAAATTGAACTTCTCAGGCAAATTTAAATACAAACTTACTACTTTTACTTACTTAATATCAATTTTTATTACCAAAAAGCACAGTGTTCCAAGTAACCACGAATAAGCTTAGCCTTGTTCATTTTAACCGCAAGGTTAAACAAATTTTACAAGTATAGCCCTGTTTACAGCCAATTTGCATGCTTTAATTAAGTTAAATTCACGAAATAGTTTCAAAGTTTTCGAAAAGATATTATAGGTAGATAAGTTTAAAAAGACATAGGTAGAATATTAAAATTTTGTTGAGCAGGCAAAGTTAAGTTATTGGTAGTTAAATACTAGCAATCCCTCGCGACTAGCTAACTTCGTATTTTCAAATTAATCCCCGATAGCCGTAGGTACAACCTTTATTTCATCCACCAAGGGATATATATTTTAAACATCCAATCTTAGAGGAAATTGTTAACAAACATGATTCTGAATTGACAGTTAAGACTGTGAGATTGTGTTTTACCTGGAAAAAAATCATTACTTTTAAACTTTCGCGTCGCATAATTTAAACTCAATGAAACGAAAATTAAGGCGATCATAATAAAATTTAGAAAAAAAATATTTGCAAAATTAAGCATAGGAATTATTTATAAAGCGATTTGTGAATCGCTTGCGCGCACTATTGCGTATTGCGAATTATAAGTTCACAGAACGCGCACAGTGCTCGGTGCTCCCGAACGGCATTTATCAGATCTACTGACCTAGAAAATCCCTGGACCAAGTCCTGTCAATATAAATTCGTGCCTATAGGCACTTATAATAATAATAATCTTATAAGATTTTTGCCATTTGGGCGCGGTAGGCCTTGTATTGGCAAATGCGACTGTTCCATCGGACCAAATAAGTTATTAACGCATTATAAGCAGTCATAATAATTATGCAATATAATATGACTGGTGAAAATGCTTTTGGCATTAAGATCGCCATTTGTACTAATTTTTTTTGTCCGTGCAAGTAAATTATTAACGTCAAAATCACTAATAAAAGCTGCTGTATTTTAGCTTAAAATCACCTCTGGATTGCAAAACTTCTAATAATAGACCTTATTTTGTCCGCAGTCCATTGCCTACGTGGTCCTACCTGAAGTAATCGGGTATTCTCAAAGTGCGAACTACTTCCTGACATTTCGAACTAAGCTTCAAAGGTATAAATGTCATGGTCAATGGACGTGATGTGTAAAGGTCGATGGTAGTCGATGTGCCCTTTGCTTCGCTTAACAGCAGAACGTAGAAAGTAACAATGGAAATTGTTGGAATAAACTGCAATGGCATTTAAACCTACTCGAAAAGTCATAATGTACAAAATATTTGTGCCCTACAAATATTTTGTACATTATGACTTTTCGAGTATAATGTACAAAATATTTGTAGGGCTACTCGCATATTATACTAATATCTACATTTTTGTCTTTGTTAACTTCAAATAAAATGACATCATCCTCATCATCATTTGAGAAACAGGGTGTCTACTAATAAACAGAGGTCCCTTTCCAGATTGGCTGGTTGGAAGGGGCTTGCACCCAGCGGCTTCCTGCAACCTTAACCAGGTCACCTAGCTGTTCTTGTGTAAATCAAATAAATATTATGATAATTAAAACCAGATTATACATTTTATTTAGTGGTGTTGTGGGGCATAACGTCATGACGAATTTGGCAAAATCGTTTTTGGAAACAACTAGCCGAGTGTGAGTCGGACTAATGAAACATTAAAAATAAAATACGGTCATTTGATCTCTTGCGATTCCTTTCTTATTTCCTTTCAAACCCTAAACCGACCTGGTAGCCGGCAGACACAATAGTTGCACCGTTTTAATTTTTAGTAACTAACTTAAAATCCTAAAGGTTGCCCCCTCACCTTTTCAATATCAATCTGCCGTTATTGACTACACAGCCCTTGTGAGGTTAAGATGCGCAAAGAGATCCCCACTCTTTGCCCCAGCGCTCAACATCGATGCCGCGTACTAAATTGACCTAACGGGGATCCAAACCCTTCATATCAATATATGCGCCATTGCGCCAAACAAGTCATCCAGATAGAAAAATAAAAGGTAAGAGTCGTCTGGTTTTAAAATAAACTCAATATTAACTGAAAGAGTTGATAAATGGTGCAAATTATTCAATGTTCTACAAAAGTAGTCTTTAAAACTGGAATATGAAACATTTCTATGCTAATGAAGGAAAGGAAATTATCATCTTTCTTTGTGCAAAAACTGCATACATCGTTTTCCTAGGGTTTGCAAACTGAAAAATGCACTTTTGCTTGCTTTAATTTCTTGCAGTAAAAATTACATAACTATTTGACCTTATTCTAAAATAGATTTCAATTTATTTTTAACAAAACGTTTTATTTTTTATTATTTATTGTAATTGTACTTGTTGTTTAATCAAAAATTTCGTCGTTACGAATAATAAGCGCCGTATAACTTCAAGGTGAAGAATCAATGTGTGACACGGTTTCAGGCGACGATTTTTTTTAGACTACGAGTTATACATTATGGCTAGTCCAAAAAGACTTTCTTACTTAAAAAGGATTACATAAAAGTAATAAAAAAAAAACAAGCAGTGAGTATATTGTCATGTCAGTAGCAACGGGTTGAAACACCACTGACCCAAAACGGGAATAGAACGATTTTTTGAGATTTTGATATTGGATTGTTTTGATTTCCCATAGAATGAATACATTATTTTCTTTCTATTCTTTGTCAACGATGTGTCACACAACATTAAATTGTATGCAATCTTAAAATGAAACCGAGATTAAAAATTTGTGAATGTATTGAATTGTACTCTGTAGTTGTGACTTTAAATAAATAAAATAAAATAAAGAGTTGTTGTATTTGAGCAGTAGATACCTCCTTTTGGATCAAACAGATTTTTTAAATATTTTGTATAAACAAATGTATACTTGATTGAATCACAGCATAAAACGTATAGCATAAACGAAACTGAACACAAGCAGGCCAATTTGTGTGAATCCAACGAAAGTCCCTGGTCCCCTGTAATCCACGGGATTTGAATTGGGACAGTCGAGTGCAAAACATCTATTCACGTTCCACGCGCTTTGAAGCGAATACGTGTATTTACAAGATTTTGAGTGGAAAACGCAGTTGGCCGCCCTCGGACAAGGTGGAGCGACGCGATGGTAGGTATACGCAAAGTTGGTAGTGAATGGAAATAGCCGAGGATTGGGCACAGTGACGGTATCGGGAGAGGCCTATGTGCAGCCGCTCTAGCATGCATGAGCAACAAAACACGATATGATACGATATGATATAGCGATTTATCGCTATATTTTTGTCAAAATATGATTTAAAGCGAGGCAAGGACATGCTCACTGTTTCAATAAAAGTTCAAGATGGTAGCTGTGTTATCATATTTTGAAAGTAAAGAGGCGATAAAGCGCTACATCATATCGTGTTTTGTTGCTCGTGCTAGAAGGGCTGCAGTTATCATAATAACGCAGAGGTTAAGTTATAACGTTTTATTTGTAACAGTCGACTGACTAAATAAATTAAATTGCGTCAACCGAGCGTCCAATTTTTGTTCAAAGTTAATTTTTATATGTGTGTGTGTATGGTGTAAGCGTCTTTTCTAATCCAATCTGCATTAAACTTTTTAATATTATTTATATTTGTGATTGATTATTGTATATTGTTTTAAACTTTCATGGTCACTAACATTAGAATAGTTTTTTTATGCAAGCGCCATTTACACAGTTACTCCGTGATCATGGCGCTTGCAACAGTGACGAAATATCGGGATCTCAAAAAAAAGGTACATGGTAGCAATCTCGTAAAAAACTATTCTAATCAGATATCAGAAATATTTATTTGCTTTAAACATGGTAAATACAAGATATTTAAAAATTATTATGTCTACATGTTTGACTTAATTAATCAAACAAATATATAAAGTTAATATCAAATGTACATACAAGAAAATTACAAAAATATTAAAGTTAGTATTGTAATGTCGCAAAAGGTTTATTAAATTAAATTTATTAATATCATGTCAAAAACTAGCCTAGCTGATACAATAATTTATTATTTGTCATCAAAATATTCTTGCATTGAGTAATAACATTTATTCAGAAGCCATTAAATATTAATGATTATTGTATGCTTTATAATTTAAGAAACAAAGGTACAAAGTTTGCGCCCACTGGGGTTTCCTAACAGTTCACCAACGCATATTTAAAACTACGGACTAGGGTGCGTTCCGACTCTGACTCGCTGGCCGCAGATTTACATGCAGTTTTATTACAAAACGTCTTAAAAGCCTATTAAGTGAAGAAGAATAAAATCTAATAGAAAAATAATATTGGGTAATAAAAGTAAACAAACTTAAAGGAGTTGTTGTAAAAAGAATTATATTACATAGGTACGAAAAACTATGACTACCTCAGTCTGCTTACTTTTAATGCTAAATGCTGGTTTGTAAGGAGTCTCAAAGTTTTTTGTTAAATGAAAATGTTTCTACAGGTTCAATAAAACCTGAAACTTTAACCTGTTTCTGCATGACTGTACATTAACCGTATAATACTCCTATTATAACCCGAGTTACAAACCCAAACGAGGGTTGACTCGTGAAAAAACCGCTAGACGGCGCGCCGTATCCGCAATCATCAGAGACCAGTGGCGTTTTAAAAACATAAAGGTGTCGAGGAAAATGACCGCCTATGATGTCGGTCGGGATAATAACATACTTTAGAAGATGATGTACCTTTTTATTTATCATCTTTTTAGGGTTCCGTACCCAAAGGGGAAAACGGGACCCTACTACTAAGGCTCCGCTGTCTGTCTGTCCTTTACCAGGCTGTATCTTATGAACCATGATAGTTAGACAGTTGAAATTTTTACAGATGATGTATTTCTGTTGCCGCTATAACAACAAATACTAATAAAAAACATTATACAATAAATATTCAAGGGGGCTCCCATACAACAAACGTGATGTTTTTGCCGTTTTTAAAGATAATGGTACGGAACCCTTCGTGCGCGAGTCCAACTCGCACTTGGCGGGTTTTTTTCTCTCACAGCCATAAATAAATGAATAATAACCGTTCACCTGTCGATAAGTAGTATTGAGTAATTTAAACAGCAAAACTATTGCCTGCCTTGGAGCTTCTTTTTAATTGATAAGAAAAACATTAAAAATCGCAGACAAATTACAAAACAAATGTCTTATCTTTATATGCAACACTAAGAGACTGGCTGCCAAAACTTAACCCTTATTAATTTATCTTGAGTCACATAGCTCTGATGTGGCCTCTTAGACGCAGCCTTGACGTGGTTCCACTTAGTTACGTAATAGTTTCCTTGCACGTTTTTACCTCTACAGTACACTAAATACTTTTTACCCGACTACGGCGGAGCTAAAAGTAAAGGTAGTGATTTTGGCAGTCTATGTATGTTTGTATGTTCCACCGTAGCCCCTAAACTACTGCACCGATTTTAATGAACGAGGTGTCAATAGATTCGTAATTATGGCCCGGGTGACATAGGATACATACATTTTATTAACATTTTATATGACGGAATTTAGGTAAACCTCAGATTCTAACCTCGAAAAAATTAAACTGAGATGATCGCCACGTGTTTGTTATCAAAAGAAAGGTATTGGCGAGCACATGACAAATATCTATAGTATATTATATTGTTTAAGTCAAAATATATCTTTAAAATGTAGTCGTACGACTACATTTTTAAACTTTTTTACGTAGTCAGGTTATAGTTTTTTAAACTTTATAATTATTAACTACACTACTTGCAGTTTACCTTTACTTTTCACTTTTTGTTTTTTTGTTTCGTCTTCACTTGACTTTCTTACCTGCCTGCTGTTTAAACCTTAACTCATGTGGTTTAAACCTCTAAAATACCCCTTTCAGAACTTAATTTCGATCGTTACGTCATTTGTTTTTACATTTGTCATATTCGAAATCGATTTGAAGTTGAGTGTACGTTCATCTAGGTGTATCAATTAAAAAAAATGGATGAACCATGAAATTCTGTTGGATAGTTTGTAAGTGGCACTTTTATGCTACAACAAACGTATGTATACTTTCTCAGTGACGAATTAGCCGTTTATTATTAATAAAATAATGAAAAAAGTTATGTAAACACACCACCGTATCTTTG
Source organism: Anania fuscalis (assembly GCA_950371115.1). NCBI lineage: Eukaryota > Metazoa > Arthropoda > Insecta > Lepidoptera > Crambidae > Anania > Anania fuscalis. The sequence goes on from OX493337.1 coordinate 2,675,513, forward strand.
CTTTTTAATAAAAGACTTAAGCCTAGTCAGAAGCCCTATGATGTAAATAAATTAATTTGAATTTGAATTATGGCGGCTTGATTACATCTGACAGTAAGGTTTAGTCACTGGCCTTACAACACCCCTTCACCAATCCGCACTGGGCCCGCGTGGTAGAGTATGTCCCAAACCACCTCATAGTTGAGGTGGGCCTGTGCTCTGCAGTGGGACGTATATAGGCATACTTTACTTTACTTGTTTTTTTATTATTTACAAATCAACGCAAAATATGCTACGTAAGTACAGACGGATGAATACCAATAGAATACCTACCTAATGTTGTAACCTATCATTTCCTAAAACATAATGTTACCTTCAAATAAACGAGAGCCATCGTCGTAAGTTCGAGCCAATAAACTCAATAGCTCCAGCAGTCGAGCTATAAAATGGCTGGTAAACTGAAACTATTGGAACTGTATTTGCATATAAATAGTTTGGGGCAAATTAACATGGGACCCGACTCATTTCAGCCTCGGTATGCGAGCAAGCGAACCAATGGATATGTGCAAATGTTGATAATATTTAATAGTGTTTTGATTAGTTTTCGGGGACGAAGTTTTCGATGTCCTTTTAATACCATTGAAATTACTTTAAAGTCTGTTATAGAAACACTTTTAAGTGTAGATGCATTTCACTGAAGCCAGCGGGTAAGAGGCGCGTTATTAATCATTATCATGTATTTCATTAGATGAACAAAATATTTCATACATAAATCGCTAGATAGTACACAAATCATCATGATCTCTTATTAACCGACTTTAAAATAGAACAAGAGGTTCTCAATTCGTCGGAATTTTTAAATATAATAACTACTATTTTCCTCATGAGCTTTACACCATCATTATACCAAGTAAAAATATAACTTCTTTTTACGCAGAGGGATTATTCCAAATAGTTTCATTTTATTTCCAACTAAAGATTATTTTCTGCAATCTTAACTCCAGAGCGGTAACCACGAACTCTTAAAACAATATCAAATCTGTCAAACGTTATCATTTCTGTCAAATTTTGTATGAAATGACGTACCAAAATTGACAGATTTGACAACTTTGAGATTGTTTTAAGAGTTCATGGTTATGGCCCAGCTTTTATACTCTTTTCGTTTGCAAGCTTGAAATCTCTGACATACAATCGCATAGACAGAGTGACAGTAGAGTGACAGCAGTCGGGTTTCCGTATAAATTAAATAAATAATGAATTCTTACCAATTAATTTATCCCAAGTAGAGAAAACCTTATATTATAGCGACTAGATAATAGATGGATACAGTCATTGCATTATAAAACATTCATGACTCAGTTCAAAATTCAATTCCATTCTTTATTAAAAAAAAACAATATGCATTGTGTGAAATAATAAAATAAATATTATCTAGAATAAAAACATGCATACTAATTAAATTATATTATTTTTTTATTATTACCACGAAATGAAATATAGGTACTTAGTGGCAATTATCATTTCAATGTTAAATTATAATTAAATAATTCAATTCGTCAAACTTCATTCGATTACAAATTTACGGTTAAAAATTCATCTGATCATATTTTTTTTTCCAATATTTTTTTTAAAAGTTTGTTTTGAAGCTACTTTGGTAAACTATGTTTTAATTCAATTGGTAACTTATTAAACATTGCAATAGAATGATATTAAGAACTCTGCCTTACTATGTTCAAATGAGTCACAATTTTATTTATTACATTTTTTCTACTCGTGCTTTCCCTAAACAAAAACACTTTCCTCTTGCAGAGTTAGAACCCGCGACAGCTTGGTTTTGTAGTCGGGCATGCGAACTATACCCAAGATGACTTTTACCTTAAAAAAACATATTAAAAAAGAACTTGACTACTTTCCGAGCTCAGACGTTTATTATCGCAGTTTTAATGATTATACACTAGAGAAAAGCTAGCGAAATTTCTTGCTATTCAAGATTTTAAAGTTTTAAGTACTACCATTACTTCAAACATAAAATAAAAACTGAATTAAAACTGCACCGTTAAGCACGTCTCTAGTGAAGTTTTATCGTGACAAAAGAATATGTTTCAGCATTATTTAAGTTAGCTTAGTGGCGTAGTAAATCTTTTCCAACGCAAAGGGTTCAATTCCCGGTTTGTTGTAGGTATAAATTGAAAATGAACTTTTTTTATTGGCTCGGGTCTGGGTATACTAGGACTAGGGTTTGGAGATCTTTATTCTTAAAATTTACATCATCATCATTTCATTTCAGCCACAGATTAAGTCCTAAGGGGGAGGCTTAAGGTCCACTGCGGAACATTGGCCTCCCCCAGTGCAATTAGGTATTGACGTCTATTTTATTCGGTACTCGCTTCGAGATGTAACTTGAGTTTATTTTATTTTTATTTTACACAAAATCCACAGCTCTAGATGACAGAGTTATAAAACTTTACGTAAAAGACAATCATTATAGATTAGACTTGGAAGTGTTTACGATTTGGATGTATCAACCGACAAAATTCGTTGTCTTGTACCTCGTCACACAAGGATGATAACTGCTTACTTCGAGAACATGACGGATAGTGTGATTGGCGCAAAAACATATTTCACAGCTGACCCTCGATCTGTGCCGCTTTTTCATATTGTTTTTATTGTTTGTAAAATTTATCGATGTTTCAAGTTTTATAGTTACAGCGCTATTCGGGTCGTAGAAAAATCCAATAAATCAAATATCATAAAATTACGTCCAGCCATTAATTCGAGTTTTATATTAAGGTGTATGCTAATCCACGTTTATATAATCGGTATATAAAACATTATCTTTGCTAGTTCTAACCTTCGGCACTTCGGTAATTTAAAAACCACTCTATTATTGCTTTAACCATAGTTAAGAATCTTTGAATTTGCACCAGAAAGAATTTCAAACTGTAGATGTATTCTACACATTTTGATTGGTTGGTAGAAGAAGAAATTCTACCGTTATAGTACTAGATACAATATACCCTTTCGGGCGACATCGCTCTACCTATCCTATTTACTTTGAGATTTACTAAGACTAATAAATTACCTTTATCAGGGTCGGAAATAAAGCGTAGCCATTAATTACGTTCATTATTGGGGAATGCTCCCTATTGTCTACAAAGTTCAAAGGTTTATTAACTGTATTTCAGCGAGTAAAGTTTGGTGATCAACATTATTGACAAAAGATTTAATAATATAGGTATTTCGTAAAACTAATTTAAAATTAACGTAAAGTTAGCCTTTAAATGTCCCACTGCAAGGCACAAACCCAACCTAAGCTATGAGGTGGTAGTAGTCATTCAGAAATATATTAACTACTAGCTGACCCGACTATAAACTTCGTACCGCCTAGGTACCTTGTTTGAGAGGGTACGATTTTCCTCGCAATTTTTTCATATTTTCTCACCGTTTAAACCTTCTCTGGACATCCACGAAAATTTTAAGACCAAAATTAGCCAAAACGGTCTAGCCATTTTCGAGGTTTAGCGAGACAAACGACGAGCAATTCATTTTTATGTAAAGAGATAATGTGCATATTCATAAACACACTTTCAGTCATCGTTCTGTTACAAATATTAAACAATGTATTTTTCGGAGACCTTTTCTCGTCTAAGTGTGTTATTATATGGTTTTCTGAATTGACACGTATTTTGCTCACATATTCTACAGATAGTTCAATAACGAAAAGTTATGTCACACTAAAGATCCGTTCTGCACCTGTCACAGACAATATTTTGTTCTGCGTCACAACGGCTTGGATAACTCAGGGTTTACGTAAGCCCTCGTGAAACCCACGACTTTATGTCCATGATATCATTTGACTTTAAAGATGAGAATTTTGACAAACTTGCTACTTCTATTGGGTTTGATTATTTTGACTGAATTATCTCAAGTAGAAAAAATAAAATCTTTTTTTTTCCTTGTTTACAGACACATAACACTGTATAAGTCCAGCAGTAGTATAGTAGAACGTAATTAATATTTTCCAATGAAAACCCTTGGAGAAGATAAATGAGAAAGATTTAGCAAGTAACACATAACGTTGTGTGATATTAAATGAAAAGAAAAATGACAAATACCTATATCGGAATAATAAGACAATCCGTGTTTGATATGTTGGTGGTGAAGAAGAGTAGTGAAAGTATAAACATAATTACAAAAAAAAATAAAAGTTAAAATGGAACTATTGATTAGAACTGATAAATTAACTGGATTGTAAAGTCGTTTAGACGATCGCCTTTGACCATATCTGTGCAATCACAGACTTTGAGATCAAGATCACCCTTATTTAAAAGCAAATTACTTTTGCCAAAATATAAAACTAACAATCTACACAAACAATCAAAACCAAGATTTTAGAAACCTGAGAATAAACCATTAATCTGGATCATATTTCAACATTTAATCTTCGTCTAACTTCGCTGTTGCTGACTTCAGAACTTGCTTCAAGTTTCACTCGCCTATTTGCTTACGGCAGATACCAGACAATACTGTGATTATTAATTCATATCAAATCGATATGATATAGTATATGTAATATATAATAAGTATTTATATAGTTTTAAAGTTTGTTGCATTCATTCTTCTCTTTTTATATCTGCAATAAATATTAAACTAGTACTTATATAGTGGATGTTCCATACCTCTTAATCTCTCATTCAGCGAGGAAACGCTGCCAGTATCCTTGCTTCCTTGCCTCACGAACACGGTTTAATTTTTGAGTAGGTATTTATTTACTATTTAGGTTTAGGATAAGTTAGTTTAATTTAAAGTATTATTTATTTTCGTTTGTGTTATTGTATTCATTTAATTAATAAAAGTCAGCTATATCGTGAGGGTATTACACAAAGTTATCATCATCATCATTTCAACTAAAGTTGATGTCCAAGTCCAAGTCCTCCTGAAACGACATGCAGATTGGCTGATTTGAAACTGCTATCCAGCGGTTTCTGCAACCTTTACCAGATCGCTTGCCTCGTCCTACGCTCCGCTTGCTGATACGTAGTATCCAACATTTAGTACATATACCTAAAATTTGTGTTCAATGTTGTTTGTTAAACATGCAAAATTTTGCTAAAGACACAAACATCAGTAAATCATTACCAGTAAAGACAAATATTTATAAAGGATATGTTTTAAAAGAGCTATCTTGACTGGAAATAAAGTTAAAAGATATGCTGCTTATGATAATGACTTTTTTTACAAAGTTAATTATAGAAGGCTATCATGTTTATGTCGTTTGTTCCTGACATTTTTAAATATACACGAACATGGTGAATCAACAGAATCAATTATTTTTGGAACATTGTGGATATATGAGTAATTACGTTTTGCGGTTCCCGGCTAGTTGAGGTTGGGAAACATGCAGATTGATACCAAATTATTACTAACTGTATATTTAAACAGGCTGAGCTTGCTTGCTTTTATCTTGTAGTGCTAAGAGTGGTGAAATATTATGATATGACACTAACGAAATATGGTAATTATATTTCAAAAACAGTATTTATCGTTGTCTAGGAACGGCCAAAACCTAAAAGGCAGAATAATTCACTTAATATATTGTTTTAAACTTTCATGGTCACTAAAATTAGAATAGTTTGTTACGAGATTGCTATCATGTACCTTATTTTTGAGTTCCCGATATTTCGGCACTGTTGCAAGCGCCATGATCACGGAGTAACTCAAAAATAAGGTACATGGTAGCAATCTCGTAACAAACTATTCTAAATCACTTAATTCGTTATATTCAGACAGAATAACAGGGCTTGTAGTTTAATGTGCCATAAACCGTTAGGTATGTCTCTTGCTGTTATCTAATCGAATTTGTTTTGACTGTAATCAAATTTATCAATAAATTAACAACGATTTTTACAAAAAGTAGAGTTAATAAAAAAAAGTTTTTAAATAATTGAAGATAAATAACACTTGAAAAAAAAAACATCGACCTCAGGTAGATTTTTTTCAAGTGTTATTTATCTTCAATTAAACCTTGCATGGAATTGCTAAAAAAATAAAAATTTACAGTTTTTAAATAGTTACATCATCTTGGATTTTATTTCCTTGTGTTACCTTCTCACATGTTGGAAGGTATATCGTTTTAATCTATTCTAAAAGGAAATGACTGAAAATGAAGGAAATGTAGATTTTAATTTAGATAAAAAAACATTACTATATTTTATATTGTTGAACATTTCATAAGCTACATCTGACAACACCGACTCTAAACTTCTTTAATTAAACATAATAACAAGAGAAAACAGTCTGAAACTTGATCCTACAGCAATTGCAACTTCATATGCAGCGCTAAAGTAGTTAAGAGTAGGCCACCATTAAATAAGAACAGGGAGGTACTGAGTATGTAGTCGGGGCCTTAGCCGGTTTAATTTTATTTTTTGGTTACAAAAATACTGATTAAAATGTTAATTTATTCTGTGAAACATAAGCTTAATAATCAAAACTCAATCATTTATTGCTTTTTACGAATTGTTCGTATAAAAAGAGAGTTATGATTGAAAGAATATAGGTCCGGTATTGACACATCCTTAATGACCACAGTCATGGGGAGAACATTGAATATTAATTGCGTTGTGGAATGATTAACAGTCAGTCAACGTTTGATCGCATAAAAGGACATCAGAAAATTGTTTTGGGTCTAGATTATTATTTCCTGATTTGAAATTGTAAAAAATATTATTATTATTATTATTAATTAAAAACTTTATTGCACAAACTTAAAAATGTACAACAGGAGGACTTAATGCTAAAAGCATTCTCTGCCAGCCAACCTTTGGGTCATGCAGAAAGCGGGTATTGGGTGCGGTAAAGGTCCAAAAGAAAATGATAAACTACTTATAAATCAAAAAAATAAATAATGAGCTTATAATACATTTAACAAAATACACATTGTAATATATACATAAAAATATATATATATATAACATTATACATTTATATACCATTAGATAAATATTTGATAAATAAATATAAATACATACTATTACTATATTAATGCAATTATGTAATGAAATAATATATATTTATGATCCTCTAATTATGATTTTTATTCTACTTTTATCATATTTGTTAACATAAATTGCATTATTAGCTGTTTACAGTACAGATTGTCTTTTTATCATAATAAAAAAATTAATGCACTTTTTAGTAAGCGGTACCGGGTGACTTTAATTGCTAAAGTAGGTTTTCTTAAAGTCAATAGTGAAATTGAGAAATAAGTATCCTTACGTTTTGTCACACGTTTACAATTATAATCATAAATTATGCCAGGGTACCTACTCTATCGCATATTTTAATTATAACGCATATTTTTGAAATTTCCCCTTAGTCCGCTACTGGCTATCGAATATACACGATGTAACTCTAACCACCTCCGTCTGACTCTAAAAATTTGTGGATATTAATAATTAATTGTGATCGAAACAGACTTCGTTAATTACGTTTGGCTGTGATAATTTAAATTGGCTGTGTGATCGTCTAGTTTAAATGGTAGGACCGTACGTTGTGTTAATAGTAGTAAACCAAATTCTTTTAGAGGTACGTGGATGTTATGATTAAGTTTTCTCGAGAGTTTCATGGGTTTGTGCGCATTCAAGGAAGAGGAAAAAGAACGCCCCGAGGGGCGCCTGGTGAGCCCCAACACCAAACGCTCACCAGGAGTGGTGGCCATGTGATAAAAAAATCATCCCAAACAAGCAATCTGCCACCCCCAGGAATAGGACTTAAATCTGAAACAAAACGCATTTAGCGTAATTATGCGCAACTAAGGGAACAACTGAGTTTAAAGAATTTAATATGACATACTAAAATCTACCTATTTGACTGCACGATAAGTCAACCAAGGGTTCGGGGTCCTTAAATTAATTACCTAAATAAATAAACTGAATCCTTTAGTCCAATATAATTCCAAGATGATCCAACAGTATCGATGACAACTCGTATAAGACCGGGTCCTGAAATCTGCATTATGCCCTATGTGAAGTCATCGATACTCCCACATCAACCAGCATTATTTAGATTAAAGATTCTGATTATTTTCCGACTAGTAAAATATTTATACTAAACCCCTCTATATGAAATATAGATTGACCTAACAATATCCATGACACCAAGTAATGTCAGATGGATCAACATCAATCAAAATCGTTTGGATTTGAAATAAATGTTGCAATTAATTCAATACAATACCAAGATGATCCAACAGTATCTATGACAACTCGTATAAGACCGGGTCCTGAAATCTGCATTATGTCCTATGTGAAATCATAGATACTCCCACATCATCCAGTATTATTTTGAATTTGAAATAAATGTTGTAAAATTGACCCTTGGTAGCCTATCCTTGGCAGTCGGATGTGAGCAGTGAAAAACTTATGATTTAATGTTTTAATTAGTTCAATACAATACCAAGATGATCAGACAGTATCTATGACAACTCGTATAAGACCGGGTCCTGAAATCTGCATTATGTCCTATGTGAAGTCATAGATACTCCCACATCAACCAGTATTATTTTGAATTTAAAATTATGGCCCTTGAATTACAAGATTTACAAAATATTTTAATTTTAAAATAATCTCAAAACTTCTATTAAATTCTTCTCTCAGTTTTATGGATATAGGATTTTGTATAAGGATCCCTAAAAATAGCCCATTTCCTAACTACCTAATTACTACAACGGTAAACCTAAACAAATGAAGCTATTTTTAGAAGGTAGGATGGAACAGGTATTAGGAAGGATAGGTTATTAAGGAAAAAGGGGTACCTACTCCTACCTAACGGTACGTCTGCCTGAACTACATATTTACGAACCTAGAACCCTACAAAGAAACGTATAATCCTAACTGTACCCTACCTACTTCCCACCTACAATAAAAAATAATTAAGTTTGTTTGTTTTTGATGTCAGATGTCTCAACGTCAGAACGTATACCTGTCTACCTAATTGTAGTTATCTACAATAAAATTATGATATCTATGAGAACTCAATATTTCTCCAAACGTTAGTTAAAATAGATCAAGTAAGTCAATTTGGTAAACGTAAAGGTTTGTAGGTCAAATATGCGTAGTCTTAAACGTAAAATAATGATAAGTAAAATGTAAAATGAAGATTTCAAAGTTGTTTTGTTGTAAATTAGCTCAATAATCGAGCAAACATTTAAAAGATAAACGATAGTTTTATTTGTTAAATAAAAACTAAGGTTGTTTTTATGTAAACCAACATCAAATGACCTTTGATTTACCACAGAAATATGTCAAAGTTTAATGGCTCTAATGAGCACTAAATCGTCAATTAATAAACGTTTTGATACGTAAATCATATTCAAAATCCAATATATATTTTCAAAGGTTTTTAACACGTAAGATGAACTTTAAACACTCAAAATAAAACACAACAAAAAAAGTCAAATAAAATAACATGCATCATGTCATCATGAAATAGAAAATGGGTTCAAACTAATAGTATAAATCATTACACACAAAATGTTACCCAATAATCGAAATTAGGTAAATTAATAGCAAACAACATGTCAATCTTTAAAATCAAAATAACTAAGCTACAAAATAAACAATATTTAAATTTATTTGGCATTAAATCTGTGAAGTAAGTAGTTATAATTTAAATCAATTATTTACGTTATATTTATTATTATTTAAATCATATCAAATTAAATCCCATTTCGCTTTCTATGAGGACATGAAAAAAAGTTGCTAAATTCCTTTTGATAAGAAATTACGAAAAACAAGAGAATTATGTAAAATATTATAATGACGTTTTAAATAATTCAATATTAAATACTTTATCATCAACATCATCATCGTCATCACAATTTAAAAGTTACTTTGTCTTTAAATATTTTAATTAAAATACTTTCAAAAGGAATTTGTAATAATCAAAACACTTACCCCTCTGCATCTTTTCTAAGGACACACGCGAACACCATTCGGACCGTCTACGTCAGACCGCACCAATCTGACTGTCCACTCCAACTTACCTCCTCCTTGGACTCTCCCGTAGACCACACACGGGCATCTACATGATGCAAATCGAACCCTATCCCAACTAAAAAGCCCCCGCTCCTTGTTCCGTCAGTCCCTCTTATACCCAAGCACTACGATGCTTCCAGAATGTGGTGGGGTGACGAATTTCGGCCTATCCTTACAAAAACCAAAGTTTCTAAAATGTTCAAATTTATGGATTGCACATGGGTGTATCACCCTAAGGGCTAAAATGTGCGTCCACTGTCCTTTTGTTTCAAATGCAGTATTTTTTTGTATAGTTTCACATTTCTATTTGTTACTATTCCTAAAAGCTCTTTTTTTGCTATGGCTCACAATTTTGCATCATATGTCCAGCGTCAGGCACAAAAAACATTACAACGTGCGCACTGAAGGATCCGTTAAACGTATCATCCTATTGTTTATCTGTCCATTCCGGTCAATCCGCTGTAAAAGCTTGTTTTATTAGGGTTTTGAATTGGTTAAAAATTACGAAGAAAGCATGGTGTTTAATAAGTTGCCCTTTTTAGTTAGAAATAATTTGAAGAGAAAAATTTAATATTTATTTTATCAATTACTTATATCATACTTTGATTTGAAAGGGTATGGTCGTTACAACGAGAAAAACAAATATATTCATAGATGGATGTATTGTTATTAAAGAATGCTGATAATAAGTGTTTTATAATAAATAAATAAACAAGGTTTTAGGTCAATCCAATTAACTGGTCAGATTTTTTTTTTATTACTAGGTAGATGTGTTGGCACTTCTATTGCTGTTTCATTTTCCTAATACCTCGGAATATTGGCACATTTTATTATTGCTATTTTTATTTCTGGTAATAAAGTGTTTTGAAATGATATTTCATATGACAGTGAAGCTTTTTAATTATATTTTGCAAAGGAAGTTATTATATTATTAATCTTTCTGGAACCAACGGAAACTAGTCTTATTTGTGAATATTAATATCAAGTAACATCACATTATTCGAACATTTTCAGAGGATGGATTTGTCTGGTTACGAATACTATAATATTATAATATACAGGCTGTACAAAAGAATGGGACACTCCTTGAAACCACGTGATCAGCTGGTAATACAACAACTTTTTCTATGGGAGCAATATCAAAATAGGATTTTTTTTAGCTGCTCCATACAAACTTACTCGTATACCTCGATAATAAGGTATGAAACACCCGAAAAAAAATCACGATTTCGATGTTGCTTCCATAGGAAAAGTTGTTGTATAACAGCAACTGATAATTTGGTTTTAAGGAGTGTCATATTCTTTTTGTACACCCTGTATACTTTTTATAACTATGAGTCCTTTGTGTAAAATTGTGACATAGTTTTCATTTCTTATTTTTGCTATGGTGCAACGTATTGTGCTAAAAATTGTGACCTTGTTTTCATTTCGTACTTCTGCTATGGTATTGGCGCTAATATTTGTTTTTTTATTCCCTCTACAGAACAATAATAGTGACCTAGGCCTAACCGAATTGTGAAGATCCCTGTTTTAAATTAATTCTTATATTGACATTTTTTTTTCTTTAAAAAGCTTTTTGTTAGATCGCAATAGTTTCTAGATATGGGGCAGAGACGCTTGGGCCTGGAGGACCGCACATCGTCTATACAGTCAGTTAGCCAAGCGGCAGATTTTACAGGCGACCGGTGGACTGGTGAATTTATAGGTAAGCCAACATACTAACCATTCAACGTGGAAATTCTAGCCCTCTGGGCACCATTGAACCGGGATTTCAGACGAGATTTTCACTTGTAAATATATTTTTTTATCATCATTATCATGACATCTGATGACTTCGATAGCCGAGAGGCGAGCATGCCGGACTGGGCGTCGTCGCCATGTCTGAGGTTCCGGGTTTGATTCCCGGTCGGGTCAATGTGGAAAACGATCTTTTCTATATTGTCTCGTATCTGGGTGTTGTGGTACCGTCGTTGTTTCTGATTTCTATAACACAAGTGCTTTAGCTTCTTTAGGATCAAAACAATGTATGTGATGTTGTCTAATATTTATTATTATTTATTACTTAAGCTATACATAGGGCTGCTGAACACTACTTCTGAGCATTAGCCTCCTCCAGTGATTTCCGGATTGGCCGGTTATAAGCGACCTGCATCCAGCGGCTTTCTACAACCTTGCAACGCTCTGTGCTTGCCTGACGTAGCTTCCATTCCAGAACCTTTCTGCCCAATCCGTTTATTAGGGTTCTGTACCCAAAGGGTAAAACTAAGGCTTTGCTGTCTGTCCGTCTGTCACCAGGCTGTAACTCATGAACCGTGATAGTTAAAGAGTTGAAATTTTCACAGTTGATGTATTTCTGTGGCCGCTATAACAACAAACACTAAAAAACAGGATACAATTGATATTTAAGAGGGCTCCTATACCAAAAAACGTGATATTTTTGCCGTTTTTATAATAATGGTACTGAACCCTTCGTGCGCGAGTCCTACTCGCACTTGGCTGGTTTCTATTTTTTTTTTTTCTTTTTAGTTAAACTTTTTTTAATTAAAAATTATCGTTATTTACGCCATCTTATTTTTTAATCAGAATCATAACTGATTGGCCTATAACATAACAAATTTAAAAAAGTGCGGTGATCTCTTTCAATCCTCCGGCGCATGTTACACGGTTTGTTTTGAAAAACGGGATAATATCATCCAGGATCAGGATTAAGGGGACAAACCCCCGACAGGGATTACCGAACTTTTGAGACGTTTCCCGCCTTTTTATACAATGTAAATCTTGTCTCAACTTGTTTATGTGCTGGAGCTTATCTTACTGGAGCAGTTGTGTGTTTTTTGGCGAATCTAAATTGCTTCCAATAAATATTCTTCAAAACTTATAAAAATGACTAATATTAGTTATTTTTATAGAGAAATGCATCACTTTGTAAGCATTTTCGTTACTTATTTAATTAAATATAAATTCGAGAGTGTGTTTGTTGCATTATCCTGCTTTCACTTCTTTTTTTGCACAAATAAACGAGTAATTAAAACCGGCAAGCTATAATTCCTTAACCTAGTTTTTTTTAAATAACCTTTATTTGATTAAACTGTAAAGTCATAACCCCTATTCAAAACCGCTCGATAGCAAGTTGTCGACTAAAAGAACACGTGACACTATACTAAGATTTAACATTTAAAGTGTCACGTGTGAGCTACCGTGTGCCGTGTGGTGCCGGCACGTTAAACGAATTGCACCATCCCTTCTCTTCCTATGGGTGTCGTAAGAGGCGACTACAGGAGAACCGCCTTAAGAAGACGGGCAGCAGCGTCTCCTTTCCACCATTGGCCAAACTGCGATCGCCAACCCGCCTGCCAAGCGTGGCGATTATGGCAAATCCTCCTTTTGGAGAGGCCTGTGTCCAGTAGTGGACTGATATAGGCTGGTGATGATGATGATGATGATGTGTGAGCTACTTGACAATAGGTACGTTATCAAAAGCAAAGGGTTTGAAATGGGGCTTAATCATGACGCATACAATACGTTATAGTGTATGGGACGACCCTAGTCCTAAGAAACGAATGATATTATAATAAAAATAGTTAGATTAGATGCGAAAACCCTGGCCAGGATTATTGTGAAGTATGTATGACCAGATACTGGCAATGGTATGTGTTATCCAGGAAATCGCAAAAGACGAAAAATTAAGTTTTCTTCGCCGCTTAAAAGATTTCCTAAGCAATCCATGTTTTTATAAGCCGTTACTGGAATATGTAAACAATACTGTGGACAAACTTTGAGTTACATTAATGAGAATTAGTGTTGCTACTATTTTTTGGAACGAAATGACTGTGTACGTACATTATCATCTGCAACAGAATTTTGTTGTAAAGTGAGAAAAAATATTGTGAAAGTGATATTTCTTTCGTGCGTGTGACACTACTTTTGAACTGAACATTGTAAATTGTTTTGATTTCGGCCAATGGACCTGTCTCCAACAGCTACGTTGCAAATTAAAAAAAAGTATGTATAAGTGGGAGATAACACTGAAAAAAAAATTTTTGGTTAGCCAAGTGAGAATTTAGCTTGACTATTTTTATTGTATTAAACAAATCTCTGATCAAGCAGCTATATGTTCCCCTATACAGGGTGTTTCTGGAAGTATGGATCAAATTGAACAGGCTCATAGCGGGGGTGATTCCCAAGCTTTTTGGCTCCATGAATGTAGGTTCCATTTACGACAGGAAAAAAATTGTGATTGACTTTTCATGACATCGCATAGAGTTTAAAAAAGCCCAAACAAACTATCAAAGATAACTGTTTGATGTTTTGTTTGAATATATGTAAGAGGGTTTGCCATTCTTTAGGAAGTTAATTGGATCAACTTGGTAACATATTATTTTTTTTTTTTCAAAGATTTTAATCGACAAACCTAATTAATAATAGCCAAAAAGTTTGGCAATCACCCCTTCTACGCTCCTGTTCGGTTTGGTCCATACTTTTAGGGACATCCTGTATAAATAAACATGTAATTTGATCACCGAAAATCTTATTAACAGTGATAATTTATCTTTTAGTGTAGGTAGGACCTTATAATACGTTATCTTTGTGTAGAGATACGGAACGATAAGATTTTGATACGACACTGACACGATACTGCTATAAGTGCTATCAAATTTTATTAGCCTGACACGTATCCGTTGTTAATATTTTATTATTGTTGTATAATCAATGTATGACGACCAAATAAATGATTTTCTATTTCTATTTCTATTTCTCTGTAGCCGAGAGGCGAGCACGCCGGACTGTATATGGCGCGCTGTCATCTCTGAGGTTCCGGGTTCGATCCCCGGTCGGGTCAATGTGGAAAACGAACATTTCTATATTGTCTCGGGTCTGGGTGTTGTGATACCGTCGTTGTTACTGATTTCTATAACACAAGTGCTTTAGCTACTTACCTTAGGATCACAGAAATGTATGTGATGTTGTTCAATATTTATTCATTTAATGGTCGGTAATGTAAATCATACCAAATAGTTTAAAACTCATATTAATGTTTCTTTTTGTTATGCAACGAATTATGGTGGTGACTAAGATATTAAATTTTCAAGATTTTTCACGTATTCATTTAAATGGTAAGCAGTACCTACTGTAAGTGTCAACTGTCCAGCAAAATTCATGAACTTAATCTTCACTTAAGTATTTTTTGTATACTACCATCACTAGCACACTATATATACAATTCATAAAGTATTCGTATTTTATTCCTTCAACAGCATTAAATCCCTAATTATTATACCCATTTGAATATTCCAAGCTGCGGTTAGGCCTCAGAACAAGCTATACAAATCTCTTACAAAGCCAGACCGCACCACAAATCGCTTGGAACGGCCAACCATAATAAAAGTAGGAACAGTATACCTATTTACAACCAAAGCCTGATAAAGTAAATAGCTTTAAAGCAACTACATAACGTGGGTGTTAGAATCAAAGATATTTGACCGAGTTATCTGGGTGTTGTGGTACCGTCGTTGTTTCTGATTTCTATAACACAAGTACTTTAGCTTCTTACCTTAGGATAAGAGCTATGTATGTGATGTTGTCCAATATTTATTTATTTATCTTCGAAATGCCAATATCAAACCCAAACACTTAAAGTGTGCAGTATTACCTGCGTCTTATGACTTATTTAAAGGAGCAGCATTTGAAGATCAAGATTATAGTCGTTGTGTTAATAGAGACTATCTATTACAATATATATTATATTAAATGTCTACTATAATATATTTATTTAAAATAATAATAAATGTATTCAACAATCACACCAATTAGCGTCAAACTAAGCAACCCTTGAACTAGGGTGACTAGAAAACGAATGCTCAAACTTATCACAACAAACAATTTCCTCGTGTGGAATTCGAACACGCAACCTGGCGGTCTCCTAGTGGCTTTGTTGTTCGATGTTTGGATTAGTGAAATAGCATAATAATTGGTTAAGATAGTAGAGTAACTCTGCAAATAGCACTGTACAAATTGGTCTTTTTTAACCGACTTCAAAAAAAAAGGAGGAGGTTCTCAATTCGTCTTAATGTTGTTTTTTTTTTTTTTTGTATGTTTGTCACTCGATTACGCCGTCATTTATGGATCGATTTCAAAATTTTTTTTTTAGTTTGAAAGGGTGTACTCCCGAGGTATCCTATTTACACCAAGTCAGATTCTGATGATGGGATCCTTGGGAAATCGAGGGCAACCCGCAATTTTTATAGGCACCTATAATGTTTTAGTTAATAGTAGTACCTAACTCATGTCCCGTTGAGAGAGTTTTTGGTTAACATCATCACCTGCTACATCTTTGTGGTGCAGCGTGCCGGATATGGCGAGCGACTCCGGTCGCACTAACTGAATCACCACTGGTCGTCAGTCGCGGGCACGCTGCACTAAGCCGTTTAGTTATAAAAAATCATAAATAAATATTGGACAACATCACATACGTTGCTCTGATCCTAAAGTAAGTAGCTACAGCACTTGTGGCACAAATCAGAAACAGCGACGGTACCACAACACCAAGACCCGAGACAATATAGTATAGTTCGTTTTCTACATTGACCCGACTGGGGATCGAACCTGGAACCTCAGAGATGGCAACGCCATATAGTCCGGCGTGCTTGCCTCTCGGCTACGGAGGTCGTCAAATAATGTTTATAAACGTTGAATCAAGTCGGTGCGACCGAAGTCGCGCGACATCGCCGGCACTGTGTATAAGCCCTAATGCTACAGAAGTAAGCCTCCTGCATCCTTTTAGTCTGCGGCTGGGCTAATCGCTTAAGACCGCAGCTAAATCTATCAAGTTGTACATATTTCACGCCTCCGGCTTATTTCCGAGAGATTATCAGTAAGCTTTATGCCGTTTTGTATAGCAACGAGATTGTGCCTACCTATAGCAACGTTTTTTTTTCATTTCATTGTATTCGTGCAAATACATTATTACATTTGACAGCGAGAAAAAACACTTGAGGAATTTCATCTTGTCACGTGACGTCCTCGGTAGCTTAGTGGTCAAAGCACTCGCCCGGTATGCGATGGGACGTGGGTTCGAGTCCCACCTGAGGTCGATGTTTTTTTTCAAGTGTTATTTATCTTCAATTAAACCTTGCATGGAATTGCTAAAAACAAAAATTTACAAATACATTACTCTTAAGATCAATGCTTTGGAATACATTGTGAGCTGGTCGTGAATGTGAGTTATGGTTTACAGCTTAAATTAGACTGCTGCATGACATGAAAGCTTCTTTTGAACTTAACTTGTTTTACTGCAGGATTCATTCTGTAACAGCATTTATACTGTGTCTTAAGCAAATAAATAAATATTCTATTCTATTCTATTATTTATAGGATACCAAATAAGGTGATAGAAAAATATGGTAGAGTAGTAGATGTAATACGATGTTTTTCGAAATACAAGGTAGTAATAGTAGAAGTGTAAATTACCTGTCAGTTAGGTCGGTATTCGCTTAAAAAGTATTTATTATTCTCACCAAATATGTAAAGGGCCTTTACAATGAATACATTACAGTAAAGAATAATATTTTATGCCAGGTTTTTTTTCTGTATAAAGTTTCCAAAAACAAATCACCAGGACCCTAACCATGAACTGTTAAAACAATCACAAATCTGTCAAACATTATAATTTCTGACAAATTTTGTATGAAATGACGTGACAAAAAGTGACAGATTTGACAACTTTGAGATTGTTTTAAGAGTTCACGGTTATGGGCCAGATAGGTACTGTTAAGAATTCATGGTTAAACGCAGGTTTAAAGCTACACATAGGTTATAATTGACATAACCTTTATCCAAGGAAACATCGTGAATGAAAGTTTCCTCGTAATCAAAACCTAAAACACATAATGGATTTCATAGAAACGGTCGGAATTGTTGGATTTTCTTTGATGCATAATTAATGTATTCAAAGCTATACTAAGCTAATCCAAATATTGTTACGGGTCACAAAGTTTTTGCTGGCATAAAATTACGTTGTCATTAGAACACACCAGCCCACCATGACGATAAGATATTCGGCTATTCTAAGTATAAAAAATTGCTACTTTCGCTACACTATCAAAACCAAATTCGCTTTCCGCCGTCCAAGGCCCTAACCATGAACTGTTTAAACAATCACAAATCTGTCAAACATTATCATTTCTGTCAAATTTTGTATGAAATGACGTACCAAAATTGACAGATTTGACAACTTTGAGATTGTTTTAAGAGTTCATGGTTATGGCCCTGGGCCCTGGGCCCGGTACGTTTAGATATTTTAAGCTACGCAACGAATTTGGTTTTGATTTGGAGGTTGACTTTTTTATCACTATCCAAACCTTCTGAGAAGACTCCCGTAATACAAACGACCAATATTCATTCGACCAAAATGTATGGAAAAGCTGTTTTTTTTAAGCCGATTTCAGCTTAAGAATTAATAAATAGTTGTTTAATTAAGCTTAAATTAGTACATTATATTATACCTTATTATTGTAACTTGTTAGTCTCAATGAGAGCCTAAATAAAAACTCTATTTCCTAAATTATCAAGAAGTATGAAGTGTTTTTTTAAATATAATCTAAAATTGGACCACATCACATACATTGCTCTGATCTTAAGGTAAGTAGCTAAACCACTTGTGTTATAGAAATCAAAAACAACGACGGTACCACAACACCTAGACCCGACCCAATATAGAAAAGTTCGTTTTCTACATTAACCCAACCGGGGAGCGAACCCGGAACCTCAGAGATGGCCCGGCGTGCTCGCTTTTCGACTACGGAGGTCGTCAAATATTATAATTTATAAACCGTATGATGGTTACTTGATTGTCTCAATAAGAGCCTTAATAAAAATTCTCATTCTTGAATTAGTAAGAAGAAGTAAAGATATTATATACTGTACGATTGTTACATAATTGTCTCAATGAGACCCTTAATAAAAACTCTGATTTTTCATTTAAAAGCGTGTTTTATTTATTTTATTCACACAAGGCGTTCGTTTTATACATTTCCTATTACGGTATTTTTGACTTCGAAACCATGACGATTGCAGTTTTTCTATTATAATGGAAAACTTAAAATATCTATTTTAGATGTAACATCATCATCATCATCATCATCTCAGCCACAGCATGTCCACTGCTGAACATAGGCCTCCCCCAGTGACTTCCAGATCGGCCGATTGGAAGCGGCCTGCATCCAGCGTCGTCCTGCAACCTTTACCAGATGTTACATACTCTGCCAAGAATAATGTATATTACTTTCTTAGAATTTGTTTAGAAAAGAATATGCGCGTTTCAAAACACTAACTGTCATGTATGGAATGAACATCTATCCATTGTGTTACGAGGTACCAGGTATATTTTGCTTCTCTCAATACACTCAGGCTAGAAAAGTTCGTTTTCTGAATTAACATAATCAGGAATTCAACGTGAATTACTTCGCCAATCTGGTCGTCATATGTGTATTCAATTTATTAAAATGATTATGTCAATTTTTGAATACTTTGTACTTAAATGGCTTTAATACAACACAAATTGTTTGTTGTACATTTTTAAGAATGTGCAATAAAGTTTTTAAATAAAAATACCAAAACTGCAAACTTATCAAGTTGTAAATAATCCGCGTCTCTTGCTTATTCCTGAAACATTTGCTCGAGTGTTTCGGTCTGCAAAATATTCCGTTTTGTTGTGGAATGTAGAATTTCTAACAGAAAATGGGACAGGTGGCTCATGCATGCTAGCATTGTAAGGGTTTGGTTTATTCTTGCTTCTTTTTCACATTAAATTATTAGCTTCGCTTGTAACTGTTTCTCTTGTAAATTGACATAAATAAATTAACATAAAAAAGAGATAGCCACTTACCAGTGGCCAACAAATTCAAAGTCAATTCAATTTTAAAATGAATTTCAAAACGCACTTGTAACATGGTGGAATTGACATTGTCAATTGCAAACTTAAAAGTAATTAAAACTCAAAACATAATTGTGTGTAGAATTTAGGGTATATTGTCCGTACAGAATAGCTAGTTTTCTTTACGCCAACAGTAAGTTTTTTTAATGCAAGAATAAAAAAATGTAAGAAAGTTGTTTACAGAATTCCCGTTTGTAGTTTTTCTGTAACAGCGGGATTGACTGTAGCAAGTCTGACGCGGCGAAATGAGAAATAGCCTGGGTCTGACGGGCGTGGATTAAATCTCTTTCTTCTCGTAGGTTCACGTTCATTTATAACATCTGTGACATTCTTATAGCTCTATCAAACAGGTCAAAAAATAATGTCTTGCAAACCTACTAAAAACCTAGCCTCAAACTAAGAGTGTACATACAATGGCGACTAGATAAGAATAAGGGTTTCACTACGATTTTTATGTTGGGTATAGGCTGCATAAAATCGATTTTCATGCTCTAGTGCATATAAAGTAAAATCGTCATCTAAGTCTCAGACACAGCCACACACATTTACACACGCAATTAAAAAACAAAGTGTTTATTTTGCATTATTGCTGTTTAATTTCCTCACGTTAAGCTAGTTAAGAGTTGTAGAATCAAGAATCATTTTTCAATCAAGATCTTAAATGTCAAGTAGGTTCATATACTCAGTCATAATAAATAGCACGCAAATATTTCAATTTAGGTAGGTATGTCAAAAAATTTTATTGATAAACACACATACACAATACATAAACCACAAATATAAAATTATATAAAAAAGTCATACTTAGTTGTCCATTTTCCATAGGTTTACTCTTAATAACATCAAAGTCAATTTTAGATTCAAAGTATTAACTGAGTAGAAACACTTAACCCCAAGCCAGTCAAATAATTTATTTTTAAATATATTCAGAGGAAGTTCTGTTTATGAATGGGATAGATTGTTGTATATTATTATACAGCTTGAGTAGCAGTTTCTTTTAAACAAGTGAGTATGCATTTTAGATAGCAACAACCTTCCTCGATGTCTTATTGATCAAGTTGCTGTAGTTGATGTAGGTATTTTTTAAACCTTTGTACGAAGTTAAACTTTTTGCCAGCGCCGAAAACTTTCGGGTTTTGCTCGAAACTATTTGGTAGTAGCAGAAGTTTGCCTTTAATTAAAATTTATTGGGAATGCAAGTACCGAAGTCTGCATTCACAAAAGAAATCTTATTTCGCCTTTTGTATAGGTACTTCTCATTCGTTTATTTGCTGTCTCGTTTTCACTGGTAAGTAGATCGTTCTCAATACAACACAAGAGACAAAACGTCCTAAGCGCAAATGTGTTCTCTCAATTAACAAAACTTACATTTTAACATAATTAGTAGGGAATGAATTAAGTATACCTAATGCCAGAGACAAAAATAATTTATGTGCAGTCACGAGCATTAAAGTGTAAACATTAATACATTTTAGAATTTATAATTACAGAATACTTAGCAAGGGAAAAAGCTTTGTTCCTATGATGATACAGTGTAAAGATTAAAGAATGTTTGACTTGTACAATATTGTACATTTATGCGTTATACTGCATACCTAGCACACGTCGTTTTGCAATGCATTTTGTTGGATTATTGCAAAAATTTATTTACGATTCTTACATTTAATTATTCTTGACTAAACAAGGAATTTTTACTCTTATTTTACAGTTTTGAATTACATCGAAAGGAAACCTACATATTCAGATGACCTTGAAAATGCAGCCATAGGCTATCTTTGGATTAAAAAACTCTAATGACAATCGTTCGAGTAGTTAATAACTAAACTTTCAGCATTTGAGACTCATGGTTAAGTTTTCACCAACGTTAGATACTAAACTTTATATGCAAAAGGTGTTACAATACCTAAAATTGGGATAATACAAGACCTACTAAGCTTTACCATGTAGAAACATATTTCTTTTAGGTTTCTTAAGTACTTGGTGAATCTTGCGTGCGTCAGTAAATATATCCTGTAATTAATCGTGTAACGAACACTAGAATAAAATAAGTTTAGTAAAAAACTAAAAACCGACTTCAAAATGAAACTAAAAAGCGAAAAATAATATTGACTAAAACATACGTAATCAGTTCTATTTGGAGTCGGTGCCAGCCATCGAGAGTTAAAATGTGTTTATTCGCACCGACTCCAAAAAGAACTGATTACGTATGTTTTAGTCAATATTATTTTTCGCTTTTTAGTTTCATTTTGAAGTCGGTTTTTAGTTTTTTATTAAACTTATTTTATTTCACAATTTTTAGTGTTAAGTCCTCTATTTTTCCCCTCCTAACTCCGCCAAAAATGACTTTACAGCAAAGTGACCTGGACATATGTTGTTCTTCTGTTGACCACCCACCCAATGGTATAATAAAAATAGGGTGCTATTTAAATTAATGATCAATTTTTCGACGAAATTTATTACAAGTCCCAGACGCCTTTAAAATAAGCTTTAGTTTTCACCTTCCAACTCCGCCAAAAATGACTTGACAGCAAAGTAACCTTAGCTAATGTTGGTCCTCTATGGACCCCCCATCAAGTGGAATGATAAAAATAAGGTGTTATATTGGGTCAATATTTCGACGAAAATTTGTAAGTCTTAAGGAAAGGGTTTTTCTTACACTCTAACCAGAACGGCGGCTATTTTGGTGTCGTTACCATAGGATAAGGTCTTGCATTAAATACCAAGTCAATTTAAGAAAGGTACTTTTAAATTTTTTTTCGTTACTGGGTGTGCGGGTACGCCCCCAGTAAATAAAAATTGGCGGTCTGGTACCTCATAAGCTCCACGTCTGCTCAACACACTGGGAAATACGTTCTGTCGACAAAAAGCAGTATTATCTTCTAACTCCTATCCCTTAAGGAGTTCTGTGGCTTCCATCATCAGGTCAGCAACATGACATGATGATTACCAGACCCAAAAATCAGCATTGAGTCAGAAAATATATGCAAAACATTATGGGTGCCTATAAAAATTGAGGGTTGCCCTCGATTTCCCAAGGATCCCATCATCAGAATCTAATTTGGTGTAAATGGGACCACCTCAGAAGTACCTTTCAAACTAATTCATAATTGATGGCGTAATCGCGTAACAAACATACAAAAAAAAACAACATTTAGACGAATTGAGAACCTCCTCCTTTTTTGAAGTCGGTTAAAAATGATTTTTCAACCTGAGTCTTAACTAACAACAAGGTATCATTTTAACGTATTTTTGTTTGTAGTCTTAAGAATACTGGAGAATACATATAAAATGAAATAATAATAGTAAAAGCGATAAATATGATGTGATTAATCGTTTAATTAAATCCTCTCAATAAAAAATCTGGAAAAGCTGAAGTCCACAATGCGAGCCCATGCCAAAGTTTAGTTGTACTGTATTAGTAACTAAGTTTAATAACAATTATTACAGTTACTAAATTAGCTCAACTAAAGAGTTTATTAAACTTCCTGAAAAACCGACATTTTCGGACACAACTAGCTACTAAATTATACTCGCCATTCGATTTAAATATTCGCTTTATCCGAACTAGACTAGATCCCAAACTACTACTCAAACTTTTCCATTTAAAAACTGGCAAAGCGCGATTCCGATTCTTGCATCGAAAGTTATTTACACACTTGTAGGTATGTAAATAGTTTGATCATCACGCAGCATATCAAATAATTAGTATTAGAAGTAGCCCAGACTATTTATAGGATTGTCTAGTAAGTGCCTGCTTGTTGTTATCAAGGAATTTAGGGTAGGTAATTGCGTTCTTGTAAATTAGGTAGGTCATTGTCTCAAAGCAGACATGTTATAATAGTCGAAGAGAGATATGAAGTACCACTAATGCTAAGTATTTGAAGGACAGAGGCCAATGACAACAGTTAGTGAATTGCTAAGAATGAAGTGTTATTTTATCTAAGTAGTTTTAAGAGAATACGGGCGGTGAACCAAATCAGTAACAGAATAGAGGCCAAAAAAAAGGGACGAAAGGTAGTTATAGACCATCAACTCCTACTCGTATATTATGCGATTCGCTAGATCTCATTAAAAATATGAGCACATGCCCTTAGGAAGTGGCGCGGTAAAAAATATCAATTTCCCGCAGTGGGGGTTAATAATCCAACTCGAGACAGGCCGGCATAAATGGCAGGAAAAATAAAACAATTGAATGAAAAAAAAAAACAGATTTCAAATTTTTTTTTATTAAAAAGAAGGTCAGGTTTTT
Source organism: Anania fuscalis (assembly GCA_950371115.1). NCBI lineage: Eukaryota > Metazoa > Arthropoda > Insecta > Lepidoptera > Crambidae > Anania > Anania fuscalis. Next base: position 2,699,709 of record OX493337.1, read on the forward strand.
CTTAGATTTCTTTTTTTTTTCTTTTCGTTGAATTTGCTGGTGTATGTAGTAGGAACAGGCCGGTTATGTGGTTAGAATGTAGATTGAAACTTTAAAAGAATAGCAAAGGAAAATAGTCTAATGGTGAATTTAATTTGATGTCATATCATTTATAACTGTATTTACGTATGTGCAGCTTAGTTATTTAGTCAGCATAATATAAGCTTTGCTCAGTTTGGGAGTAAAAAATTAGTATATTTGCTGCAACAATTTACTATAACTATTTCTAAATAATTTACCTTGTCTATCGTCGGCTAATCTATTACGCTGTAGCTATTAAGTCGTCGTCTTGTCACGCCACACGCCATGCTAGTAGATAAATCTAGGATCGATCTACCGCATCTCGTTATATAGACTTCAATTTGATTTAGATTAGGATTGGTAGGTTTAAACTGACCAGCAGGGCTAGCATGCGCGCATCATTTATTTTGTCAATACACAAGACAAATTTTGTCTTCGACGATAATTTTGTCGTTTTCCCTAACCTTACGGATCATAGACGTCTTGAATCCTTTTTCTTAATATTTTCAGGGTCTCCCGTTCTTCGTACCCACTTATTTTAACGTTATAACACGGCATTGCCATTTTATTTCGTTTTTTTTTCTTTGTTATCGTCGAAGACAAAACGACATATTTACGTCAAAAGTCAATAAAATACCACGACAAAATTTTATCGTGTTGCGCATGCTAGCCGTGCTGACTTAAATATCAGGGCCATAACCATGAACTCTTAAAACAATCTCAAAGTTGTCAAATCTGTCAATTTTGGTACGTCATTTCATACAAAATTTGACAGAAATGATAATGTTTGACAGATTTGTGATTGTTTTAACAGTTCATGGTTAGGGCCCAGCAATAAAGAGTTGTTTTGGAAAACAAAAGAAGTGCGGTCATAGATTAGTAACTGAACAGATAATTGTTTGAAGCGGAAAATAAGGCTAACCAGGAAATATTCATTTTATTATCGTTATTTAGGTCGTCATTTTTTTGGTCCCGTGGAAGTCCACTTCAGGGCATAGGCATTTCCTTTAAAACGTCACAGCGAGCGGCTCTGGCTATTGAAACACGTCTCAAAAATAGCTTTGCCTTTCTACTGATTTATTGATGGTAAAGAGAAAACAGGAACTTACTAAACACAAAAAGGTTTTAAAGGTTCCAAACGTCTGAATAAAAAACGGAACCCGTAAGAGAAAGTCTGTCTGTAACTAAAATAAATGAATTTTGAATATGAAGGTCACTATTTGGTGCACAGGCTATGTACCATGTCAACATTGGGTAATAAATAAATTAGTAGATAAAAATTATATACTGTCTTGCAATTTAGATATCAAACTTTATTTTTGTATTTTGCAATAAATATTTTTCAATAAAACTTAGCGTTCTAACTCTTAGAAACTAACGATTATTTAAACTATGAAAAATTATGGAAAAATTATGTATTACGGAAAAACTAAATCACGGAACCATCTTCACACGAGTTCAACTCCCACTTGTCAATTTTTTTCGAATTCGATTCCTATTATTTCTTTATCATCAAAATGAACTTACAATATTTTTTTTATTTCGTACTAAAACTTAATTAGAGCACCAATTTTTAAATATATTTGCTGTAATGGAGATACTGTATTTAATAATGCTTTTACTTTGAACATTGTACAGTTAATATTTTCTCGAAAAAGCTTTTGTTAAACGACTCCTACTTACCGTCATAATGAATATTGTTCGAGTCGCTCTTTGGATAAGTGGGATAACAATTTGTTTTTGGAAATACGAAACAGAAATCTAATTTATGACATAAGCTTGTTTTATTAAAAATACAAATCTTTAGAGGGATATTGGAAACGATTATCTGTTTACCTTAACAGTATTTTAATTAAATTATCACAATTATACAAAAATGATAATAGGATATGATAAATAAATGTTAGGTACGTATTTGTCTAAAAGACTTCTTTAAGTTAAATTGTTTTTTTAACAGTTGTTTATTTCTACGCTCTATGTTTTAATAAAGTAAAAAAGTTACTTAAATGCTTTTAGGTTGTGTTTGTTAAAAGTTTTTGTCGTGCTACCACAAGCCCTTTGAGGACTTTGGACTTGTTTTACCGGAGCTTAGTCCTCGGTATAACTTATAATACGACATTATGCTTAGAAAGCAACTTTTCGGAATATTTAGGTAATATTCTTAAAGAATATAGCTCAATTTTGGCTCCAGAAAGAATAGAAAACTATTGCTATAGTGACGCGAGATAATATTTTAAATCCTTTAATCCCTTTTAAACTAACACAAGTATTAACTAGGTACAAAAACTTACCAGCTCAAAAAGCCAATGAAAAAGTGTGTTCATTATAAACCAGCCAAAAAATTCCGCTCCATTCATTTGAAAAGAACAAACTATCGGAAACACAGAGTTAGAAAGTAGGGCACGGCGGGTTGCGACGGGTGCGAAGTGTGACGCGCGCGGGATCACTGGCGACTACGACCGTAAGCTGTGCTACGCGCAACAGGCTACGGCGGCTACGGCTGCTACGGCTACGGGCCGTGCGCCTATTCGTAGTCAGTAGCATTTTTCGTTATTTGAGCCTCAAAATGAGATCAGTGTTCAAACGAATATGTTGGCTTATGTTTAGTATGATTAAAGATGATGGTTTATAGAACAAACATAATACCATTACAACAATAAATCTTATTCTTAAAGTTAGATTTTAGGGCATTTGTTATAATACGTTGATATTTGGTTAGCAAGCAAAGTTTTTGACTAAAATTTGTCATCTAGTCTAGATGATGATAGATGGGTCTACTATTTGATTTTATTGTGTTCCTACGAAAGTGATACCAATTAAAATAACACTTTAAGAAGTGATTTTGCAAATGTAGCTAAGCACTGTTTTATAGTAAGCACATAAATACTCAAATATGAGTATACATAGTTCTTTCAGTAGCATGGACTTTAATATCATATTATTCAAAAGGAATTAGGTATAAACTTCCGAAAAATCGAATTGTGTAATTGTGTAATTTTATATATTCAGCTACGCTGTAGAACTAAACTCACATTATGAAAATACATTTTCTCCCACTAACGATATTTAAAGTGCTAAGTTCTTTACAGGTTCTTGGAAAACCGTTTCACTTGATTAAAATTGTATAAGCAACAACTTATTTAATCGATAAACTCGACGATAAGTTTAATATTATAAAGCTAATGGCTTCCTTGAACTTGCATCAGTATAATATTCTAGACTAGCGACCCGCCGCGGCTTCGCACGGGTGCAATGCTGATACTAAATAAACTACATTATACATATAAACCTTCCTCTTAAATCACTCTATCTATTTAAATTAAAAAAAAAACGCATCAAAATCCGTTGCGTAGTTTTAAAGATTTAAGCATACAGAGGAGGGACAGAGAAAGCGACTTTGTTTTATACTATGTAGTGAAGTATTTGTATTTACTTGTTTATAAAACTAGTACAACAGACATATTTCTACACAATACGAATAATAGAGATTGCTTATTTATAATTGTACAGTTAGTAGGTAATCGTCTTTGTGTAAGTATTTTAATGTTGAATAAGCACTAACCTACTTTTTAAGTGTAATATAATAGATATCTAAGATACAAGCTAATATTGCTTTGTTTAGGTATCGACTTCAGAATTATTAGATTAAACTGTATATCTTAAGTTTCATGTATTTATGCTAAGTTTTTATACAGAAACAAATTTATCTATCTATGGTATTAGGATAGTCCTAGATTGTGATTGGAGAGTCAACAAAAGATAAGAAAGCCATTACATAGATAATAATGAAAAATTGTTATCACAATCACACCTATTATCTAGGCCCAAACTAAGCAAGGCTTGCACTATAGCGACTAGATAATGGAAAACCTACTTAAATACTTTCACAAACACCCATGACTAAGTTTAAAATGCTCATCACATAAACATTTGCCCATTACGGGATTCGAACCTGAAACCGTCTGAGTTTTTAGTCCGAAACGCGAACCACTACACAAAACGGTTTTCATCAGATAGTCCTTATCCTAGCAATATTAAAAATGCGAAAGTTTGTAAGTAAGGATGTTTGTTACTCTTTTACGCAAAAACTACTGAATAGATTTGGATGAAATTTTCCACACATATAAAATATTATCTGGATTGACATAAATGATACTTTTTATCCAGGTTTAATGTTCCTGTAGGATATATTGAGTAAAGTAAAGACCACACGAGCGAAGTCGCGGGCAACAGCTAGTTACACATTATACAAAGTTAATTGTACGGACAACAGCACGTCGACCAACCACAAAATGTCAAATTTTCTCATTTGAAAATGAACTCTATATGTCAGGCTTAAAGTTAAAAATCTATTGGAGAATTTTTGACTTTTGGGGTAGGTCGACGTGCTGTTGACTGTACAATTAAACGTAATGATTTTTTTACAGAACATTTTACAATTTAGGCAGACGTATCGCTAATACTCGTCGAGGTATAGGACAACTACAGAAAAGTTATTGGTAGAGGACAACTATAGAAAAAGGGTTGTAATCCTGTAGTAAGACAATTTTCGTTTGCGAATAAAAAAATTAAACAACGAATAGTAAAAAAAAACGGCCAGGTGCGAGCTGGAATCGTGCACCGCTCCGCAAAAGTAAACGTTGTGATTACTTTGATCAATTTTCCGATTTTTTTACTTTACTTATGGTGTGTATATTGTTTCTTGTTAAGTTTCATGGTTGTAGGTTAATTGGAAGTACCTAAGTTTTAAATACCTTGAGAGTATTAAAAATACAGCATAAACAACCGTATCTTTTGTTGGCATTGACTTTTAAGTTTAATATTTTCATAACTTTCAGGGATTGCATACTTCAGTATTTAATATTAATTTCAGCTTAATACCTTTACGCGTTTATGCGGCCTATCTTTACGACGGGGTTTGAAAAATTTCGATCCAACCGCTTGGACAGTTTCTACAAACCTGTTGGTAATCTCGTCCACTGACTCGCAGTTCTCTAGGCATTCAAAGCGATTTGACAATTCAAGCTGAAATTAAGCTCTCGGGGCAGTAGATATAGGCATTAGAAAGTCGGAGTATATACTTCATTAAACGGGACTTCGAGATTGACGTTAATTTTTAATGTGCTTCTGACCATTCGGTGATCGCTTTCAGTTTTCACCCTGTGAATTACGGAGACATCATTGAACACTCGTCTTTTTGTGGTCATGATGACGTTTTATTTGAGGAGGGCTAGACAAACTGTGATACCATGCGGATTTCTTTTTACCTTTCTAGTTACGGAACCATAAATGTTGGAATATTTTAAAAACGTATTTTGTTATCATCCAGTTCGATGTATGAGACGCTTAAAAGGGTTGCACAGATTGTAAATTTTTACTGCTTTATTATCCTTTTTACTTTTTTTTTGTTCCGTATTGCCCTTATAATTATTTGTGTTGTTTTAGTTTCGTCTCGTGTTCTGCTAAGGTATGAGTGAGCAGCGGTGTATCGATCTATTGGAGCCTGCCTGGTTTCTTCGACTGATTCCGAGCCAGAGGGATTTGGGATTCTTTGGTGGTTCCATATACCGTTGTTGTAACTACTCGTCCCACGTCGGGGTCTCCAAAACTCCAAAACCAGCGTCGTTATGGCTTTAAATTGGCTGTAACGGCTAACGCTGAGTGGGAAAACCTTTTTGACATACTTTTTAAATGATTAAATTAATGCTGTTTGTAATTGTGTTTAAGTGTGTCAAATAAATGTTCTCTATTCTATTCTAAATGTAAAACAGAAAAGTAAAGTTAAATTTCGCCAATCTCAATTTTAAATGCTCGTGAAAGTTTTGTTTGTATCCCTGTGCTTTCAAACTGCAAATGCAAGTGGCGCACTATTCAGGCCAAGGACAGTTTTGCGCCAGCAAAATTGTAGTACATTGTTATAATTTTGTAACCGCCATTAGTAGACAAAAATCTATTTTAATCAGCCACCCGGTATGAGTATAAGGGCTTTTACAGATAACAGATTTTTGAACCAGATAAAGCTATGCGGAACAAAATAATGGGATATACAACAACATCGACATCGTGATTTTATTTTTATAAAAATGCTAGTCAAATATTTATTCATGTCAATTGTATTCAAATCGATTTTATTTTCAGATGCTCTATACATTATCATCAAGGCTTGCAACTCAGTTTGTATGGAGCAGCTAAAAAAAAAATCTAAGGGGCTAAAAAGATTTCGATGTTGATATAGAAACAGTTATTGCATGTAAACAGCTGTTCGGGAATGTCCCATTCTTATGTACACCCAGCCGTGGCAGATATTTTTAAAACACCGTATACACCTACCTAAGAAAATTTTGTTTTCTGAATTTAATCAAACCGGATATCGAACCTGGAACCTCGTACAATGCATATAACACACCACTACACCAATCGTCGTCAAATTGAAATGTATTTTTAAATAGCGCTTTAAACTTTCTTGTTGCATCTTTTCAATTCGGCCGAAACGTCGGGACCATAATAAAAATAGGTATGTGTTGCATATATACCCGTGTTTATAGTGTTTGTATTTTAAAGTTCATGAGTTGCTTAATGACATAAATAGTCCACCAGACGAAAAGTAAGTCGTCTGTAGAACCCCTAATAAGCGTTGCGCAGCAAAACGTGTTAATTAAATTGTTCCGGTTTGTCGGTCAAACAAGCGGAGCCTTCGAAACTGTTGCGTAATTTGACTGAAAATGTTTAATAGGAAATCTCTTTGACAATATTTACTTTGTATTAGAAAATTAGGGACAACTTATTGCTTTTGCAAAGTTCGTTTTCGTTTTCGTTTTCAGCTTGATCTGGGAATCGACTTAAAGAAAGCTCTGATCCTAAGGTAAGTAGCTAAAGCACTTGTGTTATAGAAATAAGAAATAATGACGGTAACACAACACCCAGACCCGATTCCACATAGAAAGGTTTGTATTCTATTTTGCCCCGGCCAGGAATCGAATTTGAAACCTCAGAGATGGTACCACCATGACCGGCATGCTCGCCACTTGCCTACAGAGGTCGTCAAATTCAAGGTCAAACCTATTTCAATTGTATGTTAATGTTAGCGAGTCGTGTCAGATGAATCAACATTTTAAATTGGTTAGCTATTCTTTAGACAATGTTTCAACTATGTCTATCTTTTTTGAAAAGGTCAATTATGTCCTACCCTTATCATTTGCCTCGGGTGAGACCAAGTATGAAACATAGATGAGGGTTGATAGTTGTTGTTGCAACATTGTCACAACAGGGTATGCAAGTACCATGTTCTAATAGTCAACGCTATGCACGCACGGAACTCTATACAGTATTCTATTTAGCTCTATACCTCATCTGTGGCATAGTGGAGCTTCCATACAGAAGACGCAGTAGCTTAAATTACCTACGTCTTTCTGTAGAAAAAAAGTTCAAAAAACGACAAAACGCTTCGAGAAAAGATAGGTAGTAGTTACTTTCTGCTCTTTACTGCACACTGTGGTGTGTGGTGTGCAATAAAGAGTATCTACCTATAAACAATCCTAATTATTCTTTTTTTTACTCTGGGAATTTTTGAAGAGGTGCCACGAAGTGTCATAATTACCGTAGAACTGATAACCAGTGAGGTATACGAACTTTTGAGTGCAGGCTACGACTAAGCAAGCAGCGTAGTGAAACCGACAAGATGAAGAGGCGAAATATGCGAAAGTAAGAAGCTAGAAAATAACTCGCACCTTTGTGCGATTTAGATCTTTATCTAAATGCATTTAAAGGTCAACCTTTGTCCAATTATAGTAGACTGGACGTGGGTTGATCATATTTTTTCAGTCTATGACGAAATACTTATATGTTAGATAATTCTTGATACTTATATGTGATTAATTTTAAGACAAATGTATGCAGGCAAATACTGTGCTTCGTTTTTTTATTAGTCATGCTGTTTTATTTACAGAATACCATCAACTCTGCTAACCTGCTTAATATCCTCTGTTCTATGCTTCATAACTTAAGATGACCCTTACAAATATGGCAAGTAATGTTTACTATCTATTTAGCAGAGTTCTCTAGGCAGAAGGTGTAATCGAAGGTTGAACAATGTACCTAAGATTTCTTTAAGATGTAAATAAGGTTTGAAACCTGGCCAGCAACAAAAAAAAAATACCCTGGAACGACTAACTGAATTAAAACAGAGACTGCACCGTCGCGTTGCGTTAAAAGCGACCTGACAGAACACGCCGGATCTATGAGTAATCGTACTGTGTCCATCTTTATTATGCCTTAGTCCAGCTGAATATTTGAGAGCCCGCGGGACGAGCGCGCGGCTTCGCAAAATGGATGCCAACAGCTATGAATACGGAATCAGTTGACACTTTACAACGTGGTTGCAGCTCGACACTTTAATTAATATAAGCAGCGCCACCAAGAAGTGGATGGGATCATCGAAAACGGATCTTATGTGAAACTAATCAAAGTATAGTTGTGGTCAATTAATAAAACGTACTTTCGTAAATTGGTTCTGGGTGTGCTAGAAAACGGCCCTGGGCCCTGGCAAAAAATTAGAAATTAACCTCGAAAATTAGTATTACTTCGAGATTATGGCAATTGCTCTATTTTCTACATAATTTTTATCTTTTAATTAGTACGAGGTGAGATGTTGCTAGCTTGTCAAAACTTAACAAAAAATTGTGTATGCGGGGATACTGTTTAACTATTTTCAATATAAAAAAAGGAGTCAGCACAAGAAAACAGAACCTTTATTGCTCTTTACCAACTAACTAAGTCGATCTAAATAAACTCAAGTCGATCTGACTATCACAACTGAGCTACTAAAATGTGACCGAAATCGAAATCATAAAAACCACCTTGCTTCATTAAATAGACGATCAGCTGTTACGATTTATTTAAGCAAGTATTTTCTTGTAGTTTCTATTTTCATCTTTTAGTAAAAGTTATAAAGTTAAAGTGGTGTATTTGAGCAGAAAAATGTGCCTTTAAGGACTCCAAAAGTCCAAAACCAAATAAAATTTACCGTATAACCATTGAAATAAAAATCATACACACTCAGACATTCATTGAATATTTGATCGTAAGTTCGAAAGAGGTCACGATCGAGGCAAATTGGCTGCTGCCTGAGAATGGAAACGAGCCATGTGAGTTCGGAAACTAAATACGTCTGTCACATAATACCCAAGAAGAAACAGAGAACCCAGTTTTACTGTGTAAAAAATTAAAAGTAAATTAAATTTGTTTCTGCAATCACACCAATAAACTAGCCCCAAACTAAGCAGAGCTCAAGTATGGCGACTAGGAAACAGATAAATATATTAAAAATTCATGACTAAGGTACAAATGCTAGTGGTCATTACACAAACATAAACCATTTGCAAGATTTGAACCCACATCCACCAGGCTTGGTAGTCCACCCAAATGTTTGGATGATAAGCACAAGCGTTTGTACCCAAGTCATGTCTGTTTATATATTTTTATTATTTACACACTAATTACAATTATCATACTATTTGGGGTTTTTATTCATTTAGTTGCCACATGAGCAATAAAAAAGGAGTTGTGATGTTTAAAAACTAAATACACTACAGTGCATTCAACCAAAGAATGGCATCTAATGTTATTAACATTGTTTAAAAAGGTGAATGGGTTTATCAATACAAACAACTTTTCTAGGCCATAACCATGACTCTTAAAACAATCTCAAAGTTGTCAAATCTGTCAATTTTACAAAATTTGACAGCAATGATAATGTTTGACAGATTTGAGATTGTTTTAAGAGTTCGTGGTTACCGCCCTGTGCCCTAACCATTAACTGTTAAAACAATCACAAAGTTGTCAAATCTGTCAATTTTGGTACGTCATTTCATACAAAATTTGACAGAAATGATAATGTTTGACAGATTTGTGATTGTTTTAACAGTTCATGGTTAGGGCCCTGGACTCGAATTGTACAAGCTCTGCTTAGTTTGGAGGTAGATAAATTGTTGCTGTGATTATCGAAAATGATTAATTTATTTAATTTGAAACTCATAGCAACTTAGAAAACTATAGTAAAACAAAACAAACTTTGAAAATAACCCTATGTAATGGAAGGTAGAGATTTGTATCCAAATTCGACGCTTGCGCAGACAAAGTCGTGACACCGCTAAAACATTATAATATCTATCAGTTCGGTATTGTAACGTTTAAGACCGAATTATAATAATCGAATCTAATTTGTGATAAGATTAGATTGATCATGGCTAATAATATTGGCTAATTCGATTTAATTCATAGTGTAAGTGTCAGTGCCCGGGTGCACATTTCGGTATGTAGTTTTTTTTAAATTTAAAGTGGCAAGAGAATATTAATTTATAATGCTTATCTTACTATTGTTATAACTATTTTGCCATGTCATGTTAGTTATGAAATAAAATAAATTATGTATCGATTATAATAATTTTAATTACTTGAAAAAAATTTAGAGTTAAACAAAAATTCGTTTTATAAATTGACCAGAATGAGAAATCGAACCTGGAACTGCGTTCAGGGTGAATCGCCAAGCCACTATGCCATTTTGGTTACTATTCAATTGAAGTATAACGGCGTATCATTGTAATTCGTTTGTCCAATCTTTAACATCCTCCGACACTACTGTAATGATTTCGATAGAGTTTTCACTAGTAACATCTTTTTTTCCGCGTGCACCATGCGGTAACGCAAGTAAGAGTGTCAGTTAAGTGGTTCTATAGTGTTACTAGCTGACCCGGAAAACGTTGTTTTGCCATATAAATATTTTTTAAGTAATTTCTGTTACGGGTAGACAACCCTTATCACTAAGGGGTATGAAAAATCGATGTAAGCCGATTCTCAGACCTACTCAATATGCTCACAAAATCTCATGAGATTCGGTCAAGCCGTTTCGGAGGAGTACGTCAACGAATATTGTGACACGAGAATTTTATATATAAGATTAAGGTAAAAGCGCACCAGAAGCCCAATTCCCGTATTTTAACAATAGCCGCAATCCAGTGTCGTGTCGGTCCCAATACTATCTTACTATCTAAGACGGTATTCTTGTAATCTTTAACTTTTAATACTTACATTAAAAGCATAAAATTATCGTAATGCGACTGAAAATTAGACAAAAAATATTTCATATTGATTTCTTGTATTTACAGCTGCATTACGAACCGTTATTGCGTTTTTTTTGTTATAAGAATACCGTTTCTGATCGTAATATAACTTTAGTTTAGAGAATTCAACCAACTTTTTAGTGGCGTTGCGATAGATAAAAGAGTTTTTATATTTATAATTTCAAACAAGATTCATTATTTAACGCATAAGGCGCGTACAGCAAGGACAAAACCTGTGCGTCTACCTTTATCTCACGCTTCATCACGAAAACCTTATTAAATCAATCGATTATTACTGATTAAATAATCGAGTAATATCCAGTGATATGGAGATATTTCCTTAATCGCATGAATTCTTTAATTAATCTCATAAACCACCTCATAAAATTTAAATGCAAGAAGTCTAAGGAATTCTAAGGTACATCCTGTTTTAGTTCTGATTAAATTTCTTGTAAGCTCAAAGAGTTAGCTTTCGTGATAGCAAAATCTTCAAAGTTTTCGTTCTTAGTTGCACTTTGAGCTTTATAAGTTAGATTCATTCAAGTGAGTGCACTAAAATAACACTAATGTACTGCTTGTATTTTTATTCAAGAGTCTTAATACTATATTATTATAGGCTTTCATTGTTTTTGTCTTAAGCTTTTAAAAGTTTGTGAACTATTAAAGGTCGTTTTTGTATAAGATCATTTTTGTTGGGTACCGACCTACTTATTTAAATTGCTTGTGATATTTTATTTCAATGGATATATTTAAATTACGTACTAAACAATAATGGCCTTACTACAGAAAAGATAGAGTCGTATTAAACACTCGTTTATAATTATTCAACCAATTTGAAATGTTGACACAGCAGGGTCCTAACCATGAACTGTTAAAACAATCACAAATCACAATACATCATTTAAAATTACAAGTATTTTTTTACAACCTCAATTTTAGCAAATTTCATCATAATTTGATTAGGTTTTATCAATACACAGGTTTTCCAATTTACGATTTCGTATCCTTAATATCTACAAAATTGTACCTTAGTCTTTCAATTTAAATTGGTCGCAACACAACTAATATCTAATCTCGAATGCTAGATGTCATCTTTCCATTCTATCGGATGGGCAAATCCAACTTGAAATATAAGGAGACCTATAGGTACATACAGTGTGCAAAAGTATCATATATTATTATCAACCTTATGCCCTTACAATAGAAACATAAATAGGCAAACTGTTGCTGTTGACTGTATTTATTGTTTCCACACGAGTGAATCAGTGCTATTTATAAAATTATTCAACCCAAGTTTTTTACTTGAGCGGTCAAAGTTGGCGATTCCGTCCAAAGGAATCAATCGAAGTATTCCACGACCGAACCTTTGCCCCTTTGCCATATCTGGATCTCACTTTTTTATTTTATAGCTGGAGCTCGCCAAATACGTGCTTAGAAACTTATTTATTATTTCATATTTATTCGTTCGCCAAAGCAACTTTGACAACGCACCTCATGTTCTTAACAAAATGCCAGAGTCAATGCGTAACACGTTTCAAACGAAAACTTTACCATTTCTTTACAGAGAAATGTTATTTATATTTAACAGATTAAACTTTGTAAAACACGTGCAGTCCTTTTTTGTGTGAAAATTATTGTATAAATTTATTGTGTAAATTAATTTTGTAGCATCAATTGCATACTGATAGGGCTGGAAATAGCTGATGTCTAACAGCGCCTCACGATTTGATTTTTTAATGAAAAAAATCTCCGTCTCACACACAAAACGAGCACCAAAAAACTAGGTGTCATGCAATCACTTGGTATCTAATAAGTTAATATAGTAAGGTCCTGTTTCACAATCTACGGATCAAGTTATGTAAAAGATAAAAAAATATGTCAAGAATAAAAGTGCTTGAAAATCGTGTCAAAAATCGTGTTTATCCTTCAGATAAGTATAACAGTGAAAACTACAACTTATTTTTATAAATAAATAAATATAAATATAAATATTGGACAACATCACATACATTGCTCTGATCCCAAGGTAAGTAGCTAAAGCACTTGTGTTATAGAAATCAGAAACAACGACGGTACCACAACACCCAGACCCGAGCCAATATAAAAAAATTCGTTTTCTAAATTGATCCGACCGGGGATCGAACCCGGAACCTCAGAGATGGCGGCGCCATTTAAAGTTCGACGTGCTCGCCTTTCGGCTACGGAGGCTACGTAAGTAAAATATAGCTTATTCAGAACTAATGCAGAACTTATCCGTAGGTACATTGTGAAACAGGCCGTAAGTATAACATTATGAATTATGAAAAACAATTGGCAAACATATTGAAACATTTTTTTTTTACCTTATTGTAAAATTTTTATTGTCATTACACATCGAAGACAAATAATTAACCTTATTTTTGGAATAATGTGTAAATATAATGAAATATAGACATTATACAATAATAAGATGATATTTTTATATGTCTAAGATTGTCACTTTTCATAATACCTACATAAATTGGGTAAATAGTAGTGTGGAAATACCTATTAATATACAGCTACAGCTTGGCTTGGCGATTTGGCTTGGCTTTTAAAAGCTTTAGGGTTCGAGTCCCACCTGAGGTCGATGATTTTTTTCAAGTGTTATTTATCTTCAATTAAACCTTGCATGGAATTGCTAAAAACAAAATTTACTATGTTTAAGCATTTCTGATCTTAACCAATAGTTAAATATTTGTAAAAAATATTTCTATAGGGTGTTGACGGTAGTATACTACTCAGCTATACATATAGCTACAACATTGATCAGAATACGCTGGCTTTGACAGCGAGAAAAAACACTTGAAGAATTTCATCTTGTCACGTGACGTCCTCGGTAGCTTAGTGGTCAAAGCACTCGCCCGGTATGCGATGGGACGTGGGTTCGAGTCCCACCTGAGGTCGATGATTTTTTTCAAGTGTTATTTATCTTCAATTAAACCTTGCATGGAATTGCTAAAAACAAAATTTACTAAGCTGTAGCGAATTAAAAAAAATATGAAGATTGAACTCGCAAACGACAAAAAGAAAGTGCATTATGAAGAGCCCTATGTCAATCAGTGGGCTGACATAGGCTGATTTAATTATGATGATGATGACGATAAATACAGTCTATTAACTCAGCATTTTATGACACGAAAGATGATAAGATATGTGTTTGATAATTTTCAATTAAATACCTAATATTTCAGTTTTACTAATGTATTATCTTGGCTCGTGAATTATTAGATATTTTCAGTTTACGAAATTGAGCAATGTACTTATTTATGAAAGCACGTAATCAGATGTTCTGATAAAACTGGTTTTACTGTTCAAATGACATTGAAACAGTACAAAAAGGCTAAGAGCGAGTCAGACAAGGGCGCAAAGGGTTTCGTACTAGATGTGTAAATAATTCGTTCTTTAGCGGGAATCAAATATTTTGACCGCTTTTAACAAGGTTTTAAAAAAAAATTGACTTATCTTGTCTTTCATCATCATCATGTCAGTCTATTGCAGTCCACTGTTGGACATAGCCTCTAAAGAGCGCCAAAGAGAACGATCTCTCGCTTTTTTCATCTAGCCATATTACTAAGGTCGTCTGTTTATTCGAGCTCAGGGGCGTCCAACACTATGTTTGTCTTTGCTTTTAAAAGACTTAGCTTGTCTTTCATCATCATCAATTAGCCTATTACAGTCTACTGTTTGGACGTAGCCTCTAAAGAGCGCCAAAGAGCACGATCTCCCGCTTTTTTTATCCAGCCAATGCCAACCATCTTCTTAGGGTCGCGTCGTCGGTTCATTCGAGCTAGAGGGTGTCCTACACTACGTTTGTCTTCGCTTTTACGTCATACGTCATTCCTATGAGTCGCCTAATTGCCCTGTATTCAAAAATTCGAACCAACAAACTTAATTTAGTATTTGTGGAATTCGAGTACACCGTTTGTATCGTATCGTATCTTAATCTTACTGATAGCGATAAACCTTATCGTCAGTCGATTTTGTGTCAGTGTGATTTATCTTGTTTTTTCACAGAATTTACTTGAAGAATATTTTGATGAAATAAAAACTGCGTACTTAGGTTGGTAAATAATTATTTTGATACAGTAGTATAAAAGCTTATAGGTATGGGACTCGTCAAAATTAATCTTATGAGCCCAAACTTAAATGTTTTATTATGAGCCATTTAATAAATCAAATATATACGTTTTGGCTCCATCATCGGATCCGCACGATGGCATTAAATTTTCGTACTCATATTTAGATTGCACCAAACGTAAAACCTATGTAATTTATTGACTAGTTGTAGTTCGCTAATTCAAAGCTAGGTTGCAGGTGATAATCCTGCTAGGAGCTTAAGTCAGTGTTATGATCACGAACTTGTATTCAAGTCATGAATGTATATAAATAAATATTGGACAACATCACATACATTGCTCTGATCCTAAGGTAAGTAGCTAAAGCACTTGGGTTATAGAAATCAGAAACAACGACGGAACCACAACACCCAGACTCGAGCCAATATAGAAAAGTTCTTTTTCTACATTGACCCGACCGGGAATCGAACCCGGAACCTCAGAGATGGCGACGCCAAGTCCGGCGTGCTGGCCTCTCGGCTACAGAGGCCGTCAAATATATGAATGTATTAAAGTATGTGTATCTATTATCTGGACGCCATTATCACCATTTAATACGTGGATTAAGGATAAGCTTGCCTCTTTATATTTCGGACTGCTTAAAGTAGGTAATGCATTCATGGAAAATGTATGTTGTTTTATGGTTTGTTAACAAATTACCAGAGTCTATTGCTGAACTACTCATAGTTAAATTTATATCGCATATTAAGATGATTCTTAATAAAAAATAAGTTTAAAAAACTATAACCCGACTACGTAAGAAAGTGGTCTCAAAAGGACGAAACAAGTAAATAATTCAGATAGAAATCCAGAAATGCACTAGTACAAAAATGGTCAAGGTAGAGCCGTGGTCGCACCCACTGTAACCTACCATCACAGTACCATGTCTTTTCAATGGAAGTGTTCCTGGCACCCACATAATCATAGTAGGTAAGTATACAGTGGGTACGACCACGGCTCTACCTTGACCATTTTTGTACTAGTGCATTTCTGGATTTCTATCTGAATTATTTACTTGTTTCGTCCTTTTGATACCACTTTCTTACGTAGTCGGGTTATAGTTTTTTAAACTTATTTTTTTATTTGATATTTTTCTGTTTCCTGAACGAGCAAATACACTAGCCGTGTAGTATCTACAATTCTACATCGTAGCATTCTAAGAAAAAAAGTTAAGGTGAGCTGACACGCGCGCAGCACGCGATCCGTTAAGCCTTGACCAAACCAACGCGTTCATCCTGCGTGCGCGATGGCGTGCACGGTAGCGTGCAGATATTTATTTCAAATGATACTCTTTAAATTTTTTTCATCTTCAATAACTGCTGCTAATAGAATAATTTCAGCTTCGATTTTAGTTTCGCTATCATCCTTTATCACCAAATTCATTAGGAGTATGTTTGGAACGGAAGGCAGACGTAGACTGGACTGAACGCGTACCTAGGCCGCGCGTTTGGTGTGCACTGGCCTTGTACGCGAGAAGTCGCCAACGCGCATGCATATATGCAGGCTGAACGCGTTGGTTTGGTTGAAGCTTAACTGCAATCGTTTGGTGCGCCTCCATATTTAGCGCAACTTCTTCTTCTTTGCGTGTCGACTCAGGCTTTCACATATGTGAAGACCAAAACTCAGCCACCGATAGACCACTATCGGTGGCCTTGCAAAGATCTTCGCGTGTGCAGGTGTAGGGACACGCTGGGCATGTCAGAAGATGAGCCATTGTCTGGGGGGAAATACCGCATAGACATGCACCCTCCAAGCTGTAACCCCACCTGTGCAAGTTCTCCCTGCTTCGGCCTACCTGGGTCCGTAACCTATTTAAGGACTTCCAGGTTGCCCAAGGCAGATCATTTCCAGGGGCGAGTCGCTCTGATAGCTCTATGTTTGGGTCTATGGGGTATTTCAACTTCCATTGCTTTAAGCAGGCGTCTTTAGCATCCCCGTCCAGAAGAGGAACTTTCTTGATAAAGTTCTGGCGACTTTTTTCCCCTTTGGGCTACCGGCACGTGCTGGTATAAGGGGTGCCGTGGGTCCTTTTCTTTTTTAAGACGCTCTAGAGCGCTTGCCACATCCCTGCGGACGTCTGGGGGTGCGACAGCCAGTGCATACAGCATGCCAACGGGAGTTGGCCTTAGACAGCCCGTGATAATTCGGCATGTTTCATTTAGTGCGGCATTTACTAGATGTGTGTGTGCTGAACGGCACCAGACTAGACTGGCGTATTCGCCAGCTGAAAAGGAGCGGGCTAGGCCAGTCGTTCGCAGAGTTTGTGGTGAGGCTCCCCACTTAGAAGATGTAAGGCGACGCAGGATGTTGTTTCGCGTGCTCACTTTCTGCTTGGTGTTAATGCAGTGTTGTTAAAAAGTCAGGGCTCTATCCAATGTTATACCGAAGTATTTTGGAGTAGAACAGTGAGCAATCGGAACATTCTCCCATAGGATGTTGAGTGTCCGCCGAGCCTCTCGATTGCGCAGGTGGAAAGCGCGAGACTGAGTCTTTGAGGGATTTGGTCGTAAGGAATTTTTCTTATTGTAGCAACTAAAGATCTCCAGTGCTCCGCTTAGATTCCTTTCGACCTCCTCAAAGGAAGGCGCTTGAGATGTCAGAGCCAGGTCGTCGGCATAAATAAAGCGTTTGGTATTTAAGCGCAACTCATTCAAGACGTGCATCTAGTTTACTTTCCAGATAGCTCACAGGCAGCACGCGCGCGGCCTGCTGCGCGCGTAACGCGCCGCGAATGCGCGACCTGCGCATTCGCGGCGCGTTCGCCAGATCTGAACGTAAAAAGGAGGGTCTACGCTAACAAACCGAGCACGAGCGAAGTACGAGCGGAACCGTTTCGGGTTCCTCGTTCGCGGCGTCAAGTGTGGACGTACAACGATCACTTTCTTCGAACGTAGTTTTCCGCAGTGTGCTCGCGGCAAATCCCTTTGGGTTCGTCAAAAAACCGACAATGCTCGTGCTCGGCTCCTGCTCGGCTCATTGGCGTAGCGTAGACCCACCTAAACCTAGGCTGCGTCCAAGTCTGGCGAATGCGCCGCGAACGCGCAGCTCGCACGCCTGGATTTTATGCTTGTGCGATGTGCGCGACCTGTGAGCTACCTGGAAAGTGAACTAGAAATGCACGCGCGCAGATCGCGCACTCTGTAAAAGCCTTGCATGAGTTGCGCTAAGGAGGCGCACCAAACTATTGCAGTAACGGAACGCGTGCTGCGCGCGTGCAGCTCGCGAGCGGATCGCGCGCTGCGCCATCATTATTATTGGGGCTATTTCCAGTAATGGTAGTGTTTGTAAATAACAATAGTAAAATAAGTTAAGTAAAGAGCTAAGACAAAAAAAGAGAAAAGAAATGTATTTTTAATAATGTTCATACACTAAAAATAAAAACATTATACCTAGGTCCTTACTCAATACTTAAAATTATAATTAATCATCGTTATTCTCATTACAATTTCTGGCCTAACTAAAACACTAATATCTGCTGCCGTAAAGCGATGTTCTACCTAAAACTGGAACTGGATGGAAAAGATAGCCAAAGATTGGGATCACTGTCGTGCATTGAGAGAGGCCTATATCCATCAGAGACTGACGTCATCACATCATTATCACACCATCATTGTCTGAAGGTACAGTAGGTATCTTGGTTTGCGCTATCTCAAATCTCATTAGTTTTTAGTATCGTCTCTTCTGTCATATGTTCATGGTCAGAATTAACAGAGCGATGCTGCAGTCCGCCCTATTTTACTTGGCTAGCCCCAAATGATAGTTACGTCCAAGTACATTTTCCTCAATGATTGCGTCACCTGCTGCTCCTGCTTCAAATAATGGTCTCTAGACTGCCTTTTACTACCGCCATTCGTACCGTCAGAACTCTGAAGTAATATAGAAATCTTGTAGTTCCAGTCTTCGTAACGCATTACAGTTTTTTCCGTCAGCTTTTTTATTATTATTTATTCTACTATTTGGGTCGGAGACAAATCCAACAAATTATAAACCATGAAAATCGGTCTATCCGTTCTCGAGTTATAAGTGTTGTAGCAAACACGACTTTATTTTATATATAAAGAATAAGAAAATATTTTTTTCCACTAGTACAATATACCTCAATGTTTTTTCACATCAACATAATGTTTGACACTACATGACAATGACATGACAGCCGTCTTTAAAATAAATTCTTTTTTATTCTTCATTTATAGCACTAAGGAGTGTTGATATCAACTTCGAAGCAAATCACCCCCAAAATAACTTTCTACCCCTTTTAACCTTGCTAGGGGATGCATTTCAATAAAATACAAAACATGTCTTCCATCAATTCTGTTAAAGAATGTTTATGCAAAATTTGAAGTAGATTGGACCATGGAATCACGCTGTCCCATACAAACTTTGCCCCCCGGTTTCACCCACTTTGGGGTTGAATTTCAAATAATCCTTTCTTATCGGAAGCCTACGTCATACAAAAAATACACACTCCAAGTTTCAGGGCTCTACGATCAGCGGCTTAGGCTGTGCGTTGATCCGTCAGGCAGTCATTCAGGACAAAGCATTTAAATGTATAGATTATGAGTGAAACAATATGATATATATACATATTTGTAATGTGCTAGCCAAGACCTTTCCTTTGATACCAAACACGTGATGATTATCACAATTTAAGTTTTTTTTTGGTTAAAATCTGACGTTTTAATTCCGTCTAAGACAATTATGATAAAATTTATACAGCCTATTTTACCCGGGCCATTATTACAAATCTAATGACACCTCGTTCATTAAAATCGGTTCAGTAGTTTAGGCGCTACGGTGGAACATACAAACATACATACATACATACTTACATACATACATAGACTGCCAAAATCATTACCCTTCCTTTTGGCTTCGCCGTAGTCGGGTAAAAAGCGTAGTGTCAGGATTTGCGTTGAACGCAAATAATTCCTGGGCCCTAACCATGAATTGTTAAAACAATCACAAATCTGTCAAACATTATCATTTCTGTCAAATTTTGTTTGAAATGACGTACCAAAATTGACAGATTTGACAACTTTGAGATTGTTTTAAGAGTTCATGGTTATGGCTCGGGAGGCCTAATACGAGAGCGCATCGTTCGGTCGGTCGTATTCTCTGAACAAATTAAAACATCTATTCCCCCTATCAAATCAAAGGTTTGACAATTTATGAACAATTTAAAACGGTCGGGTTTTTTACATGGCTAGATTAAGTTGGTCATATTTTATCAAAGGATTGACACATGAGACTGGCCATTTTAATTTGTTAGGTTTATACGACCGAACGATAGAATACACTTTCGTGCTAGGCCCCCTGGTACGATTCTCGGTTCTGGTCAATTAATTTAACGTTATTTTCTAAGTTAGCCTTAGTTTAGGTGTGTGAAAGAATACATGGCATCTAGTACGATTAGCAGGTTGCCTTGAGCATATATTTATATCATAAAGTTTATAATTAAAGCCAATATTTTTTTTCATCCCATTCACCTTCTATTACATTTTTTTTGCAGACATGTTAATTCTACTTATAGCCCTTATCGGGTCAGCAGTATCCAGCCCAATACACGAAGTGGAACCCCGAGTCCTTGGCAATGCACAACTAGCAGCTCAATACAATCTACCCAGAGAAGTCAGGCCAATCTTTTACGATGTCGAACTATTCCTGAATCCGAGCAACCCTGCTAACTTCAGAGGGAGTGTTACCATCACAATCGTACCCCAGAACAACACAAATGAGATCATCCTCCACGCTATGGCCATGGATATAGGCGTCGTAAATTTATGGAATAACAGAAACCCTCTTGTTAATCTCGTTGCTATTCACAATCACGCTCAAGATGACACGCATTTCTTAACTATTTGGACAAGTGAGACATTACTGGCACATGTTCCGTACAATCTTTATATTAACTACACAGGACAGTACGCTGCGAATATGTTTGGTATATACCTCTCAACTTACGAGGATCCTAATTCGGGTACTATGTAAGTAGATTTATCTCAAGATTTCCTTGGCTTTAACGTATTTCATGACATAAAAGATTATGTTATTTTTATTTGTAAATCTGCTAGGTCACTTAAATGCTTTATAATGTCCAAAGACAATTATAAAAAATAATTAGTTAGTTGATGTTTATTAAAAATCATACAGTTTTCAAAAACTTAGGCGTAAAAACAAAAGCTTGGTATCTTAAGAGCTTTATTTTACTAAATACATTACAAACATTGTAAAATACCAGCCTACCAGTGAACCCGTCAGGTAACGGCAACAAAACACAAAGGAAATTTTATTGTTTCGCGGCCGCATATGAGTTGTCTGGAAGAGATCGCTTTTTAGCGATAAGACCGCCTAAATTGTACATCTTTCTGTAAATAGCAACTGTAACTTCTTTGTTTGGTGTGCGATAAAGAGTATCTATCTATCTATATTAGTGGTTTGAGCTTGGTAGATTAGGCAAAGCTAGACATGCTTGTTTTGAACTTGGATTACCAGCCTTTTGATTTTGTAAGAAACACGTAAGTTGTTACATCGCTCTTATACTTACCTAAGCAGTACAAATGATCATAGCCTCTATTTAGCTGAATAGGTTTACATTATCATCGATAATGTGACCATCTTAGCAGTATAAACGAACTTAACCCTCTATTTTGTTACTGACATCTACAACCTAAATTTTCGTTGATGAGTGAGTTCAGGTACGAAAGTGTTTTGTTCGTTCGGACGTATTAGACTATCAAATTGGAAGAAAAACCTTTGACAATTTATGGACAGTTGAAAACGGTGGTGTTTTTTACAGTGCTAGTTTGAGTTGGTCATAATTTTTCAAAGGATTACTACTAGGTGATGGTAATTCTAAATTGTTAGGTTTATACATCCGAACGAACGATACAATTTCGTCGAAGGCCTTGAGGGTCGAAGTGAGCGCAGTTTTGTTTACAAAAGCGACAGGCTGGTGTCAAAGATAAAAAAGCAGCTTTCAAATGCACACAAACATGATTGGTCATTGAAACTTTGCAGGAACCTAGTCACCTCCCAACTTCAGCCGACCTTCGCTCGCCGAGCGTTTCCCTGCTTCGATGAGCCTGCTCTTAAAGCAATATTCCGTACCACCATCTATGCACCTCCCGCGTACCCGACTGTAAGGAGTAACATGCCTCTAAGAAACGACACCTTGAAGTAAGTAAAAATCTTTTTAAACTCTAGGATTACTGCTGTCATCATACATGAACAATCGTTTGATTTTATGATCAAGACCACGAACCGCTACCAAGACAGTCATTATTTTTATTTCAAATGAAACCAATAAAAATACGATAGCAAGTGAAAACTACTTCTGAATTATTATCTTATTATCTGCATGTCGAATTGAAAAAACGTTAACGATAATATGTATGTAAAAATACCTTGAAATCACTTTCAGGGTTGAATAAATAGTGTTCTATTTTTCTCAGGGAGGAAGTGGCAGGGTGGGTAAAACATGAGTTCCAAGATACTTTAGAAATGTCCACTTACCTTATGGCTTACCTGGTCTCCAACTTTAATTATGTCGAAAACGCCGAGAACCCCCTCTATGATGTTCCATTTAGGGTCTACTCCAGACCTGGCACTCAAGACACAGCGCTATGGGCTCTGGATTTTGGACAGAGGAACATGGTAGCTCTAGAGGAGTACATTGATTTGCCGTATGCCTTCCCAAAGATGGACAAAGCCGCTGTCCCTGACTTTGCTGCTGGAGCGATGGAAAATTGGGGACTAGTTATTTACAGGTACATTTCAAATTTATTTTTTATAGGAATAACCAATTATGTGCTTTTAGGATTGCCGAACTAAGGGTTTCGTGACGCGGATGCGGACAAAAGTTCCTTGACTGTGGAGGCCTTTATTGTAAGCCCCTTATTAAAAAAAAACCCAAAAGCTAGTCGTACTTGCGCAACGAGAGTTCAAACTAAATACATGACTGTGTTTTAAACAAACTTGTAGATTTTCATCGCTTTTTCAGAGTTTGTGTTTCTTGTACTTGTGATATAAGATAAAAGACATCGATTTTATGGTATTAGTTGATTTTTTTATATGATATTTGATTTTATATGACTTTTGATTTCGTCATAGCTACAAGAGCCTGCAAACCCAAATATTCGACATCAATTTTAACTAGATACCTCCATTCCTTTATAAAAAAGTCATCTTATAAGGTTTCCTTTTTCTTTTTAAGTAAAGAAGCCTAAAAATGGTGTAAAATTAGGAAAAATATAGAGCCTCTAAAAGCAAAAGCAATAGACAGTAATAAACAATTTCTAAATTAGCTC
The DNA here is from genome assembly GCA_950371115.1 of Anania fuscalis. NCBI lineage: Eukaryota > Metazoa > Arthropoda > Insecta > Lepidoptera > Crambidae > Anania > Anania fuscalis. The sequence continues at coordinate 2,723,328 of OX493337.1, forward strand.
ATTTACACTTAAGGGGAGTAAAATTTGAGAATGGCTTTTACAGAAGCCACTTTGACCAGTTTTACTCTCTCAGGAAGAATAATTATTACATTTGAACTATCATTAACTTTACACGTGAGAAGATGTGAGTCCTCAACCATTTTCAAGGCTAAAGTTTAATCATTTATCCTATCGCGTACAAGATGTCTGTATGTCCCGGTTCGCGTAAATAGACTTTATATTTAGTATATTTATTTTACTTAGATTGCTGTTTGTACGGTTTTTTCTGTTTAGTTCACACTCTTTGTTACCCAACTCTACTATTTTACAGCTTAATGTCCTCTATTCAAAGTTTGTCTGAAAAAGGTTTTCCTTTTGTCGATATCTTCACCTGATTATACAATACCGTTTCTCGTTCGTAAAATTTAATTTTATGCTCAATAAAACGTATATCTATCTCTTTTCCTCCAGGGAAGTCGCCCTCCTCGTCCGAGACGGTACCACCACCACAATAACTCTCCAGAACATTGGCAGAATCATCTGCCATGAGAACATGCACATGTGGTTTGGAAACGAGGTGGGACCGTTCTCTTGGACCTTCACTTGGCTCAATGAAGGTTTCGCCAACTTCTTTGAGAACTTTGCAACTGATTTGGTGAGTTACCTTCTTCTTTTTTTGTCGAAGGTGATTTGAATAAAATTTTTGAGTGTTCCTTATTCCGCCAGAAACGGCACTATCCTGTCAGGCGAAGGTCAAAAGACACAATGAAAATGTTATTGTTACTGAGCGGCCGGACGGTCTTTATTTTTTCTGAATCCACTTTTTCTAACTAAAACCGCCTATTAAGTATATGATTATTAGGATATATTAAAATAAATAAATAAATTGTTTCCACAATCACACCAATTATCTAGCCCAAAACTAAGCAAAGCTTGTGCTATGGCGACTAGATAACGGATAACCATACTTAAATACGTTTATAAACATCCATGACTCAGGTGCAAATTCTCGTGCTCATCACACTAACATTTGCCCCTCGCGGGATTCGAACCCGCAACCGCCAGGCATTGTAGTCGGGAGCGCGAACCACTACACCAGACGGTCGTCTGGTGTAGTGGTAAATTTCAAAGCAAACGCAGGTTTAATTTCCAGTTTGGATGCATTCAGGCATCGAATTTCAAGACCTAGTATTAATTCTACTAGTATTAATAGAGTATTCGAGACAATGACAATTGATGTGTTATCATTTATATTTATTTCTAATTTTTATGTTTTTTTAGGTTAATCCCCACTGGCGAATGATGGATCAGTACGTGTTAGCCATTCAGAACGTCTTCCAGTCAGATGCTATTCTCAGCGTGAACCCTATGACACACGAAGTCTTCACTCCTTCTCAGATCCTGAGCACCTTCAATGCTGTGGCATATCAGAAATGTATGTAATGATGGACTCGCATTATTAAATTTATTATCACCTTAACAACTTAACTCTCTTCATCATCATAATTAGCCCACATCTGTTTAATTTTAAATTAACGACTTAGTAAAAATATAGACTGGATTTAAATCAGTAATCTAGCAAGGACATGATGAAATTAGATGATTTATAATGTATGCCTATTGCCTGCATTATCGAGACATGGCGTATTTATATAGAATAGAATAGTACCTACCTATTTATTTGTCTCAACGCAGATTACAGATGCAAAATAATTTGCATAATTAATGTTATAAGACAAAGCGGTCTATCGCTCAGAGAATGCAGGAAACCTAAAATATTTCTCAACATTCTTAAATTTTAAGTCCATAGAATAAACTTATTTATTCCGAGGATAAGAGAGTTTCATAATAAGAAGGTTCGAAATCTTTTAATTTTTGTTAAAACTTAAGTTTTTTTTTCCTAGCTGGCTCAGTAATTCGAATGATGCAGCACTTCCTAACCCCCGAAATCTTCAGACAAGGTCTCATACTCTACGTAAAGAATTTGTGAGTATATCATTGTGATTTGTACTGGCTTAGTCAAAACTATAATTCCGCATCTCCTGCTTATATTATTTTATCAAAACTGTATGTTAAAATATTGTAACAAAATAACGGAAAACGTACACCCGTGATAAACTTACGCGCTAGCACAATGATAATTTATGAAGCATTCAATCATTTTTTGAGGAATTCGATGTTGATTCCTGAGTACAAAATTATTTTTGATAGCATCTTATCAAGCTTATTAACGTATTATTTTGTACTGTACCTTTATTATCACAAGTATTTTATGTAAATACCGTTAATATTTTTCCATTTCTAGCTCCCGTAAGGCAGCTAGACCCAGTGACCTTTTCCAGAATCTTCAAACAGCTTTGGACGCTTCGAATCACAGCATCCAATTTTCCATCGCCAACATTATGCAAGAGTGGACCACACAGGGAGGGTTCCCGGTCCTCACAGTGACCAGGTCTGCGGTAACCGCTAACTCTGTGGTCGTTGCACAGGTGGGTTTTAAGAAAATATTTTCATAACTATCAGCCTTTCGATGTCTACAGACTGCTGGACATGTTAGTACTTCCAAGCCCTGCAGCCAGTTTTGGCATCTTCATCGTTATCCGTATGTGTGGGCGGCAGGCACAATCCTTAAGTGCACTCCTCCGCACTCAGCCTCTCGATTACCATCAGCATCATCATTATCATCATCATTGCAGCCACAGGACATCCACATCTGAACATTGGCCTCCCCATCGGTATCGTATCAAATGAAGACGAATTAATCCATTGCTATCACGAAATATTTTTTTTACAGTCCGCGTCTTACTTTAATATTTTATAAGTCTTAGGACATAACATTAGCCTACCCCATGGTCGCCGCCGAGCAACCATAACACCACAGCGATGACCATGGGCCGTTTACCCACAGTGGCTTCCCACAACCTTGACTAGATTTTTAGTAAGAGTGGGAGACCTGATAAAGAACCTATCCTTACTTATAATGGTTGTCAACTCAGCGAGCGATGTGGGCTGCACATTGGTACTTTATCTTTGCGATTCGATGACATTATGATCACCAGATCATATTAATATCAACAGTATATCATTTCGGATTTGCTAATTTTAGGTGTTTTTATATACAGTTAACTACTCATACACATTAACATGAAAACATAGTATTCACAAGTCTATACGAGCATTACAGTTGGAACATCAAAATCGTTACAAAAATGAAGATGCTCCATTAAAATAAACTTTTACATCGACGACTTTTTATTTTATGAAACATATTTTTTATTTATTTTGATGGCGCCCTTAAAAATTGCTTGTATAGACAAGTAATAAAGCTATTTTGGCAGTCAAGTAAAACAGCGTTTCATTTAACTTAATTTATTTTACTAATTTTTAAAACTAATGCACAAATCATTTGTAATTTTGCATTCAGTCCTCTTGTCTTGACACTTGCGAGTCTCGCATTTTATTAATTAAATATTTACACGAGGACTTCGTTTATAATTTTTTTGTACCATTTTATTTTAAAACTGCAATATATTTTTCTACAGGAACGTTTTCTCACTGATCGCAATTTGACATCCACCGACCGCTGGGTTGTCCCAATCAACTGGGTGTTGTCAACTAACCCCGACTTCAATGATACCAGACCTCAGTTCTGGTTACCCCGAACCTTCCCAGCACGGTCTATTGATATTCCTGGATTGAATCAAGCGCAGTGGTACATCATCAACAAGCAACAAACTGGTAAACACAAGGAACTTTTAAATATCCATTATAATCTTGCTAAAACAGGAAACTTAATTTTTCACTTCGCCCGAACGCTGAGTACCACATCAATAAACGGTGAATTTTCATTGGTTTTGGAGCGGCTAAATAAAAATTCAGCGTGAAATAAAAAAAAACAACCATCAATATATAAAAAAATATACTATTTTTCTTAATATGGAAATCAACACAATTTCTAAAAATACAGCTGTAATTAAATTAAAATGAATTTAAGATATAAGACCAATTTTGTTACTATTCTCACTTTCTACCATTTTGTTTTCAAGTCGAAAATTAATTGAGCATACTTGTCGTATTGTAGATTGATCTGGGTCTACAAACCCAAGACACCAATCATGGTCTCGAAGTACGTAATTTACATCCATGTGTTACCACCAATCGTGTCGTCAAAAATATAAACGCTTGCATAAATTTAGAGGTTTTGTGTAATGGATATATCACTTATAACGGTATCATTTATTTTCTCAGCTTACTAATCATCTACACTCATCCATAGGTATGGACTTATACCATTCGTCACTACCTAGTAAATAGGTAATGGTATGAGTGAGGTTTATACAGATATAGTGTCGAATCCAGTATAAACTGACAAGAATCTTGTTGAACATAATAAGATGTTTTTTTTACGATGAATCACTAATGTACTGAGATATCGATTTGAAGTATCTGACATTCGGATAGAAATACAATAGTATAACACCATCGTGCTAATCTGATGACTGATCCAATGAGTGGATAGTGGAACAACTCCTTAGTTACTACAAGCAAAATACGACAAGTCCAATGCACTTAAAAGTATGGTTTATAGTTTTTTTTTATTTATGATATTAATATTGCCCATATTCTTAGCGATCTAATCCATAGTCTTGATCCATAATCTTCGTTGGAGAAGAGGGGTTTCAAACCTTGGTTGCCACTCAGACAACCAAGGTTTGAAACATGCAGCGATGGCTGGTCCCCAACGCAATGGACTGATGATTTAGTCAAGGTTACAGGCAACCGCTGGATGCCAGCAGTGTGGCATAACTCAAGCAGTAGACTCCCAAAATGATGCTAATGATAATAATGATGATATTCTTAGGCCGTCTTCAATTTGTATTTTTTCTCCAGGCTACTACCGAGTGAACTACGATGTCGCGAACTGGCGCGCATTAGCTGAAGTCCTGGGCACCACCCACGGAGTCATTCACTTGCTGAACCGCGCTCAGATCATCGACGACTCTTTCAACCTGGCCAGAAATGGACGTCTTGTGAGTACCGCTTTTGAATAGCGAAATTGCGGAATGAGCACAGAGGTGGATCATTTTAGGTAGCTTTATGGGAAAGAGAGATCGCGTCGACTCGATCAAAAGCTTGACTGAGTTACTACTGAAAAAACAATATCAGTGAGATTGATAGAATCAGGCGTTACTTTGCGGAAATCCATTACTAAATAATTATGAAAATGTAATTATTTTGCTTACAACTTCCGCTTAGTTACGCCGGCATAGGAACCCCAATTACACCACCTGTAACCCACAATCTGAGGACAATCACAGGCACATGCAAAGAGCACCGCCCACCGCCGAAGTTGTAAGCAAAATAATTACATTTTCATAATTATTTAATATCAGTGAGAATAATCAATGACCATTGGGTAGCACACTGCATATTCCGCTCATCTAGATACGTGTCGCGTTGTTTTTGGTCCTGGGCCCTAACCACGAACTCTTAAAACAATCTCAAATCTGTCAAACATTATCATTTCTGTCAAATTTTGTATGAAATGACGTACCAAAATTGACAGATTTGACAACTTTGAGATTGTTTTAAGAGTTCATGGTTATGGCCCTGGTAGAAATTGTTGTCAATTGTACAGTTGTCAAAAGTTTTTTTTTTGTTCACAAACTTCAAGAATATGTTGACTTGGATATTGGACTGAGAATATTAACCGGACAGACACGATTCAATGCCAGCATTGTTGCCAAATGGGAAACAAAATAATGAATACAAAAATGTTTACGTGATATTGTACAACATCACATACATTGCTCTTTCCTATCCTATTCTTATCCTAAGGTAAGTAGCTAAAGCACTTGTGTTATGCCATCAAAAACAAAACTTGCCTTGCTTTAGCTACTTACCTTAGGATAAGAATAGGATCTTAAGTTATTACGTAAGTAGCTAACCTAACAACATCGTATAGTGACTATATCAATATTAAAAATATTTTATGTTTTAAATAAATAAATTGACTTGGCAATCGCATGATAAGACAATGTATCTCACAACGAATACTTATATGAAATTAGATTATTTGCTAATAATAATAACTTAAGATAATGTCCCTTATGTAGACACTGAATAAATTAACCGACTTGGTATTACATGGATCTCACAACTTTTCACGGTAGAAGAACTGAGTTATTATTAGTTTTTATTATTTAGAAAACTGGACTGAAATTGCGAAATGTTTTAATTTTTCCTTGATTTATATACTAAACACTAATTGAATTCAAAATTTGAAGCTTCTATGTCTACTAAAAGTGCCTTAGAGTTTTGATGATCGGTCAGTCAGTGAGTGACAAAATTAAGAACTTTGACTTGTTATAATTCTTACCCTACTGGTTCAAATTGAATGAAATTTGAAATATACCGTGTTTATACAATGCTTGCCTGGTTACTAAAAATACAGGCTTCTAGTTAACTCCACAACGAAGTTATAGGAGGTCGAAAATGGCCTGAACTGCTTCGAGAAAAGTATAGTACGGCCGTGCCGCTTTTTTTTGCTCGACTTGGCGGGGGCACTGCCGTGCCCCCAGATATAATAGAAATCAGAAATCTCTTATATTTTCCGAATTACTGTGAAAGAGATTAATTCTAGTAAGTACCCGGTAATGAGTGGTGGGCATTGGTTTTATTTCGAGTAATGTGTATTAATGTCGAAAATCTGTGGTTATCATCATTATTACACATTTGTGTACCTTCTCCCTACCTCATTTCATTTATCAGGTAGGCACTGTCTAATTGCCTATACGCACCGCACGCCCCTGCCGGTATCCCAGCTTGGGTTACCCTGTCTGAAGAAATGAAGAACTATGTAATAAGATGTATTGTAATTGTATGACTCTTTATTGTAAATTAATTATTATAATGAAAAACTGTAAATATTGTATCGTATTATGCAATTATTTTATTGGAAGAGAAAAAACAAAAAACTTTTTTATCTGTCAAAAATTAAAAAGAAAAAACAAAATAGTTTTTATGTCTTCGACACTGTCCAAAGTTATTTCATATATCGTTAAGTCCACAAATAAGTTATTCTGCTGGTTTGCGAGCTAAACCACGACGGGAATACCGCACCGGATTGAACATCACATGGCTATTATAAGTTTGTGCTAAGAAGTTTTGAACTTAATATAGATGGATTTACATGAAACTTTGTAACTCCTGATTGTTTTTCGTATGTACAGAACTAGTTAATTTATGATCTACCTTATTATTCACCTCTAGTCTGTTTCGTATAATGATTTTTCGTTCCAGATTGAATAGTCTGCATCTGGAAATACAAACCATTTAGCAGACACAACTAGGGTTTCTGACGTTTTTATATATTATTCAATTCAAATTCTTTATTTGCTTGCAAATTGGGTGTTGGGTAGATGGGATGTTCAATTAACAGTTAGCTAAGCCTATTAAGATTTTTATCATGCGAATAATTACAGTCATTAAAATGTGTTATTATTACAATTAACATTAGTTCATACTAGACTACTTTTTAGTTATGTTTTGTCAGACTATTGTGATGTGTTTATTGTAATTCTGTTTATTTGGAATGTATAAACATATTGAGTTATCTGGAAGACTGCCCAAGTCGTATACTTTTTTTTTTAAATCAAGTGTAATCACTTTCTATTAGTCTACAGATAGCATGCCTATTTCTCTATCTACAAAAAGGCAAGATCATTTTCTTTCTAGTCCTAAACTCATTTCGCATCCAACATTATTTTCAGGCGCGAATCTTGTTTTTTCCGAATAAACGTAGGAAAGTTTTGATTTATTGTTCGTAGAAAAGGCTCGCCAGCATCATATAAGGTAAACGAAACGTGACTTTGCATAAGTTTGTGTTAAGATTTTTTCTTCGATAGTAGAGTATTTACGGTAAATATTTTTTAAAGAGGCATTTTTTTTTAATATAACAATATTGATACATGGAAAGTTTTATGCAGCCGAATTAACCCTGACATGTTTTTTTTAAAAATTAAAGAATTGTTTGAAGTAGAAATTGTCTTCGAAATTTTTGGCACCAATACTCGATTGAACAAATATTTTTTTTATTACAAAAATACACACAGATAACGCTTTTATATTAATCTAAATTCTATGCGTGTAGAATTATGTGGGTCAACTCAAGACTAGTATATTATAAAATTTCAATAGGTCCTATATTTGCCTTATTGAATAAATGTACAATCCATAGTATTTTAAAACATGGGTTCTTGTCTATTCAGTTACATCTGTACTATAACCATGAACTCTTAAAACAATCTCAAAGTTGTCAAATCTGTCAATTTTGGTACGTCATTTCATACAAAATTTGACAGAAATGATAATGTTTGACAGATTTGTGATTGTTTTAACAGTTCATGGTTAGGGCCTTGTTGTCAATTTATTACTGTAGTTTTACAAATGTTATCATTATAACAATCAACTTTTACAACAAAGTCAACATCGAAACAATAAAAAAGACGATAATTATGTCGATTTTATCGGAAAAATATAAATATGAACATTAAAGCCTTCTTAAATTTGGAATCTTTTTATAAACACTTCCTATATTCCTTTCATAATTTTAATTGCCGCTCAATAATGGGGTGTGTTATATTGCATTTAATACAGTCATACATGACACAAAGTTCTGTATTCGTTTGGTGTTGCTTTGCGTAGCCCATCTCTCTCGAAGTTGACTGATGGGAAAAGAAAAACTTTGCCGCAATATTTAAGGGTAGCTCTAGAGTAATACGTCTAGAAGATGTCGCATCGCTTTACCTTGTACCTTATTTACGTAGAACAATGCCTTATTGACGACCTCCGTAGCCGAGAGGCGAGCACACCGGACTTGGCGTCGCCATCTCTGAGGTCCTTGGTTCGATTCCCGGTCGGTCAATGTAGAAAACTTTTTATTATTGTCTCTGTTCTGGGTGTTATAGTACATTCGTTATTTTTGATTTCTTTAAAACAAGTGCTTTAGCTATTTATTTTAGGATCAGAACAAAGTATGTGATGTTTTCCAATGTTTATTTATCGATTGTCTTTTTCCAGAGCTACACGTTTGCCCTGGAGATCTCTCGCTACCTGGTGCAGGAGCAAGATTACATCCCCTGGGCATCCGCCAACGCTGCATTCAACTACCTTGACGTGGTCCTCAGCGGGTCCAACGTCTATCACTTATACCAAGTAAGCATTATGAACCGATAGCATCTCCCATGAATTACAATATTGGTGCCCTATGGAATAAAGATGTCGTTTATTTTGTTTTATAAAAATACAGTGCCTTATGTTTTAGTAGGGGTGATATTTGTCAGGACTTGTCAGTTCATACAATAAGTAAGTGAAAAATTACTAACATGATTCAGAGATAGATAGCCCGGTTTCCTAAACTATAGGGCTCTGTATGTACTATGGTACGAGCACATGTTTGACGGGGTTACCACATCCATAAAACTTCCTACCAATATGTTTTTACACAGAGACGGAGGAGGCATATAATATGATATTGATATCGTTAAATGAAAATTGAAACTCTATCGAGATAGAGCGTTGCGAGCGAGCGATTGCATCATAGAAAAGGGGTTGCGTGGAAAAACCCTTTTTTACAGTTTCAGAGTTAACCCCTTTGTATTAATAACCACATGTTGTCTTCATTAATTTTAAGCTTACTGTCACTACTCACCGTATTTAGTCGCTATTTGCGACATACCAAAAAAAAAACACTGTCACTTGCGCGTTCTTTTCACTCTTAGTGACGGATTCCATTTTGGAAGGTACTATTGATAAATGAACCACTTGTATCGACCAAGCTTGCAATCATTGCCGAACCGTTGCTGCCTCCGAAGTTAAGAACCAATATTCAATTAATAAAAAAGGAAGGGATATTTTATCCTCATTGCCGCTTTCTGCCGCCCGAGTAGGGAGTCGCTGGCAGAATTAATTAATATAATAAGATCTTGTAGAGATAATTAAGATAGAAAACTTCTTGTTAGGTTTTCGTAGCCCAATTTGAAGACTTCACCCCGGGGAGTTATTTTACGTGCTTCGGAAACTTGATAATATTTGAGAATCAATTAGTAGCCTTGGATAGGAATCGTTATAGTTTACGTGCGCGGGTTAGAACTGTCAACACTTATATGATTTTACGCTTATAAGTTCTACCTTTTTTTCAGAGGTACATCCTAGAACTGACAGCTCCTCTATACTCAAGTCTTGGATTCAATGCTACAGTAAACGATGAGTTTGTGACCGCCTACCACAGGACCATTGTATTGAATTTAAACTGTCGGTACGGAAATGAACACTGTGTCGATACTGCGCAAGAGTTGCTGCAGGGATTTAGAGCTAATAGTAAGTTATATGACAAAAACACGACGATTATAGCCAAGCACTATATTATACTTATGTTAGGGTAATCAGACGGCATGTAAACGGAGCAACTACAGGTAATGGAGTTATAAAATTTAATAAGCTATTGCTGGTTTCGGTAATGGAAACAATAAAACGAACTATTAGAGGTAATAATCGAAGGTTTCTTGATGATAGTTGTGATATTGAAGGAAATATATCACATGATGTGCCGTGTGGGGACGGCCGTAAAGAATACAATTCCCCACCCGCAACAGGAGGTGTATCGTAAGAGGCGACTAAATCCTGTAGCACTAAACGGGGAGCAGCGTCTGCGTGCAAAATAATAATAAACTGCGCTCGCCAACCCGCCTGCCAAGCGTGGCCAGTATGGCAAAAACCCCCCGATGACAGAAGTCACTGGGGGAGGCCTATGTTCAGCAGTGGACGTCCTGTAGCTGAAACGATGATGATCGATGATATCACAGGATTATACACCTATTGATGCATTTATTAGTTACGCATTTCCTTGTTAAGGTTAATATAATTTACTTATTTAAATCAAAATGTTTATTTGGGACAGTGGTTTTTGTCATCTTGATGATTGCGAAAATACATGTATTACATTGTTTCTATGTCACTAACACTAAAGTGGTTTGAAAATACCTCATCTTCATTTCACTATAGTGGTTTTTGCAATTACGAATTGGCTTTTATAATGAAAACACTCTGTGGTTTAATGTAATTATTTAAACCTATAAGTTCAATAAGTCGATAAACCACACATAAAAGGTTACAGTTCAGAGAAGTGAGCTAATTTACTAAAAGTTTTGATGTGACATGTAAGTTGGAACATTAATGTTACAATTTGTCTGTTAATAATTGTTTTCTATTATTACTCCCTTTGCCATCCGCACTTATTTATTTTACTTACATTATTATGACTAATACGTCAATCCAGCAGTGGATTGACGTGGTCGGATTATGAAAGCCATACCTACTATAGTTTTTCCAACTTCAGGTGTTCGCCTCCCCGCCGACATTCAGACCACGGTGTACTGCTCTGGACTTCGTGGTGGTGACGTTGATAACTTCAACTTCTTATGGCAGCAGTACCTCGGCACTGCGGATTCTAGCGAGCAGTCTATACTTTTGAACGCCCTTGGTTGCACTTCTAACGCTGAGAGGCGTCAATTGTAAGTTATCTGACGATATTTTCTATGTATTTTTTTCCACCATAGCACCAATTAGCTAGCCCCAAACTAAGCAAAGCCTTTACTATGACAACTAGATAATCGATAAACATAATTAAATACATTTCATAAGCATCCAGGTACAAATGCTCCTGCTTATCACAGTTACATTTGCCCCTTGCGTGATTCGAACCCACAACCGTCAGGTTTTTTAGTCCAGAGCGTGAACCACCACAGCAGACGGACGTCAATATTTATGTATCGTTTTACCATTTGAAGCTTGCCATGCCGAGCGTACACACATTAAAGGTGCCTTTAATGGTCAATTGGCAGAAATAAATGATTTTAATTTTGATGCGCTTTTGTAAATGAGCCTCTTTAGACTAAAATCTAAATTTAAATATTTTTTCAGCTATCTTAACCAGGTTATCAACGACACTTCCCCAGTGAGAGAGCAGGACAGACACACTATCCTCGTGGCCACTATCAACGCTAGTCCTAATAACATGGATGATGCCCTTGACTTTATCGTTGAAAACTTCCACCTCATCCAGCCAAGGTAATGTTTAGTGACTCCAATGCATGCTTGTTTGAGTAAATCACACTTTAATTTGAGCTTGCTCTGGGTTACAAAACCTTATTCGAGTTTTTAAACCAGAAAAGTAACTTTTTGTAAAAAAATAGTTTTTTTCCGTTATATTGATTGGGTACTATGTATGTTATTACTTCTTTTTCTACATAGCCTTAAACATAAAATATTGTTTTGAGAAGTAATATACAGGCAGGACAAGATAATATGACACTTATTAAAACCACGTGATCGGCTGGTCTTAAACGTCAACTTTTTCTATTAGAGCAACAGCGAAATCGAGATTTTTTTATAGCTGCTCCATACAAACTTGCTCGCAAAATGTATGGAGCAGCTGAAAATAAAATCACGATTTCGATGTTGCTCCCATAGGAAAAAAATTTGTGTATCACCAGCTGATCACGTGGTTTTAAGGAGTGTCTCATTCTTTCGTACACCCTGTATGTGCCATAAATTTTGTACATCAGCATTATTATGAATCAATAACCCCATTTATTTGATCAATTAAGCATTGTGATGTAAACGTAATTATTGTTTGTTCTTGCAGAGTACAAGGTCTCACCGGGACGACAAACATACTAAACGCTCTATCTAGGAGACTTACAACGCAGACTCATTCTGAAAAGGTACGCTTATTTATTACTTTTGCCCATGTTTTACAACAAACATTGTAATAAAACGGCCGAAGGGTGTGTTTTACCGTCGCTTCCCTGAAAGATTACCGACTGACACAACCAGAACGGCTCTGAGCATGAAGCCCTCACAGAAATAAATTATAATATAAAATGATACTTTTATTATTGTATGTATGTAGGTATTTAATATAGGGCCTTTTATAAAATGTGATCTTTAATACTTGTTGCCTATATACATATAAATATACATTTTACAATTAAGCTTTTTCATACACAAATAAGGATCCTCTTTTGTGGACCTGACACAACCGACCTGGACGAAACATACCTACACATCTCCAACATAATTCATAGTAGTGGGGTGCCTAACTCATTTAAGTAATGTAGGTTTATTACATAATCGAACTCGTTGTATTATTTTTTAAAGTTCATATTTTTTATATTATAGTCTGCCCTGACGGACGAAGGTAAGTTTCTAACGTCTTGATATGTCAGGACAAAACAAAAATTATCAACTGATATGATTCAGAAAACAAGTGGATCAATCAATCGCCGGATATGCCGATCAAGATAACATTTTGCAATTTTCAAATGAGTCAAAGATTATTCACCACCTTTTTTCAAATATATTTTAAAGTTTTGAAATTAACAGTAAATTATTCTAAAATTAAGCTAATATATCAAATCACATAGATCAAATCAGAAATGAGGAGATTCGTGAAAAATAAAAGTCGCTGACATAGCCCGAAGGATAAGCCAAGCTAAAGTGGCAGTGAGCGGGGTACATAGCACGTAGAACTGACGGCCGATGGGGCAGAAAGGTTCTGGAATGGAGGCCACGTACCGGCAAGCGCAGCGTGGGATGTCCACCCACAAGGTGGATAGAAGGAAGCCGCTTGATGCAGGCCGCTTCCAACCGGCCAATCTGGAAGTCACTGGGGTAGGCCTATGTTCAGCAGTGGACGTCCTGTGACTGAAATAATGATGCTGATGATTAGCTAATTACTGGTCGAATCTGATCCTCTTGCAGTAGTGTGAGCCGATCCCTAATTTAGCTAATACTCGTCTACCCTCTACTACTATCTACTTTACGTTATCACTCCTACTTTACTTCACTTTCAATTTACTTCTCAAGTTTTCATAGTAATTCAGCGTATTATCCTCGTAAAAGAAGGTAGGTTGGATTATTTCCACACGAAGTTTTTATCATGACTTTTCTTAACTCATTTGTTTTTTTCTCACAGATTGACTTGTTGTTCAACCGTCATCAACCGATCTTCACGGCAGGAGAGCTTGCTTCTATCGCTGCCATCAGAGAAAATATCGCAGCCTCTATCACTTGGAACGAGGAGAATTTAGCCACCGTGGAGTCCTGGCTTACAGACAACTATACAGACAGTGCCAACATCTTAGCTAGCAGCTTCATCATATTCATCTCCATGTTTGTTGCAATCATGAACTACTAGTTAGGTTTTAGAAAATTAATTTGTTGTCATTATAAGTTGTAGTAAATATTATACAGGGTGTAAAAAAAGGCTTAACGAAGCCTTAAACCACGAATTCTATACATAAAACCAAGTAAGATGCAAAAAAAATAATTGCTGGGAAATGACTTTTATTTTTGGGTATCAAAAAATATAACTTATTTCTAACCCGCAATGATAGCGCGCACGCCACAGAAGAAAGAGGTAGTGAAAATTTTTATCATGTTTCTTTGTAAAAAAGTTTAGTATTATCAAACAGAAGTCAATTTTGTAAAAATCTTTGAAAAAAGTTTGTTACTTTGACTGTCAATAACTCGGTAGCCCGTTATTTCCCAGGTATAGTGTAAAAAAAAAATGATCGTAATAATACGTAGAATATGTGGTATTTTACACCCGATATTTAGTTGATATCTAAAATAAAATGCAATATTGAATAGATTGATAGATACTCTTTATTGCACACCAAACAAAGAAGTTACAGTTGATATTTACAGAAAGATGTACAATTTAGGCGGTCTTATCGCTAAAAAGCGATCTTTTCCAGACAACCTTTAGGCAGAGGACAACTACAAAGAAAGGGAAAAGTGGTGCAGAGTGCTTATTGTGTAATTAATGAATATTGAAAATATAGGAAACAGTATCCGTTTTCTTAAAGTAATGTTTTATCTGAAGAGAAAATAAAATGTTTATAAAGATTGAGAACAAACACGTATGGTACAACGTATTTATGTATGTAATACTAATCATGCAGTTTTATAATTTTTGATGAATCCACACTCTTTTAAAAAAAATGTATCTTTTGTGTGACCGTGTTTTAATTTTATTTGTAAGAAATTAGTCAAATGTCCGAAGTACTTACTTATCCGATACTGGTATTTATAGCATCTGTAAATATAATCTTATTATTATTGTTACTGTTTATTTTATTTGCATCTGTTTCGTTAATTACCTACCAAAGTGGCACATTTCAGTAAAATAGAAATATATTTTTAGTTAAGTAAGGATTCTAATAATAAAAAAATAGGTTGCGGGAAGCCGCTGGATGCAGGTCGCTTCCAACCGGCCGATTTGGAAGTCACCGGGGGAGGCCTATGTTCAGCAGTGGACGTCTTGTGGCTGAAATGATGATGATGATGATGATTACCTTCGCTCCTATTGTAGGGCACAAGCTTCGCTTTAACTACACAGTAGTTTTGGCCACAGTCTTTCACGTGACGTCGATTGATGTAGTGACGTATGTCAATGACTAAACCTCACTTTAAAGCTCGGACTAAGTTTAAGCATTTCTGATCTTAACCAATAGTCAAATATTTGTAAAAATATTTCTATAGGGTGTTGAAGGTAGTATACTACTCAGCTATACATATTAGCTACAACATTGATCTCAGAAAAAACACTTGAGGAATTTCATCTTGTCACGTGACGACCTCGGTAGCTTAGTTGGTAAAGCACTCGCCCGGCATGCGATGGGACGTGGATTCGAGTCCCACCTGAGGTCGATGATTTTTTTCAAGTGTTATTCATCTTTAAATATAAGCAGCCGGATTTTTTAAGAGCCCGTTCAAAAAATGGCCTTATTGCTTGAGCGATGGACTGAATTCGGGCTTACTCGGGGCCGTTTCCGACTACATATAGTCCGAGCTTTAGATGTAATCAAGATTCTGTAAGGCCTTTAACAAGGCATACTACTAGTATCACCAATGTTTGCCGAAGCCAACTTATAACGTGCCTTAACAAGCACCAAGATGCTTCTGATATAACCGTTATAAGGTCGAAATGCTCACCTATCCACTCACAACCGTGGCTTGCGTTGCTTAACTTTGGTAATTTCTACCAAGGTGCTGCTGTCGCTGGGCTTCAAGAATTAATTAAAAGACAAAAACACCTATAGATCCGTGTTAATTATTTTATGGTAAATTATTTGGGCCATGACGCAGATAACACCAGTTAATTTAACTTAACAGGTTCGTCCTAATCAACAGCATGGTACTTAGTTGAATGTTAGACAAAAGCCTCCCCTATAAAACGACACAGCTTACTAAATTTTACTACCAAAGTTAAGCTGAACTTAAAACAATCAGTTATTGTGCATAAAATAATAAAAATATTACTTCAATAAAATTTGCAAATAGGCAAAAATATTTTGGTAAAAAACTTAACTACTAAACTTACTTCAAAACTTTTATAACCCAGTTGCTGTTTTGCAGTCAAAATACTTTAATTAAGTCAAAAAACAAACTTACCAAGCATGCCTATACCTTTTAAAAATCCGTCTGGGACTGCCACTACCTATCTGCCCCCTCACTCTTTAAAAGTAATCAATTTATTTAATCACCATTGTAATTTATACAGTCAGCGAATGACAGAACTCGATGCATTCTCTTTGGTTAATTAAGTCCCTCACTTTCTTTAAATTAATACTTTTTAGGATTCAGTATGTAAAAACGGAACGCTATAGTTATAATGTCATCATCATCATCATCACCAGCCTATATCAGTCCACTGCTGGACACAGGCCTCTCCAAAAGGAGGATTTTGCCATAATCGCCACGCTAGGCAGGCGGGTTGGCGATCGCAGTTTGGCCAATGGTGGAAGGAGACGCTGCTGCCCGTCTTCTTGTGGCGGTTCTCCCGTAGTCGCCTCTTACGACACCCATAGGAAGTGAAGGGGTGGTGCTATTCTTTTAACGTGCCGGCACCATACGACACTATTGTTATAATGTAGTTTCGCCGTATCTGCGTCTGTCTGTCCGCGGCTTAGCTTAGAGGCTCCTTGTACATAAAGCCGTACTATCGCATGGGTAGACATACCTAACTAAATAAATTAATAAATATTAGACAACATCACATACATTGCTCTGATCCTAAGGTTAGTAGCTCAAGCACTTGTGTTATAGAAATCAGAAACAACGACGGTACCACAACACTGTTTGTTTTCCACATTGACCCGACCGGAGATCGAACCCGGAACCTCAGAGATGGCGACGCCATATAGTCCGGCGTGCTCGCCTCTCGGCTAGGGGGGTCGTCAATTTCAAAATTAATTTTGCCGACAAAGCTACCTGTGTAAAACAGGCGATCGCAGTTTGGCCAATGGTGGAAGGAGACGCTGCTGCCCGTCTTCTTGTGGCGGTTCTCCCGTAGTCGCCTCTTACGACACCCATAGGAAGTGAAGGGGTGGTGCTATTCTTTTAACGTGCCGGCACCATACGACACTATTGTTATAATGTAGTTTCGCCGTATCTGCGTCTGTCTGTCCGCGGCTTAGCTTAGAGGCTCCTTGTACATAAAGCCGTACTATCGCATGGGTAGACATACCTAACTAAATAAATTAATAAATATTAGACAACATCACATACATTGCTCTGATCCTAAGGTTAGTAGCTCAAGCACTTGTGTTATAGAAATCAGAAACAACGACGGTACCACAACACTGTTTGTTTTCCACATTGACCCGACCGGAGATCGAACCCGGAACCTCAGAGATGGCGACGCCATATAGTCCGGCGTGCTCGCCTCTCGGCTAGGGGGGTCGTCAATTTCAAAATTAATTTTGCCGACAAAGCTACCTGTGTAAAACAGGTAGCATAGACCACATTTTGAGCCGAAACTATAAAACCCTCCGTTGCGCGAGGCCCGCACTTATCCGGTTTTTACAAGCTTTTATTTAGTTTCATGTCCCGATGTTTGTCTGTAAGTAATCAAATCTTCCAAGTAAAATTTAATCCATTTACCGGTTACTGATTGAGCTGAAATGGTGCATGCATGAGTGAATCGAATGACAATACAAAATTATTATGTCATGGAGCTGATCTGATGATGGAACCGGAAGGTGGCCATAGGAGCTCTGTAGTTAAACGGCACAACCCTATCGAGTTTAGACTCAGACACAGACACAGACAGACACTCTTTTACAACATTGATCAGAGAAACGCTGGCTTCGACAGCGAGAAGAAACACTTGAGGAATTTCATCGTGTCACGTAACGTCCTCGGTAGCTTAGTTGGTAAAGCACTCGCCCGGCATGCGATGGGACGTGGGTTCGAGTCCCACCTGAAGTCAATGGTTTTTTCAAGTGTTATTTATCTTTAATTAAATCTTGCATGGAATTGCTAAAAACAAAAATTTACAGAGTACTTTGGTGCTAGATGGTAACCAGGGTTTGATGATGGAGCTGGAATATAGCCATAGGAACTCAGTGATTAAACGACACAGCCGAGTCGAGTTTGATTCGTATTTATGGGTCATTTGAATCTTATGTATTTAATCGTTTTCAAAATCATGCTTTAAAACGAGGGCGTATTTATTCAACAAGGTTGGGACAAGTGACAAGAAATCTGTTACATTAATATTTGAAAAACATCTTTAAACTAGCGAACTGATAATACATTTGAGATCTCAAAGTAGAGATTTAGAAAACCATTACCTTTTGTGGTTTAATTGATAACCCTTATTGGGCAAATATTCACGAAAACAGTCACACGAAAGTAACGACAGTAAGACATTTTCCAAATTTTATCAAACATAAATCAACATTTAATGAAAAGGTATGAAATTACGTAACTTTCAGTCAAAAAAGATTTTTAAATCCGCTTTTTCTAGCCCGTAGCAATATTTAACCATATCAGTTAAGTATCGGGAGCTATCTTATCTACAAATATCTCAGTCGCAGTACTCCCAATGATCACAACGAAGATTAAAAACAGCATCGATCATAAAAACAAATATTTTGACATTTGTAAGCTAGGTACACTTCTGGCCAAAGAAAGATAGCGACACCACCAAATTTATAATAATATACATTGCATTTTTTAAATATCATGCTTATTTTTTGACAGATAAATTCAAAATGTTATAAACGTATTTCTATCTTTTTAACAAAATAAATACCTTTTTCAATATGCGTCGTCGATGCTTCTTTACTATAAAATTATGGAAAGAAAACGAAACACACATTTCTAACATTACTCATCTTTTGGGTTCACTACAATCATATTACTATCAATTAATTCATGATTAATAAAGGTTATGCTTTATTTAAAAAGGCCAGAAATGGTGAAACATAACTCTTTAAGACCAATGTAAAGTACTTATGTAACGTTTTAGTCGATTTAATAAGTTTTTTTACTATATAGTAAATTATGATAGTTATTAGACATGTTATTAAGGGCACACAGACACACAAAATGTAAAAAGACGTCATTCTTACTCCTGTAACTTTTAAACCGTACAATCACTGTTACGATTAGTGTTCATTCACTAATTCAGCATTCAGCATGAGGCTTTTTCTTTAGGGGCAAACAAAGTATGAGCATACGGCCAGCCCGTCCCCTTAGCTTCCTTAAATTGTACCGATTTTTTGCCACTCAATGCACGTATTTCGATTGCCATTTATTTTTTCATGCAGTTTGTAGCATGTAGATATTTATACATTGCTCCATTGATTTGTTTTATCACTCTTCCATCTCACATATGTAGCAGTCGGTCTGTCATAAAGTGTAATGTAATAATCATGAGTTGGTCAATTTTATTAATTTTCTCTTTAGTTTTAACTATATCAAATCAATTGCCGATTGGATTAAAAAATGACGAACTACCTAAAACTGTGTCAGAAATAATCGTTAATGTGACAAGTTCGAAAATGTCAGAAAATGTGACAGTGAGTGGTAAGGGTATTGATCGGACATTATCAAGAAATACTATAAGACCTGGTATGACTGTCCTCGACTATAATGTGACACTTGAACCAGATATAGCTAGTGGAACTTTTAGAGGTGAAGTGACTATAATTGCGGTAATTACTCTGGCCACGATAGATGATGATATTGTCTTTCATGCTAGTGATCTAGAAATCACGTCTGTGCGAGAAGCAATAGGAGGAGCAAGTACTTTAATCACAGCGGATTTTGAAGTTGATGATGGACTGCTTATAATTGATTCAGGACTGTCCGGTACGACGTACAGATTTGTGATACAGTTCGAAGGGATTCTGGAAATAGAGAACGGACTGTTCGCCGGTTCTTATGGTGGAAGGTAAGTACCAAAGTTATTCTTTGACTAAAACGGGCCTTATTATAATATTACCTTCAATTTGGCCCTTACTACCTCAAAAACGATAAAGTTAAGGGTTGCGTAACACATACAAATGCTTTGGGCTTCGCCGCAGTCAGAACACAAAGTTTAAATTATTCAGAGTAAGATATTTTTTTCATTTTACACAATTAGTTACCTCTTTTACCTGTGCTTAAAAATAAAGTTTTGAAATGTCTCCTATTTAAGATTAAAAAAACTGTGACTGGGCTTTCGAAATCGAAGGATAATACTTTTTGCATTTCAACTTTCCCACACTTAGAAGGATGAACATTTTCATCCTTCTCCTCTCCATTCTCCTAATTAGGTATATTAGGTATTTATCACGCATAATGACTTATTAATTAAAAAAAAAACAAACGATTAGCTGTTACACTAAAAAAAGGAGTAGGTAGGTTCTCATTTGAATTATATATATTTTTGAATTGTAGGTAAGTTACGGAATAATACCTTTGCTGATGAAAACTAACAATTATTTCACCATGAAGAATGCAAAAATTACTTAAGTACCTACCTAATATAATGATAGTAGATTTTTTTGAAAATACTGTATATATACTAACATTCAAAACCACCGCCGCCGCTTTCGACCGCCTCAGATGGGACCCGAACCCACGAACATCCCTAGCGGGCGAATGCTTTTCCAACAAAGCCACCGAGAAGTTAGAGAGCTGACTAAATCTAACAAGTGTTACTTGCTGTCAAAGCCAGCGTTTTTCCGATCAATGTTGCGGTATACTACCGTCAACACCCGATAGAAATATTGTTACAAATAATTTAACTATTGGTTAAGATTAGAAAAACATTTTTTTTCATGTATTATAAAATCATAAATAAACCAAGCATGGTAATATCTGAAAAACAAAATTAAAATTTTGACTCAAGAAAGTTACAGAGCTACAAAAAAATTATATTTTATCGTAAGTTTTCCCACCCACTCACACGTTAACAAACGTACAGTGCCATCTATAGGTTTTTCTTTTCATTTTTTGCACTACCATTTCTGAATTGTAGCGTAGTATGTGCTCCTGACTGACGACCACGACCGCTCGGCCAAGAGTGTAATGACTAAGAAGAATGTTGCTAGATGGCGCTGTGAGTTTGACAATAGGATGCAGAAACCTTTTGAGACAAAAGTTAATTTTTGGGCAGCTCTGCCTATATACATTTCTAATTTCTTTGCTTAGTTGTACTTATTCACCAAAAATGCTCTACAGATGTACTATCCTAAATTAAGTTTTGTGGAATGGGATATTGTTTCATTTTTTTTTTAATATCGAAAATAATTAATAAGTATAAAATTTGGTAGATATGAAAGGTTATAGTGTATCTTTTATCTTTCTTCTAGTGAGCGATTCAAAGCTTTACAGCAATATTTTTAATAGGGCATTGAAACAAAACAAAAAACACCGACTTAAACTAAACCGCCAATCAACTGGCATCAGTTCAGATGTAAATTTTTAAGGTTCCGTAGTCCTGACACGGAACCCTTATAGTTTTGTTTGTCTGTCTGTCTGTTCGTCCGAGGTTAAGCTTGTAGACTGTTGACCCTTAAGAGCTATGTGTGATTGTAAGTATTGTAACACAACAAAGTGGTAGTTTTTTTTTTTGAAAAATATATTTTTTTAGGGTAGCTCTCATACATGTAGCGTACGTATCGTGTGGCGTACCGTTGAATAGGTCCTTTAAAATGAATTTGGGGTTGCGAAGACTATTTGTCGGTTTAGGGATCTGTTTGCGAAATATTAAACTTTAAAGTGCCAAGTTGTTCAAGTAGCCACCTCTCTAAAAACTAAACTATTGGCTTGAAATCTGGAAAAATTCATGATAATAGTGCTTTTCATGAACTTTAAGGAAAATCATAACGGTTAAGATAGATCAGATAGTTTAAGAGTAATACTCGTTCAACTTAGTCATTTCAAAAATCCTTAGAGAAAAGAAGTAATTGCTGAAACATATTGTGGTAACGACAGGCAACTACGATACCCAATACTGCGCGTGGCACGACACGCACTTGGCCGGTTTTTTAATATTGCTTAAGTATATCAGTGGCCAGTTACGATACTTTTGTGTAACCTACCAATAAGAACTATGTAGGTCATGTACGTAAAACTTAACCGCAAAAAGCAGGTGAAAAAAATTTAATAAAAAAAATGTATGGTGGAACTTATTCCTAAGAAGTATTTTACTGATAGTAGAAATACATACTTTTAAGATAAACGTTATTCATTTAATCTTTTCCTTGTACTACAGTTCTTCAAACCTGATAAAGAAAGTCAGTATCAAGCGTGATTGACAGTTTTATCAATTTTTTTTTGAGATAAAGTTTTGTACCTATCATCTCAACGAAGACGAAATTTTGTCATGTCGGGATAATATTTTTTATAATGACTATTTTATTTCTACAGACTGTCCCACAAAGATTTTAAGTCAAAGTTCAGAGATCTCAATCAGTTATTTCTGGTGTCGGTGCCAGCCAAGGAGGTTTACGTTTTCATCCCAACCGACTCCAAAAATTACTGATTTGAATTAAACGTCAAAATATTTTTCAATATTTCTGGAAATATATTTTTTCGGTATGAGATCTAAGGGACTCTGTCTATCTGAGAGCCTGTTATTTATTGACAAGATCTTGTAACTTTAAAGTCATGAAAATCTACCTAAAATCAAGATAACATATAAGATAAGATAATTTTTATTTGCATAAGAACACGGTAACCCGGTGACCATTATGTATCGCAATATTTTCGCAATTCTAACATTCTTGGATGATCAATCTTAAAGCTATTGATAAACCCAGAGTTGCGTTTGACACTATCATGTCACGTACGTATCTTAACTTGAAATTATCTCGATTGAAAATTTCATTCGGATTGTTTATTTTTTGGGTTACTGCACAGTGAAGTGACCGTATAGTCGTGATGTTGGCAGAAAGGTGATATTTAAAAATGGCCAAAAAAACAACCAAGTGGAAATTCACAGCATTATTTTGTATCCTTTTTACTACAATAACAAAATCACTGCCAATAGACAAGAGAATCGAGATCAAAAGTGTTAGTTTGGACCCTGTAACGTCTGCGTTTGAATCTAACCCATCAGCTGTGTTGAAAGACCATGATGATGATAAAAACAAAAGCGTGTCGAAGGCAGCCAGAAGAGTCCCGGTACCTAGAGATACCTTCCCACGAATCAGGCCAGGAATGGTTGTAAGATTTAACACTGTGCTATTAACCATCGAAGGAGCGAGATTTACTGGCCGTGCGGTGTTAAATGTGGCAGTGACAGAAGCTACAAGAAACAATAGATTGAGATTCCACCTAGCAGGATTAACTGTCACTTCTGTTTCAGTTGGTTTAGTTTCAGAAGCAAATGCTGTAACTGCCAGATACACTATCGATGACGGCGAACTAGACATCAGAATGCCTCAATCTTCGAACAATTACATAGTTATTATAAACTACAATGGAAATATCGGAGTCGGGGAAGCATTATTTCGAGGATCAGGCGATGACTAGTAAATTTTATTTTATTTATGACGGCCATCTTAGACTAAGTAATACGCGCTCTCGACCAAAAAGCGTCACGGTTTGGAATAATGCAAGGGATTGTTGTTTAACGAGGCCTGATGGCCCAAACCAAGTCATAGTTGAGGAGAGGCCTATGCTCTGCATTGGGGCGTTTCAAGGGTATACAAGAGAATAGGACACTCCTGATCAGCCCCTCTAGCATGAGCAACAAAACACGATATGATATAATATGATATAGCGATTTATGGCATATTTTTTGTCAAATTATGAACTTTTAATCGAAAAAGCGAGCATGACCGTGACGTTGCCGGCACAAACATGACTGTTTCAGTAAAAGTTCAACATGGCGGCTATGTTGGGTGTTGATAAATCGCTATATCATATCATATCATATCTTATTTTGTTACTCATGCTAGAGGGGCAGGTGCTCTTATACCTTTTTAACCTATAATAATTTATCGAAAAAAAGTAGTTAACTTTTTTTCTAGAAACGAAAAATAATACAGTCATGCGTACCATTTGTATGTAGGTATGTGTTGTGTTATGAATCAATCAGTGGACATAGGTATTGAAAAATGCCTAATACATATCGGAAGACAACATGATACGAGTAGATACTAAGTAGGTAATGAAATTACCCGGGCTTTATAAATCATGTCTATCACCTATCGGGCAGGATGATACAAGTATATGTTTTATTATAATTATAAAATACTAGCAGCCCGCTCCGGCTTCGCCCGGGTGGACATTTGTGTGAGAAACTTTGTACAATTAACGTCGAGTACTTTGATGAGTCTATAAGGACAGGACATAAGTAGTAATTTTTAATTATTATTTATGTAGGTAATAATAGGTTTACTTTTTTGTAATCTATATTATATAATAAAATAATTGTTGTTCATTTAATTAGTCTCGCTAAAACATGAGAGCGACTGGACTGATTTTGCTAATTTGATCTTTAAATTTTCGTGCAAGTCCAGGAAAGGTTTAAACGATGAGAATTGTTGGAAAAATGCAAGGAAAATACTAAAAACGTCAATTTTATGTTATTATACAAACTGTTCGTATGTTGGCGGTACGAAGTTCGCCTAGTCTTAAGGGTTTCATTTAAATTAATAGGATTTGTCTTTCTTTTTTAATTTTTACCTCACATATTCAACTATGACTAGTTGTATTTATATATAGAAGGCCACAAAACATATTGATTTTCGAGAGATCTACCTCGAGAAAGGGCAACTCTATTTCTTTACTGGGTGGGTTCACAATACACATAACCTTATCGGCGATAAGTGAGTTCAGTGTCGAACTGAGTTCGATTTTGTTTCCAGAATCGAAAGGTTGGCAAGGCTAATCTCAGATGTAGCCAGCGTATTGGGACTTAGGTTCGGTCTTGTTAACCACTGTCAACCAATGTCCACTTAATGTCAATGGTTGTTTTTTTGCGCTTGTTAGTGAAACGCCCACTGCCACTTTACTGCACGTAGAACTAGATGGGGCAACAAGGTTCTGGAATGGAAGCCACGTACCGGTAAGCGCAGCGTGGGACGTCCACCCACAAGGTGGACAGATGACCTGGTAAAAGTTGCAGGAAGCCGCTGGATGCAGGCCGCGCGCCATCTGACAATCTGGAAATCACTGGGGGAGGCCTATGTTCAGCAGTGGACGTCCTGTGGCTGAATGCTGATGATGTTTATGGCAGTGAAACGCACGTTTAATTTTAAATTAATAACTAAGCATAGCTATTAATGTAGTGACTTGATTATTTGATTACTTTGCTATTATTTTTTAGTTCCTACGTGGCTATGAACTTGCATCCGACCAATGCAAGGCGTGTCTTCCCGTGTGTCGATGAACTGACCGAGGCAGCCACCTTAACACTCAATGTCAATGGTCTCAGCTACAACAACATGATATCAAACGCTGCTTTACAACAAAACAGTCAGTGAGTATAAGAACCGGACAAGTGCGAGTTGAACTCTTGTTAAGAGGGTTTCGTACTTAGTAACTATAGGTTAACTAAAATGTACAACTTATAAGTTTTCTCTAAAATATATAAGTATGAAACTAATTATATTATATGTATTTTTAAAACATTTTAGGCTTGTAGTTTTGGAAATCAGTGGGGAAGGAATTAGTAAATTTCATACATTATTTCAAATAATTTTATAACTAAGTAGTATAAGTACTTGATTTGAAATTTATGAGAAGACACATTTGATGTCCTAAAAATAAGTTTCATTTTATTTACGATACAGTTTTCAAAACTTTTTAAAGCTTTCTTATTTGACAAACAGACATACGGACAAACGAGTAATCCTATAACGATTCCGTTTTTCATTCAGATTTTCGGAACCCTAACCAATCGGTTTAGTGGTTTGCCCATAAGAGTGTAATAGACTGAAAGATTAAGGACCTGTTTCACAATAAGTTGTGTATAGGCTATTTGTTACCTAACTTAAGGATAAACACTATTTTTGCGTTTCACCACCGTTAAATAGCGCTTTATGACACGTTAATTCAAGCACTTTTATCCTCTGCACATTTTTATCTGTTACCATTTGACACTTTATCCGTACTTTGTGAAACCGGCCCTAAATATTTCATTTACAAAAGTATAACAATGAATATTAATTTTAGAAATTGTATTGCAGGTCAAACTTTCGATCTGTGTTC
The DNA here is from genome assembly GCA_950371115.1 of Anania fuscalis. Classification (NCBI taxonomy): domain Eukaryota; kingdom Metazoa; phylum Arthropoda; class Insecta; order Lepidoptera; family Crambidae; genus Anania; species Anania fuscalis. The sequence continues at coordinate 2,749,875 of OX493337.1, forward strand.
GGGCCATCACATCTCCATGGCTTTATGGGCCATAACTTCGCAAGTATTAACAACCCGGTACCAGGTCGCGTCTCATTAATGGCCCGACAGGGCGTCACTGGGCAAGACCAGGAATCGTCAATAGCAATCAACTCATACGTACTTTGGATAGAAGAATGGACTAATAAACAGTACCAAGGAATCATCGCAGATCAAGAGGAATGGTTGCACGTGATAGCTATTCCAGATGTGTCAGTCGATTGGTATTCCCTTTCAATTGCTGGTGTTTGGTAAGTACTCTCTAAAACCAATTTATTTCTGAAAATAGGCTTAAACTCTTTTACACGTCGGGGATTCATTTTTTTTATACCACTACTCGGTACAATTTTGGGCTAGCGCCGAGAAGTAGCGTAAGAAACTCGGTCACTCTATTATCAGCCACTTTTTAAATAGTATATAGTTTACATCACAAGATACATGTACCTGTGCGAACAGGGCAGTATTTATTTCCAAACATTATTATCATTTATATAATCCTTTACTTTAATACCCTTTTTTCATTAAAGAAATTTTAATATGCGATTAAAATTTTAACATGGGCAGTTCAATAATACACGCTGGTAATTTTTTAAAGAAGTGAATACATTTCCCATGAACGAATAAGCTACCTTATGCAGTCTGAAATTTGGAAATGTTTTCAAACAGTCAATTAAGCTTCCAACCAGTGTATGTAACTGTTACCAGTGATCGCATATGAAACAGAAACGTGGCCTCTTGCTATTGGTCTTATACGAATGCTCAAGGTTGCACAGCATGCTATGGAGCAGAGCCATGCACAGGTTTCATTGCGAGATCGAATCAGAAATTAGGAGATCTGTAAACGAATAAAAGTAGCTGGCATAGCCCGACGGATTAGCAAGCTAAAGTGGCAGTATGCGCGGCAAGTAGCACGGGAACTGACTTATCACAGGCATGTCAGTGCTTCGAAATGAAGCCTAGTCAATATATATAATTCCATCTGACAGGTGGGTAAATCACTGGCCTTGCAACACTCCTCCACCAAGTTGCACTGGGTTCACGTGAGTTGACCCAGAGTTGAGTATGTCAAAAAATCACCTCTTAGTTGTGGTAAGGCCTGTGCTCTGCAGAGAGACGTATTAACCCATCAAAAAATGACATTATTGTTTATTATTTTTATTAGGGAACCGTACATCCTTATGCCACAAATTCATGCAGTGATGCAGCGAAAGATTTCGCGGGTAGCAATCGCTGAGGCAATAGCGCACAAATGGTTCGGATTCGTCATCTACCCACAAAATTGGGTACATAGCTGGGTTTTAACTGGCCTCAGCACTTACGCTGCGTACGAAGCCGTCAAACAAGTAAGTAAGCAGATAGATACATGGGTTGGGTGCTGACCGGTGGGATCCCTACTCTAGCTCGAATAACATCTCGCCGATGTTCATTTGTTCGATGTCTTTACCTCGAAGGTTCACTAGCTCGGTGGGTCGTTAGCTCGAAAGATCAATAGCTGGAAGGCTTATTTGCTCGACGGGTCATTAGCTCGATGGCTCGTATCGTCGATGGGTTATTTCCTCGATAAAATAATGATATGACATGATTTAAGAATGAATTGATCAATAAGTAAATAAGAATTGCTATGTTCTAAAATTAAATTTCTTTGATTTTGATTATATTTTTAACCGACTTCAAAAAAAGGAGGAGGTTCTCAATTCGTCTGAATGTTATTTTATTTTGTATGTTTGTTACGCGATTACGCCGTCAATTATGAACCGATTACAAAATTTATTTTTTAGTTTGAAAGGGTATACTCCCGAGGTGGTCCCATTTACACCAAGTCAGATTCTGATGATGGGATCCCTGGGAAATCGAGGGCAACCCTCAATTTTTATAGGCACCCATAATGTTTTGCATATATTTTTTGACTCAATGCTGATTTTTGGGTCTGGTAATCATCATGTCAAGTTGCTGAGCTGATGATGGAAGCCACAGAACTCCTTAACGGATAGGAGTTAGAAGATAACTGCAAATTGTCGACAGAACGTATTTCGCAGTGTGTTGAGCAGACGTGGAGCTTATGAGGTACCAGACCGCCAATTTTAGCCTTAAGACTTAAAAATTTTCGTCGAAAAATTTACCCTTTATAACACCTTATTTTTATCATACCATTGGATGGGAGGTCCATAGAGGACCAATATTAGATAAGGTTACTTTGCTGTAAAGTCATTTTTGGCGAAGATTGGAGGGAAAAAATAGAGGACTTAACACCTAAAAGTGTAAAATAAAAAACTAAAAACCGACTTCAAAATGAAACTAAAAAGCGAAAAATAATATTGACTAAAACATACCTAATCAGTTCTTTTTGGAGTCGGTGCAAATGGACACATTTTAACTCTCGATGGCTGGCACCAAAAAAGGGGCATTTTAATTTTACTACTTATTTAATTCATCGTTAAATCATGCACATTTCATTCATCATTTTTATCGAGGAAACAACCCATCGACGTTACGAGCCGTTGAGCCTATAAATAAGCCTTCGAGCTACTGATCTTTCGAGCTAACGACTCACTGAGCTAGTGAACCTTCGAGGTATAGACATCGAGCAAATGAACATCGGCGTAATGTTATTCGAGCTAAAGTAGGGAACCCACTGACTGGTAGTGCAAAGATTGACAAATAATATATAAATACCGGACAACATCACATTAGGTCTTCATCAGACTTTATACCATTGTGCGTGTATTAACATGCGTTTGTGACGACAGGGAACACTTGTAATCAACACAAGTCTTGGTTTCAGAATCATTTATTAACAACGAATTACATTTTTTTTTTGGTCAACGAACTGACAGTATGATTGCCTATGACCCACTGCTAATTACGCAAGTTCATTACACCATTATTGAATAAAACAAATGATAATCCACACTTTATTGCTTATTGACATCTCTGAGTGCGGCTAGATATTTCTTGATTACCGAATTTGGATAACGCAATAAATTTGATGATACTCTGTTTACTCCCGTAATACAAACGAACAATTATTACAATTGGACCAACTCCCTAACTCAAAAATAAAATTCAACTGGTCCATACGTTTTGGTCGAATGAATATTTACATTTTGAATAGATTAGCTAATTTTTGTATCGGTTAGAGAGTTGGTACAATTGTAAGAAGTGTTCGTTTGTATCACGGGAGTCTTCTCAGAAGGTTTGGGCGGTGATAAAAAAGAACCTGTATATAAATCTAACAGTTAGGTACTACCTATTATTATTGGGATCGCACTTTCCATCTGCCATACATATACTATAACATTCACAACAATAAACTTTATACTTTAAAGGTATTTAAATAGCAAATTGTTTTTATGATATTAATAACCTTACCTATAATTGATAGCGTTGACCAAAAACTAAAAGCTTAATTTTAAACATTTAAACTGACGTTTATCTTCAAAATCAAAATAAAAAACATTTATTTCTTCAAATTTGCCATATTTAGTTTTTGATGCAAGATTGTTTTGTATTAGTTTTACTAAAATTAATATTACAAGAATATGATGACATCCGGAGATAAGATCATATCATATCTTGGCAGCATCTTACTTATCTTCGTAACAACTTGTTGAATTCTTTCTTAGAATTTGTGCGGTACATTGTGATAATCATAGATCAAAAAAAAAGATATCAAAATGTGTTATTACAATATTGTCTGAAACAAGGAGGAGGTTAGGAACCTTGCCCTGCATTTTTAATATTATTCAAATGAATTATTAATGTTATTTTTAAACAGTCTAGTGGCTTGTGTTTCAGCTACTGAAGCGTTTAATAAACTACTCGATCATGTGATCAGACATACCCGCTACGACATACTAAGCATATTACATATTTGTAATGTACTCACCAAGACCTTTCTTTTGATTCCGAACACGTAAGGATTATCTCAGTTTATTTTTTTTGAGGTTAGATTCTGAGTTTCAAATTTCGTCATATAAAATGTTGATATTTACATAGCCTATGTCACTATTACAAATCTATTGACATCTCATTCATTAAAATCGGTTCAGTAGGTAGTTTAGGCACTACGGTGGAACATAAAATCATACACACTTACATACATAGACTGCCACAATCATTACCCTTCCTTTTGCCTTTGCCGTATAGTCGGGTAAACGGTGTTCTACCATAAAGCGCCATTATGTTTACCTTATCACTAACTAGCGACCCGCCCCGGCTTCGCACGGGTGCAATGCTGATACTAAATATACTACATTATACATATAAAAATACCTCTTCAATCACTCTATCTATTAAAAAAACCGCATCAAAATCCGTTGCGTAGTTTTAAAGATTTAAGCATACATAGGGACAGGAAAAGCGACTTTGTTTTATACTATATAGTGATACTCGTAATTAATACTTTGCTTTCTTTCAGCTTGAAACAGTTACAGATGGAAGTAATGAAAATAGACTTTTAGACGTCGAAACAATGTTCTTAACAGACGTTATACAAGAGGCCCTGCATTATGATAGTTACTCCAACGCCCTGGTACTTCGGCCTGGTAGCGATATCTACGATGAAGACGTTATCCGAGACACAATCAACGGCCTTGTCAAGTACAAGGCACCTGCAATCATGGCATTGCTAAAACAAGTACTTGCTTCAGGAGATAGTGATTTTATGCAGATTGCAGCTAGAGGACTCTTCATCACCAGGTATGTTCATCTTGTTATAATTCTCCCCTTTTAAAATCACTATTTGTACAGATATAGTTGACTACGGTACCTACCTCTAATGCATACCTAAGTCTTGGTAAAAACTCAAGCATACTACTTCAGCTACTGGTTGTAGTATGCCTGGATAGAAACAACTATTTAGCAAATATTTAACGAGACGTTTTATTTTTATGGTTTGCTCGTTCATTCGTAATTGAAAAAGCAACTTTCTTCTTGACGATTTTCTTTTTTGATCATGAAGTCGCAATTTTTGAACGATGTTTGACCAAACGATTGTGCACTATTAAAAGCTAAGCAGTATTGTTTTATATCAAGTTTTATACAGGAAAAAACAAGATATGGTTCTAGTGATATTCCATTAGGAGATATTATAATTATTATGAGCTCAGGGAAAAATTAATCTCGGAATCACGGGCGCGAATTGCTCCAAATTATTACGCAATTTTATGCCCGTGAGCGATGTCTACAGTGTGTACAAAAAAATAGGACACTCCTTAAAACCTGATTAACTGTATATTTATTATTATTTATTTATTATTTATTTATTTATCTTTGAGTATAAAAGCAACATCGAAATTCTAGTTTTTTTTAGCTCCTCCATATATTGGTAGAGCGTTAGGGCGTAATAGAGCATCTAAAAAAATAATTTTATTTCGATGTTGCTTCCTTATAAAACTCGATGCACCTGAGCAGGATCACGTGGTTTTAAGGAGTCCTATTCTTTTGTACACTTTGTATGTATGTATGAAGCTTAACTTCTTTCACACAAATTTTTGTGCCTACGATTTAACAGTGCTCGGTTAGGTATTTGCATTTCATACAAGGTTTTGTGCCTTTGGTTAAGGTCAACAACGATTTAACAGTGCGCGGTTAGGTACTTGCATTGAACACAATCGGTCCCGATTTCGATTTCCGGTCCGTTTTAATTTAAAAAAAAGCTTTTGTAAATTAATTAATAAAAATATGAATAAATTACTCCATGAAAAACCTTCTAGTCTTGGTGTGGCTTTGACGCCTTTGACTTAAATTATTCGTGACCACAACAATTCGGTGTGTTATCAGGTGCTTTATTATATTTTTTCTTGCAGCTCACTTCAACCTGTGACCATCATGAGCTTTATTGACGCTGTAAACAGTGAGTGGGCGATAATCCCACAAGCCAATCGGCTTATTGAAGACGTTGTACAGTTCCTTAATCCATACATCACTAGCCGGGGCTATCCCGTCGTCAGTGTTCACTCCCGACAAGGAGGAGTCACCTTGTCTCAGGTATACTACACGACCAGTTTTATTTCTTGATTATTTTGAAGATTGTCTGATTTCGAGCCCGACGGATTAGAAAAGTGGCAGTGGGCGGGGTACATAGCACGTAGAACTGACGGCCGATGGGAGAGAAAGGCTCTGGAATGGAGGCCACGTACTGGCAAGCGCAGCGTAGGACGTCGACCCACATCATGGTGGACGCAGGACCTGGTAAAGGTTGCAGAAAGTAGCTGGATGCAGGCCGCTTCCAACCGGCCCACTTGGAAGTCAGGACACTGGGGGAGGCCTATGTTCAGCAGTGGACGTCCGCTGGCTGAAATGATGATGTCTGATGTTGAGGTTTGCGCTTTTGACTATAAAGCTAGGAGGTTTCGAATTCGAATCCCGCCTGGCTACATTTTTGTTGGATAAGCAGCAGCATTGCTAAGTACGTACATAATTATGTACCTGAGTTGTGTTATTGATAATATTGTCAGTATGTTTATCCAGTTTCTAGTGAAAATGCAACCTTTGCTTAGTTTAAGACGATAATTTATGTGATTGTGGGCAAAATTAACGTTTTCTTTTAGTTGTTGTCTTGTTTATTAAAACAGCGATATTCCAACAACAATACCTGAAATAAAAACACTAACTAAAACTAACAACCTACTAATAAAATAGCCACAATCTAACCAAAACTTACACTAGATTAGACTATAGATTACCGGTGAACATATACGAGGTGTTAGGGTAATGGTAGCCGAAACATGCCTTAACATATGCACAAAATAGAAAAAATACAGAAGGTCCACTCCCGCCGTTCTCGAAAACAACTGCCCAAATTGGGCTGACTGCCTAGGGTTGCTATTCTGATTTTTGAAATAAATAAGTGTGCCTTATTACACCGATACAACGATAAGTTTATTCATTCATCTTATCATACGTCCTAATGGGAAGACAGAGCAATTATTGGCTTCTTCAATTACTGTCGTTTTTAACAGCGGCGGCAGCTGCGCGTTGTTAGAAATTATACGTACTAACTTCTGTTAGGGTCCTAAGACTATTAGAATATGAAATAAGAAGCGGACTGTAAATGCATAGATATATTTACTGGTAACAATAATGTTATTAGTATTTAATTTGATCGCGCCTATAAGGGAGGAACCGCGTCCGATGCCGATGGTGGTCGAGAGGCTGAGTGCGGCGGAGGGCACCTACGGAGTGTGCCCGCCGCCCGCGCATACGAAGAACGCCGAAGATGCCCGAGCTGGCTGCAGGGCTGGAGGCGCCAACATACTCCCCGGGTTGAAGAATGAAGTATGAAGATCTTCAATGTATTGGAAGTGGACAAATGCAGTTGAAGGCCCGACGTATGGTCCCCTTCTTCGTCTTGAGCTCGGCCACCCTCGAGACGCCGTCCACACCTGGATACGTCTTCACGACTCGCCCTAGTGACCAGAGCAATGGTGGGGTCCTCTCCTTGATCAGGACTAGCTGACCAGGCTTCACCTCGCCTGTGGATGCGAACCATTTCATCTTGGTCTGTAGCAGAGAGACATATTCGTTATTAAATCGCCGCCAAAAATGCTGCTGGATGTGTTGGATTCGTCTCCATCGATCCAGACGAGTGATGTTGACATCAGCCACCTGTGGGAGCGGTACAGTTAAGAGTGGTCGTCCAATTAAAAAATGAGAGGGAGAAAGAGCCGAAAAATCATGAGGGTCTGAAGAAAGTGGGGTTAGAGGGCGAGAATTAAGAACTGCCTCAATTTGGCATAAACAGGTTGTCATTTCTTCGAAGGTGAAATGAACGAGATGTAACAATCTTTTTAAATGATGCTTACAAGATTTGACCGCACTTTCGGCCAAAGAATTAAAGTGAGGGGTATAGGCAGGGGTAAAAATAAATTCGATACCTTCCTGCGCTATCTCAGATGCAACATTAGAATCGAGAAGGAACCTTTGAATTTCATTAGATGCGCCGACAAAATTTGTACCGTTATCGGACGTGATACTTCGAGGCTTGCCTCGACGCGCCACGAACCGATTTAGAGCAGCCATGTAAGCCTCAGCGGTGAGGTCCGTAACAAGCTCCAAATGTACAGCTTTCACTGCAGAACAAACAAAAATGCACAAATAAGATTTTACTAATTTACAACCTCTTCCTTTTCGATCGGCTATCAATACTGGGCCGGCATAATCAACGTGACAGTTTTGAAAAGGGAACTCTAACTGTGTTCTGTTAAGAGGGAGCTGTCCCATTAAAGGTTGTACATTTTGAGCTCTATGTCTGTAACAAATTACACATTTATTAACAACTGATTTAGATAAGTTTCTGCCTTTAAGAGGCCAATAGGTTTGGCGTATGCTTGCCAAAAGCAACTGAGGGCCGGCATGTAAAAGTTTAACATGTTGCATATAAAATATAAGTTGAGTTAATATACGAGAACTACATAACAAAATAGGATGTTTTGTATCAAAGTCGTAGGGAGAATTATCAAGCCTACCGCCTACGCGAATAAGACCATTACTATCTAAGAATGGCGTTAATGAAATCAGCCTATTTTTGTGAGGCAATGTCTTCCCGGATTTAAGCAATTTATATTCATCAGGAAACATTTGAAGTTGAGCACACTGCAAAATAAAATTATGTGACTTGTTAAGTTCAATTAAAGAGAGATTGCCACACAATTTATTATTTTTATTTTTTAAGTTATGCGCAAATCTACACAAATAAGCTACAACTCGTTGTAATTTTGTGAAACTAGAATACTTTGAAATTAGGTTTTGAATTATTGAAATATTAAGGTTAGGTATTACAAAAGCGGTACTACTACTACTACTTGCATTATGGTCACTATCTGCACTACCACTACTGCTACTGATGTGAGATACTACTTCGTGTAGATCACGCTTCACGATATTGGGCATCGTGGGCCACTCATTCTCATTTTTTAATAAAAATGAAGGTCCAGACCACCATAAATGAGTATCGCCGATTACGTCGGCTCGTAAGCCTCGTGAAACGAGATCCGCCGGGTTGTCCTTCGACGGTACGTAGCTCCAGGTATGACCACTAGTACTCTCCTGGATTTCGTTGACTCTGTTTCGCACAAAGGGTTTTAATTGAGTAGCTGGCGTTGACAACCAACCTAGAACTATCGTGGAGTCACACCAAAATCTACATTTGTCTATGTGCAAAGTAAGCGAGTCCACCACCTTTGTACACAGTCTCGCACCCAACAAAGCACCACATAGTTCAAGCCTAGGCATAGTAGTAGGTTTTATGGGAGCTATACGGTTTTTGGACGCTAAAAGCTGAACGCGTATTGTGCCTGAACTATGGTTATAAGACCGAATATAAAGACAGGCCCCGTAGGCCTTTTCGGAAGCGTCAGTGAAAACATGAATTTCATGGATAAGTGAGTCGTTAAATGAAACCCATCGAGGGATCTGTAACCTATTTAAATGAGTTAAGGTGTGCTCAAATAGAAACCATAAGTCGCTAATCTCTGTAGAAACCGTCTCGTCCCAATCATATTTGTCTAGCCACAAGCGTTGCATAATTATTTTGGCTTCGACTACGCACGGTCCAACAAGTCCTAATGGGTCGAAAATTTGGCTAATTACTGAAAGGACGTGACGTTTAGTAACCTTTTTAGACGGTTCTATATTTATAGAAAAGGTGAGCATGTCAGTGTCGCAAATCCAATGTAGGCCCAATGTCTTAGATTGAGTGTTGCCTTGGCCTTGCTCAGAGAAGTCTAATGAGTTAGTAGGGTGACCATTATGTGGACCACTTATTTGGGATAGTATCTCGGGACTATTTGACTTCCATTTACGTAGATGGAATTGGGCTGAAGAAAGGACAGATGCTACCTTTTTAGAAACTTCGACGGTCTCTGAAATTGTACTGGCTGAATGAAGAAAATCGTCGACATAGAAGTCGCGTTGTATGGCCGACTTTACTCGATTGTCATCTAAGTTGTCAGCTAGGCTAACCAGACATTTAGTAGCCAAGTATGGCGCAGAAGCAGTGCCATACGTAACTGTGTTTAACGTGTACGTTTTAAGAGGTTCCTTAGTATCGAAACGAAAAAATATTTTTTGTAAAGGTCGTTGTATGGGATTTATTTCTATTGCTCTGTACATTTTTTCTACGTCGCCTGAAACTACGTATTGATGTTGGCGAAAGCGTATTAAAATGGAAAATAGATCGTCTTGAACGACGGGGCCAACCATTTGGAGGTCATTGAGCGACACTCCTGAAGAGGTAGCGGCCGAAGCGTCGAAAACCACGCGAAGCTTAGTAGTGGAGCTAGACTCCCGAATAACGCCGTGGTGAGGAATAAAATAGTTCCCGTTAGACCTATCAGGCAGAGTGGCACAGTCTTTATCTAACGACATGTGACCTAGACTTTCATACTCATGCATGAAATTGAAATATCTTTCTTTAAAAATAGGATCACGGTGAAAACGTCGTTCTAACGACAAGAACCTACACTTAGCGTTTTCATAAGAGTGACCTAGTAAACTGGGATCTTGTTTAAAGGGCATTGAGACGACAAAACGACCGTCGTCCTTGCGAAAGGTTGTTTCTAAGAAGAGCTTCTCACATGATCTCTCCTCTAGAGATTGAGAATGCTTGGGTGAAACAATGTCTAACTCCCAGAATTGAGAAAGATCTGGAGTGGGGCTTAAGTTTGTAAAATTACAATATTGAAGAGGGTTGCTACCCTTTTGGCGTGATATGCTGCCTGACACTAACCAGCCAAATTTAGTTTCACATAACTTGGGAAGATTTTTACCTAAATCTATGGAATTGGACCCTAAGGCGTTCCAAAAGACTTCTGCGCCTACCAGGATGTCTATGACCGACGGAATATTGAAATTCGGGTCAGCTAACTGAAGACCTGGGGGAATAGGAACGTGGGTGATATCTACAAAGGAAGACGGTAAGACCTTAGTGATCTCAGGCAATACATGACATACGATATCTATATTGTAAGCACAGCATAAAGACTCGATTGTGAGGTGACAAGACTGTGTACTAGAAGAGATATGGTTATTGATACCTGTGACCTTGGTGCTTGTACCGCGTCGTGACAAACCCAGCTTGTCACATAAGCTTTGCGTTACGAAGTTGGCTGTACTACCGTTGTCGAGCAGTAGCCGCGCAGTGTACTTCTCGCCCGAAGAGTTCAAGACGTTCACCAATGCTGTGGACAGTAAAACATGCGAAGAAGTAGCAAGCTGCAAGGATGTGGCTGATAAAGCGACGCCATCAGCTGCAGAAGGCAAAGGATTAACTAAAGGTTTTAAATCCGGTGATTCTAAGTGTAAAAGAGTGTTATGTTTTATTTTACAATACTTGCAATGAGTAAGTTTGCATTGCTTAGCAAAATGATTTGGGCGTAAGCAGTTAAGACAAACATTTAATTCCTTTGCTTTTTGTATACGATTTTCTATAGGCAAATCTCTGAAAGATTCACACGAAAATAATGAATGACGTTGGGAGCAAAGCGGACAGTTCAGAAAGTTAGGTTTATTAAGATTGCGTGATTTTTGATTATTTTGTACATTTTTATTAAAGTTGCTGTTTTTCTGATTGTTATTTTTATTATCTTGTGTGTTTTGTGATTGTTTATTATTTAGATTAGAGTGACTATTATTTAAGGCAACTAATATATTGTTATTTGATAAGTTATGGTTCGTTTCGATTGATTCCAACAAGTCCGCTTTCCTGCCTACAAAGGTACAAAATTGAGTTAACGTGGGATCAGTAGACAAGTCATTGCGATACTCTTCCCAGTGGCGGCTTGTTGCTATGTCCAACTTCTTAGCCAATATAAAGATAAGAAGAGTATTCCAATGTTCAGTAGGTTGCTTTAATGTTGTAAGGGCTCTAATGTTTTTATTGGTTACGTCGACAAGATTACGAAGAGAGATGCTGGACTCCCTCAATACGGGCTCAACATCAATTATTGCCTGCAAATGGTTATCAATTAAAAGACGATTGTTATTAAATCGCTCGCATAATAAATCCCACGCAATATTGTAATTATTCCCAATAAAATGTATGTTTTTTATAATTAACGCTGCATTTCCCTGGAGTGAAGCTCGCAAATAATGAAATTTATTTATTTGGTCGATGCTAGGGTTATCATGAATTAGTGAAACAAATGTGTCTCTGAACTCGAGCCAGTATTGATAGTTCCCATCGAAACTAGGAAGATTGATCTGAGGTAAACGAACAAAACTTTGATTAGAATGTGCATTAGTGTTGTTATTATTAGAACTTGATACGGAACCTTTTGACGAAATCCCAAGCAGAGAGCGTGCGAGGGCCACCTGGCTGAAGTACTGGCGGTCGAACTCCTCGCGCTCCTCGAGTGCGGCCTCGGGGTCATCCGCGTGTATCTCGATTTCACCCTGTAATGCGTCAAATTCAGTGTACATAGAATCGAATTTATAAAAGCGTTCCTCAAGGTCCAAACGTTGCAGCTGTGAAAGGCTGGAGCCATTATTTAATAAAGTTAAATAATTAGAAAAGATAGTAAGCTTTGATTTAAAGGTGCCTCGTTTCTTGATCAACGTTTTCATGTCAGCCATTTTGATGAGCGTGTGCGAAATTAAATAAAAGTTACGAAAAAATAGCAAAAAGAACGAAAACAATCAATGCGCGTAGCGAGCAAAACAGCTGATAGATAACAGGTGCGAAGGTTTAGGTCCCGTTACGTTCGATACCTAACGTGCGGTCGGCGGCAGCGTGTGCGCAACACGTGCTTTGAAAAAAATAATAGGCAGACAAATAGGACAGATAGTGCGTTTATGGCTTTAAAATAATTACAGGGAAGCAGTAAATGATTCGAAATGAATGCAGATATAGTTTAAGAAGACAATGGGAATGATTTTATAGCAAAAGTGGAAAAATTAAGATTGGAAAGCGATTAATTGGAACGACTCACGCATAAACCGTATTATACTCCCAACAGAAGGCGACATCAGCTTCTGGATCCTCTTCTTTCTTCTAGACGGCTAAGATGACGACGATTCCACGTTGGCTCGGTCAAAGTCCACGGACCGGCGATGCGCAAATTAACGGTACTCGGGCGGGACAAAAAAACTAATAACGACGGCGAGAGGACCAATGTTAGGGTCCTAAGACTATTAGAATATGAAATAAGAAGCGGACTGTAAATGCATAGATATATTTACTGGTAACAATAATGTTATTAGTATTTAATTTGATCGCGCCTATAAGGGAGGAACCGCGTCCGATGCCGATGGTGGTCGAGAGGCTGAGTGCGGCGGAGGGCACCTACGGAGTGTGCCCGCCGCCCGCGCATACGAAGAACGCCGAAGATGCCCGAGCTGGCTGCAGGGCTGGAGGCGCCAACAACTTCATTATTTAGGTACTGTTATGACGTATACTGACATTTCTAGGTGGCGTATTTATCTTAGCAACGACAATGTAAAAAAATCAATGAATAATTTAATATGTTTATAATCTTTTATTCAACGCTTACCTAAAACACTGTTGTTAAACCAATGACGATTTAAGTAAAATTTAAAAGCTCATTCCTGCTAAATGTGTAATGTAATTAAATTAATGATTGATCGCTATAAAAACTTATCTTTACCTTTACTAGTTACTTACTTTACTTTACTTACAAGCGAAAACCTAGACCTACTTTTATATACCTTTTAATATTATTTTGGAAATTTGAAGAACGTGTAATCACAATTTTGTGTTGTATTCAAACATCCAAACACACTGCAGCAGTACCTAATAAAAACGCTTTTATCCATTTTTCGCATAACAATGATCAATGCTTAGTAAACTGTCGTGAGTGACAGTCCGCTGTAGTACTGCCCCGGATCGTCCGAGATTGCATATAAGCGCAATTGTCAATTTGTGCGTAACAATTTTGACGATTAGTTCCGAGTGGCCTATCTGTCTAGCGCGCCGCCGCTATACGTAATTTGTGACATATGCCTATGAATACTATGATGTAGTTAGAATATCATTAGGTACTTTTGAAAAAAAAAAATCTTACAAATCGGATTCCTTAAATTTTGTGTTGTATGAAAATAAAATGGTTTCATTTTAGGACTTCTCCATACTATTAATATGCATAGGCTAGTTTCGGCTTATATACCATTTACCTAACACCCTGTATAAATACATTTCTAAACTTGTTTGACTCAGGTACATATTCGATTCTCGTGCTCATAACTCACACATTGACTCCTTGTGGGTCTCGAACGGATCGCAAAAAATGAACAGGAACTAACTAATTAATGTCTTTTTGATTTGATTGCAGCAACATTTTGGTTACACTGCCCCAGGAGCAGCAGCTGCTCGAACTTTTGAAATCCCCATAACCTTTACCACAAGTGCGGATAGAAACTTCGACACGGTTGACCCGTTTATGCTAAATGTGGCCGTGTATTCTCACGACATCGATTTTTCGGATGATGATGCCTGGGTGATTTACAACATTAAAGGACAAGGTATGTTTTTAGGGTTCCGTACACAAAGGGTACGGGACTCTATTACTAAGGCTCCGCCGTTTGTATTTCTGTCTGTCTGTCCGTCTGTCACCAGGCTGTATCTCATGGACAGTGATAGTAAGACAGTTGAAATTTTTACAGATGATGTATTTCTGTTGCCGCTATAACAAAAATACTAGAAACCAGAATAAAATAATTAGTAAAGGGGGCTCCAATACAATAAACATGATTTTTTGCTCGTTTTTATAGACAGTGGCGCGGAACCCTTCGTGTGCGAGTCCGACTCACATTAGGCCGGTTTTTCTTTTTCTGTTTTAATCATTAGACCAGGGCCATAACCATGAACTCTTAAAACAATCTCAAAGTTGTCAAATCTGTCAATTTTGGTACGTCATTTCATACAAAATTTGACAGAAATGATAATGTTTGACAGATTTGAGATTGTTTTAAGAGTTCATGGTTATGGCCCAGAACATCAGACATAGAAAGTCTTTCGTTCGTTCGGACGTAACCAATCAATCTACTATTCACTTGCATCAAACCTTTGGCAATTTGTGAACTATTGAAAACGGTCTTATTTTTTGTCAAATTTTGTATGAAATGACGTACCAAAATTGACAGATTTGACAACTTTGTGATCGTTTTAACAGTTTTTGGTTAGGGCCCAGGAAGTTTTGGGAAGTACGTCCTCTAGATTTTTGTTGGCCAGTGATCATCATCATTATTATTTTAGCCATAGCAGGTCAACTGCTGAACAAACGCGGGGAAGGTTGCAATAAGCCACTGAATGCAGGCCGCGTCCAACCGGCCAACCTAGAAATCATTAGTGGAGGCTTTTGTTCTGCTGGACTTCCTATGGCTGATATATGTTGATGATAGTAATAATCAGCGGTCTTTATGTGTGTTGTTTAAGCACGCTTTGTATAAAGCTGATGTTCAACACCTTTCATTTATTATGTGCTAATAGTGTCATGCAATAAAGTTATTTTCAAACAATTAATTCAAAATATTGTTTTGCAGGATATTACCGTGTTTATTATGATGATTTCTTAATGACGAAATTAATTGAAGCTCACGACGATCCTGATCGCAGAGAGGAAATACATCCATTAAACAGAGCTACAGTGAGTCGAATAACAATATTAATGCCATCAAAAACAAAACTTATAAAAAAACCCAAAAAAAAAAGATTCAAATAAATAAATTGACTTGGCCATCGCATGATTACACAGTGTATCTCACAACGAATACTAGATATTATTATATCAAATTAGATTATTTGCGATTGCCAAGTCAATCTATTTATTAAAAACATTAAATATTTTTAATATTGATATGGTCACTATAATATGTTGTTAGGTTAGCTACTTACGTAATAACTTAAGACAGAAGGTCCCTTAGGTAGGGACTGAATATATAAACTGACTTGGTATCACAATGAATCTCACAAATTTTCACGGTAGAAGAACTGAGTTGCGAGACTTGTTTTTTTTACTAGTTTTGTTTTTAATGGCATCTCATTTCTTTTTGTAGACGTAAGTTAAATAAAACGTGGTTTGTGTGTATACCTGCGATATCGCAGTAAGACCCCAAGGGTGGCCGGGAAGAAAGTGTCCGCCTTTCTGTGACGGACGGGAAGCGTGGAATTTAGAATACTTAATAAGTATTTTGTGGGATTTTGTTATAACTTCATAAGACATGCCCCATTCTTTCTTTTGCATTTCGTTGATTGACCATTTTACAAGCTTTTAGTTATTTTCACCTGTCCCGTTGTATGTAATCAAATCTTGCAATTTAAATTTGATTTACTTCCTTGTTACGGATTGACCTGAATTTTGCACACATGTGTAAACCGCGTGACAATGCAATATTATGATGAAATGGTACTAATCTGGTGATGGAGCTGGAAGGTGGCCATAGGAACTTCACAATAATACGACACAACCTCATCGAGTTTGGGCTTGTTTGAATCGTCTTGACGAGTAGTTTGTTTTTAATAGTATCCAGGGTCTGATGATGGAGCTGGAAGGTGGTCATAGGAACTCTGTAATGAAACGACGCAACCCCATCGAGTTTCGGCTCGTTTGATTAGTCTTTACGAGTACTTTCCTTTAAGGTAGTTACCAGGGTCTAATCTGATGATGAAGCTGAAAGGTGGTCATAGTAAATCAGTAAAGAAACGACGCAATCCCATCGAGTCTCAGCTTGTTTGATTCGTCTTAACGTGTACTTTAGTGCTAGATGGTAACCAGGGTCCGATGATAAATAAATAAATATATAAATATTAGACAACATCACATACATTGCTCTGATCCTAAGGTAAGTTGCTAAAGCACTTCTGTTATAGAAATTAGAAACAACGACAGTACCACATCACCCAGACCCGAGCCAATATAGAAAAGTTCGTTTTCTACATTGACATGACCGGAGATCGAACCCGGAACCTCAGAGATGGCGGCGCCATTAAAAGTCCGGCGTGCTCGCCTCTCGGCTACAGGGGTCGTCAATGATGGAGCTGGAAGATAGCCATAGGAGCTGAGTAATTAAACGACATAACCCGATCGAGTTTGGGCTCGTTTGATTCGTCTTGACGAGTACTTTGGGGCAAGATGGTAACCAGGGTCTGATGAAGGAGCCGGAAGGTGGCCATAGGAACTCAGTAATCAAGCGACACAACTGCGTCGACTTTGATTCGTTTTGATGGGTGGACTGTTTTTGATGGGGAGTGAGTGTGGTGATAGGTGATGGTTTGGTGGACGAGTTTGTTATGAATGTGGATTCTGACTATGATAAGATATTTGCTACGTACTTTAAAATGTTGAAGGTGTAATGTGCTAAATGTTCTTTAATGTTTCATCAAAACACAAAAAAAATTTAAGTTTGTTTGCGCTACGAACTACGCCGTAGTCGCCGGCGCCGTATATTTGATGCGAGAGTTCATTTTATTAACAAGTAATAAAAGCATGCTTAAAAAAAATCTTTTAATTTTATAACAAGTTACTATTGAACATAATCCATAAGCACAAATGTAACGTATAACGTACAAAGTTATTTATGCAGTTGGTGTATCTAGAAAACTGGACTGAAATTGTAAAATATTTTAGTTTTTTCTTGATTTATACACTAAACACTAATTGTATTCAAAATTTGAAGCTTCTATGTTTACTAGAACTGCCTAAGAGTTTTGATGATCGGTCAGTCAGTGAGTGACAACATTAAGAACTTGACTTGGCGGGGGCACTACCGTGCCCTCAGATTCATAAAATCATACTATTATTAGCTCCATATTCTATTCTGATCTACCTGAAGGTCTTGGGTCTCTCACCAGCCTCGAGACGCGCGTTAGAAATCCAGAAAATCCCTACAGAGCGGTGCGTCATCATGACCTGACAACTTCTGCCAGGATCCGAATGGTACTTTAAACTTTATTGAACCCGCGAATCATTTTTAAACCAGAGGCACTACAAAAAAAATTGGCAATTTGAATTCCGAGGGCTGTTTGAAACGATCTCACTAAATAATTTTACGGCATAAATACAAATTCTCGTGGCCATCCATCAAACAGGAAATTTATCTTTTGACGTCGCGACTGCAGTCCAGCAATGGTACCACTGCCTATACCAAGACAGTCTAAATAATACACTCGTTTTATTTTTGGCGCTACGTTAACGTTGCCTAGTGGATATAACAATTCCAAATTACTTTACATGTTTCAATGGCAGCATACATTGATTAGTCACCCTTTAGTCACCTTCTTATCGGCGCTAGCCCAAAATTGTCCCAAAGTAGTGGAAAGGAAAAAAAATATTGGGACGTGTAAAAGCGCTTAGTGTAAGCCTATATACAGAAATAAATTGGTTTTATTGGTTTAAATCTACTCCAAAGTTGACTGTAGGTTAGAATGGAGCTAGTCAAATGGCATGAAGGTATAATTTTCAAATTCAAGCCTAGGTACCTACGAGTAGGTCTCGATGATCTTAATAATTGTTGTTAATATACCTCATAGATGACCTACGTAGCTGAGAAGCGAGCACGCCGGATTTGGCGTCGCCATCTAAATTCTATAACACAAGTAGCTTTGGCCAATTTATGATCAGAGCAATGTATGTGAAGTTGTCTAAAAATTACAAAAACAAATGTGTTAATTCAATTTTTAATTTGCAGTTAGTTGATGACTCTCTCAACTTAGCCAGAGGTGGTTTTCTGACGTACGATTTAGCTCTCGAACTGGCCCTAACAATGGTACATGAAACAGAATACGCGCCGTGGAAAGCATTCATCAGGAACATGGACTTCATCAGAAAGCGACTGGTAGCATTAGTAGACGGCGATGATGACTTGGATCAGAATATTTATGTAGTAAGTTTGAATCTTTTAATCCTATCATAGATAATATAATGATGGTACAAGGTTAACTTATTTGAGTAGTTCATCCGAAAACCGTATCTATAAGACTAACAAAGTGTCTTATATAGTTCGCATGTGTTAGTAATTCATTCGAATAATAAAATTATGGGCGGCATAATATTACTTTTTTTCCCATTTTGAGTAGGACTGGAACATACAAGATAAAATAACAGTCTATGACCTTGACCATAATGGCACAGTGTGATTTCGATTTTTTTGGGCCAAGGCCAACTGAATTGTTTTTTTTATATCAGCATAAAAAATATTTCATGTTATTTTGAACTTGCTTTCAAAGTCTTCCACTGTGCAGGACAATTCCGAGGACTATTTCGGAGGCGCTTGGTATTAGTGGCCCACGGACCACAGGTTGGGAGCTACTGTAATACCAATTCATTTCATAACCAGTTTCATAAACAGTAAATAAAATTGCAGAGAGTCGTACAAAGAACCATCGGGGCGATAGAAAGTGAATTTTCCTTCGAGCCAAATATACAACTGAACGAGCCAGCCATGGTTTCTTTGACGCGTGGTATCGTGATGGACCACGCCTGCCGAGCCGGTTACGAGCCATGCATTGCTGCAGCAATCGACTGGTTCTATGATCCGAGTGCTGATGAACCTACCGTGTAAGTTTCATTCATGATTGAAACTAAACTACTTCATCATTGTCATCTTCCTGTTATCAACAGAATCTTTTTATCTTCTTTATGTACCTACTGATTCATCAGTCCCAACTTACCTTTTAGTCACAATCTATGTTTTATCAATGGAGATGTACCATTGTTCTATATTCCATCTATTCATCTGATCATTCATATTATCTAGATATTTCATTCCATGCCATCTCCTTAACCTCCTGATAAGAAACTATACAAAACTTTTCGGTCCCTTAGTCGCTTTGGGTATTTCTTTCTTTCTTTTCCCTTCAATGATTATCTTTCAAAAGACATAGTTATTGGTTTGGTTTGCTTTTCATCGTCAAGACCTATTCTTTTTGATTTTTCATTTCGTGCAGTTAATTTACTTCAGTCGCCTACTCATATCATGGTATTTATCTATTTCACTAAGGCCCACTTGCACATCTCAGGATTAGCGAATTTAATCCCAAAATATCCCCTAACACGGTATTAAACGTCATTCTATAGCTGTCAGTTTGTATGACGATGACAGAGACAGAATGATGTCTTAATCTCGTACTAAACTTATCAAATTGTGCGCTAGTCCACCTAAGACTAATTATTTTCGGCGATTGAGAACACTGAACGAATAACCACAACTTGTAAACTTTTCTACCTATATTCAAAATCAGCATCATCATCACCATCGCAGACTTTCATTTCATTTAATTAAATCACAAATAATACATGTGCTTATGGTCGTGTTTTATATTTATTAATTACGAATAATAAAGTTTTGTTCTATTTTCTTTTTAAGAAATCCTAACATTCCCTTCGATATTCGTCCTGCGGTGTTCTGCACCATGGTGAGGGAAGGTGATGAAGATATCATACAAGCTCTTAACGATCGTCTTGAGATAGAACAGATAATGTATGAGCGAGTGGTTATCTTGGAGTCCTTGGGTTGCTCACAGGATGAAGACTATATCAATTCGTAAGTAGGGTTAACCATCCTATTATTAGCACTCCTTTAGTTATTTTAGCACCTTTAACGCTTTGAGGTTGAACTAAAAAACAAGGAATCTATAGATAATTAATATTTAAGGTTTCCATTATCAAAAACAAATATAAAATTCCTGTTTTTTATTTATTCAAGAAAACGGCATAATTATTAAACATAAGTAGATAGTTATTGTATAACTCAGTGGTTGACAGTTTCCCAACCATACTACGTAAAAAAGCAGACTCACTTTTACGGCGAGTTCGTGACAGCCGCAACAAAGTTCTGTAAGCTATCGCCGACAGTGAGGACTGTCCGCTTGTCTAGAACATGAGTCAGTTAACTCGCACTAAATTAGGTATTAAATACTAACGTAGGTATAAGTCTTTTTGTGCTACTAACTTTTTATGGATCCAAGTTGTCTAATAAATAAATATTTTTATTTTATTTTTATTTTATTGTACAATCAGATAGCAAAGCTAATACTAGGTTTTCCTCAGACCATTTACATGTATTAAGTTAAAAAAAAGCTGACGATCACAATGAAACCTAACAATTTGTAACAAAGAAAAATCGAGGTTGCGATGAAAGCGATTCGATGATACAAAAACCCGATAAGATGAGGTATTACACAAAAACCCGATGAGACAAGGAGTTAGTAATAATTTTCAACATATTGATCTCTTCGTCATCAGTCTTGTCCCGTATATTAAAGGGTATTATTGCACCAATCTATAGTGTTTCTTAGAAGAACCTTCTATACCTTGCAAATACAACTTTTAGTAAGAGTGAATTTCCGATTTTGTAACTTTTTTTTACGTATTTATACATTTCTATAATAAATCAACACATTCAGTTGAATACTATCTAAGTTTATTTCGCTTTCGTAGGTTAATCTCTTTATTATTATAAGAACGACGAACTTACGTAAACATTAAACACTCGTTCAATGAAATCTGAGCCACAGATAAAAGAAGCTGTAAGCTAAGAATCAGATTAAAAATGTATCGTTATTTCATTGTGGCAAGAATATAGATACTTACATTCTTACTCTGCGATTATCCGTTTTTATAATTTGTTTAATTAACATTAGATTAAAAAGTGTCCATAGATTAGTTTTCTGTTAGATTCTGAGCATATCTTGAATATTTATCTTCATGACTCTCTGAGCAGCTTTTTTTTGGGCTATAACTTTTTTTTGTTTTACACCGTGTTTTAGTATTTTATCAAACATCATCGTGAATTTCATAAAAATATTGTTTTTCCAGACTCCTTCTCCAAACTATTACAGGGAATAGTCCATATACTCCGGAAGAAAGAGTCAAGATTTTCAAAGCCATTGCAGGGGCAAGCCATGGCAATGCAGCTCTTGCATTGAGGTTTATACACTTAAATACCAATGCTGTGCGGGACAGGTATGTTAATTTTGGACCTCTAAGGTACAAGTGTAGGGTTGTTTTGAACAGTAGCCCTCGAGAAGGCGAATGTGTTAATTAATACAAACACCTTTTACTATGAGGTCAAATAGATGACCTCCGTAGTCGAGAGGCAAGCATGCCAGACTATGATACGTCGCCATCTCACGATCTCTCTCGTCATCATCATCATCTCTCGATCCTCGGTCTGGTCAATGCAGAAATCGCACTTTTCCATATTGCCTCGGGTCTGGGTGTTGTGTACCGTCGTTATTTCTGATTGCTATAACACAAGTGCTTTAGCTACTTACCTGAGGATCAGAGCCATTGTATGTGATGTTGTAAAAAATGCTGCTTCATAAATATACTCGACCTCCACAGCCGAGAGACAAGCACGCCGGACTTTAAATGTCGTCACCATCTCTGAGGTTCCGGGTTCAATCACCGGTCGGGTCAATGTAGAAAATAAACTTTTCTATATTGGCTCGGGTCTGGGTGTTGTGTACCGTCGTTGTTTCTGATTTCTATAACACAAGTGCTATGGCTACTTACCTTAGGATCAGAGCAATGTATGTGATGTTGTAAAAATGCTGCTTCATATTATCATCGAGGTTGAGCATTTTTTTGTCAGGAGAAACGAAAATAAAAAACGTGGTTTCAATGTTGACCTCAAACAAAAAGTACACATTCTTTATTAGGTGCGTTCTTATTAATGTTAAAGTTTCTTCGTCGATCACGCATTGATAAGTAGGTACTACTCGTACAGAGGATTTGACTTTAATTTTACACATAACTTTTTTTAGCTATGGTGGTCCTGCCAAACTGGAAGAAGTCATCTTCACTTTAGCAGAAAACATGGTGAACGGTGATTTGGCTAATGACGTGAGTAACAAATAAAATTGATAATTATATCTTGATGGCCGATTTTTCAAACTTGTATCAAGTAGTGATTAAAATTGACGTTTTGGCACATTTCCTATACGAAAACTGTTAATATCCAAACGTATTCGTCATATTCTACTGTTATGGCTAATGAAAAATGTGCCTTAAAAGAAACTAGATAGTTTGAATTATCGCTGTCGTCATTTACCGTTAAAATAAAGTTATTTTGATCTTTCATGATTCTTTCAAATGGGCATGCCAATTTCGGCTTCGTCCCAACTCTACTCGATCCCATCTCTACCCGATTACAAAATACCTAACAAAAAATCCCAACTCTACCCGATTCCATTCTTGCATATAGAAAAAAGAAGGAATACAGTCGAAACGAAAGAATCATTGTTGTAAGGATGCAAGCGCTGACGACCCATTACTACTTATAATAAACTATGTTCCTAACACAATCTGTGATTTTGCATGTAAAGTAATTTTTTACAATTTCTCTTTGTTAGTTTAGTGTTTTGAGAAAAAATATGATTTTTATTTTATTATTTTAAATGTTGATTATTGAATTAGTTAAAGCGAATTTTTATATCGTTTAAATGTTTTTCATTTTGACTGTACTTTTTATCATATCGGGTAGAGTTGGGATTTTTTGTTAGGTATTTTTTAATCGGGTAGAGATGGGATCGGGTAGAGTTGGGACGAAGCCCCGATTTGTTAATCATGTTTATTTAATTATTCGTGTAGAAAATTGCAATTAAATCGTAACACTGATTTAAATTCGCTCATAATTTGTTTTCTTACACAAATCTAAGAATCGTTTGTGATAATCTGCTGATACAGTCATGCCATAGATCCAAAATCAAATAAAATTAAATATTGTTTCCGGGTAGGACTTAACTTAATTAAGGTAAGGTTGCACATAATATTCGATGCGATGCGAATCTGGAAATCAGAAAAGAGACACGCACGAGGCGTTTCTGTTTTGTCTAAGGGGTTTCTCAAATTCGATTTCCATTTCAGTACGACAGATGGGTAATGTCTTCGGTTAACAATCTGGGTAGCTCCGAGCAAATAGCAAGACGATTTAATGATATGATCAGGGAGAACCTCGTGTGGAACCAACGATATTTAAACGGAGTTTACACTTGGCTTGATGAAAATGACGCCACAACAGCTGCTGTATCGATGTTCTTAATCTGTTTGACTTTTGCGCTAACGCTATTTAATCATTAATTTTCGTGTAAACGAGACTTGTCTTCGCGAAACCAAAATGAGCGAAAACGCGAAAAAAGAGCACCGTCCTAACGCCAAAAATTCAGATAGTTGTACAATTTTATAGGTATTTTTTAAGATCTTCTAAGTCACCAATTTTATTTGAATTTATAAT
This sequence comes from Anania fuscalis, assembly GCA_950371115.1. Classification (NCBI taxonomy): domain Eukaryota; kingdom Metazoa; phylum Arthropoda; class Insecta; order Lepidoptera; family Crambidae; genus Anania; species Anania fuscalis. The sequence continues at coordinate 2,774,082 of OX493337.1, forward strand.
TACAAATAAATAAAAATAAATAAATACTAAACATTAAAATTTATTACTAACTTTTATTTTTAAATAAATAATTTAATCCGGTAAAAGCGGCATAGGACGGCACTCTTTATTATGTAAATAAACAAAAATAATAATTATTAATACTAAAATAAAGAATGGCATAGAGTAGCGCTTTTGTTATTGGATCAGAGAAATATGAAGGCATAGTTTATGTGTAAGCAGTATTTTCGTATTAATTAGTGAGTGGGTAAATTATTTACTTTTTGAATTAGGTATATAATTAATAATAATGTATCAAAATATTAGTGTTTTACGAGTGGAGTGATTTTTATTTATATAATTATTCTAAGAATAATAAAATAAGTAAATTGTTTTAACAAAAGTAATCGATAGATTTTTATGCTGTTTAGGTAAGGGTTGTGGGTAACGTAAAGATTAAAGCATATTATATAATATAATATATATATATAATATATAGTGAGTTTTGTGAAACTTAATGCTATCTTCTTGATAGTATATTTCGTTTCTTATTGAGTTTGTTTGATGGTATGGTCACATTCTGTTACGCGTTATGTAACAGAAATGTTTGATGTATTTTAAAATATATTGTGATTAACGCAAAATGTATATTAGTGGTTCTTAAGCACTTATTACTCAAAGTATTTTAATATAATATTAAATTAGCTGAGTTAAGATTTATTATAATAGTGTGTTTGATAAATTTGTATAAAAATTGCACAAAGTGAATTTTAGGTTTAAGGAAATGTTTAACTTATTATTTAAATCAATGAAGAAATAAGTTTTTGCTTCTTAGTTTTTTAACTGCATTTTTACTCATAGCTTATTTGGTATTGTCAAGGTGGTTATAGGGTAAAAAATAATTTTAATGTTGTATTATTTTATCGTAATTTATTATTATTAACTGCATTTGAAGCAAACGCGTCCTCTTGCTTCAAATAAAGCACCACTTAGATGTTTAAAATATACTTATGATAAAAATAAATAATATGTTGTAAAGAAAGCATTATAATATTTAACAGATATTAAGGCACACAGTTATTAAGTATCTTATTATTAAATTCTTATATTAAAATGTAATGTGTACATATTACATGAGTGTATTTTAAAAAAACATAATAAAAATAAACTAAGCTAGTAAAAACGTATTTTATTTACATTTTTAACAATATAAAATTACAATGATACTATGACTAGAATAAAGGCGGTACATTAAATATAAAGTACCAGTTATATAAAATTAGTAAAAATTAGTTAACTAATTTTGTAAGCCTGTTTTATTTTTGTTACTTGCAACAACATTTTAGTTTATGTAATGAGTTGAATTTGTAAATGAAATTAAGCCCTTATGGCAACCCTGTAAATAAACAATATCCATTGACAGACGCGGCAAAGATTAAATTTCCATAAAGTGGAATGTAAATAAAAAACAGGCGTAGCGAGTCTTACTTGTTCTGTGAAAACAATAGTGATCTTCAAAATCAATAGCAAACATAACAATTAACAAGTATTATTATGTAAATTTATAGTTTTAAGCAACTGAAATATTATTTTAAAGATCATTATGAATACTTTATTAAATAGTTTTTTTAAAATAAATATTAGAAAACAAACGAGATCAGTCTTGCTATGTTTATTTTTTTCTGTCAGATAAACAAATGTTCAATATTGCATAGTATTTTTAAATAATACATTATAATATAAACTGTTTAAGTTTCTGCCTTTAAAAATGAAAATACCCTAGGTAGAATACAATCATGTGAAATACCTACATTGAATATTGATTTTTAAATTATCAGTAACAGTAGTCTATTGGATATGAAAAATATTATTTTTGTTACAATTATGTCTTTCTAATTACACATTTTAAAATTGGCATTTGTTACAAAATTATATTCGTTCGTATATTAAGTACTGACGTAGCCAGTACAGAAACTATTAACAAATAAAAAGTAAAGAAAAGCGACTCAGCAGATCCCTTGTGCGCGTTGTCTGATAATGCGCCTTTTTCTGTAGACTGAAAAAAATTTATAATTATGTTCGTATATAACTTATTAAATAATAATAAAAAAATGTGTTTTAACTTTTTGTAGACAAAGTAAATAAAATTACTGGGTATTTTACTTAAGAACTCGAAAAAAAATGTTTTAGTTTTCGATAAAATATATTGTCTTAACCTTTATATGTACGTACATACCTCATTGAATATTTGGTTGAAAGTATCTAGTTTTTAATCATTTTAGGTGGACTTGTGCATACCTATATAAATAAAATTACACATTAAGCACTCTGCACCACTTTCCCCTTTCTTTGTAGTTGTCCTCTGCCTAAAGGTTGTCTGGAAGAGATCGCTTTTTAGCGATAGACCGCCTAAATTGTACATCTTTCTGTAAATATCAACTGTAACTTCTTTGTTTGGTGTGCAATAAAGAGTATCTATCTATCTATACCGTTGACATATCATGAAGCGATCAATAAGCTTTGACGTATCATATTTTTGACCCAAAGTATAATTCTAATTACCTACTCAATTAAATTATAGTATTATTGACAAGCCCAAAACAGGTAAACGTTTTTAAAGTAATGCCTTTCGCATTACTTTCAAATTTCAAAGTCTTTTTAAAGAGAAAAGGCTGCTGGCGTTTTCCCCATACAAACGTATTCCCCCTTTTTCTTCTTGGATTATTATTCTAGTCATAATTTATTACCAATCTATAGATTTCTGCCACTAGCATGCATATCGCATATGTTTTGTTTTTTGTGATAAGTTATTTACTAATGAAATCAAAAACCCTCAAAATGCTTAAAATGGTCCAGTAAGACCAGCATTTACAGACGTCTAATATACAAATTAGCGAACTATTAAAAAAATAAGAAAAACATATAGGCATAAACTGTTGGTCTTTTATTTACGCGAACACGATACATTTAAATGAAACTACTTTTACGGATTATTTCGCGATTTATTAACATTTTATTTAACCTGACGTTTCGAACACTTTACAGCGTTCGTGGTCACAGGTAGACTAAGGTGTTATTCGTCTTTACAATATTTTGAAAAAATATAAACTACCGTCACTCAGTTAATATTAATTTGTGTTCCTATCTACGCAAAAAGAGCTAACTGTATCTAGAGGTCTTGCAGTGCGGGGCTTAGCATGGGATTTCGTTAAAACAGGACGAGAAAACAGGGGGAATACCTACGAAACCTTGATTTTGTCTATTTTACAGTCCGTGCTTAGGTCCTCGAATGACGGCCGCGGGCCGGAAGGCGTTGTGTTGGTAGGCCCCCCACAAGGTGGACCGACGATTTGGTTGAGGTCGCGGGAAGCCGCTGGATGCGGGTGGCACAGGACCCATCTTCGTGGAAATCCTTGGGGGAGGCCTATGTCCAGCAATGGACGTCTTTCGGCTAATGGATGGACAGTTCGTGCAGCAGTTGTCTCTATCGCTCTGTATTCGGCGCGCGTTATAAAGCGCGACAGAAACAGATTTGTTAAGTACCTATTCTGCAAATATCTCGCTGCCGCTTGCGCCGTCACTCTACAATGTGATACGGGCGCGGTACTTCTAACCCATTAAGGCCAAGTTTGGTATCTAATTGTATTAAAAAAGTAATTTGGGGTCAAAATGAATCTGCAAAAATAAAGATTTTTTTCGAAAGGAATTTAATGTACTACTTTTTTTCTAGTCAAGGAAATCCTTTACACCACAAATTAAGTTTATGGTCAGTTACTCTGTTCTTTTAGCTATCTTTTATGTTTCTACGACACATAGAACCCTTGATATTGCCTAAAGTGTTAAAAAACCAAAATGGCCGCTATTCATAGGGTCGTGAGGGTTTGACACCCCCAATTATTATTTTTGTCGTTAAAATTAGATATCGCACTTAGCCTTCACGGGCTAGAAGTACCGCCCATATCACATTGTATACGCACACATTAAAACTAATGCGAACGGCACAAAATTTGAAACATCTACTCGTTTTGGGCGGGCTACCCGTTTTGGGTATGTCTTGACTATATTTTAAAACGATACATACCATAGTAATTGGATGTGGTGTAGACATAGTGATGTTTTCAGGCCGCGGCTCACCTTTCGGGGTCTTGTAGAAGAAATGGTTCTCCCGTCTTCTGCAAAAGGATTATATTAATAGTATTAACTCTTCTTCATCAACATCATTTTAGCCATAGACGTCCACTGCTGAATATAGGCCTATAAGGGACTTCCAGATTGCTCAGTTGGAAGTGTCCTGCATCCAGCGGCTTCCTGCAACCATTACCAGTCCACCTTGTGGGTGGACGTCCCACGCTGCGCTTACCCGGTACGTACAAAAGTCAAAACGAACAAAAATTGCTGAAATAGCCCTTAACAAGCAAGTGGCAGTGGGCGCGGCACATAGCACGTAGAACTGACGGCCGATGGTGCAGAAAGAAATATGAAGAAAAATACTGTGGATTTTGGCCTATACAATTTTGGGATATTTCATAAATAGGTAGATAGATGCTCCTTATTACATAGTAATTACGAACGTATGGGTATGAACAATTAATAATAGTATTCAAAGTTGTTTATCAGAATATTTAATTCCAAATAATTTAAATATGTAGGTATTCTTTTTCAACCAACTCCTGTAAATCTAGTAGGTACGCATCTTTAATAGGTTTATTTCAGTACTATTTATGTGTATTATTTGTTATTAGTATGTAATAATAATTCCTATACTGTTGGTTACTTAATTTAGTTAGTTGCTAGTGTAACCATGGTTTTCTTCTGGCTGCACATTGAATTATAGTTTATTTTAACCTGTTATTAGTTGATCGAAAGAAGTTTTTATACTACGTGTAATTTCGAATATGAAAAAGCTTTTTTATATTTTTAGTTTTTTAGCTAGGATAATTCAGCTGCTCAAATATAAGTATAATAGGGTAATATTTAGGGAATAATAACTAATAGTAGCCAATATGAAGGTCACTGGGGGAGGCCTATGTTCAGCAGTGGTCGTCCTGTGGCTGAAACTATGATGATGATTATGATGAAGTAAAGTAGGAAAAAGTAAAAAAAATCATACTTCTTATTAATTATTAGCAATGTACTAATTCATTTTGTGTGGTCTAAGAAAACAAATAAGTCGGGTTAATACCCGACCGGGAATCGAACCTAGGACCTCAGAGATGGTGACGCTAAGTCCTTTGAGCTTACCGCTCAGCTAAGGAGGTGGACAGACTTACACAATATTTATAGCAGTCTTCTTGTCCTCGATTTCATAAGCATTGAAGTGGTCACCGTCAAGAGTAGATATATCTGCATCGTACATCACGTAGTAGCAAGCTGCGCGGGAGTCGGGGTCGATTCTGTAACACGCGAAAAAGAATCACAGTTAACTATGAAATTTACTTGGAATTCGGAGCAATTTCGTTTGTTTGCCATCTCAATTCCAAATAGCATGTTAAAAAATAAATTATGTAGGTACATGTTTTTCAACATTTCACGGAAAAACGTACCTACCCTTCTCGGAGATACTTTTAATTTGAGTTTGTTAAACGGCAACATAACATACATTGTTCTGATCCTGAGGAAAGTAGCTAAAACACTTGTGTTATAAGAATCAGAAAAAACGACCGTACCACAACACCCAGACTCGAAACAATATAGAAAAGTTTGTTTTCTACATTATTCCGAGGGTTCGATCCCCGGTCGGGTGACCGGGGATCGAACCCTCGGAAAACCTCAGAGAAGGCGACACCAATATAGTTCGGCGTGCTGGCCTCTCGGCTACGGGGATCAAATTTGCGAATCCTCAAATTGCTTTTGGGAGGTTTTTACTAATTTCTAGGTACCTTTGATTCCTCGATCTCCATTGCTGATAAAGGCGGTTTACATAGTCCAAGCACGTTTGATATCTGACTGCACAAGCTAGCTCCATGACCTTGCTTCTGAAGAGTCGAGTCTGATGTTGTTGCTCTATGCTGTTCGTCAGGATTTTGTATAGTGTTACCAGTTTTCGACGAAGGAATCTCTGGAATATTCAAAGAATAAGCATTAGTTAAGTTAAAAACTGACGTTTTAATTCCGTCTGAGACAATTTTGATAAAATTTATACAGCCTTTTTTACCCGGGCCATTAATACGAATCTATTGACACCTCGTTCATTAAAATCGGTTCAGTAGTTTAGGTGCTACGGTGAAACATACATACATACATAGACTGCCAAAATCATTACCCTTCCTTTTGGCTTCGCCGTAGTCGGATAAAAAATACTGTACCTATTTATATACTCGTACTACGTGATAATGAAATAACGCAAAACCTCTCAGGTGGTAGCTCAGCCCATGAAACTGAACAATTTTTGTTCTACAACTTTCACGAAACCCAAAAAAATATATTTAAATTTTCATACAAACTGATCAGCTGACCTTTGTATGAAAATCCTAATTTTATTTTTGGCATTTTGGGAATGTTGTAGAACAAAATTTGTTCAGTTTCATGGGCTGAGCTACCACCTATTATATTAACACCTTGTATATAAAATATAGTTTAAAATAAATTAGATGCATCAAGTAAGTATTGTAAATTCTATGATTAACTGGGTATTTTAAATGAATAATTGAGCACTACTATTAGAGTTACCAGATCTCAACTGCACTGTGGATGTTCAGATTCAATAATTACAATAAGGTAAATAATTGCAACGCTACTAACATGAGCCTAATCAAATGCTCTTAAAACAGTAATTTTTCAAACTTTATTTTTTGTCTGTAGCTTAAAGGTTTAAGTAAAACTGGTTAAATATTGTTAAGAATTCATGATTAGACCATAATACTAAAAAAATATAAAATAAATATACCTGCCACTCAGAATAAATGATTTTCGTCATGCCACATCCAGCGTTTTCTATCTTCAACATATCATAACCTGAAGACACCGCTTCCCAAACCGTGAGGCTACGCTCTTGGTCTAGATAGTCCAGGATTCTCATTGCTAAATCTTGGGCCATTTCTCCGGACACGTAAAGAGCAAATACGTCATTTACAATCTGTAAATATAAAATTACATATAACAGAAAATTGCAGTAAAATTTTCATTCTGAAGTGAGTCATCATTTTCTGAATGAAACTTTTACGTACGCCAGCCACCATGACAAGACGTACCCAAAGAGTTAAATTTTACTGGAACTGACATCCCGTAGCAAAATTTAATACTACGCTCGGACAATCATTGTAGGTATGAGCAGTATGTAAGTCGGCGGACGTATTTTGACACGCCTCGTCGTCTAGTACTTTATATCTCAATAGACATTTGTGATCTTGGTGACGTCACTTGACACTGCATCACGGCCGGCTGAATTTTAAATATTTTTTAAAGTTTTCAAACGGCAAAAAAATGACGACTGATTACGACATTACCAACGATGATCTAAGGTCAGAAATCAGTAAAATAGCCTATCTAAGCGCTTAGATAATAATGTGAGCATTTGTATCCAAATCGTCAATATTTATGAACCTATTCAAATATCAGTTACCAGTCAAGTACAAGTTTTGATTAGTTTGGGGCTAGATACTAGGTGTGATTGTTTTTTTGATTTCTAGATACATGAGTCTTACCTGAGCCCTATTTAGTTCGCCAATCCGAAACATGTCTTCCTTCAATGTCTTCGCGATGAGTTCCCATGTATATTTATCATAATTTACACGGTAGTATCCTTAAAAAATAAAAGTGTGTGATGAACATTAGCATTTTGCACTGAAGCCAAATATTAAAAGCTTTTCTTAATGTAGAGAAAGTCACATTTTTGAGATATTTTAAATAATATTAATTGCTGGCGACACAATAGCTTTATAAACAACAAATTCATGTACAATTTGAAACAGTAGATACTAGTGCTACACGATCAAAGCCGGGCGGATCGCTAGTTCATTATTAAAATAGAATTAACGATGACTCAACTTAGCAGCAAGCATTTTTTTTAAATAGATCAGATTCTAAAATTTTCTAGACGTTGCATTCATATTTTTTGTCTGTAAAATTTTTCATCTTTTACAATAAACAAAACGTTCTTACCCTAGATCCAAATCTTGAAAATCTTTGTTTATTTTTCAACCATTGCCGATGAGAATATAATAACAGATAGTGGACTTGCCAAGTTGCAACGTGTAACCAATCGAGTTAGATTTAGCTGCGCGTGGGCACCGCAAATAGGCGGCAATAAACATGACCAAGGTTCTGTCAATGTCACCGAGTTGCAAGTTCAAGATAATAGCATTATATTATTGATTTAGGACCTGATCGATAATTTATTGCTAATTATAGTTAACATTTGTATGATGCAAATATTTTTATACCTTGGAATGTTAGATCAAGTTTATTCATAGACATAAAAATATTTGTAAGGGTAAATGTGAGTGTGAGTGTTTGACTTCTTTTACTGCCTTGCATTTGACTTACGTTTTTACTCTTTGATTGTCTATAAAGGATTAAATTACCAGTCGACTCCTACTTTCTTTTGTTATGAATTATTGTAATAATTCTTTGTGGTGGTATTAGACCCACCAGGATGAATATGATTCGAATTCTCATTACTGTTTGAAATAAAAAATCGTTTTGATCTATTTGGTGATCTTTAAATTAACACAAGAAAAGGTAAGAATTAATGAGATTGTTTGAAGCTTGCTGTGGGATTTTGTAGGGGAAGGTCTATGTCCAGCAGTGGACTTCCATAGGCTGATAATGATGATGATGATAAACTAAATTGTTGAACCAAACATACCTGAAGCATTGGTATTGAGAATGATCCAGCCATTGTTCAAGATCTCACTGAAGGTATAAGTCTGACGACCGATAGTAAATCGGGGCTGGTAGCAGTTGTAACAGTTTGACATATCTTGCAAGAAGTATGAAATTGGGATCAGATAATCTGATTCCCTATGATGCTCGCGAGTGAAGCTGAAGCGGCTCTGAAAGAAATAAACAAAATGTGAACAAAAGTTTCTCAGATACTACAAACTTCTCGTGTAACAATAACACCCTATCGCATGCTGTAATTTGCATGTTTTAGTCTTTTTCGAGAATCATCGTGTTTTGAATCAGATAGGGTTTTTTCCACAGTAATAAAAATGTATAATTTCCAAAATTATGCCAAAATGATGTGAAGTACAATCTACTAAATAATATGATGTTGATGACAAATAGAAAACAATAGATTACGGCGTATTTTAAAACTATTGTATATTAAAATAATTGTATGTGTTAATATTTACATGTGTAATTCAAAATGTATAAGATGAATAACAACGACACTCTTCTTGAGGTAGCTCTATGTGACTATTTCTGACGATTTAAATTCTCAATTTTTGTTCATTTTATAACAGAGACCCATTTATAGCGTTTTGATTGATTTTAGTCGAGAATTCGAGTTACACTTGACTATGATGCTAGATGTATCAAGTTAAGTTATCACTCACTATATTTTCTTTTACTGTCAACCAGAATTGATTATACGTACTTAGAATTTAAAAAATCCAGAGGATTAAGTGTTAGAATTCAAACCCCGACCAACAGATGTGAGGCGAGACTCCGACAATGGGGCTCCAACTAGAATTGTTACAAAGGTCTACCAACAAATAAATGTAGGGAGATCCATAAAAATAATTAACCATAATTAAAGTAAAGAGAACGCCATAAAAACACTCTTTAACCCCAAAGTCCGTCATAGGATTATATTTTGTGACAAAATCACTGTCGTAAATGGACCTTTCTCATTATATTATCATCACCAGCCTATATCAGTCCACTGCTGGACACAGGCCCCTCCAAAAGGATGATTTTGCCATAATCGCCACGCTTGGCAGGCGGATTGGCGATCGCAGTTTGGCCAATGGTGGAGAGGAGACGCTGCTGCCCGTCTTCTTGTGGCGGTTCTCCTGTAGTCGCCTCTTACGACACCCATAGGAAGAGAAGGGGTGGTGCTATTCTTTTAACGTGCCGGCACCACACGACATATTCTCATTATATTAAGTGACATCAAATCATTCGTTTATCAAAAGCACATTTATAGTTAGCATACTAGTTGTGAAGCTTAGTCAGAAGCCATGAAGCGGCTTGGCTTGATTTCATCTGGCACTAAAAGTCACTGACCTTAAAACACCCTTCCACCTATTTGCACTAGGCTCACGTAATAGAGTAGGGCCTAAATCACCTATTATGGCTAACCTGGTAAATAGTATACAAGGCATGCATGGTATGTGGGCTGCAGTGGGACATATAGGCATATTTTACTATCTTTACCAATATTTTGGCACTGTTGCAAGCGCCAGTAGGAACTGTTAGTACTTACTTGTTTTAATTGTATGGCATTAGGAGTCCTGTCTCTTAATACTTGGACAGAAATCAAAGGGTACCCAGAATGTCGGAACCAGGAAGTAAGGACTTTGGATGCGGTAGATCCATTGAAGAACTGGTGGTAGCAGTCCACTGTGTCATGGTCCAAGCTGGTCATGAAGTCTTGCAGAGAAATGAACATTCCTCTTCTGGAACAGCAATTTATTAAAAGGGTAAGTAAGTATTTTATTTTCAAGAAAGTAATCAGTCGGTTGACATGGCCAGAGGGCTACATATTAAAATTAAACACCATCTTATGATGTTCAACATAATTGATAAGTCAACTAGCATGACAAAATAAATCAAAATTTTGATTTGACATTTGCGTTTGGCTCGATTCCTGAATTAAATAAAATTACATTTCAAAATTCTATGAATAGCATTTAATAATTATATGAACTGTCAAAAAACTTTTATACCTTCAAATTTTGAGAAATTGCTCCTCCTTTACTTTATTTTTTTAATTCATTGAGGTCAACAAACAGTTACAAAATGTAGGCCTATTAACAAAATTAAATATATGTATATGGGCCACAATGTACACAAAATATAATTTTATTCTAATACAAATCTTTTTACAGACATGTACAAACACTTGTATACGAGTTTATGTTGTTACTCGAAACTTACTTGTTATTGATATATTTCACTAACGCCTGATGGAACCTTTGCGACCCTATCCAGTTTTCCACCATCCAAAATATGGATGCCGTCTTCATGGTCACCAACTGCTTCCATCTCCAAAAGATATTGGCTGCTGGCTCATTGCCGAAGTCCAGCAAAGGTCTCAAGCCTGCACCATGATGCCAGTCTTCTAACATCGCTGTGTGTTTCATTTGGAGGCCATAGTAATCTAATGGACGTCTGAATTTGATGCTATGGTAACCTTCTCCGTGGTTGTACTGAGATAAATAAAACAAAAGATTGCTTAAAGAAGTCCAGCACTTATAGCTAAATTAAGATAAAAAAAAATATTAGGTATATGGGAATAGCACATAAGACTGGAACCCGTATATAAGAAACCTAGCTACCTACCTTACCTACTACAAAATGCACTTGTTTTTAGCTAGGGGCAATTAAACGCCATAATTAACTAATTGAAGAACTGCAATTACTAAATCGATGTCACCACGTTAGGTAACATCTCTGAGGTACTACATTTGCAGATCATAAAAGCCGTTTCAGTTGATCCCCTTAGCATATAAACCATCGCAAAAATTGTATAAGGTATTATAACAATAAGTATCCTACAGACGTTTTTTGTTTTCAAGTCGCTAATAAAATTATTTACTGAAAACGACAATGATATCACAGCAATAAAAATGAGACTGAGAATAGTGACTTAACTAACACAAAATGCCAGTTTAAAGTTTTCAAATTAATTGATAGGTTGCTGCATTAGATTAGCTGTTCTGTTTTATGATTGGCATACGATAATAAAACCTCTGCTTTGAGATAAATACAAATTTTTACGAAAACCAATGTTCTCTACAAAGTGCCTGATATAAATCTTACCTGGGTCATGAAGTAGTAAGCTAAGTAAGTGGCAATTCCTTCTCTAAACCATTCTTCTCTCCACCTAGTCCTGGTTTGTTCTCCAGGGTTACCGAGCCAGACTCTACTCAACTGCTGGGCTAACTCAAAATTTATTCTCTCGATTTGCTGGATGCTGGTAAATTCAGGTTGATAGATGACCCTAATTTCACTGTAAAATTATTAATTAGCATTAAAATTCTCCTTTGTTAGAGAGCACGCATAAATAGACAAGCACGTTTTTATAATAAATAAAAACATATTCCACAATTTAGGCACTCATATCGCTAGAAGCTATTCTATTCTTCCAAACAAATTTCAGGTAGGACAGTTAAGTAAACATTTAAAAGGGCCTCTCCTCTCAGTAAAAATAATAAAATGGTCAAAAAATACAAATTTCATATTACGTATTTCTTTCCTAAAAAGACCGCCTAAATTTTACAACTTTTTGTAAATATCAACTGTAACTTTTTTGTAAATTTTTGTTTTTTAGCAATTTCATGCAATTCATCTTGTCACGTGACGTCCTCGGTAGCTTAGTGGTCAAAGCACTCGCCCGGTATGCGATGGGACGTGGGTTCGAGTCCCACCTGAGGTCGATGATTTTTTTAAGTGTTATTTATCTTCAATGTAACTTTTTTGATTGGCGTGCAATAAAGATCTATCTATCTAAGAGAATTACTTACTTGTTTGTAAGCACATTCCAGCTGCCAACTTCGTAACCATTCAAGTCTTTCGGAATTGCTATAATGTTAATAGGTCCATTTGTGATGGATCTATTAAGCATTGAATACTCCCTAAAGAATCGAAGAATATTCTCGCCAAAGTTCAAGATATAGTAGCAGTTCTTCAGTTTGTGCGCCGGAGCCCATACTATGATAGTGTCATTAGTATATTTGGGTGTGATTCTTATTTCTTCAAACTGGGATTGGTGGAAGGTTAGTTGAGAGAGAGTCACTTGCGGTGATGGTACGTAATGGATCGCCAGTTTTTTGTCGGGTAGTCTGAAAATAATAAACATTTTAAGTTTAAATTGTTTCTAAAATTGATATTGGCTGCACGCACGAAGAAATGTCACGTTCCACGTGCGAGCGAGAGCGAGAGCGCGGAACAAGCGATAGAAAGGCACGATCGGCATAAGCGTTCGACTTTTGACGCATCTATCTCTCTTCCACTCCATTGGCCGATGCGTCCGAGTAGCATCAATGTTTTCTTATTAGATTATCACGTACCTAAAATTAACGCCCGAAAACCCATTTAAAAGACAATCATTTTTTGTTAAGCCTCAGAAACTAAGGATTCATCTTTTATACTTGTTCAAATAATGTACTAGCCAATAAGTAAATTCAATATTGGCTTTTGAACAAACGGATTGACTTTTCAAATAGGAGTTTATTAATTTGATAATATGGAATACGGATTTAATTATTTCCCCGGTTTAATAGTAGATATTATTATTATCAATATCCGTACTTCGTTAACAAGTGTTTGAACATACCTTACAGACAATAATAATTCATTTATTATTTCCCACGGTAGTGTAATAAGAAAACTCATGAGAATTTCGACACGGAAAAAACAAGCTAGAACTACTAATACTAGTCGTCTTTATTAATTTATCTTCGAGTTGACACTAGACTTTCTTTCCGCAATAACCGAGAAGAGCTTCGATCGGAAATAGAAAATATTATCAGCTTTCCCCAGCAATACTTTAGGTTACTTTTTATACCATGTTAAGAAACTGCACATTGCAAGCGATACGCGATGGAAAAGTAGCCTCTGATTACGTTGAAACAGTAATTAACGAACGAAATTACGTTGAAACGGGTAATTAATCATTATCATAATCAATCTTTTGACGTCTACTGGGCCCTAACCATGAACAATCACAAATCTGTCAAACATTATCATTTCTGTCAAATTTTGTATGAAACGACGTACCAAAATTGACAGATTTGACAACTTTGAGATTGTTTTAAGAGTTCATGGTTATGGCCCTGGTTTATAATAGGCTTTCTTAGAACGTTAAGTATGTGGTTCTATACCGTTTGCACTCCGCAAACTTAACTAGATCGTCAGTACACCGGGTCTACTGTAAAAAATAGATTTTTGTTAACAATTTCATCATTTTATTGTAAAAGCATTTATGGTAGAAACAATGGGAGAGTTTATGTTAAAATAAATGTATTAGCAGGGATTCCCTACGTGTCTTCCAAATACTTTTCTTGCGGAAATTATTACATCGTCGTGAAGCGGAGCGTATATAATCGTGTCTTACCCTAACCTGTTCTGTGGCGTGAACCATCGAACAAAAAAGCTGTTGCAGAAACTAACTAACGCACTATAGAAGCATCGATGTAACAATAATAAAAAAAAGTGATTTTAAGACACTTAGGAAATCCATCAGCGAGTAAATGGCGGGCTAAGCCATCAAAGAAAATGGTTTTTTTAATGGTTTAAGGAACTTTGCATCTTTTGCATCATTTGATCAACAGTTAAGTCAAACCTACGACATTTTAATACATAGTATAGTATCGCATCGCTCACTGTATACCCATGGCTTACTTGCAGTTCCTGCCATACAAGGCGCGCGGTCCATTTGTGGGCACTGGGAATGGTGTCAATTATTGTGGTCGAGCGTAACATATAGTACACACGACATATACCAGTATAACCCATATCGAAATGCCTTGAAGAGTTGTCAGGACGGTTTTATGCACCGTCTTACTATTTTGGAAGCTGACCTAAACAGGCGACGGCTAGTTTTCGTCATTTGTTGATGCATGATTAGTTACATTGGTACAAATATGGTACATTATTAATGGTACATGGCTTGTTGTGATGTCATACAAATCTGGACTTTACGCCGTACAAATAAGGTATTTATTATTAAGTTAAAGCTTGTTAGTATACATGGAGAGTCTAAGCTGATTGGTTAAGTTCTTCCATACTGTAGGTAATGTATGTTTAAGATTTTATTACTATTTTATCGATCATCAAAAATGTTTTATTTGTAATGGAAGTAGGTATTTAAGATTTTCTTGACACATTTATGTAAAAACTTGCACGAAGTCACTTTCACGCGGCTATCAAAGAGCTGTTGTATGACTACAAGTACAATAGTAAGTTAACATTAAACTAAATGATTTTTTTTTTGTAAAGTCGGTTTACGGTCGGTAATTTTACGTGATAACGTCATGAGAAAACATTGATGCTACTCGGACGCAACAACCGATGGAGTGGTAGAGAGATAGATGCGTCACTTAGGCCGATCGTGCCTCTCTATCGCTTGTTCCGTGCTCTCACTCGCACGCGGGACGTGACATTTTTTCGTGCGTGCAGCCGGTCATCGATTTATAAGACGTTATCACTTCACTAAACGTTATGTAATTATCTAACATTTTATACTACTATGTGGTAACGTGGGATCAGCTTTTCAAGAGATATTTTAAATTGAATAAAGACAACTTTCGTCCATGGCGGGATTTGAACCCTAATCTCCTGCTTAGCACGCAGGCGCTTTACCAATTAAGCTACAGGGACATATCTCAACCTGGTTGAATGCTCTAAGCCTCGACCGGACGAAATTTGTATTCTATATTTTATTTGTGACACACACACACGCACACACACACACACACACACGCACACACACACACACACACACACACACACACACACACACAAACACTCACATTCACTCACACACACAGTCACGCAACATGTTATTAGTTAGTACCTAGCTTTAGAAAAAAAATAAAAAGGTAAAGTTTTCGAGACATATTTGAGTCTGACTGTATTATTATACTTTCCTTAGAGATTAATACGCAAACAAACTTACAGCTGTTTCTTGAGCTGCTCAGATATAACAATGCTAGTATTCGAGTACTGCAAATGGCGGTCTTCTGGTATGACGTATACAGTGAACTTGAACGCAGACTCGAATCGTGGGTTCTCGAAACATGGGATGAAGTACTTGGCTAGGTCCGGAGATAGACGGGTCTGGAGGATGTACCTGGAAAACGGAGTAGAAAATAGTTATTTGACAAATACGGTTTAAACAACAAATAAATAGCTGATTTTGGATAACAGCAAAAACCTTAATAATGGGCTGAAATTTAAAATCTTCTCCAGACTAAATTACCTGCTAGGATTTGTACTAGAAATTATTGTTACGTTCAGTTTAAAAAAAACAATAAAAAATATTTTGTAAACCTATTTTTCTAAACTCTAAAGAATTGAATCATATATTAATTAGCAATCATAACAAATATCCGTACTTCGTTTTTTACTTCAAAAAGCTAAACACTTGACGGTCGTCAGTCATTCGTATTGTACGGTATTTATATAATAATACCTACTTGAATGTATTTTTATTGACGTTTAGAAATATGGCCTTTTGACAGAGTCCAAATCGAATCTAAGTTTGCAAGTATCAAGAATCAGTCACGTCTGCGCGACACTGACTAACTTACAAAGATTTTGTTTTCATATGCTCCATTCATTATCATCAAGGTATGCGAGTAAGTTTGTATGGGGAAGTTGAAAAAAAATTATCGATTTTGAAGTTGCTCCCATAGAAAAAGTTGTTGTATATGACCAGCTGATCACGTGGTTTTAAGGAGTGTCCTATTCTCTTGTACACCCTGTATATACGTTGTCTTTGCTAATTTATAAATCAAAATTAGCATTTACATTACATAATCAGTTTTTTTTCCGTTTAGACCACACGGTTATTGGAGCAAAGGAATGCAGAGCAAACAAATACCAAAATGGCATGTTTCCTATAGACGTTACACCCACAACGAACAGAGTCAAGGTTGTCTCTGTGCTAAACAATGAATGCTACGTCACCTGCAAACTATCGGATTGGTTTATTGGAAAAATGGCTGTTTTGTAAAATTTTGTATGAGCAGAACCAATTATTGCGAGTATAAAAATAGCCATTAGGTACCTGTAATTAGCTTTAATTTAATAATAATACTAAAACTGCAATACCATTCACAAGAGCTTTAAATAAATTGTGAAGGTAAACAGTGATGTAAAAAGGAAGGTAACTATATTTTGTTTTTGCATTCGATACCTTTATAGAAAAAAGAAAATGTGGCCTATTTATGCTCAGCTTTGGTACATGAATATTGTGTATGATCTGTAATAAACTGTATCATTCATTCATTCAAAATATATAGATCAAGATGCTACAGAAATGTTTCCAAATAAGAAAAATAATATTGGCCTTTTCGTACATACTATATACCCAATCAATTAAACAATAAAACAAAAATAAAATAAAAAACGCTGCATTTATGAACAAGATATATTAGACAGTTAAATTACAGAGAAAATGATAGCAAAATATATAATAATCTCTCATCGTAAAATTAAAAGTGTTTTAAAGGACACATTAGTAAGGATCAGTGTGAGAAGTGCATATAATTTTTGTCTTGCAAATATTCGGTAAATAAACATTTATTATCATTACTTCAACGACTCATAGTTAACCTTACAAATTAAATTACGCAATTAAATCACTAATATAGACTTTACCTTTTATTGTAATTGACTGCAACTCGTATAGTTTCAATGCCCCTATTTGTAATGTCTAACGAGCCAGAACGCTCCTGATTTATGATAGTAATTAGTTAAATCATAGAACACAATAAAGACTGTAACTTTACATTTCAAAGATAATTTTTCTCACAATTTGTTCCTACCTAGAATACAAAGGCAAGCGCGGTTGCGGATTCAAATCCCATTAGGAGCATTTGCTCCTAACGATGACCAAGTGGTCACCTCAGTCACTAAATAATAACTTTTTACAAAAAAGAGTGTATTTTTTTCAGGGTTTATGTGTGTATGGTATGTATGTGTTTCTTTTAAGTGTATTTATTTACACTTACCTGTAAAACGAGACAAAATACACATTTTATTATTTTACGTGATCTTATAAGGCCAAACTACACGGCAACCAAAAATGCATAGTCAAACATTGTTTATTTTGCGCCGAGATTATAAGTATTATTGTTTCAAAAATATTTCTTCAAACACACGGATAGACCAAAAGGTCTGAATAAAGCTTTTTTATACTTTAAAATGATTTTTAAATGACCATATTAAGATAATTTGTACTTTTCCCTCACGTCTCTGTCTCTCTAAGTCTGACTCTCTTTAAGTCCAGAGTGAATAGGCATCTTCTGGGCAAGCTCGCTCCATCGTAGATCCCATGTATGCTCTAACTAGAGCAAGATTGGGGTCAAGAATAAGCCCATCTCAAAAAAAAAAAGTCTCGATATGTCAGACACAATAGAATCTCGATTGTTATGCGACTGCGGCGGTCTTATGATACTCAACTGGTTAAATTATTGTGGGTAGTGTCAGAAGTGTATACTAAATTATGAGTTAGTAAAAATACTATTTAATGTATAGTAGGTACCTAGTCTCATGGATAGATTAACTGAATAAAATATTCTAATGAATTTCCAATGCACCGGACGCTCACCAAATCCGTTGAGTTGTAAACCCATAAGCGTAAACTTGAGTTATGACGAAGGTCAGTTTACACAGTCCGATTGTAAATCGCATCATAGCTTAATGAGTGGCCTATTACCATATTTGTGGCAGACGGCACGTGGGAGAGAAGGTCGACTAGAGTGGAACATGGTTTTTGCTAAGTATAGCGTTAAAGGGTTTGTTTATTTTAAGGTTAGTGTACACGAGAAGACGGATTACTCGTATAAACGCATTTTATTTGGAAACAAAAGATAGATAACGTTTTCTCTTTTGTTTGTTATTTATACAAGTTATAATCGTGGGTTGTAACTTGTAATAAATAAAATTGTAACACGTAAACTCTTTTACTCAAATTATTATATTATAAGTCACGTAGTAAAACACATTTTGCTATTAGCGCCGGATTTTTTTAAATAATAAATTCATTAAATTCAAAACTATGGTATTATTTATATGTGTTTATAAGTAAACATATAGCAATATATTTAATAATTTTACATAATCACAGGCCTACCCAATATATGTAGGTATCTCATTGAAGGATATTCAAACAATTGAATTTAAAAAAATATTTGCTCCGACAGCACAAAGACATGTAACCAACCCAAATACTAAGTTATAGTTTTTAAGGTAGGTATTTTACATATCAAATAAATGATTAAACATTGTTCTCAGAATAATATAAAGTTATGAACGCATAAAACATTTTATAGGTCGAAGTCGTTCATGTATAAATAATAAGTACCTATCTAATAAAATCAGATTAAATAAATTATTATTCCAATTATTATATAAACGTATAATTATTAAACGTTTATATCTATGTATAAGCTTTACAATCACACAAAAGATTACATTATTTAAGTTAAGTAGGTACTTATTAAGCAAAATTTTCAAATCGCTTACTATCTATTTCTGGGCGGTAACCACGAACTCTTAAAACAATCTCAAATCTGTCAAACATTTTCAAATCTGTCAAATTTTGTATGTAATGACGTACCAAAATTGACAAATTTTACAGCTTTGAGATTGTTTTAAGAGTTCATGGTTACCCCGCAGGTCTTTGTTTTTTTTATAAAGTATTTTAATTTATAAAATTGTGATTAATAGTAATTAATGATAGCACGACTATTCTTCCCTGAGTTATGGATGTTTACGCAGACGAAGTCACGGGCAGAAGCTGTGTACAATAAAATTATCAACAAATTTTACTGTAAAATACCTTAAAGCATGTCTGTTAGCTTAAATGATCGACTGGTAGAGAATTCTTAACGGCATCGAGTCCATTTTTTGTCTTTTTTAAATCTGTTTAATAATTTTTAAATAATTAAATAAATAGCTGTTTGCACTACACTGCAGTCGCATAACCGTGAACTCAGTAAGAAATTTTTCCTTTTTGTTGCGAGTTACGACGATTAACGTTAAAACAACACTGCTTACGTACTGCTATAACAAAAAGCAGACTTTTGTTTTTCCGATAGTGACACGTCCTCTGCAGTGTAGTATCGCACTGACCTTAGCCACCCGAACACGTTCAAGACTGCAATCTGCAATGTATTCTTAGATAATATTCCGCGAAATTCTGGCCGCGACCTTGCTATACGTAAACATTGCTCTTCGTTTGTGAATAATCGAATATTTTTAGTTTACATTATCATTACAAATCATCTGTAACATTCCTTTACTTTTTAGGGTTCCGTACCCAAAGGGTAAAACGGGACCCTATTACCATAGAGAAAAAAATATACCTAAGGCTCGCTGTCCGTCTGTCTGTCTGTCCTTCTGTCTGTCCGTCTGTCACCAGGCTGTATTTCATGAACCGTGATAGTTTGAGAGTTGAAATTTCCACAGATGATGTATTTCTATTGCCGCTATAACAGCAAATAATAAAAAACAGAACATAATAAATATTTAAGGGGGCTCCCATACAACAAACGTGATTTTTTTGCCGTTTTACATAGATAATGGTACGGAACTCTTCGTGCACGAGTCCGACTCGGACTTGGCCGGTTTTTTAATCTAATGCTGGAAACAATTAAGAATTGAAGAGGGAGAAAGAAGACACCATGATTTAACACGGCAATTATATGTATAACTATAAAACCATCTAATTACATTAATATTCTGAACGTAGATTATTCTGAGTCTCCTTCATTCCCTTTTTCCCGATGTGAAAAGAATGGCGAACGGGAAAGAGCTGAAAAAATCACTACAATAAAGAGGAATCATAATAAAATTTAATAAACATGCAATAAAGATACCATATTGCATGTTTATTAAATTTTATTAGCTTCAAAATTCAACGTTGAAAATTTTTTTTTCAAATAACCATGTATGTCATTGTAAATGAAGTACCTAATCATTAGAAAACTAAAGCCTGAATTAAAAAATTACAAAAAAAAAAAAACAGAATCTGAATACAATAATATTGTTTCAATTGCTCCATAATGGTTTTATATATTATGTGAATATTTGAGGCGATGTTTTTTGCAATGATGCGTTTAACTACGGCACTCGCATCAAATTTTTACTTTTACTTTACTGTAAAAATACTTTCTCTACTAATTTATATATTGCTAAAACAATGTCTAGTTATACAAAGTGCGAATTACTGAACCACGTCGTATACCGGTATGATAACAGCTCGTAGCGAAGTGATAAACAAAATTCACAAATTAGCAATGCATTGGTACAATTTGCACAAATGCGTCGACGGTTATCATATTATGGATCATCGTATGATGGATCCGTGTTAAAATATATGTTTTGAATATTTTTTAATCAGTACACCTACCTACCTAAATACTTTAACACCTGTATTTATAGACAAGTGCTAGTGTAAGTAATTATTTATACTTTTTTAGTAATTACTTAAGCACCGATTTTGTTTTTCATCATCATCATCCTCTGCTGAACATAGGCCTCCCCGAGTGACTTAAAGATTAGCCGGTTGGAAGCGACCTGCATCCAGCGGCTTCCTGCAACCTTTACCAGGTCGTCTGTTTGTATAGTGAAGTAATTTAAATAAGTAAGCTGTCCAAAGTTACAATTCTTAGCCAAGTAATAGACGCCATTCTTTACTTGAGCATTGAGAACATGCTTAGAACAAGTGACGTAAATAACTTGACCATTGAATATATTTTTAAATTAAAATAAGAATTCTTTACTGAAATAATATAGCTAAACAACAAGTAATTACTTCTTTCTTTATAAATACGGGTTTAAAACAATTTTACTTTTGTCAGTTAATCATTTAAAATAATAGTTAAAACTTGAGATAAAAATTGTAGAATATATTTTTTTAGTAACGTTTACATATGACACTTTACAATCAATCGTAATAAGTATGCAGTAATCGTTAAATATTTTTTACTGACGATAATTAATAATAATTATGAAATTACTAATTTATATAGTCATATAGAATCACGTGCTTTTCCAGTTGAAAATTTAAGTATAACTGAACGGTTTGGAATCCCCTGATTTCGAATCGAACTGGCCCCTGCCGGGAATTCAACCCGGGACCCACTGCGTTCAACGTGAATCACTACACCACTACGCCGATCGAGTTCTTAAAGGCTCTATAGGTTAACATTTAAATATGTTTTCAATTAAAAGGCTGGGTATTAAATATTTTATCGTATTTAGTAGATTCAAGATAAATAAAAACGCAACGGCATTGATTTCTATTATTCGATCACGAATAAATATATAAGGATTTTAAAAAATGTTTCCAAATTATTAGTTAATTGCGATTTGACAGAATGTCACCTGCTTCAAAAAAAATTCAGACGAATTGAGAACCTCCTCGGTTCTCAATTCGTCAGTTTTTTTTTTTTGTATTATTAATGAAATATTATACATTATAATAACTTATTTTATAACTTACTTTGTATCCCTGTTTTCATCAGCATATTTAACTAAAAACACTCCGTGACTGTCTGAAGTAACTTCTTTTATAAAACTCATTCGGATCAAATAATACTGCTGATTATTGCCCTTATAAGGTATTAGAGGCTCCCTTAAATAAATAATCAACTTCCCTTTGTCCTCATTATAGCTATACGGTCTAGGCCTATTTACTATATCTTGATTTCCCTTTAAAACTTGTATCGATTCGCCTTTTATCGACATATTTTTCGCTTCCATTTCAATCATGTTGATATTCGCATTCGCAATCACTGTTATAGTTATGTGACAATCGTAAAAACAATGTCCACCGTAAATGTAAGGAATTATCGTTATATCATATTGCACTGGATAAATCGTATAGTTTAAACACTCCTCGTCGACTGTAAAGGCCTGAGCCGAAGCCGTGAAAAAAATTAAAAACAAAAGCGCGCCAAACATTTTGACGTTAACTTTTTTTAAATTCCCGCCAAATTAAGGCGTTCGTAAACGTCCGATCGCGACGCGTGCTTGAACTCTTTTTGTTGGAGAGTCTCATTCTAGACGCGCCGGCTGACGAAACCAGTATGTCTTGATCTGCTCCGCCCCTCTAAGCTCGAGTTATAATGTTACAAATTCAGGACATGTCCGTACAAAACCACAGGTCAGTTAATACTGGTCGTATTTCGATCTGTATTTGTTTTGACTGAATACTAATGACTCAGATTCATGATTTCTTAGATACAATAATATGTTTTTCGTATTGAATTAACACTAAAAACTAGTCACATTTTGTTTAAAGTATGTAGGTAAACGCTTTACCGCGTCATAAACAAACAAAAATAGAAGTTTGCGTTATTTCTCCTACACGCGTTCATCACAACCACGTAGAGTTGTAATAGCATTTATTTCAAAAACCCATTTTAAGTAACTTTTAATTTAAATGTGAACAAAACTTGGATTAAAACATTTTATCTGTGTAAACTATAAACAATCTAACTACGAACTAATTGGCCTATTTAGTGTAGTGATCCTTCTAACGCAAAGCTCGTTCGAGAATCGCACCCTGGTTTGATTTTGGAGTTGGGTCAATCATACAAAAACATCCTTTCGAATTTGGCTCAGGTCTTTGGGTCACCTTTGGCAAAATTAATTATATGGTACTTCGTAATGCATACAGGGTGGTCCAGGCCAGATGGATATAAAATTTGTGTTAGGTAGTCGGCTTAGCGACCTATTTTTACCCGCCAGGAAAAAAACGCTTGTCAGCCGCTTATAAGATATGATTTATTTTTTATTTTAGAAATATAACCACTTTTAATGTTTTATTTACTTTAAAAATGAAAAATTCTTTATTTTTTTCATTTTAGGTGCTTAGTTAGACATTGCACTCTATCAGAAAAAAAATAGACATTGCGCTCTCTCAGAAAAAATGGTGATATTTCTTAAATTAAAAAAAATATATCTTGTAAGCTGATTTTTTCCTGGCTCAGATTCCTGGATTCCTCAGGTTCAGCTTCCTCAGGGTTCCTAAAAATATATCCATCTGGCCTAGACCACCGTCTATAATTTTAATTATTATTTCATTCTTCGAAACCATTGTCTGACATATTCAATTTTTAACTAGTTGAAATCATCTAAGAAAAATAATTTCCAGTTAATAAATATCAGAGACTGGTGTAACTTCATAATAATAATTTAAAAATTACAGCAATCTCAAAATTGTTTGGATTATGATGTATCGTATTCCTAGGTTAATTAATCAGAAGCGCAATTCCTATTTTTTTTATAATTGTTTGCAATCCAGGTTCAATCCAGTTGCAATATATATTAAAAATGAAATTCTTGTAAACACAAAACTGCAATCATAGGTAGTTTTTCAAATAAAAAAAGGATAATGTAACTAGGACCAGATCGAAACTGGATTCAACTGCGTTTTAATAACAGGGATTAAGGCCCAGTTTGTCTCGACAATCACAGATCAACTCCATTCATCGACCATAACGTAACAGTAAATATTCTTCGTCCGTGGGTAGAACCAGTAATGGTTCTCCATTGTACCTATAGAGATTATAACCTCCCACTCAAACTTATTATCCCGTTACGCATTGTCATAGTTCACGTATTGTCGTGATCGGTTGCAGTTGCAATAATAGGCTTACGTAATATTTGTCAATTAATAACCCTGTATACTGCCAACCCATTATTGTCATAGATTTTTTTTAAATATCATACCATATCTGCTGCTCTAACGATGTTACCTTACGCAAAAGTGGTGGAACTCTTTAATTGGCTAGTGTTATTTTTTAGATTTAATGTAATGTCTACCTATATGTAAAGCTGTAGAGTTTCCTAATAAAATAAAATAAAATAAAAATATCATGTATGTGACGTCATGTGTTATGTAATGTATTTGTGGTACAATACTCAGATCCTAGGGTGCACATCCAAAGAAATCATAAACCAAGGTGTATTACTAGACCCGAGGCATTAAGAAAAGTTTTTTTTTTAAATAGACCCAGCCGGGAATAGAGCCAGGACCTGAGAGATAATGTCTTAATTAAAGTTATGAACCAGCATTATTATGTTAGAGCGTTTACACATTATGCCGCAGCGGCACCGCTGCGCTAGTCCCCCTTTGATTTGTATGGACCCTTACATACGACCGCCTACGGCACCGCGGCGGTGAAAAACGCTGCCGTAGCGGCATAATGTGTAAACTGTCTAAGGCTCCATACAAATCAAAGGGTGACTATCGCAGCGGTGCCGCGGCGGTGGCGGTGCCGCTGCCGCTGCGGCATAATGTGTAAACGCTCTTAGGGTTGCTACCGAATATCTGTAGATGGATGTAATGTAGTAGATGCTTAGGGTCGGTTTTGCTGTTGACTATACTGCCGAATCGTCAATGCCGGCCCGAATATACATTTTGGTCGAATGGATATTTATATTTTGTATGAAACAGCTGATTTTTTTTTGCAGTTAGAGAGTTGGTCGAATAGAAAGAGTTGTTCATTTGTATCACGGGAGTCTTCTCAGAAGGTTTGGATGGCGATAAAAAAGTCAACCTGTATGTGTAGGTACCCCTAACTAGCCACCAGACCCATATTTTGCCCAGACTCGAGGTCAAGTCTTTAAGTACGCTCCGACTCAATGAAAGTCATAAAACAGTTAAAAAATTAAAAGTATTTTATTTGTTAAAAAGTCCTGCGGGGTAACCATGAACTCTTAAAACAATCTCAAATCTGTCAAATTTCGTATGTAATGACGTACGAATTAACAGATTCTCTGTACCCCCTGTAGTTCTATAAAAAAAAACCCTTTAATCATATTTACATATAAATATGACCTAGTTTCTTCTGAACTATGACTTGAATGCAATTGTCTTACATCATTTTACAGCTTTGACACGGCATAATGAGGTAAATGAGTAAGATATCGGAACCTTGGCCCTGCAATTAAATGTAATTCCATGAATTATGACTGTCGATTTGATAACAAAAATAAATACCTAGTTACTTGTTTGTTTTAATTATAATTTAAATGAAGATAAATAACACTTGAAAAAAATCATCGACCTCAGGTGGGTCGATGATTTTTTTCAAGTGTTATTTATCTTCAATTAAACCTTGCATGGAATTGCTAAAAACAAAAATTTACAATAATTTAAATGTCTTTTAATTATATCCTTTGCATAATTTAGAATATAAACCTTACCTTTCTTTGTAGTTGTCCTCTGCCTAAAGGTTGTCTGGAAGAGATCGCTTTTTAGCGATAAGACCGCCTAAATTGTACATCTTTCTGTAAATATCAACTGTAACTTCTTAATCTGGTGTGCAATAAAGAGTATCTATCTATCTATCTATCTATCTTACTCAAAGACATAAGCTAATTTTAAATCAGGGAACAATACCTTTTTACTTTAAAAAACTCGTAAGTTTTTATTTAGATAATGAAAATTTGTAGAGCATAGAAGTTACCTTAGTTAATTTAAATTGCCTTTGTGATGTATTTTATAGTTACACACAAAATTTGTGAAAAAATAAAACAATTTCAGTTTGATATATTTATTTTTATTGTTATAAAAAGTACAAGATTTCAATTACTTTTTAATATTCCTTAATTAATTACTTACACATATTTGTGTCTATCTAAATCGTAGTGGAGAAATGTCTCTTCGTTAATTACACACATAGCTTAAAATAAACCTTTTAGATAAATAAATTATTATTTAGTAATTTTATTTCCTTTACATACATACATTAATTCACTATTAAAAATATAAACATAAAAGATTATTTGTTTTAATGGTCTGTTTTTCATAATCCAAAAACCTAACTCTATACTAGTAATAAGAAACCTGTTTTCTGTTTTATAAAACAAAATGATGCTCTCCAAAAGATAAGTAAATTATGTATAAATGCAACAACGTTTTATTAACGATTCTACAAAGACAGTACAATCCCCGGCACGGATCTAGAGCGCTCGAGCAATAAAATGAGGATCATTTTGCGCATCTTACGACAGAATCATCGTATCGGACACGCGTGTGCGTGGAAAAAACAACCAATCACGCCCGGCGGTGTAGATGTCGTGGCCCGATCTTAAAATTAAACATTTCATGATGTGGCCGGCCATTTCATATAATGGTCGTATTTCGTAAAACGGCAAAACAAAACTGGCCATATCGTTTAAACGTCAACGTTTGATGATATGTCAATCAACGTTTGGCCATATCAGTAAAATAGGTATAAATACGTTTACAAGCTACTGGAATTTGTTGAATATTATTTTTCTCAATAGAAAGTAAAACATTATAAATATTTGCAATTTTAAGAGGAAACTAATAAATAAAAAGATTTAAATAACCTAATTAACCTCCCAAATTACGTGTCAAACTCCACGACTTTTGACGTTGAGCCTTTTTTTCGAGTGACTTTCATCATCAAAAATCACCTAGCTTAATGTCTTAACGATAATTCACTGCAATTTAATTTTCTGTTTACACAATTCACTTTCACAATTCACAAGAACACATAGACTTAGCATTCGCTACGTACATTCTATATCTATGCAAGAACAGAATAATGGTCCGCCGCCTTGTTGCGCACAATAACAAAGCGACATCAGCGCCTCTACCGGTGGATTATATAACTGTTTTAAGATATGACCACCATAACGTTTGGCCATTTCATGAAGTAGTCGATCATATCGTCAAACGCTGACTGATTCTGGCCTATCAACATCATGATGTGGCCAGCGGGTACTGTGCCGCATCATGAAAAACGACCATTTTATCAAATGGTTGGCCAAATCATGAAGTGATTAATTATAAGATCGGGCCACGACATAGACGCGTCGAGCGACTATCTAATCACGTAACCGTATTCGTCTTCTGCGCATCTTTCGCTCGACGCTCAAGACCCGTGCCCCTAATTATAGCTGGTAGAATTTGTTACACCATCTAGTAGAACCTCAGCACTGCAGATAAACAAAGGACGATCAGGGCCACAGAAGACGACAGAGTCACGGAGTGGCCTTTAAAAGCGTTAAGCAATTCCACTTTGTGGCTTTCAGCCCATAAGGCGTTGGCTCTGACTGTAACCAAGGTTTCGAGGGTGCCATTTTTATCGGTACACTCGGCGCAGGAGTTCAGCCATGACTCGAACTGCAACAAAGAATGAGTTTCGTTAGATACCTTAATAAAAACAAAACACTAATGCGTTTGGTAAATTGTAAACACAACGACCAACATGATTATCGAGCCGAGAGGTTTCGATTCTTTGTGTGTCTACGTAGAAAACTTTTTCATAATGATTTGGGTCAGCAATCAAATCGATCGAATCAAAAACTGTAATCCCTTAATTTTAAAATCGAATTTAAAATTGTAAAAGTTTTCGTAAAGCGACTGCAAACGGGACAAATATTATAATTAGTTTGGTTTTTCAATTTCCAAAAAATTGCATTGCGAACTATAATTGCATTTTTAGGTTTTGAGAATGTTTCATTCGTAAGATTTATGTGACTGGATTTAAAAGTGGATTACAACTGTAACAGGAATTGGGATTCTATTGCGCAGTCCTGAACATTTGATAGAGTTGAAACACACACAACCCAACTCGATGCACACATGGAAACGAATTCGAAAGGCAAGAAAATTAAACGTTTACCGGATCTTGATTCCGTATCTTAAAAGGCAATGCAATAGCGAAAATTGTCCAATGCTGGCTTTAAAATCGCAAATTGACAGCAAAAAACAAAAACAAAGCAATCTACTGTCAGTGCTGCCATTATTTTGACACTAACCGTCAACAAGGGTACCGTTTTGGGCCGGCTACCCGTTTAAGGCTTGTTTCCATTGAGCATGATTATGACGCCACCGCTATACGTAATTTGTGATTATACTTTAACTTAGTATAATACCTACTCCATGATTATACTAATAGATGTAGCCAATCTAGAATAATTTACCAACATTAACCGAGTTTTTCATAATAACACTGCGGTACCCGTAACATTTTCCACGGTTTGTGATCACTTAGGCATTATCTTTTACTAGTGCAAAATTTGTAAAATAAGTTCGAAATTAATTACCAATTTAATAACATTTGTGTAATACCTACTCAACGTGTTGCTGTAAATAATGTCATTATTTTGTACTAACTAACTCAATTGTGACCAATTAATACTTTACAAGTCACAAGGACAGTACGAATTAATCAAACAAAATTAATGAAACATTCGTCTGAAAGTCATAGTTAATTTAGAACAAACGACATCGATGCAACATGCATTATAATACCTACACATCTTTTAAAAAACACAATCCAGCCGAAAAGGCAACACTAACTGCTGTTTCAATGTGAGAGCTTGCTGTTATACATTCTGTCAAAAAAGTTTCGGCAATTGATGATTTGTTTATGGTTCCAAATTCAAAATTATATTTTTTTTGTTGTTGTTAGATTGGCACAGCTGTTTTCCATTTTGGCGCGGAGTTTGAGTTACATCTGATAATTAGATTAAATACAGTATTGTTTTTAGTTATACCATATCTAGTGTGTATTGCGAATTTCATAAGTTTGTCTTAAATTTTGCCTCGTCAATGGGATTTCGTGTTCGGAGATGGGTAGACGAGTTCTTTAGTGGAGATATGGTAAGCCATATATATCAATGTGGTAAGCACATCATAGGGCGCCCTCCGACAAGGTAGATCGATTAAATACGCAGTGGATCTAAATGAATAGCCGAAGACCAGACTCCGTGGCGTCTCCGAGGAAAAGCCTATCCCCAGAAGTGGACTGAAGTGGGCTAATTATAATGATGAGATCTTAAAACACCTCTGGATTCAGGTAATGTCAGATAGCGCCAGGGAGAGCTAAATCCGTAGCGGGCAAGGTCATTTGAAATAGAATTAGCAATTGGCTCTCGGCCAGATTCTATGAAAATCACTTTCACTTTTAATAGCTCTGATTGATGTGACTGCATTTTGTAGGTCATGGCAAAAAGTCCAATTTATTTTTATATTTTTTTTCTGGAATTATTATAATTTTTATTTACTACAGGATCTCGTCATGTCCTACATATATGGCGTTGTTTATTCGTACCAAGCGATATTAAAAGAGGTGAATGTGTTCATCAGTACCGTAGTCGATTTATTTGCCACTGCCGTTAACATAGATTACGTTAAATATGTACAGTTTGTATTTTATCTAATAATCACAACGTTATACCAACCATAAGAATCAGTGTTTCCAATTAATAGCATAGTTCTGCCCCTTCTATTTCCGTGTGCCAGTAAATGGCAAATGTAATGGCCTTTCATTAGGACGCTGTTTCTCAAACTCTACCTAAGCATGAAATTAGCAATTATGTCATGTTTCGGATACTGTTTTTAACAAAATAATGTAACAATTGTAATTTTTTTTTAGTTCCAGATATACAATTTTACGACCGTTTCTGATCTAGACATTCGGGCTCCGGACTGCAAAGCCAAACGGTTATCAGTTTGAACCCCACAGGGTGTTATCGTTTTTGTGATGAACGAACACGTCTATACGTTCTTTAGTCATGGATGTTCGTAAACGTATTCAAGTATGTTCATCCACTATCAAGCCACCACAGTACAAGCTTTGCTTAGTTTGGTCCAGGCTATTGGTGTGATTGTGATTTATTAATTTATGTATGCTTTCGTGTTATCAGCTACCTATTAGTCTAAGTTTGTTTAGTTAAACTAAATAGTGGTGATTGTTGCAAAAATTCGTTGTTATTAGTTTGGAAACCGATGCATTAGCAAATCCGCGGAAACGCCAAACAAAGAGCCCTTGTAATAAATGTACACGCGCTGAGTGTTTGCGCTCGCTCATTTAGGTCGCCGTCACGCAATTAGTGGGCAGTTTGTTTAGCACTCTGTTTGCGAACAATTTGGATTGAAGGACCCAGGACATTTTAATGATGTATTAAAAAAAAGAAAATAGGTGGCGGTGGTAATGATAGCTGAGAGGGGTAACGATAGTTTTGTAAGCCCAGAGCAGAAAAAAAACATTTGGTTCTCTAAGAGCTCCAAATTCAAAGCAAGGGCCAACGTTTATTGCCCTTTAATTTTCACCATGTCCTGTTCGTCTGTCTGTCAAGCGAGAGATTAACTGCAGTGCTGAACCATATCTCGTTGTGGTCAGAGTTCATATAGGTTTTCACCAAAAACTTTCGGTACTTACTGCATTTATTTCAGCTTCAGTCCGAAGGGCTCCAGCCACAGCAGTAAAGACTGTGTCCATTGAAGTATAGCTGCAAAATTATAAATGATTGGTAAGCACGGAGATTTGATTGTAAATGTCCGGATTGTAGGTAGCGTATCCTTATGATAGCTGGTGAATGTTAACAACCACCAAAGCTGGTAAATGTCCAATATTTATTCGTTACAAGACAACTTTGGTCTCACGTCAAAAATAATAACGACAAGTAATATGACTGCTGAAACTTTCTTACACAATAATTTTTTTTTTGGGTTAGAAACAGTTGTGTATGCAAAAAGTCGTTGTGTCAAAGAACCATAGTTAGAATAGTTTTGGTGAAGACAAACATAAACCGTGAATTCTTAAATTTTTTTGGGGATACTAAAATACTTCTATGATTCAGCAAAATCTAGTATGCCATTTGAAGCGATTGCAGCATATATACATACTTATAGTAGTACTGTGATAGAGTTTATTCGACACAACCGATTAATTAGTAATGTATTTTTTTTTGTAAAATTTGTAAAATCCTATCAGTAAAATAATTCTTAAAACAGCGAAATGGAAGTCGGCGCTATACGTAATTTGTGTGGAAGTTAACAAAAATCCCTTATTTATCATGACGTGTAAATAAACATACATGCTACTCCATAGAGTGTAGTTGTTTTGAAGCCCATTGATCACGATGTAGACATGGCTGTGGTTGCCCACCACTCCGGACAGGGGGACAGTGAGGTCCTGTGACATGATCGGACTGTCCTCCTCTTGCATTGAGACCAGGAACCTAGAAAAAACAAAATATTAGAGCAATCGATATTAGATAAAAAACCAGTCACCAAAAATCTCGTAGAATTAGAAGCCAAAATGGCTGGGCCATGTCGCTCACAGAGCTGATAACTGTTAATTAGACAAGAAGTTTTGAAACACTCTGATAGATAGTCGATCCTGAGCATTCCGAGTTTTCATGTTCGTGATGTCTATGTGTGCATTGCTTTAGCAAGTACAGGGCGGTAACCACGAACTCTTAAAACAATCTCAAATCCGTCAAACATTATCAAATCTGTCAAATTTTGTATGTAATGACGTACCAAAATTGTCAAATTTGACAGCTTTGAGATTGTTTTAAGAGTTCATGGTTACCCCGCTGATAAGGCTTAACTTCTAATACCCACTATTATTTATTCTGTGGTAGTACTAAAATAAATTCTTTAAAAATATTAGAACACACGCATTAAACATGACAAAGAACGAGTTTACACGGTTCTAAAATAGTTTGAGATGCATTTTTTTTTTAGATTTTTGGCCTGAAAATTAGAGGGGTATTTTTTTTGTCAGCAACTGGCAAAAACGTATTATGAAAATGGACACTCATTAAATGGTTCTTAACAAAGTCCATCCAGATTTTACTACGTGTGATCTTACTCACAAACTTGTTAAATGGTAAGTAGTAATAGTTCAATCATATAAAACACTTTTCCTTTTCCACGTGCTACTCGGCCAAATGCAGAATTTCTCCACTGTTGGTCCCTTAAAAAAGATTTATTTGCGAGGTTTTATTGCTATAATATACTCACTTATTCAAGCTGGCTTCGTCATTAGCGCAGCCCAGGTTCTCTCCAATCGTGCGAGCTTCATTAGCAACATTGGTGGTCGACATACGACGCCACAAGAAGTCGTAGTCACTTTCAGAACCGTAGCGAAGGCCAGTGCAGTATGATACTGGCCGCAGACTGGGCGATATTCTAAGCACAATAAGTAAGATTTATATCTTATATATCATAAATCACTCAGCGTGCTATGGAAAGGTCATGTTGGAGATCTCATTAAGGGATAAGATCCGGAACGAGGTCATACGACATAAGACTAAGGTGACTGATATTGTCCAAAAATGTAGCAAGCTGAAGTGGCAGTGGGCTGGCCATGTCTGTCGCAGAACCGACTAGAGGTGGAGCAGGAAGGTTCTTGAATGGAGACCACGCTTAAGCAAACGTAGTGTAGGACGCCCCCCGGCTAGATGGACCGATGACCTGAAGAAGGCAGCTGGCAGCGACTGGATGCAAAGGGCGGGAAATCGTGCGCTGTGGCGCTCCTTGGGGAGGCCTATGTCCAGCAGTGGACTGCAACAGGCTGATTTGATGATGATGATATCATAAATTATAGTTTTTAAAGTATCGTCATTTCTCCATCTATTTTAGAAAAATCAACGCTTATTTTATTTGTTACAATCGACAAATGATTCTCGTCTGGTAAAATAATAAAAACATAATCATATTCATTAAAATTTCAATTATTTCAAATAGCTAGAAAGCTGAAGATTATTTTTGTTCTTGCAACGAATATTTTTTTGTTTAACTAACGAGCACACATTTATTTGTTTTATTGCAAGCTCTCTTGTGGTTTTATTTAATAATGCCGCAATTTATGGTTCCTGACTGCGGGCAACCTTTAATTACTTACTAACACACTTACAACATTGAAGGCAGATTCCCTTATTGTTTAAAGTTTTATGATAAGTTAACTAAAAAGTTGGTCTAGATTGTTATTTAAAAAAAATGAGATATCATTATATTTTCAAATGTTCGTCAAAAAAAACTAGTAATAATTATTTTCTATGCAGCCAGCAAGTTTTAAGTAACATAACAGCTATAGCACTTGTATGCAGTTGCATATTAATCTTATTGAAGCTGTATGACAATAATACTTAATATCTAACGCTATAATATCTAACGCTATTATTTTAGTAGATTTATAGAACATGGTGAACCATGTTCTATAAATCTACTAAAATAATAAGTAGGAATTGTTTCATGCAACATGAACTGGAACACTTCATGTGGTTATTTTTGGTATTGGAATTTTGGTAACGCACATAAAATTACATTTCACTTACGCCTCGCCATTTTCAACTAATCTCCTAAATTTAGCGACTGAGTTTTCCACACAGCCTGCATGGTCCAACTTGCAAGCTAGGTCTAGTACTTGCATACGATTGCGTAGAATGTCAAAATCGTCTGACTCTCGCACCTCATAGCCTAAATATGAGACTACATTGTTCAGAAGATCCAGAATACGTGCCTGCAACGAAAATTTATTTATTAAAAATGTATATTTTCATGCTGCAGATAATGATTGTAATTTAGCATTCTTTCTCTTGGCTACTTTGATGGAGATCAGAGGAAATGCACAACAAGTCTTACGTCAATATCAGGTAAGGCATCAGTTCCCTGATACCTGCTCCTCAGTCTATTTAGGCCTCTGATTGCAGCGTACCATACGTTATAATCGGTTTCATATTGTAAAAAGAACAAAGCCTCATTCAAGGTACTGAACGCTATCTCATCAGCGAAGTAAAAGGCAAATAAGTCGTTCAGAATCTGAAAAAAAGTAAAAAAAGTAAGAAAAGTTTATTAAAGTGACTTGCTTTAAACTTCATTTCATTTTGGACAAAGTTTGAATCAATCAATAAAAAAACATTATTTTATTTCAAGACAAATAAACGACAATATCACGATGATTTAAAAAAAAACCATCCCCGTCATCTAAAAAATATTTTTAACGTTTCTTCATAAAGACAAAGTATAGAATTAAATTTACCTTAGCTCTATTCAAATAATGAATCTTTTCTCTTTCTGCACCGGTGTTCAAAGCATTAATGACTAATTGCAAGGCTTGAGAGTCGTATTTAACTCTGTATAATCCTGTAAAATTAATTCATTCTTAAGACGAGTTCCTCTCGCTCAATTCGCGCACACATGTGTGCGCGGTCCATTGTTATTTAATTGTTATCTTTTTTTCCAAACATACGGGCATACGGGTTAAGTTCAGAAAAATTACTTGATTGACTTAGGTTTGGATGTTCTAGGAAGCCCTTGGCAAAATTCACTGTCTGATACCTCTTAAAACGAGGATGTTAATTTATTACCGCAAAACCATGACAATTGTTACTTAGCACATAATTGTATATTTAGCAATGTGTCTAACAATTTCTCCGATATCAACCTGCAGCTGGTATTGTCATGTTTAAATCCAAATAATAAATAAATCTTTCGTATAGAAACAATTTTACCTGTCTCTTGCACATTGAAAATAATCCAAGTCTGGTTCTGTGCGATGCCATCAATTGTGAAGGTGTGGGTTCTGCCTTCCATGATAAACGCTGGTTTAGTGTTCTCGAAGTCAGGCGCAACCCCTGTAGCGTATGTGATTGGGATTTGATACGTTTCATTAGAATTGTGTGACCCGTTAATGTAAAATCGTCTCTGTAAGGATAAGTAAATATTTATTATTATTTCCCTAGGTACATTAGCTGCAGAAATCTCCGGCAAGAATAAAAAAATAGCAATGATAAGAACAGCCATTAATCATGTAAAGACTTTATATAAAGGAAACAAATAAATACGGGTATTTCCATTATGATTGAAATATGCTGAGATGCTGCTGAAAAGAAATGTTTTATTTGGAAATGTTGGTCTCATGTTTTTTTATATAGGGCCAACTATTTATTATTTTTTCCAGAAAAATAGAATTTCATGATGCCTAGATCGTACAAATACTAAATATCGAACAAATTGTTCAATATAACATGAAACACTGCATGAGCCTCTAACTAAACGGGTCTTTGGGCATGCAATGGCGGCAGTCAAATTATAAAGAGTTTCTAGTACCTGGGTTAAAGTCACCGAGCCATCTTCGTAATTGACTTGCACGTCCAATACTGGGTGACCAGCTTGAACAATCCAGGAGCTCATGACATTTCTAATATTAACTCCAGGGTATGAAGCTAGAGCATTGGTTGCGTTTACTCCTTGTTCCAAAGCTGAATACATCATATCAGGGTAACCGGCTTGGAATTGGCTGAAAATAAAGCAGATTATTATAAGATTTTGTTGCGCTATTAGATATTGGTAAAACGTTTTGGTTCTGTAGATTTTTCATAAAACCAAAATTTTCAAGATTTTTTTTATTTGGATACACATAAAAATTTTAACTTTTAGATTACAATGACAATCACAGGGGTAATAATACAACAAACTACTACTTGACGAGTGAAACAAGTCAGATTTGTTATTGAAATACCAAATAAGATGTTCATAGGTTATTCGGAAATAACTTACTTAGCAGTTAAATAAGCGTGCAGTCCAAACTTGAAAGCCTCGTCACCGAGAAGATGATGCATCATTCTGATCACAGATCCTGCTTTTTGGTAGGTAATAGCTCCAAAATGCCCGCTGATTTGGGCTGGAGAGAAAACATCGTTGTTGGTGATCGGTGGCGATTCAGGTGACTCATCAGCGTCAAGCGCCGAGTAGACCGATCCTGTAACTAGAATATTTTTAGAGCCTACTTCAGGCTCAACCTGAAATTCATAAAAAAATAAAATTATTACAATATGAGTCGAGTAAAAAATACGATTTTGGAATGAAATTATTGAACTGAAAGAATAATGAAGATTAAATAAGGTGCCTGGTAAACTATACGAGCAATTTATATACGTCTTAATATATGATTTATTAATGGACATCCTCCGTAGTCAAAAGGTGAACAA
Source organism: Anania fuscalis (assembly GCA_950371115.1). Taxonomy (NCBI): domain Eukaryota; kingdom Metazoa; phylum Arthropoda; class Insecta; order Lepidoptera; family Crambidae; genus Anania; species Anania fuscalis. The sequence goes on from OX493337.1 coordinate 2,810,682, forward strand.
TGACGAATTGGCGTCATCATCTCGGAGGTTCCGGATTGAATTCCCGGTCGAGTCAATGTAGAAAACGATTTTTTCTGTCTCGGGACTGGCCGTTTGTACTACCGTCGTTGTTTCTGATTTCTGTGTCTTGGCTACTTACCATAGGATCGAAGCAATGTGTGTGATGTTGTTCAATTATTTATTTATAAATATCACTGTTATAGTCACAAACAGAGATTTTACTCACCAAAGCAGTAATATAATCCTGGAAGTAGTTAGCGAAACCCTCATTGAGCCAAGTGTTGCTCCACCAATGGCAGGTGACAAGGTTTCCGAACCACATATGAGTGGTTTCGTGAGCGATGATCTGAGCCACTCGGTATTTGTAATAAGGTGTTGACTCTTCAGGAACGTATAGCAATAGAGCCTCTCTAAAAGAAATTTGTATTTAATTCTTCAACACCCAAACAGTTACCGCATGTCTATTGTTATTAAATTGTTATCTATTTTCGCTCGGAGTTGAAGGGTTAAGGATATGGTGCTAACAGCTAGTGAGACACGATATGGTTACATTTTAAGGCAGTGTCAAAAAATCAGGTTGCTCAGAATCAGTAAATTCTTTATTCCTATATGTAGTTAAGAAATAGTAGTAGTAGTAGTTAAGAAATGATACGCGTGGATTAAATTTACAATTTGTCGGTATAATTGCACCGTATTAGGCCACTAGCATCTTTCGAGCGTCGTTGTCGTGGCAGTGTCCAATCAGCGTTAAGTAAATGCTGCTGCGCAAACGTTGCGTCAACACTGATTGGACGCTGCCACGACTTCGACGACCTTAGCTATGCATAAAGTCCTTGTTGGTTTGATGTCGACATGGGCTTTTTGTCTCTAACAAATGACCTGTGCGGTCATGCGATGTGTTTCTTGTCGGATATGGAAAAAATATCTCCGAAAAATACGCTATGATCGATCTTTTATTTATGCAGCTACATTTTATGTACTTTTTTGTTCTCTAAACCTTATTTTTAAAAACACTGCCTTACAATGCAAATCTGTATAAAAGTAAGAATTAAAACGGTTATTATAAGGTCATAAAAGACTTTATAGATAAAGAAGTGACTTATCTGAATTTGATGATTTAGGCCTTAAGCAATATTATAAAGATACATATTATAATAATCTAGGAACTCTTCATTTAAAAATACAAGAGAGAATTAGAGATAGCCTTCAAATTATATCGAGATAAGATTAATATGTAGACAATATCTAGTATTTTTTGTTGTGCTATTATAAACCAACCTGTATTTAACAAGTCCCCAGTTCTCCATAGCACCAGCCCTGAAATTGGGTAACGCAATATGATCCAGTTTCAGTTGATCATTAGTTGAGTAGTAGTTGATCCCAAGGTAGTCTCCCAAGGCGTCAACAACTTTTACACCGAATTCATAAGAGTATTGACTCTGGTTCGTCGCTTCTGGTCTGGTGAAGACACCGAACTCGTTGGAATTATTCGTACTGTAGTAAGTGGCTTCAAACTCGGAGACTAGGAAGGCGACAAGGTAAGTTGACATGCGAGGGGTTGGATGGAATACTTCTCTGACGTAGCCGTTTGATCTGGAACAACGATTTTGATACGTTTTTACAAGGTTTTAGGGTTTCGTACCTCAAATGAAAAAAACCGAACCCTTATAGGATAACTTTGTTGTTCGTTCGTCCATCTGTCTGTCAAGACCCTTTGGGCCAGTCCTACTCGCACTTGTTCAGTTTTATTTTTATTTTAGATAATGTTGAGTAAGATAAGATGAAATACTGTGTGGACCCATTATAGTTAAGGGTCCCACAATGGAAGAAAAAGCACCCCGCCTCGTTATTTCAGCCATGGCTGGCTAGGATTTGCCGTGGCCGACATGGAAATCCCTTTACAGTCTGTGGACTCAGGTTTGTCAATGCTAGGACAACCTGTGTAGCAACCTACCTGTGTAACCCCACAGTTACACTGACAACTTTAATAACAGATCCGACCTTTCGCCTAGAAAATGGTCCATAACCTATCATGTTCCGTGCGATAGCCGAAACTCGCAACTAAATTTGCTACGACTGCGCAACGTTTTACGTAAAAAAACACTGCTTACGTACTGATGTAGTATTATTTATCGTTCGTAGTAAGAGCTCTGATTGCTAAAAGCGCGCAGTTTGTGGTGGCTTTTGACTTCAAGTACAGCTACAGTACCCGGCACTGATGTTGAGCGCAGGGGCAGAGAGTAAATAAATAATAAAAAATAAATTGTTTCCACAATCACACCAATTATCTAGCCCAAAACTAAGCAAAGCTTGTGCTATGGTGACTAGATAACGAATAAACATACATAAATATGTTTATAAACATCCATGACTTAGGTGCAAATGCTCGTGCTCATCACACTAACATTTGCCCCTCGCGGGATTCGAACCAGCAACCGCCAAGCATTGTAGTCCGGAGCGCGAACCACTACACCAGACGATCGTCAAAAGAGACGATGTGAGAGAAAAAGAGTGGAGATCGCATTGCGCATCTCACCCGACGATCATCATATCAGAAACGCGTGTGCGCGGAGCTAACAACCAATCCCGGCCTACGGTGCAGGCGCGTCACACGACTAGCCCACCACGTAATCGTAATGATCTTCATATTTCGCCCAGCGCTTAACATCGGTGCCGCTAGTTTTTCCGAATCATACGGAGATGATACTTACAAATCTGTCGTCGAAGACACCTTAGTATTGGCCAAGGACGGTTTATACCCAGCTGGTCGATCAATGGTGAGAGTGAAAACAGCCTTCAGCTCTGGCTCGTCGAAGCAAGGGAACACTTTCCTTGCGTGTGTGGGCTCCATTTGCGTGGCTCCCAGCCATCTGGAAATTGCAGATTATGTAATGGACATGCGAGTGATTAATGTTCGTCTTTACATTGGTTAAAAACTCTACGCGTAGGAAGCATTGATTGGCTTGTTCAGCTGCTTTGATATGGAGCCCATGAATAAATTACAGACCGCACCGACTATCATGGTTTCAAAGTAAGAATTAATATCCTTGAGTAACAAGCGTGGTATCGAACAATGATATATTTCCTGGGGCGCCTCGCAGCAATTAAGAAAAGATTTGACTCAAGAATTTTTCTTTAAGCTATAGAATCAACCCAATATAATAAGTCTTTGCTTTAAATATGTTGTTTATGGTGAATATTTAAACTTGTTTTCCAGGCACCTATGATATCTATGACCAGACCCGATTTAAGGAATACTAGATTGAAATCATCAATTTGTCGCCCATTTTTTGCTATTCGTTAGTCCTTTAAAACAAATTTTGCTTTCTCTAAAATTTATGTATTATTTAAGTTTAAACTTTTTTTAATCTCTAAAATAGCAAACCTAAACTAAACGAATAGTTATATGCAAACTGATAACTAATAAACACAATCTTATCCTTGACTAAGGCGCGAATACTCAAAGTCGAAGTCATTTATTCTGTATATAAGCCCTAATCCCGGCACATACCTATAGGTACACGTCCCAAAAATATCGCTTCTAACTCGTTTTTATCACACGTTTGCCCCTTGCGGTTTCGAACCCGCAACCTCTTATTTTTGTAGCCTAGAGCGCGATTGTCATCTGTTATGTGGTTGCTTTTCAGCAAAAATTTGCGCAATCAAGTATTAAAATTAAGATTTCGCAATGCTTATCGCGCCTTCTTGATTATCTATCCCTCAAGTACCTAGATCAAGACAATATCGTTGAGTGGTACTCTTTGACATTTTCTATATCTGATAAACATTTGACATAGCGCTTACACAATCAAGCGCTAAAATTTTAACAACCTGAAATAGTTAGCACATTCGTTGACTTAGCGACAATACTTGTCCCAATCCTAGTATGACTTGCTATCAGTATAAAGTGTTGAAAATTTATCTTTTAGGTGATTCTACAGATCAAAAACAACAACTTTTACTATCATAGCAACATCGAAACCCTAACTCGATGGATCGACAATCTTAAGAAGTTCACAGGCGGTGGTTTGATGAGAACAGAGAAAGAAGATCGTTCTCTCCGGCGCTCTTTTTACCTCCAGCCTCCTCCTCCAGGTAATGATGATAACCTTAGATCTATTGTATCAACAATAATTTTATCATCATCATCATTTCAGTCATCAGTTCATTTCAATTATAAGCATACAGAAAACACAAGTACTTACTTTTTGACGCCATTTTCGATATAGTAATTCTTGTAAAAGCCATTCAGATCTTCCCTTATCGGTCCTTGATAAACAATATACAGGGTGTACGCAACACCGGCTTGCAGTTCGCTTTCCAAATGTATGTGCGCAAACGCATACTGGGTGTCAAACTCCAAAGGATTTGTGACATTCAGCGGAACGGTTGTGGCGGTGGCAATGTTAGTCACGGTAATGTTGGCAGCAGAAAAGTGAAGGTCTTGCGAGTGGATCTTGATTTGGTTGATAGGTTCATCACTTGTGAAGGTGATGACTACCAAACCGTCGAAAGTGAATGCACTGTCATCACCAGTGTCGAAGTAAGGAGTGATGTCGATGGAATAAGCAGAAGGCTTAATTGGGGTATTCAGTCTGTAGTTCGGGTCGCTGGCTACATTGCTGATGAGGAGACACACGGCCAGTATGGTAAAGCGAAACATGGCTGAAAGAAACATTAAAATTATGATGCCGGGTTCAATGATAGTTACAAGTAAGTAGTATTTATTTTGTCTATGGCTACAAGAATATAATTACGATCAATAAAACAATGTTAATATTTTTTTCCGCCAGTCACATCAGTCATCTAATTTTATTAACTAAGCAAGCCTGATACCATGAGTCTGCAAAAAATATATAGATAAAGATGTACCTATTACAATAAAATCATTCAAGGTTAACAATACAAACATTCGCTTTTAAGAAAATAAGTATTGTGGCCCATATTAAAATTTTGGTGGTGTAATGCCCCTAATAGCCATGACAATGGTAAAAAATTCAGCAATTTTTACAAGGATTTGATTGAACTAGTCTAAGAGAATTTTATTTAATTACTTTATACTCTTTAAGTTTAATACTAGCGGTTAGAGAATGACAAAATCAATTTTCTTAGCAATATTACCTACTGTTATAACATTCAAAAATCATTCGTATTATACCTAAATCGTGAAGTACCTAATCTTTGATTGACGATTTAAAAAATAAAAGATTTTTTTTTTAATAAGATTGTTATCTATTATACAGGGTGTACAAAAGAATGGGACACTCCTTAAAACCACGTCATCAGCTGGTCATATACAACAACTTTTCCTATGGAAGCAACATCGAAATCATGATTTTTATTTTCAGATGATCCATACATTATCATCGAGGTATGCAAGTAAGTTTGTATGGAGTAGCTGAAAAAAAATTATCAATTTCGATGTTGCTCCCATAGAAAAAGATGTTGTATACGACCAGCTGATCACATGGTTTTAAGGAGTGTCCTATTCTCTTGTACAGCCTGTATTTCCTGATTATATGACTTCTGCCCCATAAGTCCCCTCGAGTAGTAAGGACCCTTCCTAACCATGAGCTCTTAGAACAGTATTACTTTAACCTTGCTTTTTCGCAAAGCTTATGTAGGAACTATTTAGAGTTTATGGCCCGGCTTCGACCCCATAGAAATCTTTCCAACATATAACACTATTCTAATAAATAATACTTACCGAGTGTGTTCACTATACTAAACGGTATTACATACTAAACAGCCGGTGTTATATGGGATCATTCGAACAATACAACTGATAAGAATCATCTCAAGTATCTGCTTATCAGAGTCACGACTATATTTGTAGGTAAACTACCGTTCTTCAAATAGAGTAAGTAACTGAAATTCACGAAGTTTCATTTATTTACATTTGTAAACTCATATTATTAAAATTTATAATAAAATATTGGACACCATCACATACATTCCTCTGATACAATTGGTTTATAGAAATTGGTATTTGGTGTTATAGAAATCAGAAACAACGACGGTACCACAAAGAAAAGTTCGTTTTCTACATTGACCCGACCGGGGATTGAACCCGGAACCGCAGATACGGCGACGCCATATAAGTCCGGCGTGCTCGCCTCTCGGCTACGGAGGCCGTCGAAATCCATCCGTTGAAATCCACAATCATTTCACATACCTAAATAGTTTATCAAACCTAAGGAGACTTAGCCAATTGACACAGTGTTTGATTGTCATCATTATCAGCCTTTAAAAGTTCACTGCTGTAATAGGCCTCCGTAATTCCTTAAGTCCATTTGCATCCAGTAGCTTCTCGCAACCTCGACTGAAGGCTTAGAACCAGCTGGATTAATAGCATATCAACCCGCCTGCTTCTTATTTATGTAGCCCGCTCTTACTACGTCCGGCGCTAGGTGGACACTTTTGGCCTTACTACAAAAAAGTTAGACTAGGGTTGAACACTTGTCTAAAATTAGTCAACCAATTTGAAATGTTGACACATCAGACATTCGAGACTTATTATTAACAAACATTTGTTTTGTCTAATCTTTAGACAAGTGTTTAACACTAGTCTATCTTTTTGTAGTAAACCCATTTATTCTGTGTCTATTATCTTTAGTTTATTACCTATTATTTTTCAAATAAAAATAAATAACGTCCGTACGGGACATTAAATTATTTCACTTTCGTAATCTATTTAAGTAACTAATACTTACAACCATAGCAGCGCGCAGATATTTTTAAAAAACACCTTTTATTATTACCGCTTAAACCTTCCCTAGACTTCCATGAATATTTCAAGACCAAAATTACCCAAATCGGTCCATTTATTCTCGAATTTTAGCGAGACTAACGAACACCAATTCATTTTTATGTAGTATGTAAAATAATATAGACAGATTATCATCATCATTTAAGTCATAGGACGTCCCCTGCTGAACATTGGCCTCCCCCAATGACTTGGCTGGCTGGAACCGGCTTGCATCCAGTGACTTCTTGCAACCTTTAAGTTTTTTATTTACCTTGTGGACGGGTGTCTTACGCTGCGCTTGCATCACTATGTATATCTATACAGGGTTACATTGCAAAGGGGTGCCAACTTTTTAAAATAAGGCTAAGAGGTGCACTGCTTATGGTGTTTGTTGTCAATTTGAACCTCTGGTATGCGCGGACGCTTCTTTTGATAGAAATGTACCTGATATCAAAAAGGTATAGGCCTGTTTTCGCGCGCCATTGTGACTATTATTGCATTGAACTTTGCAGTTCTAGGTTGCACAGAAATAGTGCGTGCGTATTTTTATGAATGAGACAAGATTATTCACGCGTATCATCTTTCAATAGCGGATAGTAATAAAAAAAAAGTTTTTTTTTCAGATCGTCTATATCGTAGATCGATTAAGTTACTGATTCTGAGTGGTCCCTGAAAATTTGACACCTCTTTGCAATGTAACCCTGTATAATATATAATATCTCTCTCTACAGAGAGAGAGAGCTCTCTCTCTCTCTGTATGTCTCTTATTGTACTTCACTGCACAGTCTCTCATGATATAGATTACTAATGTAGTATTCGCATCCTGCAGCCTCAAACCACGAGAGTCCAGAGCACTATCTAGTTTTTGAACGAAGAAAAAATAATACAATATCAATTCCTGAACGTCTTCAACCAATCAGCGCCCTCGGCCGGACCTGTCATTCTCGTTTTCGTGCAGCCTAGTAAACTGCGTTTTAAAAAAAAATATTGTTAAAATTACTTAAAAAATGGGTAAAGAACCCAAGAAATCTGTAGAAAAACTGTTGACAAAGTTAAGGAAGATCAAAAATAATCTTAAAGTGAGGTCGTGATAACATTCCACCAGGAAAACACAACAGTCGCTTCGTTTAACGTCGCTAACACTTCTACGCCGGTTCGCACAAGAACCAAAACATAAACAAGATTTCGTTCGAGGTTACTTTCATCGCCTGCTCATCACAGAGTTAAAGTAATCTAATTTCCAATTGTTAACCGAGGAATCTACAGGTAAGTGATTAACTATGGGATAATTATTGGCGACTTACTAAGTAGAGTAATTCCCAACTAACGACAAGCATGGCGTGCTACAAAGTTGAGTAGTTCCCTGGTTTTCTTGTCAATCCCACACGCCGGTTCGCACAAGAACCAAAACATAAACAAGCTTTCGTTCGAGGTTACTTTCATCGCCTGCTCATCACAGAGTTAAAGAAATCTAATTTCCAATTGTTAACCGAGGAATCTACAGGTAAGTGATTAACTATGGGATAATTATTGGCGACTTACTAAGTAGAGTAATTCCCAACTAACGACAAGCATGGCGTGCTACAAAGTTGTGTAGTTCCCTGGTTTTCTTGTCAATCCCACACTTAATAAATATTAAGTCCTACTAAACATGCGTTCTACTGTATGGGTAGATCCTTGTTTTCCCCTTTTTTAATACAACAAAATAATACTAAGGCCTACTAAACCTGCGTTCTACTGTATGGGTAGATCCTTGTTTTCCCTTTTTTAATACAACAAAATAATATTAAGGCCTACTAAACCTGCGTACTACTGTATGGGTAGATCCTTGTTTTCCCTTTTTTAATACAACAAAATAATATTAAGTCCTACCAAACCTGCGTTCTACTGTATGGGTAGATCCTTGTTTTTCTCTTTTTTAAATACAACAAATATTAAGTCCTACTAAACCTGCGTTCTACTGTATGGGTAGATCCTTGTTTCTCTTTTTTAATACAATAAACATCTTCAGTCATAACTGAAGATGTGGATTCCGATGTTCTGAAATTATTGGGCAATTTTACTGTAACCATTTATGGCCGTGAACTGTGGCCAAGCATGTAAAAACTTTTTATCTACCTATTGATGCACCAAAGCTGAACCTTGAGGCACAGGCTGCATCGAGCATAGAGGCTATAAAAGGGTGCCGTAGCTCAGCGGCGGCAGCTCCTTGGTATCGATTACATAAGTGAAGCAACCTACATCGTGGTTGTGAGTGGCTGGGTGACCATTCCGATCATATTTGTGATATTTTTATCACGAGCATCTCCGTGCTTCAAAAGAAAGTTGGCCCAGGCCAATATCAGTTGATACTGGTCGTGAAGCCTAGTCATAGGCTTGAGGCGAGGTAGTACTGTTTTCGGAGTTAAATTTTCCGTGTAATTCCAGTGTGAGTAGCAAAGATAGCATAGAGCTAATAAGTGATGCTGCTCGTTAACTATGTGTTTGCTGCTATAATGAACAATGGGCGAGACTTGATGGCAGTATAAACTTTAACAAAAATTTTCTTACAAAAATCATTTAAACTCTCAATGCCCAAGGGATATCTAAAATATTTAAATAAAACCCCTAAGTTAACCGCATGGTTTTTTATGGAACACTGCTTTATTGTAGCGATGCATATGTATGGTGACATTCACCTTATGTCACTGCCCCAAATGTGGGTCGCGACAAAAGTGCAATTCCCTGATCATTTGCAAGTGATAGAAAATATGCCTTTAGCTAAATTCTAATTATGTACATACTTTGTACAACTGCCAAGATTTTTTGTGGCCAATTACAAAATCAAAGGATACTACTAAGCAGAATCTCTCTTTATATGATCCATGTAGCTGTAAACCAACCCCATCTCATAATTCAAAGAATAATAACTTTTCTGCTGTAGAAATTTTAAGGAAATGGATGTTTTATACTGAAACCTATAACTAGATAAACTATAAAAAGACTAGATAGAGGTGAAATTATTAGTTGTAAACCATGCCGAATGACAATATTTTTTCAAATAATTACTGTTCCTAAACCTGAAGGCAAATTTATTTTAAATTTATAGAACTTGAATAAGTTCCTTGTGACAGAACATTTTAAATTAAAGTGTAAACAGTTCTAAAACTGATTACACCTAGTTGTTATTTAGCCACTAGAGATATAATAATTTTTTTTTAAGACTTTTTCTTTGCCTATTCATGCTAATCATAAAATACCTTCGTATGTGAAAGTCAAAATGTATGAATTTCATGATAATTATTTTGGCCTTTACACAGCTCCCAGTTTTCATTAAACTTATGAAACCAGTTGCTTAGTGGCTGAGATCTCAAGGTATTCCCATAACTATATTATATTAGACGATATAAAATAATAATAATTTTCATTGAAAAGAATTTTAAAACAGTGTGTATAATCTAAAATTTATTATAATACTGACCAGTCTTGATTTTCACATAAATCAGTAAAATTCAAAGGGCTGTTTTTTGATTTTGAAAATTTTCAACTGTCACTTCCAAAGGATAAAATATGTAAATCAAAACTGAAATTAGGAAATTTCTTTATATTAATTTATACAAAATAAAACCCTTTGCACATCTGCAAGATATTCTTATCTTAGCCTGCCTAGCCGTGGAATATAGTTGGATATACACAAAAGAAAATTAGAGACAAGAGTTTTAAGTATACAACAATATATTAACATTTCCAATAGTGAAGTTGTAATGTGGTGGTCTGAAAACATTTAAAAAAAATAAAAAATCTAACAATGAAATCATACATTTAAAACAATTTCAAAAATGAATTTATTTTGATTCATCATTACCAGGTGGGAGGCAGTCTACAGTCAACCATCTGAATTGTTATGCTAAAAATATTAAAATGGTGACACCACAAAATATTTTTTATATTATTTACATCTTATTTAACAAGGAAGGAAGGACAAGGAATTCAGAAGAAAACACTTAGAAATTGTATAGTGACAATTATTTTAAAACATCACAGATACTTTTGGTTCACCAGAAACAAATCCATTTCTTAGTCCTAGTTCCCAGCTAAGCTAACGCTAAATGTCATTGTCAAGATATTCAATCTTGGAAAGGCGATTGGGATGCATATAAGATAAATGCGTTTACAGTTCCTCGATCTCAGTATATTTTGTTTTTTCTATGTTTCTTCAATATGTTACGAAAAATTATCACTAAACAATCAGAAAACACAGTGGTGGTACCCTAATGGCAAGCTCAACGATGGTATTGGGTATTCAAAAATTTAATAAATACTGATTTGTTTTAAATCTTTTTAAAATTAAATTAAATCTTTTTCCAGTAACCCAACGTTCCAAAACCGTTTTAGCCTGGTTGTCGCGACACTGTTACGGTTTACGAATAGATATATTATATATAAAAAATAAAAAATAAAAAAGCTACGAAATAATACTGATGTCACAATCGTACAGCACCGCCATACAGTATGATACGTACTTTAAACAATGGTACTAATATTGTAATCAAATGAAAATTAATTAACCCTAGAAAATTTTGAGATAAGGACACCAATCATAAATAATTCTAAAACATTATTCATTAATATGACACCTTATTTAAGGCCCGAAAACCTGGTACATAATCAAAATCATTTTTTTTTTGTTTGCTTCAAAATCAATAAGAAGTCAAGCAGTTGTCCGGCTGATGACATAGCTTGCTAATCGCATTACAAATATTAGGACAAAGGTGCGTTTTGACAGCGCATAAAAAGTATATCAATTAATTGGTGGTGTCAACTAGCCTAATAGGCTAGAGAGTAAAAACAACATCACATCATCTCCTCTTTCAGATATTAGTTAAAATGCCAGATTTAATAAAGTATATAAGATATGGGTTCCAGCCAACTTCTTCTAACAGTACCTTTTTCCAAGAAAGACCCCAAAAATGCCCAGCAGAAAACCTTAATGCCTTAATTAAACATGACAATAACTGTTTTTAAAAAAAACATACTTATTAAAAAGTTACATTACAAATAATTATTTGATGATTAAAAAATTACATTTTAAATAAGGGGCATTATAAATTCTATATTCACAGCTCATATTATAAGACATGCCATTTCGGCTGCAAATTATTGTGTGTGAGTTTAGCAAAATTTTATGACAAATAGAGTCATCTGATTATCTGAAAAAAAAAAAAAAAAAAAAATATATATATATATATTTTTTTTTTTGATAATGTGATTGATTGTATAACCAATTAATAAAATAATTTGTTTTTGTTAATTATTTCATAGAAATGCTCATTTTTACTGTTCCTGAAAGGATTGATTTTTAAGTCTAATTGATAATAACTGACTTAGGTATAAGGTATATTAATGAAAATGAAAACAAGATTTTCCTAACATAAATAATGATTGTTATCGTTATTATCATCTTATTATTTCACGACAACTCTAAACATCTACATTAGTAATCTATATCATGAGAGACTGTGCAGTGAAGTACAATTATTAATTAAACGAACTTACCTTAAGTGAAGTTCTATTATAATTGTACGAACTGCACAGTCTCGAAATGATATACTAACCCGCCCACCCCGTCACTTTGACATGGCCCAAACATTAGTAATCGTGAAATAATAATCAACAAAAACAAACTATTTTGATTAAACTTGTGTTAAGTACCTAACTAATTATTTCTTAATTGCTCTAAACTTAATGACAGGTCCGGCCGAGGGCGCTGATTGGTTGAAGACGTTCAGGAATTGATATTGTATTATTTTTTCTTCGTTCAAAAACTAGATAGTGCTCTGGACTCTCGTGGTTTGAGGCTGCAGGATGCGAATACTACATTAGTAATCTATATCATTTCGAGACTGTGCAGTTCGTACAATTATAATAGAACTTCACTTAAGGTAAGTTCGTTTAATTAATAATTATGTGGTTTCCATTTAAATAGAACCGTTTTACCCCATCTGTTCTGCTTATCTCTTTAAAGTGTTATGTGTCCCGCGCACTGCCACTTTAACTTGATATAGTAGTTACTGGTATTTGTGGACGATATGCACAAACAAACATCGAAATATTTTATTTAAAAAACTTTATTTGTTTTTATTTACATATAATTGCACTATACAAAATCATTACAAAATTCGTAACGTACAATCATAATAGGTAAGTATATTAGGTACAATTGGAAACGGAAAATCAAAATTCTTTTAATTAACTAAAGATGTCAGTTATTCGGTACTACTAAGGTCAGAAAGAAAAGCAGTAAATTCAGTTTTCAACAGTTCTTAAAAACATCTTCAAATATGTAACATTATTTCTACTTATCAATGTATCAACATTTTATAAATCTTGTTATACTATAAACTAATTAGCGACCATTTCTTCTTGATTAATCCTACTAATATTATAAATGCGAAAGTTTGTAAGTATGGATGGATGTTTGTTGCTCTTTCACGCAAAAACTACTGAACGGATTTGGATGAAATTTTGCATACATATAGAATATGATCTGGATTAACACATAGGACACAAACATTTTATCCCGGTAAATGTTTCAGTGGGATATTAATAAACTAAAGATCACACGAGCGAAGTCGCGGCAACAGCTATGTCCATCATATTAATCGAATGCATTATTATATTCATCTAAGCATCAAGGCTAATACGGTACTAAAAAGTAAAGTGATGGTGGGTACAATGACATGTGCTGCGCCACGTCCTACAGCTTCCAAGATGGCGTCTGCTCGGTCGTCTCCCCACCTCATGCTAGCCCTGGCCGAGGCGATGGCACTGAGACCTACGTTGTATTCGGGGACAGTATTCTGGTTGCTGTTCAGCCACTGCTCCATCTGAATATAAATACATTTACGATGATTTAGTTTCTTTTGAAATATAAATATATCGAGCACATTTTCTATAGAGTATAAATGTCATTTTAGTTCTACAACTATTCTTGACGTAGACTTAGAAAACGTTACGCTTGAATCAATAATTCCGTCATTTTTTTTATCAGTGATGTAATCTAATACTATTCACAGCACGTATTAATGCCTCTTTTATTAATTATTTTCCCGTCGTTTGTTGCTGTGTATAGTGTTATTTAAAATATGCAACAAAAAAGTTTAAAATGTTATACAGTGATGTAATGTTTTTATGAGCAAGAGTTGACAAGACTTGTTAAGTTATAAGTAGCTTATTTGATATGTTGGCTTATACATGGAACTTACATCTTGTAGTCCTTCTTCATCCAAATAAGAGGCGAGGTTGCTCAGCACACTATTGAACCAAGCTGGCAGTATAACTCTGAAATAAATTAGGTTTATCTCTTTAAAATTTATATGGTGTTTCTATCTATCTGCCCTACAAACTATTCCACTATAAATCAGTTTCCGTTGGCTCCTAATAGTATAATATTTTTATTTTAACTTACTATTTTTGACTTATTGAAATCACGTTTGCTTACTTAAACATACATCTGCTTTATTTACTTTAATTCGAAATAGAAAGAGTTAACTTTTAGAAAGAGATAGAAAACACTTTGTTCACTTACGCGCGTCTGATTGCATCGACGTTCACTTTCAGGAACTGAAGCGCCACCTTGGCGTTGCCTCTGTTACCGGCATAAAGCCATGTCAATGCGTTCACTCGGTCTTGTGCTTTCACATCATCGCTGATCACCATTTGCAAGAACCTGTAAATAAATGGGTAAAGTAAATGTGAATCCTCATAACACAGATTTTTCTCGGTTTTGAAGTAAAGAACTGTCTGATGTTTGAAAGATATCTCTATCCACTAAACTCGGACATAAACCTTGTATTTTACGCGGATAACCGGTCATTAGGTACGATTGCAAAACTTTTTTTTCTTAATTTAAACGAAATACAAAATTCTCTACAAATAATAATATTAACATTTCTAAAGTGTATGTTGTAAGTATTTCGAAACATGTGCCTGTATAAATAAAAACTTAGTTTCGATAGGGTTTTAAAAGATAATAAATTAACCTTATTTTGCTAAAAAATTCTGTAATACCTAAACACTTAGGTAATTCAGATAAAAATACCCAATTTGTATTTTTTTTAGACACTATAGGTCCAAGGTTAAAACCTACATATTTTTTTTATTAAAACGGGCGTGGCTAGTGCATATTATTGTGGTTTACGTATCTAAGACCTCTTATGTGTAGTTAAGTCTTTTGGCTAGAAAGAAGATACTCTATTGTTTAATTCAGTAGTGATAATTAAAGTAAGTAGTGCTATTTGTAATAAATTGATAACAACAATGCTACCTCTACGTCAATGGACTCGAAATATTCCCAATGAAATTACTGTTAAGTGCTTCTTCAGATAGGAGTTCAATTGAGTTATGAGTTCAAACAGTTTACATACCACTTGAGAATAAGATAATGGTCATTGTTATAAAGCATAATGTTATTGTTTTAATAAATCTTCGAGTAAGTTTGGTTTTAAAGTTTAAAATGGAAGAATAATAATTGTTTACTGTTTTGATCAAGGCTAAATTCAGATGGCATCGCACGCGGCACTGCACGATTTTTTCAAGATATAAGGCTGGGTCCAGATATGTTATTTTGTCCGTACCGTACCTCCGTTTAGTATAAGCGTTGCAATAACGCTAGTTTGGACGCCCGTAACTGTATCCGTATTAAGACGCTGTACCACCGTACCGTAGCGAATGGGCGTCCAAACTAGGTTTCTTGCAACGCCACGCTGATACAGAACGGAAGTGTACGGTACGGACAAAATAACATATTTGGACCCAGCTTTACTAAACAGTGTTAGCCGCGTGGTTATGTACAGACAACAGTTCGTCAACCTACCACAAAACGTCAAACTAATTCAATTTATAATGATCTCTATTTCTCAGACTTAAAGTTGAAAATCAGTTGGATGACCTTTAACTTTTGGGTAGGTTGACCTGCCGTTGACTGTACGTACACGTCTTGCTGTATGAATGTAATAGAATATAGAATAAAAATACATTTTTTGAATTATCGCGGTCAGATCACTTGCTTATAGTAAAAAAGTAAATCAATAATTAAATAAAGTTTTTTTTTACTTGAGAACTGTGCTCTGATGATGAATGACGTAAATAAGTAAAAAATTGCGATTATGAAAATTATAAAACGAATATTTGTCCAAAAAATATTTAAATTATTACACCAATTATATTATCTAACCCCAAATTAGAAGAGGTCGTACCACAATAACGAAGCGATTACCTAAATTACGGATAGGTAAACATACTTGCACACATTGATGACGACTAGCTGAGAGGTGAACAACTGAACACGTCGCATTATATGGCGTCGCCATCTCTGGGTTCGATCCCCGGTCGGGTCAAAGTAGAAAACGAAATTTTCTATAATGTCACGGGTCTTGGTGTTGTGGTTCCATCGTTGTTTCTTTTTTCTATAACACAAGTGCTTTAGCTACTTACCTTAGGATCAAAGCAATGTATGTGATGTTGTCCAATATTTATTTATTACTTTAAGTACTAAGGTTCGCACTTATCAAGCAAGCATTTGCCCTCTACGGGATTGGAGCCCACAACCGTTGGCCTTATAAACTAGAACAAACTTTAAAACAAATGAAAACCTTACTCTGTGATAGCTCTCTCGTCAGAGGTGCATCCTAAGGCTCTCAGCATAGCAACCTCATCAGCCTGGTTGTTTGAGCTCAGCCTTCTCTGGTACAGCCAGGCCCAATCCTCGTAGTTGCCTTCACGAAGACCGGTGCAGAAGACATGCCGTCTCAGATTGGGGTTCACTCTGAAAAATATTGGAATAATTGTAAATTTTTGTTTTTAGCAATTCCATGCAAGGTTTGATTGAAGATAAATAACACTCGAAAAAAATCATCGACCTCAGGTGGGACTCGAACCCATGCGATGGGACGTGGGTTCGAGTCCCACCTGAGGTCGATGATTTTTTTTCAAGTGTTATTTATCTTCAATTAAATATTGGAATAACATCTTTAAATATTTTGTAGAACAAAAATATCAAGTAATATTTGCGAAACATGTTAGGTACTCTGTCCAGGGATCGACTAAATACTCTTATACTGAACTATTATTCTCACTTAAGCAGTGTTATTTAAATGCCTAGCTAAAAAAAGCGGCCAAGTGCGAGTCGGACTCGCGCAAAATCATGTCTGTTGTATAGTAGCCTTTTAATATTTGTTGTATGTTAATATAATTAATATTTTTTTAAATAAAATATTATAACTTAATATTATGTAAATATTTCAAGTGTCTACCTTTTGCCGTTATCAATATCGCGCAAAAACGAGCAAAAAATTACGTTTGTTGTATGAGAGCTTCCTATTTATTTTATTTTTTAGTATTTGTTGTTATAGCGGCAACAGAAATACACCATCTATGAAAATTTCAACTGTCTAATTATCACGGTTCATGAGATACAGCCTGTTGACAGACAGACAAACGGATAGCGGAGTTTTATTAATAGGGTCCCGTTTTACCCTTTGGGCACGCAACCCTAAAAAAATACAGTATTGTATGATATTCAGAGGTATAGTGTACATCTACTCCTCCTACGATATGTGACTATAAAACGGCCTTAGATTTTTTTTAAATAAAAATTTATCGAGTTACGCCAAATTTATTATCGACAACATTTGGTAGGTCGGTCAATTTCCTCTCGGGTTATAAAGCCATCACATAGATTAGTCTTCGTTTACAATCATGGACAATATAATGATTATGGACACGCTACGCTAAGCAAATTGGTTTAAGACATAGTAGTTTGCTTTAAGGGTAGTTTAACTAACTGATAGTTACTAGACTTTTTGAATGAGTTGCGACATTTAACTAAACGTGCGAAATTAAATTATTTGTGACCGAGGATAAAAAACTACTTTTTGCATCTAGTCGAAAAGGCATTTCAAACAGATCAAGGTTTTGACTTTTAGACAGCCTGCCTCTATTGCCAACCATCCTAGGTTTGCCCGAGTTAATATTTTATAGAGGTATTCATTATTTATTTTTTAACTTTTAATCAGCATATGCCTACTAAATTCGTTAATGCCGCTGACCCGATTGCATGCATTCAAAAAGAACTTATGAAAGTTATAATTTCACAGTCACCGTACCCAGTGGCGGGCATCGGTTTTATTTCGAGGTAGGCAGTAGGTACTTACAAATGCGTATTAATGATAAAAATCAGTGGTTTTCGTATCTACTGCCTACCTCATTTAAGTTATCAGGTAGGCACTGCCTTCATGCACCGCACGCCCCTGACCGTACCTAACTTTAGCATAGCAGTAGGTATACACATCGTTGGTAATCGTACAAATATACTCACGGAGTACCCGATGTTCTTAAGGCCCTGAACCTCTGGACAGCGTCCTCCACGCATCCCACGTGACCGATGTTGCAAGCAAAGGTCAAGACGAACAGTCGGTTTAAAGTCTTAGTGAGTGGTTCTGTGGTGTCCACTTCGTAGGTTAAGTCAGAGATCACAGCTCTCAGGAACTCGAAGAGAACTTCCTAAAAGTAATAAAGATA
This sequence comes from Anania fuscalis, assembly GCA_950371115.1. NCBI lineage: Eukaryota > Metazoa > Arthropoda > Insecta > Lepidoptera > Crambidae > Anania > Anania fuscalis. The sequence continues at coordinate 2,828,989 of OX493337.1, forward strand.
GAAAAAAAGGATGCTTCTTTGCTAGTTGCAATACACTCTAGTAATTCCTTACTACATTGTCTAGAGATAGAATATAATAGAAATCGTTTATTTGCTAAAAAAAAAAGGTTATTACAATTATGTTAATGTTCTCATGTTTTGCCACTTAAAAGTAGCATGCAAACATTAAGTAAGTTACAGAATAAATGTATATTTTATTATTAATTAAGTACCATGTCAATAATATGAACTATGTCAGTAAATTATGTCATTATATTTAAGGGAGAAGATAGATATAATAAAGGCTTTGGAACACAAAAGACAGCATACTAACTAGATCCTATTATTTTAAGGTGTCAATTACCCTTTCCCTGTTGATGAAAAGACACCACAACAACAAAATATAACTTCTATATTATATTTATTTATTCCGTAAACGACAATAACAGGCAAAATTATTGTTTTAACCACCTTGCTGCCTGGACGGGATGTACCTACGAGTTATAACATTTTGCGAGTTACTTTATGTTAAAGCAATGCACACAAGTTTATTCCGAAGAGTGATCATAGTTGCTGATCGAATAATAGTAACGATAATTGGTATGACTTAATTTTAACGGTAATGAGTATTCACTACTGATTGAAGATGTTACCTAATACTCCAGTTTTCTCATGAATATCCACTAAGTAACTTAGCAGCATAATCGTGACAGTTAAATTCTTTTTTAGAGAATACAACTAGTTAACTTACATCGTATTTGGCCAAAACACTCGGTAAGTGTAAGAAACGGTTCCTGATCCAGTTCAATCCAGTTACAGCTGGATACCAGGAGTAGTAGCTCACGTCTTCCTTGAGGAAGTCAATAATTTCGAAGCCTAGCTCGAAACTTATGCGCTCAGACCGCATAAGGGCGAATACGTCATCAACTATCTGAAAATTAAGAATTTTAAACACAAGAGAACATCTAACTAAAATGAGAAACCTAACTTAATATAATTATAAACCTTTCTAATAATATTATAAATGTGAAAGTTTGTATGTTTGGAGACCTTTTAGTCGATTATTTCTTCAACGGCTGAACCTTATTGGAGGAAATAAATAAATAAATTGTTTCCACAATCACACCAATTATCTAGCCCCAAACTAAGCAAAGCTTGTGCTATGGCGACTAGATAACGGATAAACATACTTAAATACTTTTATAAACATCCATGATTTAGGTGCAAATGCTCGTGCTCATCACATTAACATTTGCCCCTCGCGGGATTCGAACCCGCAACCGCCAGGCATTGTAGTCCGGAGCGCGAACCACTACACCAGACGGTCGTCAAATCTAGTATAACACAAGATTTTTATGATCCCATGAGATTTATTCCTTTTCGTCTTAAGCCCTGCCACCTCTAAAAGTTTAAGCAGACTATACAGCATTTACTCCTCGAACATTTTTTGTTTTTTTTTCAAAACGTCAAAAAAAAAAAATTGGAATTAGAATTATTTTGCATAAGAACAAACAACTAACCTGAGCTCTATTCAAGTAATGAATACTGTTCAAATTTTGTTTGAGAGCGTTTGCTATCAGTTTCCAATTATGTTCGTCGTAATTTACTCTATATATTCCTGAAAAACATAGTTTAATATTATGAAATAAATATTTCTGCAGACAATGAATCTGGTGAAAGGGCTAGCCAGGAGGTCTCATCATCAGCCCACACTAGTCCACTGCTGGACATTGGCCTCTCCAATTGCACGCCACTCTGCACGATCCACGGCTACTCTCATCCAGCTCCTGCCAGCAACCTTGCGAAGATCGTCACTCCATCTAGTCTGAGGGCGTCCCACACACACACAGGAGGTCTAATATCCCTTAAATTAGGCCTCATTACTACAGACGTAAAAACTTGATAAATTTTAATGGTGCTCGATTGATAAGCGCTTCGGTTAGGTTGGTTAATTATCATTTGTATCATGCCTAAAATAAAGTTACAGCTTCATCAGATGTCGTGACATCTGTACTGTAACCAAAAACAGACAGTTATTTTAGGCATGATACAAATTTAGTTATTATTAGTTATATTACTAGTTATTTTAGTTACCTTTTTGCTGCACGTTGAAGATTACCCACTCCTGTCCCGCAGATTTTTGTATCTGGTCAGTCTTGGTTTGCATGACGTGAGTTGGTGTCAGGGCGTTCCAATTAGGTTGATTGCCAGAAGTATAGGTCAGGGGTAGTGGCCATACTTGCTGTGTTTGACTGGCTGTTGGACTAATGAAGAAACGCTCCTAAAAAGATAGTTTTGGTAAATTATAATAATACATTATTTCCACAATCAATTATTTAGCAATAAACTGAGCAAAACTTGTACTATGGCGACTAAATTACGATAAACTTAGATTCAAGTGCTTGTGCGCATCACTAAAACATTTGCTTCTTACGGGATTCGAACCCGCAACCTGCTTGGCTTTGTAGTATAGTCCGGAACGTGAACTACTACGCCAGATACATTAGAGCGTTATCACACTGCCGATTTGCACTTTCAACTTGCTTTAAATTCGCTCGCAAATAGCTCTAGTGTGATGTGAGGCTATATATAAGAGGTTCAAGGGGGATAGACTATGGAGTTTTTATAAAGTTTGTCTTTGGTTGTAGTCCCCTAAGTAACGTTAGGTTACGTTAATGTTTTGGTTACAAGAAATGCAGGAAAGGTCCTGTATTGAAAAGACTAAAAGACGACCTGTCCGATGAACGGACGACCTGATAATGGTTATATGGACCTATTATGGTCATAAATTTTAAATTATAATAATAAATTTGCTTTGACGACGCCTATAATGTTGGTATGTTTTACTTTTAACGTGAAACTTTGATGTTGTTCTCTTGGCAGGACATTGAATTTTTTAAAATTGTCCTTAAATAAAATCCAATATTACCTGCGACAAATTAACAAGTCCCGTTTCCATGTTCACTGTGACATTCAACACTGGGTACCCTGGTTCGTCGACCCAATATCTCATGAAATCCTCGATATCAACGTTGTCAACCAGAGGGCCATCCTCTGTTGTGGCATTTTTGAAAGCCCTGTAGAGGTCTTCTGGGACCGCATGCTGGTAAGCCCTGTTCAAGCAGAAGTTAAGGTTGTGCTTCAAATCGTTCAGTTACCGTTCCATCCAGCGATCCAGCGATTTAGAGCAGTTTTTCCACGACATTTAATGTTGTTACTTTTTACGCAACGACAGCCTTAAATGCTTTCATTAACGTATAGTACCCTAAAGAGCATTAGTGGAAAATAGGTAGACCGGTCCGAAGATGGGAAGATGACCTATAAGCCATTGCAGGAACAATGTTAGTAATGGCCATAGCTCGGCAATCGGTTTTTACACAACTGCCAAAATGTAACAAAAATTAAGCGTAAAGTTTACAGGTAAAACATTATTATGTTTTACCTGTACACTATACAGGGTTATTTGAAAAAAATCAACAACCTCGCACGAATAGATAGCTAACATCATAGACAACAATATTTGCTCTTCGACTTTAGATAATTTGACACATTTTACTTACTAAAAATAATACTGGAATATCAATTTAATTTTACGTCTGAATGTTCTCTAAAGCTACAGCCAAACCAACGCGGGGGCGTGGGCGTGGACGTGGGCGTGGGCGTGCGCGGTGGCGTGGGCGTGGGCGTGCAGGCCAGTTCACACCAAACACGCGAACACTAGGCGTTCAGAAGGCCTAGCACGAAAATGTATCTTTCGCTCGGATGTAACAAGAAAGAGATTAGTCATGAATGAAGTCAAAGAATATTAAGAATGTTAGTCATAATAAAGGTATCTAATGATGTTGTAGAAATTATGATTTAACTATTGTTTATCAGATTATTTGCATCGGCAATCGAATAAAAAGGCTCAACCCTTTTACTAAATAAACAAAGATTTTTTGTAGAGTTTTTAATTTATTTATTTACTGAGTTTCGCATTAATTAATTCAACGCGGTTACCCCAGCAAAGCTATTTGAAGATGTAGGAAAGAAAAAAGCTAGTTGGCTTCACTCATTGCTGAAAAAAATTAGTAGCTTTTAACGTAATTATTTATATTATCGTAGTAGCGCACCATCTGTCTGTTGAGCCTGTCACGTCAAATGTCATGTCCGCGCGTGCAAAAGCTGAATGTCAGCTGCACGCGTGATGCACGCCGCCGCTGTCCGAGCCGGTGTGAACTTGTCGATACAAATGCTATGGCACGATCTGAACGCCCACGCCCACGCCACCACGCACGCCACCGCGCACGCTTCTGTTTAGCCGAGACTTAACTCTGTGCGCTTCACATACATGCAAATGTCATATAATGTCATAACACAGACTTACGAATGTCACGACTGTACAGTAAAAGCTTGGAAAATCATTTTTAATTAATGTATTGAGTTATGATAAAACTCGTAGAACAAATGTTGTTTATGATGTTAGCTATCTAGTCGTGCGAGGTTATTGTTTTTTTCTTTTTCATATAACTCTGTATAGTCAAACAAGTATTTTCGCTTTTTAAAACGTAAACTCTAAACAAAATACAACAAGCTTTTATAGTTCATTAGCTTATCTTTTGTTTCTTACCTATCAACCAAAAAGCGGTGCAATGCCTTCTTAAATGTATTCTCCGAAATAAAGTGCTTCAGCATAAGAAGCAGTGAGGCGCCTTTAGAGTAGCTGATGCCAGAAAAATGTCCTGTGACTTCAGTAGGACTGTTGACTGTATGACGAAGAGCTCTGGTCGAAGCTGATGAGTCAGCGGACAAAGCACTTTGCACATACATAATGTTGAACTGGGCTTCAAGCTCTAGATCACGGTAAACCTGAACAAATATTTGAAAATATTTTCCATAATAACCTCTTAAAAATTAAATTTAAATTGGGTTTAGAAACACTGTCTTAGGAATCGTAAAAGTTTTGTAGGTTTTAACTTTGTAAATTCAATTACAAATTATTTTCACTCGCTAGCATATATTTGACATTAAAATAATCTTTACAGGATATTATCTAAGTGTGATTACTTTCGCACCTGAATGGTACATTCAGAATGAAGCGTTTTTACTGCATTGCTAAATTAGGAGTCTTTTAAAGTTAGATATTTGAAAGATCTGTATAGCATTAAAAACTCTCTAAGTCGCACATGTCCATTGGTAACTATAGTCACTTAGGATCATGTGGATCATCTATTCGCAATTTAATAAGTATGAAAAAATTTCATATTCCCAATTAATAGGAGAGTTCAGTTTTACCAAGGTGTTTCTCTTGCCGCAGTATTTTCACAAAGAACCCTATTCAATTGATAAACTTTAAAAAAATACTCACCCCATCCATTGCAAAATATTCGAAGTAACTGGCAAAGCCCTCGTTGATCCACACATTGTCCCACCATTTGGCAGTGATGTAGTTCCCGAACCATTTATGGGCTAGTTCGTGGGCTGTTATTGTTCCGATGGACATTTTGTCCAGAGCATTCGTTTCACCATCTTGGTAAAGCAGACGGAGCTCTCTGCAATAGTCATGTATAATTAATTTTAGAAAGATCACGCAAAACCGTGATTTTACTAAAATTTGAAGAGATTTAATACATAGAAAAGTGACGAAAAAGAAATAGTACTAGATTTGTTTTTGAGTTTTTGTTTTTAAATTAGCTTTGTTCTTTTTAATTCATTCTTCTTTTACTACAAGTGCCTGAAACAATGACCTTCTTAGATTTGATTTATTGTAATAGTTAGATACATAATTAAATTGAACGTACCTGTAAGACACTAAGCCCCAGTTCTCTGTGGCTCCTGATGCCCAATCAGGAGAAGCGACTTGATCATTCTTTATACCAGGCTCCATCCCATAATATTCTATGCCGAGGTAATTATCAAACCACTTAGTAAGTGGTGGGCCCACTTGCAAGGCGTAATCTCCTTGTTTATCTGCGTTGGGTCTAGCAATGATACGGTATGAACTTGTCGTACTGTTGTTGTCAGCAATGACTTCGAATTCTTCACTGACTAGTATAGAAATCAAGTAGGCAGACATTCTGGGTGTTGTGTAGAATACTTCTTTAACGCGACCTCCTTCGACTCTGTTATTAAAAATTTGTATTGAATGTTAAGATAAGTCATCATCAGATGCAGTTGAGAAGGTGACTAAAATGAAATCTTTTTTTACCATCCGCACTTAAATAAGCCTTTTTAAGACTACGAACCAATAAAGAATATATATCAGCTATTCACCATCATTCACATCATCACCCATATTGATCGAGTAGCAGTCTTTAGTCTGGAAAAGCTGATTTTTGATTCAAGATTTCACTATATAATAGATCCTATTATAAATGTTGTTCATCCTTGTGAGTAGAATACTATATTAAAGTTTGGTTGGTAATATAAAATATGGGTGATTTTATTTAAAAGTCGGAATTAAAATTACTCATTGAAAGGGATCAAGAGATTTTGGATTTATTGCGTTTATAGGTTTTATTGATTTTTAAAGACAGTGATAGAAGAAGCCACTTTTAACCTATGGCTGATAAATACGACACTATTTCCCAAATTAAAGATCAGAATGCTTTGTTGTGTGTGTACTTACTTATTACTTAAGTGTACTTACAAATTGCTCATATAACTTACGGAATAGTAGCTGCTATGTCCATGTTCGAAAAAGTTTGAGTAAAGTGAGCTGGCCTGATAACCGAAATGTTGTAGGTGGATTTGAAGCCGGGTTCATCGAAGCATGGGAACAGCTGCCTGCCGTGGGTAGGCTGGAGATGGGTTGCCGCGTACCAGCTGTAAGAAGTAACTTTAATGAAATACTACTTTGTACTACTATACTTCAATCTAATATACAAAGTATTAGAATAGTAATAGGTACTAAGAAATATACTGTCAATTACTTAAACTTATTTTGTGCAAATTTTATTAAACACCCCAGATAGATTTTTTAAACAATTTTTTGTAAGGTATTAATTTTATTTGTTACGCGCTTCGACTAAGTAATACTAAAAATATGTGTAATCATTTATGATTGATAGATACAAATACTTTTTTGTTTAGTAGAAAAAACAACTAAGGCACAATTAATACATTAAGAGCTGCACAACCTAGGCGAGCTTATAATAGAACTGATTTTTTCCAGATAGGTTGGCAGAGGTTTTATCTGTCCAAACTTTTCTTCAATATCATCACCAGCCTATATCAGTCCAGAGACACAGGCCTCACCAAAAGAACGATTTTGCCATAATCGCCACGCTTGGCAGGCGGGTTGGCGATCGCAGTTTTGCCAATGGTGGAGAGGAGACGCTGCTGCCCGTCTTCTTATGGCAGTTCTCCTGTAGTCGCTTCTTACGACACCCATAGGAAGAGAATAGGTGGTGCAATTCTTTTAACTTGCCGGCACCACACGGAATTCTTCAACATAATAATTATTAATAACACTTACTGAATTCGTCCACTGTTATCTCTATAACTTCCTCTGAACATGCCTCTTGTAAGAGGTGTTTCATTTATATTTCCTATATACTCTATATTCAGAATATAATCTTGTTCATTGACCAAAGTTATTCCTTCTGCTAAATTGATCCTCAAAAAGTGGTACTGACGGATCCTGGTAAAGCGATCACCTGCCATCAGAGGAACGTCAGCTCCAGCAATTGTGGTAAGAGATACGTCAGTAACGTTTCTTACATTGTCTTGTAATATAATGGATGTGAGTCCATCTGTCTTGGCCTATAAATAAAAAATATTATATCATCGGCATAATGTGCTTGTGGTTTGTGATAAAAATAATAATATTAGACTAATATTTTAAGTTGTTTTTTGCTAATTTCCACTTTTACTTTACTCGTTTCTATGCGTTTCCAATAAAATCCTGCAAGTTAAATTCGATTTACTTCTAAGTATCGTTATGGTACGGGCATGTGTATTTCGGCTGATAATACAATAATTTGAAACTATCGAGCTGATATAGCCGTCTGATCAGCTGATGGAGCCAGGATGTGGATAGTTGAAGACTTCAATAGCTAATAGTTAAACTGTCATCACCATCAACATCATTTCAACAACAAGACGTCTACTGAACTACTACCCCAGTGACTTCCAGATTGGCCCAACAGGTGGACAAACGACCTGGTAAAGGTTGTCGAAGCCGCTGGATGCAAGCCGCTTCAAACAGACCAATCTTGAAAACCCTCATGTTTAGGGTTTGATTAGGTTTTTCGCACACATACAAAAGCGTGTTTTATAGTTTGTAAGTAAAATAATAAAATGATTACAAAATTTACTTACTTTAATATAAAGTGTAGCTTTTCCGTCAAAAGTGAATGGTTCCTTCCCCGTTGGTGCAGTTTCGAAGTACGGGGTCACTTCTATGTCGCAATGGATAGGGTCCACGTCTTCAGTAAGGCGGTAGCTGTTAGGATCATCACTTCTGCTGATTTCTGGTTGAAATTCCAAGTCTATTTCCAGTTCGAATGGAAATTCCGAGTTCACCAGCGCAAGTAACGCTGGCACTATTACCAGCCTTGCTAGGAAGGACATGATGCTGAAAGAAGTAAGCAATTTTTTGATGACTAGGTCTAGCGGACCCTTTCTTATGTTCGGGCTAAAAATTCAGGGATTTATACGGAAAGGTGTTAGTTTCAAAATGTTTATTTTGATTAATCATATTCTCAATTTAGTTTAATCCAAACGAAACAAAAGTTTGATTTAGTTCTAAAATTAAAAGAACCAGCTCCTGATTTAGAACTCCTTCAATAATAATTGACAACCAGTAGTTAACGTGGTAACACTAATGTTAAATCATAAAGGTGTCACGTGGTTTTCTAGGTGACAATTTGTTTCCTAACAGTTCTGGATCGGGGGCCAGCGGGTCTAAAACGGCCGCATTAGATGTTTCATATTCCGTTCATAATATGTTTCATTTAGCAAATCTTAAAATGAAATGTTATTTGATGAATTATAATATGAGCCTCGAACATTTCATATTTGCAGTTCATCTAATTTGACAGTTTTGTATGGAAATTCGTAATATGGTCCACTTATTATGAAAAGAGTAATTCATATTAAATGTAAAATTGGTGAACCACTATTTCAATGTTATTTTTATTATTATTTTGTATTGATATTTGAAGAACACACAAAACTTGAGTATTTTGAAACATTTTGTTCCTTTGTGTTGTTAAAAACATTCATTTTCACAAAAACCGTAAAGTAAGATTGGACGCGTCACTATATTTTTTTAACGTCATCAAATATGATCCATTTGATGAAATGAATTGCATATGATTCATTTATTGTGGCCGTTTTAGCGGTTTTCAAATCATTTCCGCTACATTTCACTATATGAATCAGATTAAAAATGAAACATCCAATGCGGCCGTTTTAGACCCGCAGGTAGTGCAGGCAAGATATCAAAAACTGCAAGAGGCAAGAGCAGCCTGAAAGAGTCTTATGTACAGTCGAAGGCTCATCAATAGAGAACATTTGATTTCATCAATTGATTCCTAAGCCCTAATTGTTTGACTTTAATTTAAAAATCCCGTCACGTACAATATAGTTTGTAATTTTTTGTCACTTCCATTTCCATTACATTGAGAAACGTAAATTTCAGTCGTTATATTTACCGAAAAAAAAAATTCTCTGCTTTGAAAAAAAATTTTTTTTTATTGTTTGATGTTAATTGTTTCGATTGGCCTACCTGTTCATTGATTAATCAAACAACAAAAAAAAAGTTTCTAACACACATAAATCTCTATCTAACTGGTGAATCAGGTTCTACCTTATCTTTCACGTTGCTTACATTGCTCCAACGGACAGCCAGAAAAACGATGAAGATGGCGTCATCCTTAATATTTTCCATATTTTCTTTAAACCATAATTATTAACGCTATTTTCGGTCACATAACTTGTTAAACATTCTTAAAGCACAATAAACAATTACTGCGATTTAACAACTCAATAATTTTCACTTTTATAGATATTTCTTGAATGTATTTATTCAGTTGCATGAAAATCAATAGGTTAGCACAATGATGCTGTCAAATAATCTTTCGACAAATATTATAAAATGCATTGATAGTAATCATAACAATGTGTAATTTTAATTGTAGGTATATTTAAAATCTTCGAAGTAATTAAAGCACATTGTTATAAGGGGATACGTTTCTTAATTACGCATATACCTATCATGTTTACTTCTAAAAATAATGAGTTTAAATTCTCTTGTCTGCACATTGCTTTATTATAATTAATATTAAATTATTAAATATTGGACAACATCACATACATTGCTCTGATCCTTAGGTAAGTTGCTAAAGCATTTGTGTTATAGAAATCAGAAACAACGACGGTACCACAACACCCAGACCCGGGCCAATATAGAAAAGTTCGTTTTCTACATTAACCCGACCAGGGATCGAACCCGGAACCTCAGAGATGGCGGCGCCATTTAAAGTCCGGCGTGCTCGCCTCTCGGCTACGGAGGTCGTCAGTTATTATGCTTATTTATTTATTTTATTTATTAAGAAAACCAGCAACGTATACAGTTTTTTTTTTAAATATTAAGATATTATACCAGTAGTATGGTCAATAATAGGTTCCCTTAAATTTCTTATTTAAGTAAATTTGTACAAATGTTTTTGGAAGACAAAAAACTTAAAAACAAAATTAAGAAAAACGCTAACCAACAATCAATTTAACAAGCTATTCAATGTGTAACACATATCACCGTACAAGTCCATGAAACTTTTAAAGGAAAAAAACCCTTAAGCCCTTTAGGATGTCTAGCAGCGATGGGTGCGAAGGGCACCAACATGTCAACTTTACTATTGGCTTCTCCCAATTTAATCTGAACCCAGAATCGAATACGGAATTCTTTTATTTGAAGAAACACTATACAAATAGGTGCTCGTAGCTTAGTGCCGGAAGCGCTTTGGTATCGATTACTAAAGTTAAGCAACCAACGCCGCGGTTGTAAGTGGATGGGTGACCATTTCAACCGTTTTTAGAGATATTTATCACGAGCATCTCCGTGCCTCAGAAGGCACGTTTAAAGTTGGTCCCAGCCGATATCGCTTGATATTAGTCGTAAAGGCTACTGAGTCAGAGGCCATATGGCGGCTTGATTACACCTGACAGTAAGGTTTAGTCACAGGAAATAGTAAAAGGAAAAATTCATACAATAAACACCAAAAACTTACCAACCTGCCCTTCGACGATACACAAAATGACTTTAGAAAACCTGTATGATAAAATTTTATGCGTCGCTTGATAGATATTTTACTAATGATTATATCGGCTATTAACTGGATTATAGTTATGATAAAGTCTCTGATACGTCAATTATTATGTCGATAAGAATATATTCTCGATAGCACACTGATAACCTAGGGATAGCATCGATAAATGAAATGAAATTTCGGCAATATAGTGATAGGAAAATAAGATAATAGGTAATTATTGTGGCTAATAAGTACAGATTAACAGTAATAAAAACCTAATTCAGGATTGCATATTTTAATCTTGAATATAGAAGTCTATACCTATATCCTTTTTAAACTACATTTGTATTAAAAAAAATGTGAAAAGCGAATCGAAGCATTAATAATTGCTTATTAGTTACAAATGAAGCGTGTTAAATATCCTCGACCAATGTTGATATTGAATAGAAACGGGTCCTTGAAGAAGATTCAAGGCTACCTTTTGTCGCGAAAATAAAATCTCAAAAAGTTGTAATAAGGGATGAAAGTTTTCATGGAGAACCAAATCTTTTCCAAGTAATAGACATAACAAATCATGATAATAAACTATTAGTAAGAAATGAATAATGTTTCTGCGTTTTTGATCTAGCAAGGTAAAAAAGTGATGCCTTTTGAAAGTAAATTACTCAGGAACCTATACCTAACATCGTAATAGTTAATGAATATGAATATATATCTAAAGTCTATCTAAAGTAACCGCTGACAGGTTTTGCCAGTAAGAAAGCTTGGTTAAGAGAAAACCTTCCCAAAGAATAAAATAGGCAGTGACAATACGGCAAAGCCGCAAGCCTGCAGCACAGCTCGTTTCATAATAATGCTAAACGGCGCGGGTCAGAATAACCGAATTTGTGCCGGAGTTGATGTAAGTATCACCGAATGTGCAACAGTTTTGTAAGGGTTGGTAATTCATCTTTGTCATTTCGGATTATACAAGTTCGGATTGTCTAATGACAAACTTTTTACTAATGCTTAGCCTCTGATGCTCGTAAATAATAAAATGTTATCGAAATGTCAAAAAATTTATTTCTCCTCTATACTGTTTATTGATCGGTTACGATTTAATTGTTTATATATTTTCTTTTCTTGTAGATTTTCTTTGTTTTTTACTATATTAACTACAAACGACTCTATCGACGTTGTACATTTGAGTTTTGAGTCAAATATAAATCACTCATCCGTTCTCTAAATGCTGGATCTTGCCAGTATCCAAAGGATCCTTAAAACGTTTAGCAAGTCGGCCATCTATAGTGCAGCATATTGGATAGCACTGCAAACTTAACTTGCCATTAATTATAGAAAACAAAATGGGATAAGGGGACCTCAAATCTAAATCAGCTAATATTTTTTTTTTGGGAAAGCTCTAAAACAGCAAAATGTGCCTACCTACTATGCTTACGCCCATTTCTGGCTAAGTTATGGGATAATTCTGTGGGGTAACAGATTGTATATTCTGTGGTAACAATGTGGAGGCAGAAAGACTGTTCTTAATTTAAAAAAGATGTATTCGCATTATTGTAAACATCACAAATTTAGAATCTTGCAAGCCCTATTCTCAAAGTTTAAAAATACCAAATGAAAACATTAATTATTGATTATGATTATTTAGTTTTACTATTGTATTAATACAGCGAAAAAAAAACACATTATAGGATTTATACCTTTTATACAGAAAATTCTAAATAATGTGCAAATAAAACTGTTTTAAGAGCTCATATGAATTCCAACCAAACTGTTTGAAACGGCTAGTTATTTTATCTTGCCACAAAAATACGAGTAACTATTTTTTTAGGTACTATAGGCTTAAATTCAGTTAGATACCTATATCAATTGAACGATATTCTTATTCGCAGGAGACTACCTGCAAGATTAAGAAAACGCAAGTAAACTTGCTTTAAATATCACCTAAGCAGCAGAAATAAGGCTCTATTTTGCTAAAAAGTGGGCTCACATTACGTATTGTCGATGAGTAGCTTCAGTGTCAAAGAGACAGCGCGTTTCACAAAGCGATACAAATGAACATAGATTCTAGTTTGTTACAAAGTTAGTTCACATTATTTATCGTCGGTAAGCAAAGTGATGTCAAAGTGAGCGCGGTTTTGTTTAGAGAATCGACAATGCCCGTTCAATAAAAACAACAGGGCGAAATGTGCAAAAGTATCGCATGTTCTTACTAGCCCCATTACTTATAATCATGAGTTAAGCTCTTCCTTGAAATTGTTTTCCACAACCACACCAACTATCTAGCCCCAAACTAAGCAAAGCTTGTGCTATGGCGACTAGATAACGGATAAACATACTTAAATACGTTTAAAAACATCCATGACTTAAGTGCGAATGCTCGTGCTCATCACACTATCATTTGCCCCTCGCGGGATTCGAACCCGCAATCACTAGACCAGGCGGTCGTCTGAAATGTTGACTAACTTTGATCTGCCCCCTAACCATGAACTCTAAAAACAATCTCAAAGTTGTCAAATCTGTCAATTTTGGTACGTCATTTCATACAAAATTTGACAGAAATGATAATGTTTGACAGATTTGTGATTGTTTTAACAGCTCATGGTTAGGGCCCTGTTCCCTATGAAATAAATCACCATCATAAAAATATTCATTTATTTCAAAAACATCACATCGATTTATTCACATCACACATAAATATTTATTCAGGCGAGCCTAACCAAAATTGCGGTACCCACTAACAGTGCAGTAGACACTGCAAATGTGGATGAACTATCAGGTACAGGATCTTCTGAATCTGGCTCTGCATTTTTCATGGCAGAAAGAATGATGTCAGCATTAGCTGCGCCCCAAGCATTGTTCTGGCGAGCAGATTGGATGCTAGATAGCGCACTGTTGTACTGCATTGTGCCGACTTGGGTATTGCGAAGCCAGTCTTCGTACTGCAACAAAAGAAAGCACATTTAGAAACGGCATCTTTTGCCATCCACAAGGAAGACAGACAACCTGGAGAGGTTGCAGAAAGTCGCTATATGCAGGCCGTTTTCACATCTAGACATTCTGGAATTCACTGGAGGAAGCAGTAGTGGACGTCAAAAGAATTTTAAAAAATCTTAGATATTAGACAGACTGTGCTTTATGAACTAAAAAACAAACCTTGAAAAGCAATACAAAGAAATTGTATGCCCTACCTTAAAAGCATTACAAGGAAATTGTATGCCCTGATTAACTTTATTTTCATTTCTGACTCTACTGCCACTTGCTTTGACAAACGATTGACATGCTTAGAACACAGTCCCTAAATAAAATGTCATTGTGAGTTTAGTACTCCAGTTTATGTTAAGTGGTCACCTACTATATGTATGTTTACTATATATGTCATCATCATAATCACGAAGGCCTTCCCCCAATTAGAATTAAGTAAGCATGTGGTGTATACATACTTATTTACAGCAGAAAAAAACATACCTCTACTAGTCCGGCTTCGTTTAGATACGCGGCAATATTTGACAACGCAGAATTCACAGGAGTAGGTGGTGCATCTTCGACGTAACTAAAAAAAGAAAAAATATAATCTTGACTGACAAAGATTAGGGTTATGATGTCTTGTAGGTCTAGTAATCATTGGTATTAGATCAAAATTCAATAAATTATTACCGCATTAGGCATTTATACAATTTTTAAAATTTAATAGCCTGATTTGGGTAAACTTGCCAAAGTTACTGAAACAGATACACAGTTGTTACAGGAAGCCATTTCGTTACTGAATCATTCAAAGGTGGCTGTCATAATGTGACTGACAATAATATTTAAGTCCTAATATTTTATTCAGCAGTGGCGAGATAAATTTTTATCATTGGTTTCGTATTAGCACTAATTATTTTTAGTTTCATTATTACGCCAATGCGTTGCTATTAAGTTATGAGTCCTATATAAACTTTAGCTATTATAATGAAAGTATAGATAAACAAACTAAATAAAACTTACGCCACTCTAATCGCGTCGATATTGTTCTTGACAAATTCCAGCACTGTGTAGACATTTTCGGGATTACCCTGAAGAGCATAGTTGAAGGAGTTTAGTTTGTCATGAGACCTCACCCTGTTGGTCAGTGTCAGTTGCAGATACCTGTTGATAAAAAAAAACGTTTATTTAGCTACTAGGAGCAAAACGCAGACACAATAGCACCTAAATATCCTCCCCGCGGAATATCAGTGTCGTGGCAGTTGGTTCTAGCTGCCACGACTAATGCTGAGCAGGGGACCCTTTTGGCACATTCAATGTTTTTTTCCGACCAATAAATATTTTTTAATTATTATTATTAAATGCATTGTATGAGATTAAGCTACGCTGCAGACTGCAACGGCAATACTGGTTTAATAATATATACAAATATTTGTTTAAAATTGTTTTAAGCACCAAGGCGCACTCCATACAAAGTGCCTCCAACTACATTCTGCAGCTAAGCACCACCTAAATAATTGGTAGTTGGATTGGCTTTTGAATTACTATGAATTTCTACTGATTACAAAGCGTTTCAGTGTGCTTTAAAGGAACATGTGTTAGTTATAGTTATAAAATAACCGATTAAAATATAAGCTGACCAGCCTGTCGATTCTGTAAACAAAACCGCGCTCACTTCGTCGCTGCAGTCGCTCATCAACGATAATAATATGAACCTTCTTACTAACAAGATAGAGGCTATGTTCATTTGTACGGCTAAGTCGAGTTTTAGAGCGAGTCCGTTGCTTTTTTCTTAGAGAATCGACCTGCAGAGGCATGTGGTGTGGCTGTTACGATGTTTTAAGAATATATGTTATTTTAAGTGGACTTTATGAGGTCTGTCCATCTTGTGGGCGATTGAACTACTTACTCTGTCAATAACTGCGGATCCCTCGCAGCTCCTAAGGCTCTGAGCATTTCCAGCTGATCATTAGCGTAGTTTGACTGCTGATGCCGGTTCAGGATGAACTCAAAGTCTTGGCGGCTACCTTCTCTCACTCCGGTCATGTAAACATGGCGGCGGATGCGAGGGTCGATCCTGTTGTGTAGTAAAAATAAAGAAATAAATATAACATTAGTAGACTTAATAGGCCCGTTTTGTTACTGACTAAAATAATAAAAAAAATAAGTTTTAAAAACTATAACCCGACTACGTAATAAAGTGGCCTCAAAAGGACGAAACAAGTAAATAATTCAGATAGAAATCCAGAAATGCATTGGTACAAAAATGGTCAAGGTGGTCGCACCCACTGTAACCTACCATCACAGTACCATATCTTTTCAATGGAAGTGTTCCTGGCACCCACATAATCATAGTAGGTAATACAGTGGGTACGACCACGGCTCTACCTTGACCATTTTTGTACCAGTGCATTTCTGGATTTCTATCTGAATTATTTACTTGTTTCATCCTTTTGAGGCCACTTTCTTACGTAGTCGGGTTATAGTTTATTAAACTTTTTTTTTTTATTTGATATTTTTCCGTTTCCCGAACGAGCAAATACACTAGCCGTGTAGTATCTACATCGCAGCATTCTAAGAAAAAAAAGATAAGGTGAGCTGCACGCGCGCAGCACGCGATCCGTTAAGCGTTGACCAAACCAACGCGTTCATCCTGCGTGCGCGATGGCGTGCACGGTAGCGTTCAGATATTTATTTCAAATGATACTTTTTTAATTTTTTTCATCTTCAATAACTGCAGCTAATAGAATAATTTCAGCTTCGATTTTAGTTTCGCTTTCATCCTTTATCACCAAATTCATTAGGAGTATGTTTGGAACGGAAGGCAGACGTAGACTGAACTGAACGCGTACCTAGGCTGCGCGTTTGGTATGCACTAGCCTTGTACGCGAAAAGTCGCCAACGCGCATGCATATATGCAGGCTGAACGCGTTGGTTTGGTTGAAGCTTAACTGCAATCGTTTGGTGCGCCTCCATACTTAGCGCAACTCATTCAAGGCATGTACAGTGCGCGCGACTTGCGCGCGATCTGCGCGCGTGCATCTAGTTTACTTTCCAGGTAGCTCACAGGCAGCGCGCGCGCCGTCTGCTGCGCGCGTGCAGCTCGCGAGCGGATCGCGCGTTGCTCGCGACATGCGCATTCGCGGCGCGTTCGCCAGATCTGGACGTAAAAAGGAGGGTGGGTCTACGCTAACGAACCGAGCACGAGCGAAGCACGAGCGGAGCCGTTTCGGCTTCCTCGTTCGCGGCGTCAAGTGTGGACATACAACGATCACTTTCTTCGAACGTAGTTTTCCGCAGTGTGCTCGCGGCAAATCCCTTTGTGTTCGTCAAAAAACCGACAATAGGCGGAGCACAGTCGAACACGAGTCAAATGTTCGAAGCACGCTCGTTCGAGGCTCGAAGTCAATCCACACTACACGAATTTTGGGTCGGCTCGTGCTCCGCTCATTAGCGTAGACCCACCTAAACCTAGGCTGCGTCCAAGTCTGGCGAATGCGCCGCGAACGCGCAGCTCGCACGCCTGGATTTTATGCTTGTGCGATGCGCGCGACCTGTGAGCTACCTGGAAAGTGAACTAAAAATACACGCGCGCAGATCGCGCATTCTGTAAAAGCCTTGCATGAGTTGCGCTAAGTAGGCGCACCAAACTATTGCAGTAACGGAACGCGTGCTGCGCGCGTGCAGCTCGAGAGCGGATCGCGCGCTGCGCCATCATTATTATTGGGGCTATTTCCAGTCAAGGGGGGTTTTGTAAATAACAATAGTAAAATAAGTTAAGTAAAGAGCTAAGACAAAAAAGAGATTTTTAATAATGTTCATACACTAAACATAAAAACATTATACCTAGGTCCTTACTCAATACTTAAAATTATAATTAATTCATCTTTATTCCCATTACAATTTCTGGCCTAACTTAAACCCTAATATCTGCTGCCGTAATGCGATGTTCTACCTAAACCTGGATGGAAAAGAATAGCCAAAGATTGGGATCACTGTCGTGCATTGGGAGAGGCCTATATCCATCAGTAGACTGACATCATCACATCATTATCACACCATCATTGTCTGAAGGCAGTAGGTATCTTGGTTTGCGCTATCTCAAATCTCATTAGTTTTTAGTATCGTCTCTTAACAGAGCGATGCTGCAGTCCGCCCTATTTTACTTGGCTAGCCCCAAATGATAATTACGTCCAAGTACATTATCCTCAATGATTGCGTCACCTGCTGCTCCTGCTTCAAATAATGGTCTCTTGGCTGACGCACAAGCCGTGCATGCCAAAATAAGGAGAAAAAAAATTAATAATAATGGTCTCTAGACTGCCTTTTACTACCTCCATTCGTACCGTCAGAACTTTGTAGTAATATAGAAATCTTGTAGTTCCAGCCTTCAGTTCAGTTAGTTTACTTTTATTAATAATTAGATGACCCGGTGAACTTCGTAACGCATTACAGTTTAATTGAAGATAAATAACACTTGAAAAAAATCATCGACCTCAGGTGGGACTCGAACCCACGTCCCATCGCATACCGGGCGAGTGCTTTGACCACTAAGCTACCGAGGACGTCACGTGACGAGATGAAATTCCTCAAGTGTTTTTTTCTCGCTGTCAAAGCCAGCGTATTCTGATCAGTGTTGTAGCTATATGCATAGCTGAGTAGTATACTACCGTCAACACCCTATAGAAATATTTTTACAAATATTTGACTATTGGTTAAGATCAGAAATGCTTAAACATTGTATTTTTTGTTTTTAGCAATTCCATGCAATGTTTAATTGAAGATAAATAACACTTGAAAAAAATCATCGACCTCAGGTGGGACTCAAGTGTTATTTATCTTCAATTAAACATTGCATGGAATTGCTAAAAACAAAAAAATACAATGTTTAAGCATTTCTGATCTTAAGCAATAGTCAAATATTTGTAAAAATATTTCTATAGGGTGTTGACGGTAACACGGTTAATGTTTCTATAGTGAAAAACACTTGAGGAATTTCATCTCGTCACGTGACGTCCTCGGTAGCTTAGTGGTCAAAGCACTCGCCCGGTATGCGATGGGACGTGGGTTCGAGTCCCACCTGAGGTCGATGTTTTTTTTTTCAAGTGTTATTTATCTTCAATTAAACATTGCATGGAATTGCTAAAAACAAAAAATACAAAGCATTACAGTTTGTTTTTCCGTCAGTTTTTTTTAAATTATTTATTCATACTATTTGGGGCGGAGACAAATCCAACAAATTATAAACCATGAAAATCGGTCTATCCGTTCTCGAGTTATAAGTGTTGTAACAAACACGACTTTATTTTATAAATAAATAATAAGAACATATTTTTTTTCCACTAGTACAATATATTAATGTTTTTTCACATCAAAATAATGTTTGACACTACATGACACTGACATGACAGCCGTCTTTAAAATAATTTCTTTTATATTCTTCATTTATAGCACTAAGGAGTGTTGATATTTACTTTGAAGCAAATCACCCCCAAAATAACTTTCTACCCCTTTTAACCCTGCTAAGGTATGCATTTCAATAAAATACAAAACATGTCTTCCATCAATTCTGTTAAAGAATGTTTATGCAAAATTTGAAGTAGATTGGACCATGGAATCACGCTGTCCCATACAAACTTTGCCCCCCGGTTTCACCCACTTTGGGGTTGAATTTCGAAAAATCCTTTCTTATCGGAAGCCTACGTCATACAAAAAATACACACTCCAAGTTTCAGGTCTCTTCAATCAGCGGCTTAGGCTATGCGTTGATCCGTCAGGCAGTCATTCAGGACAAAGCATTTAAATGTATAGATTATGACTAAAACAATATGATATATATACATATTTGTAATGTGCTAGCCAAGACCTTTCTTTTGATACCAAACACGTGATGATTATCATAATTTAAGTTTTTTTTTTGGTTAAAATTTGACGTTTTAATTCCGTCTAAGACAATTTTGATAAAATTTATACACCCTATTGTACCCGGGCCATTATTACGAATCTATTGACACCTCGTTCATTGAAATCGGTTCAGTAATTTAGGCGCTACGGTGGAACATACAAACATACATACATACTTACATACATACATAGACTGCCAAAATCATTACCCTTCCTTTTGGCTTCGCCGTAGTCGGGTAAAAAGGAAACAACCAAAACTAGATAAAATTGTAATATTATCCCGTATTGTCAGTACGATTGATCTCAATCTTTTTAGCCAATTAAATGACGTCTCCTATCTCATGAGTTTTTAATAAAAATCTCACTAACTACTCGAGTTAAAAGAGCAAAGAAAAACATGACACTTTTTATTTTTCTTGTAGGGACCTTATTATAGACTATCTAGAGGCTATGCTAGTGCTATAAAAACAATACAATTTCTCACACATTAACTTTTAGATTACTAAAACTCAAACATACCAAGCACCATCCCTCATGGCGTTGAATTTTTGCCTTGAATCCTCAACACAATTTTCGTATCCGATATTGCAGGCAAACTGGAGAATCTCCTGGCGAGTTAGACTGACGGTCGGAGTTTCACCAGAGGCTGGCTCGTATTCGAGTTCTTCAATAGCATGCTCTATGTAGCCGAGGACAATAGACTGTCATAAACGAACAATTGAATATTTAGTATACACCAATGACTCCCAAATGCCACGGAAATTAGGAACGTGTGGTAGAATAACTTTACATGCCATAAAAAATACAACACAAAGAAGTTTAACTAATAAGACCTTTTAGAGTAAACAATCACATTGTTAAATGCAGTCAAAAAACAAGTGTACTGATAAGTCAAGGTAAGGTTTTAATTATTTTCGAGTTTCATTGTTATTATTTTCTGACTTAAAAATATTTATTAAATAAATTAATCGGGATAATTCCATGTAAACAAAACTGCTTAAAAAGAACCAATTTTAACGTGCAATAATAATTGTATTGTAATAAGACGGTAAAAAAAATATTGGTTTTACATAACGGAACAATTCCACTTATATAAAACAAAACCGTTCCCATTATTAAACATTTTGTACAATACTCTGTTTTTAATAACAAATTTCTTGAAATATTATTATTATTTTCTGGATTTATTACTTACATCAAATTCAGCTAAGGGATCGGGTAAATGCCTA
The DNA here is from genome assembly GCA_950371115.1 of Anania fuscalis. NCBI lineage: Eukaryota > Metazoa > Arthropoda > Insecta > Lepidoptera > Crambidae > Anania > Anania fuscalis. The sequence goes on from OX493337.1 coordinate 2,850,296, forward strand.
AGTCTATTTCGCAGCCAAGTTAGTCCGCTGATGGCTGGATTCCACACGTGGTAGTTGACTTCATTACGCAGGAACTTCAGTATATGAAAACCTTTTTCGTAAGACATTCTGTTAGATCTCATAAGAGCAAACACATCATCTACAACCTAAAAACATGAAAATTGTAATATGTAAATAATAGCAAATACTAGTTATGTTTGAGTTGATTTTTAGCTACTACTGACTTTACATTTACCAGAATCAGTTTACATCTCACACTAATACGAGTAATGATTGTCATTAATTTGTTAAACACGCAAAACGGCTCTAAAACACTATCGAAATTGGGCCTTCTCATATTTTATTAACTGGGCCCTAACCATGAGCTGTTAAAACAATCACAAATCTGTCAAACATTATCATTTCTGTCAAATTTTGTATGAAATGACGTACCAAAATTGACAGATTTGACAACTTTGGGATTGTTTTAAGAGTTCATGGTTATGGCCCTGGCCGGTAATAATAATTATCTTTTGACGAGTTTTTTTTTGTAGTATGAAGTTGGAGAAATAAGAAAAAATATCATTTTGTCCAAATACGAAAATAACAAAAGAACTTACCTGTGCTCGGTTAAGATGGTGGATATTTTCAGGTTCATTCGATAAAGCTTCAGCAATCAAATTCCACGTTTGGTTATCATAATTTACTCTATAAAGAGCTGAAAGACAAAAATGTATACATCTGTTCAGAAGAGATATGAACAAAATACTATGTTGATTCTTATTACCACACAGTATTTGTACTTGCCATGTTGCTGGTGGTTGAAAATAACCCACTCTTCTCCAGGCGTCTTTGTAAGAACGGCCCTTTCTCCACTCAACATATACACTGGCTTGAGATTTTCAAAGGTGCGGTTCGTTTCTGTAGAGTATGTGATTGGAATGGGATAAATCTGTCCTGTAGGCGACGCTGAAGTGCTTATAAAGAATCTTTCCTAGAAATTAAAAAAAAACCTTGAAGATGAAACCACACTAAAGCAGGCAACCGGAATCATTGTAATCTGTGGATAATGACCACTTACTTGACTCAGCGCCATTTCTCCAGTAGCGTAGTTAATGCTGACATTTAAAATAGGATAACCAGGCTGATTGACCCAAACGTCGTAGTAGTGAGTAAAATTGAAATGTAAGTACTCGTTTAAGGTACCGTCTTCAGCAACTGCTCGAGCAAACGCGTCGTAAAGATCGTACTGATCAGTTGGCTCGTAAGAACTAAAATATTATTACTCATATTAAGATTTGTTTCGATGTTCAGCTTTTAAAATGTATCATAGTTAAAGAATGAATGTTCCTATAGTGAAAAACAGATTCAATTATTAAAAGTAGTTATAATATGTAAGTTTCAAATCCGAAAACTCATTTTTCTTTTGCAGTTCTCGAACTTAGATTACTGGTTTTGTATATCGGTATCGAGATTCTGATAGATTTGATAACTCACAGGATTTATAATCGATAAATTCTATTCTATCGTCGCTTACTTGTCTCTCAAGAAGTACTGACAAGCCTTCCTGAAAGTGTTTTCCGTGATCATATCAACAGTCATCCTCAAGAATGCAGCAGCTTTGCTGTAGCTGATGGTCCCGAAGTGGCCAGTGACCTGGGCTGGCGTGTTGACGTCGTGGTTCATAGGTACGGTACCAGTGCCAGAGTCAAAGGACAGAGAGACTTGGAGGTAGCGAGAGTTGAAGTGCTCGTGCAGTTCGTATTCGGGAAACATCTAGAAATATTTTGAAATGTGCTTTAGGAAGCTTTTCAAAAAAGACTTTTACGTTATGCGTTTATTTATTTCATTGACATAAAAAGTACATAATTGTTGCTTTCAGCCTCCAATATTTTTTTTATATTTGTTCCTCAATGATAAGCAAGTAATGGACTTTACTTTTCATCGGTGACATCCCAGAAAAACAAGTCAAAGTTATAATTTTCATGAACCGACAGACTTGAGTCTGCAGCGGTTTTAATAAAACTAATCTTGAAAAAATTATCCCAGTTATTTACTAGTATCTAGAAAAATAAAAACACAAGCATAGCAGAAATTATCGTAACCAACCTGATGAGTAGCAATATAACCAAAGTAACTAGCAAAGCCTTCATTTATCCAAGTGTTACTCCACCAAAAGCAGGTGATGAGGTTCCCAAACCACTTGTGGGCTAGCTCGTGGGAGACTAGGGTTGCAGCATAGTGTTCCACGGACATGATCGTCTCTGAAGAGTTCAGGACTAAATACAGTTCCCTGAAATTAAATAATATGTTGAAGTGAACATAAACATTCTTAAAAGTTGGTTTCGTGGAGTTTTACAGCTCATTGTAAAATCTCCTACAATGTCAGTAACGGGACAATGAATTATATTGAACTAGCAAAACATTTTACAATAAACATTTTAAAAGCCAAAATTATGTTTACGACGACAAAGTTTAAGAATGCGATAATGACAGAGAAAAATATTATAAATTATGGATCAGACAGCTTGCAAATATCTATGATTTTGAAGTCAGGATTTAACACTCTTGTGCTAGGTATCAGACACTACATTTTTTGTCTGGAGCGTCGTTTCTGTGGTCGTTTAACACACGCAAAGCCGAATGTAAAAATAATCGTTTTCTTAAAGACCTTAGCTGGGAGAAGTTTAAGGTAAATCATCGAGCAACTAAACCAATTGGTGTTGTATGACTAGCCAAGACCAGCCCTCCTAGCAAGACCAGCAAAACACGATGATTACTATATGATGATATAGCGATTTATCGACAACAACTGTCAAAATATGAACTTTTATCGAAACAGCGAGCATGACCGTGACGTCACCGGCACGGACATGCCCGCTTTTTTAATAAAAGTTCAAGATGGCGGCTATGAAAGTTTACCATATTTTGACAGTTGGGTGCCGATAAATCGCTATATCATATCGCGTTTTGTTAGTGATGCTAGGGCGGCTGTAGTATTTCGTGTGGACAACGAATGTGTGCTCACCTGTAACTAACCATTCCCCAATTTTCTGTACCAGCTGATGCCCAATCCGGGGACGATATGTGATCATTATTCAGGTTAGCATGCAACGTCGAGTATGGATAATCCAGAAACTGATCGAAGTAGTTTGTCATGTTTACGGCCAATTCCAATGCCCTGTCTGCAAGGCCCACAGTATTGGACCGTCCAATGATCCTTATGGGGGGGTTGAAGCTGGTGTCTTCGGCAATTACTTGGAAAGACTCACTGACCAGGAAAGTGACCAGGTAGGATGACATCTTGGGTGAAGGAAAAAAGTTTTCTCGGATACGATCAGAAAGATTGCTGCAACAATTCAATCTATTTAGTAATCAGAATAAATTGGAATAAACTGGAAATAACACACGAATTGTCATGATAAAAAGTAAATACTTTCGATCCAACCTGGGGTATGACCCAAATGGCATAATTGAACTAAATTCGTAGGTGGCGAGAAGCGTCACTATTATTCCGTTTTTATTTTTGGTGTTAAGACTAAATAATAAATATAATAAAATATCAGGATACTAACTGCTCAATTGTACTGATCCGTGTATTTGAGTAGCTGGTAGTATAATTAGCCGGTCTGGAGAGGTGTAGTGTGAACACTGCCTTATATAAGGGTTCGTCCCAACAAGGGAATGCCTGTCTAGCATTGTAAGGCTGGAAGTGCGTTGTAGCGTAAAACCTGAAATCATTTTTAAAAATCCAAACTAAACTGATAAATCACATTTACAAATAAATTAAAATACAACGAAATTTACGTAGGCGCTGTCGCCTGCCTAGGCGACAGCGCCTACGTAAATTTACACGTTTAACAATTTTAGTAAAAAATATATAACAAAACAATTAGTTAGTCTAGTGTTTTGAATTAAAATTAAAATCACTCAATTGAGTTTGTAAAAGCGAAAAATGTTTTTGAATTAACTATGTATTATTAGCCGTTTAAACTTCTATTGTGAAACTGATTGGGCACAATTGCTTCCGAAGACATACCTTTCTTGATTGCTTCCATCAATATAAGCCCCCCTCCAAATACCTCTCTTCATTGGCCCTTCATTCATTGTGCTAGTATAATCTATAAACAATGTATAGTTTTGACCTGCCACCAAGCTCTCAGCTAGGTTGATTCTCAAGAAATGATACTGTGGCTCAATAATCATCGGCCTCAATGGATCAACCCTAACTGGCGCTCCAGTTTCAGTAAGCACACTAATTCCGTTTATACGGTCTACATTGGCATGCAGTGTTATTTGTGTTACATTTTCTTTAACAGCCTGCAAAAAATTGTAAGAAGAATATAAAATGGTAAATAAAAATACTTACTGTCAATATTTTTGTGTCCCGTTAGTAACAAACTTGTGCGTTATCTGATTTCTTTAGATCATGTTTTGACTAGACATAAGGTAAAAAAGGGATTAAGTACACATTACTCTTGATAACTATTATTGTTTCTGTCATCTGTCTTTTTAAGTATAGTCTGATTGTCATCGCTGTGTTCACACGCACTTATTACTTCAGTTTTAAAGCTTCAATGTATTTCTTCCTACAGCAGGTACGCTAGTGCATTATACCTCAATGTACAGCAGTCTATCTCTAAGCGATGCAAAGATATTGTATTGTCATTGGAGCGAAGTCAATAAGACTTTGACATTCGATATGGAATAGAGCTGTAAAAGCTTATTGGCCATAGATAAGAAATATATATGTATTAAGCTTAAAGAGCAGATCAAATTATGTTTTGTATCTAACATTTTATCATTTGGGCAGAAAAATATTACTGGGCCATAGTCTTTTGTTTATTTATTCACAAATACACATACCTGAATCACGATGTTTTCTCTCCCGTCATAGCTAAATGGTCTATCAGGTCTTTCGTTAAAGTACAGATCTATGTAAATGTCATAATACAGCGGAATCACATCTCCAGGCAGCCTGTAGTTCTGAGCCAAGTTTCTGGCTACAGGATCTTGGAGTGAGTCCTCTTCAAACTCACTGTACCAGGTAATAGGATGGTCTGCTGCTACTAGCGCCAAGAGCGTTAAGCCCAGCGCGATTATTAAGTGGGACATTGCTGAAAATTGTTGATTTGATATATTAGAACCTAATATAATAGTAGATGAAGAAGAATGAGAAGCCTAGAAACTGGTAGATTGTTAAAAAGTTGTAACTTTGGTCTACTTACACACAGCATACTATACAGCACAGTATACTTGCTGCATGCCAAAAGATTTTTGCGGTGATCTGTGTTCAGCAAGAGATTATGGGCTTGAAATGCTTACAGATAAAACATTCCTAGAAATTATTAATATAATATTACAAAGAAAAATATAACGAACCTGATAGTCCAATGTCCTATAGATCCTGCCGCTTTTGATAAAATGCGCACACAATTACTAACTTATTTTCTCATAACGCTAATCTTAAGGGATTTTTTGAGCAATTAAATTTATCATAAATTATCATAATATAATTTGATATTATTGCCGATATAATGATTAGATTATTGGAATTCTGATATCCACTAATCATCAACTTAAATTACTTAAGCACATAGTACATAGTAATCTCTAAATTAAGCAAAGTAATCAAATCCTCCAATCAAGCTCTCATAATATTATGCCTATTTAAATTCTTGCAATTTATAGTAGCGTATTTCCTATACGAAAAATTGGCAAACTTTCTGGCACTAAGTGGATCTCGTTCGAGCAGAGACTGGTAGCCTTACATGTCGTCAGTACCTAAATCTAGCTAGTTATTTATTGCTTACATTACGCTTTTAATTAAAGTCTTAAACCTCAAACAGTCATTTACTTTAACAGACTTTGCTCCATTAGTCATAATAAACCTATTAGATGTTTAAAATTTAATAAAAATGTTAACTTAAAATCGAAAAAAAAAAACTGTTTTTTACCATAATAGTTCAAAAAACAAATGAATGAATATTAATATCAAACTTCTCTTCGTTTTCTTGGGGCTCTAATCCTAGGTGATAATCTAATCTATTCTTTTTCGGCATATATTGATGGAAAAATTACCAAATTAGAGAAGAAACCCAGTCAGAGGCCTTTAGGGTGGCTAGATTACATCTGACAGTAAGGATTAGATACTGGCCTTACAACGCCCCTCCTCCACCAACCCGCACTGGGCCCGCGTGCCATACTCCAGTATGGCCCAAACCTACATACCATAGTTGAGGTGAGGCCTTTGCCCTGCTGTGGGACCTATATAGGCATACTTTCATTTTTTTTTCTTTTTACAAACATAATTTCATCAACTTTAAGTAGTAGTAGCACTTCAACTCCCAGGACGTTTATTTTAATTTGCAAAATTATTTATGGTCTACTAACAAAAGACTACAAACTCTGTAAACTGAGCTACAGAAGACATCAATTACGACATCATCGAGTTTCTTCAAGTGATTCGTTGCTAGTTAGTAAGCCAGAGTTGCTAGCTGTTATTAACTGGACATAAAACAAACTTTTTAAGAAATCTACCTAAGTTAGTGTTCATTGGTAATACCTGTCGTCTTTATACATTTAACCTTTTATTTAATGAATGTTGGTTGCTTATAACTAAACTATAATATGGAAAGATACAGCAAGGTTCTACTAGACGGAAAATTAAAGGGTATTGTTGTAATCAGCTTGTGAATTACAATTTAACACGTTATTAAGTTTAGTACCTTGATTGTCTATATTTTTCTTCCTCCTAGCGTTTTGTCCTTTTCTATATTTGTAGTTACTTGATCATAATCCTGAATGCAGTAAGTCTGGTTGTTTTCAAGATTGCTATCAGATCAAATAGGGAAAAAAGTATTTTGATTCAGGGCTCCTATACTGTGGGCTTTCGTGCCTAATCCATAAATACTTTACAAAAAATTAAGGGATGTACCCCTTGCTTGCAGAAAATATTATAAGATTATAATAAATAATCTACTTATTATTATTATTTTATACAATTAGAATTGGAATTTAGAAAGGGATAGGCAAGTAATGAAACACTTCAACAATTTTTAGTAATTTAATTTATTTAATACAAAACATTCTATCGTAAACATAAAAAACTATAGATATGTACTATGTTTAGCGCTTATTATAATGTGTAAATAGGTAATTAATAAATTTACACAATTTACTTATCGCAGCACTGTTCTAGACATCGATTTCACGTAGATTTTAGTTTAATCGTTATTTAATTACTGTAGTATCTTCCACGAAACAATAAAGTAGGCATTAAAAACATAATCCTCGTTTGACAGTCGGGTAAAAATATCTGTAAACCTATATGAATACAGTTGGCTGCAAAATATGTATTTGATCCTTGTTATGCTACTACCTCATGTTACAAGCGAAAAAGGTTTTTGAACTATCAAAAGTGAATTCATATTTTTACGTATGCTTTGTAAAAATATGTAAATTTTACAGCGCCTGCGTTTTTTTAGCTTTATTCATTGTCTAGTGAAAAATATTTTCTAATTGTATTTTTTAATAAAATTATTATCTTAAAGAACCAGAAGGGAGGCCACAACAGCCAGAATGAGAGCTAATGGCGTCGCAACCGAGGCAGCTGAGTTTCTAGACACAAGAATGTCGTAAATCGCAGGCATAACATTGTTGCCCCATTGAAGGTTGTTTAAGGAGGTAGAGACGACATTGTTGACGTTGTTTATAGCACTGCCAAGCTCCAGTTGGTTTTCGTAGCCCCATGCTTGGAACTGAAAAAAAAATCTATTTAACGAGCACTGACATTAAAATGTACGTGGACATTGGTTGACAAAGGTTGATAAGCCCAAACACGCAGGTTCCGCCAGAGATTAGCTTTGCCTGTCCCCTGCTTCCCTATTTTTTTTGTATGCGAATTGCGGCCTTTGTCCTATGATTATGATTGAAGAAGCGAAGCACTCTCCTGATTTTGCCACCTCTCTCAAGCCTACTCGATCTTTAGTCTTCGTGTGTGCAGTGTAGGCTCTTTAGTGCAGTAAAGTAAATTAAATACTCTTGAGAATCCAGCGTCTCGATAGTATTCATTGTGATTTCGGACCCTCAATATTTAGCAAATATTTAAATAAATTCTTTCAAAAATTAACTTATTTATCTAGCCCTAAACTATCCAAATGTTGTACCATGCTATGGCGACTTGATACCGGATAAACGTACTTAATACTTTTATAAAGAGCTATGACTCAGAAATGCTCGAGTTTATACACAAACATTTTCCTCTTGCAGCTTTCGAACCCGCAACCACTGCGAGTTATAGTCCAGAGCGCGATCAGACGAAATTTAAAATAAGTAAACATAAGTAGCTACTAATTGTAATACTTACTTGAGTGGTATGGTTGTAATTAGTCAAGAACGTTGCAAGATTGTTGATGTTGACGAGGAGACGATCCTGTCCTCCGTGTCTGAAATAAAGTACAATCAGTTAGTAGGGACTATAGAAACGCCTTGGCAAACGTAGTAAAGGACGTTTCCCAGCTCGATGGACCGACGACCTTAGGAAGATGGCTGGCAGTGGATGGATGAAAAAAGCGGGAGATCGTGCTCTTTGGGGGAGGCTAACGTCCAGCAGTGGATCGCAATAGGCTGATATGAATGAAATGAATGAGAGAATAGGAATTGCTAAATTAGCTTTACACCGTGTACTATCGCGGGCTCCGACGCCTTACCCCTTTGTAGAAATATTCCTGTGTAAGCGCATCGCGCCGGACACGCCCCAAACCGCCCTGATTGGTTATGCATTTTACTTCGTTTTACTACAACCAATTATAAACACCTATTGTATTGATTGAACCCGAAACATAAATTAACATAGGGCGTGGCTTGAAGTGAGTGGCAATGAGGTGCTTGCAAACGATTTTAGCTTTAAGACGGGTCAGGCGTCGGATCCCGCGATAATACTTACTTATATCACCACAGTAAAACACTTACCCTTCTCTGATTGCGTTGAAGTTGTTATATAAGAACTGTAGAACTGTCGGTAGGTTCTCCACATTGCCTTGAAGTGCATATGTGAAGACATTAGTGCGGTCGTGTAAACGGATCCTGTCGTTGGTCAGAGACTGGCTTAAGTAGCTGAAAGCAGAATAAAATGTTCAACTAGAGTTGTGGAGACACAAAATGTTTTATTGAGAAGCACATGTGGGTTTTATATAACGTTGGCAGAAATAACTTTGAATGCTAGTAATAATGCTACTATTGCAGGGATTAAGTTAGGTTATGTTACTACTGTCTAATAAACCCCTGTTAAAGTAAAGCTAATTAATATAAAGTATGCTTATATACGTCCCACTGCGGCGCACCGGCTTCACCTCAACTATGAGGTGGTTTTGGCTCCATCACGCGGGCCTAGTGCGGATTGGTGGAGGGGTGTCGTAAAGCTAGTGACTAAACCTTACTGTTAGATGAAGTTAATATAAAGGCATGTTAAAATGACATACTCATTAATAGAGGCAGTGTCTCTTGTGCAAGCGAGGGCACGAAGCATGATGACCATGTCAGCGGTGTTCTCAGAAGTCATGTATCGCTGGTACAGGAACTGGTAATCGGTGGCATCGCCTTCCCTGAGGCCGATGCAGTATACATAGCGGCGAGCGTTTACAGGTATCCTGAATAAAAATAAAATAAGCTTTGTTATTACAAAAATAATGGAAAATTTTGAATGTTACTTGTTTCTAGTCAGAGTAAGCTTGACCGTGATGACAAAATACTTTTTTTGAAATAGGTAATCAGACTATTATGGATCTAGCTACACATGTAGTGTAAGAAGGTTAAAGTCAGTGTTTGTTATTACTTCATGACAAAATACGGATATACCTAAACGTAGATAAATTTTTAAAATTTTTAAAAACAGTATAAATCCACTGAACTAGCTGCTAGTCAAATAAATAAAACTAAAGTACCTATTTATATCAAAACTTAGAAAAATAAATAAACCAATAGAAGGTTGTTTTCGCAAGGAATTGATTAACAATTACCTTAATACAAAGTCGTTAAGTTTTAAGCCCGTCAAGGGTGTATTAACTTACAAGTTAGACGGATTCGTTCTAAACTGCTGCCATTTGCTTAGACTGTCAGCAATGCAACCTTCGTGCCCAAGATTGCAGGCTAGATTCAAGATCTGCATGCGGTTGAGGATTGTAGAAGTGGAGTCAGTAGAACGCTCTTCGAAGCCCAGATCCTGGATCACGTTGTCCAAGAGCTCAAGCATGTATCGCTAGAACAAGATTTGGGAATAATGACGTGATGATCACAACAGTTGGTCGCCGAAGCTTAACTAATTATAACTAAGGCAAATGAATCGACATTGCCAACTCCTCTTCGCACACTATAGACTTCTCATTTCCGACATTTGGAATGCTCTTTGAATTTTTATATAAACATGCTGACATCTGTATTTATAGTTATGGTCTTAATGGACATGACACGATTAAAAGTCTGTGTAGTGTGTAAAGAATTTTATGGTACACCCAAAATTCACATTTCACAAAGTAGCATTTCATTAGGCAACATCAAAGAATAAAAGAAAAGCCAAAGAAAGTTACTGAATGTTGATACGAGTATTGAAAAGCAATGCCTACAAACACTACAATAACTTTGTGCAATTTTTACGTGCTTTTCACTTTCGTTCGGTTTGACCCGAACTTCGAATATTAGGGAGTAAATAATTTGCTGTTTGTGATATTTTTAAACATTGAGTTTATTTTGATAGTAATAATCTTCCCCATCACATCACACTGAAAATAATAATAATCTTACCCATCTCATCATAAATTTTTATCCCAAGGAAAGTTAAAAAAGTAAGATTTTCAAAGCATTAGTAAGTAGTATTCTGCTCTCAAACTAAACTAAAACTAATTATAACTCGACAAACATATAAAGGGAAATCTAACAAAACATGTTTTTTCTTTTTTTTTTGCTTAAAAATCACATATAGCAAATTAAAATAGGAATCTAACAAAACATGATATTTTCTTCTAACTTTTTCTTCATATCGCATAAAGCAAACTAAAGTACCAATACTCACAGTGAATTCTTGGTGTGCCTGAGGCACATGCTCGAATCTCTTCCTGATCCACTCCAACTGGGAGATAGCACCAGACCAAACATAGTAGTCAGTCTCGATTCTAAGGAATGAGAGTACATCAAAAGCACGTTCTAGACTGATCTTTCCTGCCCTGATGAAGTAAAGCACGTCGTTGACGATCTGAAATTCAAATTATTACATAGATTAACAAATTCAATTATAGAGATAAGAAAAAAAAATGGAAAGTCGGCTCAGGATTTGCTTGTTTCATATTTGAAAAAAAAGTCCTCTATAAAAAAATCTAACTTCTTCAATTACAAACAACAAAATAGATTAATGTTTTATGATTCCAAAGTCAATCACTTGATTTGACGGAAATCGTTTCTTTGTTTTTATTGAAAAATAGCTCAAATAAATTTTAATAACTGGTAGAGATTTTCTATCCTTCTTGGCATTAAATCCACCATTACATTTTGTTCGTACCTGAGCCCTGTTGAGTTTGTGGATATTCGTTCTTGTATTAATATTGTTGAGGTAATTAGCAAGCATTTCCCAATTGTGGTCATCATAGTTTACACGGTATAAACCTGCAATAACAATAACATAAAATATTGTTTTATCATATTAAAAAAGTAACTTAATGTTTTCCGTCCTATAGATAACATTAGAACTAGATACTGCGGGCTTTATCCCCTGTTGGGGACATTGGGTGCGCCTGCACGCCCATGGCATAGGCCGATACCCGGGTGGCGACTGGACGCGCTTATTTCCAGGTTATTATTATTGTACTCCTAAATTTAATTACTAACACCATCATTTTTATTATTATTTGTAAGGTACTAACACTAGTATAGGGGCTTTTCTCAATTGCCTGAAATAAATGTATTTTATTTTATTTATTTATTATGGAAAACCAACCCAAGGAAAACACATATTTAAACAACTTTAAGAGCAGCCCCGTTAACAGCAATAATGTAATGAGCATATCCTTAGTTTTTGCTGATTATAATACCTAACGGGTGATGTCTTATCGTACCATGTACAAAATTAACGGGCTTTACTTTAATAGGACCTAATAGTATATTGTACTTGTTGCAAATACCTGACTGAGCTACATTGAGGATCACCCAGTTATGTCCAGGGGTGCCCTGAATGGTTCCAGTCTCTGAGGAGAGAACAAAGCTGGGTCTCGTATCTTGGAAGTTGAGTTCCCCTCGATGAGTCCAAGAAATAGGTATGCGCCAAAGCTGAGGTGCAGGGGTATTACCGCTGATTAGAAAACGTTCCTGAAATTTGGGTTTACATGAAAAATAATTGATGAAATTATTTTATCATACTAAAATTCCCTTTATAAGTATTACAGTAAATTAACATTATATACAACTTATTGTTTAAATAATGTCTACAATCAAAAACGTTCTAACGTGGTCGAATAAGACAAAACAGTTCCTTGAAAATAATTACCAACCAATGTTTTAAGATGTATGTAAAAAACAAGAATAAAAAATCGGAATAAAAAATTCGAGATTATTTGTTCACATTTTTTTTTTCTATTTAAAATGTTTTGTCAAATTATAATAAGTATAACGTACTTATTAAATGACCTTACCTTAGGATTAATTACCATAGGATCAGAGCAATGTTTGTGATGTTGTCCAATATTTATTTAAATTGGAATTAGTTGCACTGCACTATGGCCCATTAACCAGGCCTGGCTAGTCAACATTTTTGATTGGTTTTCGCCCGTAAGATAGGTACAAATAAGGTTCAAAGTAACGTGGTCCCTATTTTACCAATGCCTGGTCAATGGTTAATAGACGCATTCATGATTTGTATCACCCCGTTTTTATTTCGACATACCTGTCTAAGGGTAATCACTCCAGTATTCATACTGACGTTCACGTTTACGACAGGGGATCCCGGGTTCTGTACCCAGCTGTCCAAAATTTCCCCAATATCCTCATTAGGGAAGAGTCTTCTGAACGTTATGTCTTCATAGGTCGCACGTCTCAATCCTCGATACAGGTCTTCTGGCGTACCAAGACCGTAGGCACTGAAGTAGAAAAACATGGTAAATGGACGTCTACAGAGTTTGTTTTTAAACAGTAAATATTAAACGTGTTCTAAATTGGGGTTATTAAGTACAACATTTTCACAGAGCGGGCAAACAATTAGAGAGCGAAATAGAGGTCAATGACATAGACAACTTACTTTTCTCTTAAGTAGTATCTCAGTCCCTGTCTAAAAGGACGAGGGCCTACGAAATGCTCCATCATACGCAACACTGAAGCTCCTTTGGCGTAGCTAGTAGTACTAAAGTGGGAACTGATAGAGGGATTGCTAGCTACTCCAGTCCAGTTCATGGGAGTGGCCCCAGCACCAGAATCCCAGTTCAAGGCACTATGCACGTAGTCTACTACAAACTGGTCATCCAACTCCAATTTCGGATCAGCCTGTTTAATAAAAACAATGGCATTAATACATATACACATGCTTGATTTAGTTAAGTTAGTCTTCAAAATAGACAAATTCACCCTAAAATGGAAAAAATAGACGATAACTTACCATATGAGCTCCAAAGTATTCAAAGAAACTGGCGAAAGATTCGTTCAGCCAAAGGTTGCTCCACCAGAAACAGGTGACCAGGTTGCCGAACCACTTATGAGCAAGCTCGTGGGCCATGATAGTCGCAATAAAAATCTTGTTGATAAGATTCGTGTGCGACTCATCGTATAAGAGGTACGCCTCTCTGAAAATATATTAACATATTAAAACCTAGAATCGTTTACATCAGATGCGTATTTAGCAGTAAAATACCTTTATCGTGTCTTAAAACCAAGAACATATTTTGTTTAAACTATTACATTTTATATCAACTACGGTTTGTTTGTATTGAATATAAGTCGAGCCTTACAAATCAATAGAATACACTATACCTGTAATTTACCATCCCCCAGTTCTCCATAGCACCAGCAGGGAAGTCAGGAATAGCAAGGTGGTCGTTCTTCATCGGTACTCCTTGTCCCATTTCATAATACTCAATTCCAAAATAGTCATCTAATTCGTTTGTAATGGCCAATCCAATATCCGAGGCGTAAACATGTTGAGCTGCAACTCCTGGACGAGAGACAATCTGGAAGGGTCTAGTGGAAGTGGTGGTATGGTTGGTAGAAATGAAGTCACTGACCGTGAAAGCAACGAGATATACAGAGACAACGGGAGTGGGGAGGAAAGTTTCACGTATACGTCCTGGAGAGGTCCTGGAAAAATTAAACAAAATTTTACATCTGAACCTTAAAACCTAATCGATTATATAATAATGTCCCAAATATACATACTCAATAGTTTCACCAATGTCCATGTTAGAGTAGGAAGGCTGCAAAGAACTGTCACGAGTGATGGAGATAACAAATCTAGACTTGAATTGTGGCTCATCGAAGCAAGGGAAGGCTCTCCTGCCATAGTAGGGCTGGAACTGAGTTGTAGCGTAGTATCTGAAATAACATGATATTATCAAGGAAGAGTTAGATGGATGTAATACAAAAAAATTGTAAGTCCCAAATTAAATTTTCAAAAAAGTGGTATTAACAAAGCAAACCCTAGTAAAACGATGCTTACCGCTGTTGGCCGTTTAAGAAATAGTGTCCCCTGTAAAAGCCTCTGTCGTATTGGTTAATGCTGATGCTGGCGGTGTATGTGATGGTGATGGTGTAGTTACCAGCCGATATGGGATCAGCTAAGTTGATTAAGAGAATCTCGGACGTTTCGTTTCTACCGAAGGGGCCAGGGAACTGTAGGTTTACGGGCCTGCCAGCTGCGTCGAGGACACTAACCGTCCGAATCTCGTCCACTTTCTCGTGTAGTACTATTTGTGTCAGATTTTCTTGCACGACCTATAATTGCATAAGGGTTTATAAATATTATGTCATAGTTTCTAAAGCAAGATTTTTTTAAATATTACTATCATTATCAAAATCAGCCCACATTAGTTCACTACTAGACAAATGGTTGTGGTCTTCGGTCTACGTTAAATGTAACCAGATACAAAACCTTTAGCTGGCTTATTTTTTGAAATATAATATTATTATTATTTCACCTTTCAGACAATTAATAAACTTATTAAAATAAAATCATAACGCAAGAATTCTTTGAAAATTATCAGCTCGTTTAATCCATTGACGTTAATCATTAATCATATCTAGCAAAGAATAATGTCCAGATATTAAATTAGACAAATAAGATAAACAGAGTTTGAGTTTCGATTGCAAAATCATTTAGAATTCAATTAAACGAACTTATCTATAACAATTAAGATTAAGGATTACCTACATCATTTTACCACAAATTACTATTTATTGAATATATATATTATTTTCATAATGTAAGTATTTTTTTATTTTATTTTTTGTAGAATGTTACATGCTGCTGACTAACTAAACGGTGAATTCAACATCATAATTTAATCATAACTTTCTAGGCGCTAATAATTTTGAAAGTTGGAAGCTGCGACTGTACATTTAGGCAGTTTTCACATGACACCGCGGCGGCAGCGGCACCGTCGTCGCCGCGGCGCCGCTGCATTATTAATTCTAGGGATTTATATGGAACCTTACACACGACGCCGCGGCATAATGTGTAAACGCTCTTAAATGTCGGATGCAAGAAGCTGCGAAAATGCTGAATTAATGGAAGTAAATAAACTGTATTGATCTATAAAATCAACTTTAAAATCTTTGTTATTATGTGGTATGAGTAATACCATTTAATAATTCTACATCACGCGATTTGTTTGTACAGAACAAGACGCATGTAGTACTAAAGCATTTACTCACTGACAATATTACTCGTCATACTGGTTGAACATTTAAAAATCCTGGCTAATCGTATTTAGTTTCTTAAAGTTGCCGTCATACAAACCGCTGTATAATAGCCATAATAATATAATATCAGCAATAGCTATAAGTTATTTAAAACCAGTCAGTCCAAAATTTGTGGTGCGTACGTGCGTCTGGTAAAAAGTCTGGAAAATATTGGTAAATTGACCAGTAGGTCACGATCGCGAGTACACTAGTACTACAGATTAATAATTAGATACTGTTGTAATGTTTGTCTTATCATGGCGTGCTTGCGAAATCTATAATTGCGTCACGTTCCAGTCAGTTAAAGTGAACGTAGGTATTCACTTAATCGTTTTTGTCTGTCACATTTTGAGTGCTCTTAATGCTCAATTTAAGTGTGTAATTTACTTTACCCTAATGTTTTTATTAGTGGTATCATACTCACTTCAACATCAGTCTGCACAAGGCCGACTAACCGAGCTTCTTCCAAAAACACGTCCAAATGTACGTACACATTTCTGGGTTGTACAGCATCCGTGAGACGGTAAGGGTTGTCTAAGTTTGTGACAAAATCCGTGAATGCGAAGTCTGATCTTAAGTCCTCGGGGTACGCGGCTACCCCCGCGAGTAGGACGATGAGTGGGAGTAGCATGTTTGATCCTGTTGAGTACAGAAAAGTTGAGTTGTTTATAGAAAATACAAATTTTAGTCGTCTTACAGGTTGACATTTTTATCACCATCCAAACCTTCTGAGAAGACCCCCGTGAGACAAAATAACAACTCTTTCTGTTGGACAACTCGCTAATTGCAAGAAAAATCAGCTGTTCCATACAAAAATCAATATTCATTCGACCAAAATGTATGAAACAGCTGATTTTTTTTGCAGTTAGCGAGTTGGTCCAACAGAATGAGTTGTTAGTTTGTATCACGGGAGTCTTCTCATAAAGTTTGGATGGTGATAAAAAAGTCAACCTGTATTTGGTTATATTACTGATCACTATATAATACGAAAAAGGATTCAGATATTTCGCTCTTAGAGATAGTACCGCCTAGATTGTAATTTTTTCCGTAAATATCAACTGTATCTTCTTTGTTTCATCACCAGCCTATTCCGTCCACTGCTGGACACAGGCCTCTCCAAAAGGAGGATTTTGCCATAATCGCCACGCTTGGCAGGTGGGTTGGCGATCGCAGTTTGACCAATGGTGGAGAGGAGACGCTGCTGCCCGTCTTCTTATGGCGGTTCTCCTGTAGTCGCCTCTTACGACACCCATAGAAAGAGAAGGGGTGGTGCAATTCCTTTAATGTGCCGACACCACACGACACTTCTTTGTTTGATGTGCAATAAAAAGTATCTATCTACATTTCCGCAACATATTTTATTATGATTATGCTTCTTTGTAATTTGAGAACCAAAAGAGAGCAAAAGCTGTTAATCGTTAGGTCACGTTCAGTTTTTACGGATAAATTAACATGTATACCCTTTAGAAAATTGTTCTGGATAAAACACGTATTTTGTTACATAATCATTATTATTTTTATGTGTGCAAAAATCTATTAGCGGCTCAAAAAATTAAGTTATCACCTATCTTAATTGTTTTATTACATCGATTTGAAATTCAAAGTCATTGTGAGATATCTTAGCATATTGTACTCAATGTCCCTATAACGTTCCTTATCTTATTAAATCTAATAATCCATGCCTATTGAAATAAAAAGCTTAGTCAGTAGATATATCTGGATGTTTTAGGGACTATGGTGCAAATCATCAGACCAAGGAGCTTTATATCACCATAATAACTTATTTACGTTTTTCTTCCTTTTCCATAACATAAACACTAAAATTTCAAAATACAACCCCAAAAAGTTTAACTAAAACGTCGATAAATTTTGGTCGGAACCCATTTAGAACAGCTATTGACTTTCATATGCCACAAATATTACTGGCAGGTTAGATTTTTAACTGATCATTCCTTTGAACTTGAAGAACTGATTGACTATTCAGCTATGATGAATAGAATACCTTTTATCAAGCGAGAAATCTTTCACTCAGTAGCTACTAGATATACTTAGAAGACCAAAAACTCTAGTCAGTTTGACTTACTATCTCTAATGGTTAAGAATTTTTCGTAAACTATTAATATTCGACGTCAAGCTGTAAATCCGACAAATAAATAAGTTACAGTGTTGCAAGAGAGTGATGAGAATGACTCTTCTTTTTATAATAATTTGAGATTTAAAGTTCTAGGTTTGCATCACTTAAAATCTTATGCTCTAAGCTTAAAATAGATAACACACTCAAATAGGATGTTCATAGTGAGTTAAAAATAAAAGCTTGATATAAAACTTCTCATAAAAATAATAACATTTCAGATAAGCTGTTAATTTTTTAGAGTTCCCAAGGTTCACCCCTAGGTTATATATTATAATTATTATTTTAATCACACACACACTTACCCATAGCGGCCCGGACTACACCAAATGACCGACTAATAAGATACAATGTCCATATCGTATATTTATTATCATTAATCACTCAATTATCGTCCGGCCTAATAATTCAATTTAAAAAAAACCATAAAATTATCAAAAGCATGCCAGTAATCAACTATTATCAGTTTGAATCATTGATAGCACATCAACAAAATTAACCAATCATTATTATAATAATAATTCTCCATTTTATAGTTTTTATCATTGTGATAATTTACCTACATAAATAGGTAGTACCTATTTTATAAATTTTGGAGTTTTCTAATGACATACACGCGACTGTAGTTTTAGTTAAGTTCATCTCTGGGTATTTCAAATTATTGAAACTTAACTGACCTCAAAGTTTTATTATTTTGCACAGAAAAGGGACTTGTTCCGTGTTATTTTGCATATATGTTATATTAATTTGGCTAAAGTTTAATCTGAGGTTTACCAAGTTAAAAAATTCCAATCATATGCCTCCCAAAGAGCTCTTTGAAAGATCGATCGATCTATTAGGTAATTAGATTGTTCTTGGCAAAAACTTGTATTTAAAATCAATGAAACTGCTTAGTTTTCAAAAGAAAAGGGAAAAAACAGATAATGAAATACAAATATTTGAATACATTCAATAAGCTGACGAGTACTAAGACATAACTGATCTTTCTAAGATTGGTATTTTGTTATAAAAAGCTTCTAAAGTTTAAACAAGTAGTTATTACATCCTGTTGTCAATAGATGGCACTAGCAGTCGCTTACGTTTGGAACGACTAACAAAATACTGATATGGGTAAGGATTATTTTATTTTATTTTGAGTTTTTAAATATATTAAGCGTCACAACAAATGTCATGGTTTTAAAATAAGATTCGCATCTAGAGTGGAAAAATACGATGCACAAGATAGGTTTTTTTTTTTTTGTTAGATGGGTCTTCCAATACTTTCATCATCATAATTTTAGCCACTGGACGTCCACTGTTGAACATAGGCGTCCCCAAGTGACTTCCGGATTGGCCGGTTTGGAGCGACCTGCATCCAGTCGCTTGACAGACGATCTGGCAAAGGTTGCAGGCCTTTGCCAGATCGTCTGTCATTCAGACCCAAATAATTTAGAAAAGTCTATTGAAATGAAATACCTATGAAAACTTTATTTTCTTTTGACATTACTTACCTTACTTGCCTTACCGAGTCCCGTACCAGGGATTATTTTTCAAGGCGTATTGTGCTACTGCGCCAATGCTGTCGTCAGGAGTATAATGGGAACTAGGACTATTACAAAACCAGTGTTTACAAGTTCGAATCTAGGAAGGAGCATGTGTTTGTGAGCACTAATAGTCGTACCCAATTCATAGACGTCAGTTTAGTATATTTAAGTATGGCTTAACTGTCAGTACCTGAATCGTTGCTTGTTGATTCATGAACCGATAAGCTGATAAACTAATCATTATTATTTGTATGAATTGAAATATAAAAACAACTATAGGAATACAATACTTGAGCACTTAGTTCATTGTATAGTAGTATGTAGATCATTTTCAGTAGTATCAGCTTCATACAATGTTTTACATGCCTACAAGGGTTGCGGGTTGGAATTGAATGGGCATGACAGTTGTGTGTTAGCACGAGCATGAATACTTAATTCATGTACTCACCGTTATAACAAGTCAATCGACCAGATCAATTTAAAGTCAATTTGGCTTGATATAATTAAGTGTAATTGTAAAAAAAATACCTATTATTTTTATCAACGAACAGGGGCGTGCGGTGCATATAGGCTATTAAACAGTGCCTACCTGATAAATTAAATAAGGTAGGCAGTACCTAGGTACTTACAAATGTGTCATTGATGAAAACCACTGATTTTCATCAATAAAACACATGAGCAAGAATCCACTGCCTACCTCAAAATAAAACCAATTCCCGCCACTGTCAACAAATGATAGAAAAATCCTGAATGTACAGTATTTATGATAGTTGGATAGGTGTTGTTATATTTATTGCAAAAATTTTTTTAAAAATTTTGAGCGTTTATTGCGGTAGCAGTGTTTACTGCTAGATATACTACTCTTTCAAGAAAGTACCGGGAACAGATTAATAATACACAAAATGTTAGTTATTCATCCAAATTTATTATCGCCTTCAAAGTATGCTCCTTCAGAAGCGATACACTTACACCAACGAATAATCCAATCATCAAAACATTTTTTAAAGGTTTTTCCGGAATCGAGTTCAGTTCTCGCCGCGAATCTCCTTTATGTCTTCTACCGAATAAAACCGGGTGCCACGAAGTGGTAATTTGAGTTTAGGAAAAATGAAGTGAATAAGGTGGCTGCTCGATGGTATGCACGGTGATGTATAAGTTTTTGGTCAAAAATTCGTTCACAATGATGGCCTTGTGGGTAGGCGCATTATCGTGGTACAAAATCCAAGAATATTCATTCCACAAATCTGGGCTTTTTCGTCTAATTTGCTCTCTTAAACACCGCATAACGCTTAAATAATACTCTGTTTTTATCGTTTGACCTTCTGGCAAGAATTATGAGTGCGCAACACCGCGACAGTCAAGGAAAACAGTCAACATGACTTTGACTTTCGATCGAGTTTGGCGCGGTTTCTTCGGTTTCGGTTCAGTTGGAATGCGCCACTCCGAAGGTAGTTGACTAGTTGCATGTCAAACTCGTCAACCCACGTCTCGTCACCAGTAAAAATGCGTTTCATGAATGTTGGGTCGGAATTGACTCGTTCTAGCATGTCCTCAAGGACTCTTTTGCGATTGAATTTTTGGGAGAAAATTCAGGTCTTTTGGGACTAGCCGAGCGGCAACATATTTCATACCCAATTGATTATTTTAAATGGTACGAATCGACTCGTGCGACACAGAAAGTTCGACGGCTAGCTCTCTCAAACTTGAATGAGGATTTTCAGTCACTATTTACTTCACTTTTGCGATGTTATCTTCAGTAGCAGACGTTGATGGCCTACCAGAGCGAGGCAAATCTTCCATCACATCTCGACCGCTTTTGAACGCTTTGTTCCACTCATAAACACGTGTTTTTGATAAAGTCGATTCACCGTAAGCCTTCTATAACATTTTCAGAGACTCCGAACACGAAATCCCATTGGCGATGCAAAATTTAAGACAAACTCTTTGTTCGATGTTTTTATCCATTATGAAATTCGCAATACACACTAGATATGGTATAACTAAAAACAATACTGTATTTAATCTAATTATCAGATGTAACTCAAACTCCGCGCCAAAATGGAAAACAGTTGTGCCAATCTAACAACAAAAAAAATATAATTTTGAATTTGGAACCATAAACAAATCATCAATTCCCGAAACTTTTTTGACAGAATGTACATCTGCTGTCTATAAAAAAAAATACAAATCGAAACAGTTTTAATTTATTGATAACATTCAATAAGTGCAATCTTTGCCTATGATGATTAATTTACAAGAAATAAGTATTTGCTGAATTGGGTACAACATCATCATTACCACCCACTTCGATTTATTTTTCAGGAATCGTTAGCCCTACGATGTCATCTGTGACTTTTTCTGGGTTCGTTGATACTGTATCTTCAGCATTGTCACCAGTGTTATCTTGACCTTCTGTGGTGTTTGCTTTAACATCTTCAACGTATATGACGTTATTAATCTACTTGACTACTTTTTTTTTTTTTTTTTTTTTTTTTTTTTTTTTTATTAAACAGTATGCACGCTAGCTTACAGTGTGCCCAAAACGCTAGCATGCTAATTTATTATTACAAAAGTAAGCAAATTAAAAAGATACATTCAAGTCAAATAGATTAATTAATAAAAATATACATGTCAAATTGGTCAAATAGATTACATGTCAAATAAATTATTACAAGCACAATATTATGTCAAACGAATTCAACAAAATAGGATTATTACAATAAGTCAAAATGTGATGTCAAAAATGAAAGGGCTTTGTCACATAGTTGTCCAAAGCTGTCAGCAAATACGTCGATCTCGTAGTCATGTGCGAGCATATCGCCAATAAGGCGGATAGCACGAGTAGTGGGCGCGTGCGCGGCGCACCTGGTGCGCGTTTGCGGCTGCCACAGCAGGCGCGGCCGCCGCCGCGGTGCCACCGTCCCCTCCCCGTCATAACCCAGGCGCTTGGGAGCCAATAGTCCCACTCTGCTTAATATCGTTGGGCTGTCTATCATATTATGCATGATTGCTAAATAGTGCATCATCATCTGCATAGCCCTCCTAAGTTTAAGAGTATGTAACCCTACCATACCAGACACAAATAGGGACGGATATAGGTAAGGGTAATAACTATATTTCCTCTTGTATAGCCAACGTGCGAATTTGCGTTGTATTCTCTCTATCATGAGAATATATTTCTCCTCATAAGGATTCCATACAATGGCACCGTATTCAAGCTTACTTCGAACATATGCATTGTAAAGTACCAAAGCTACCCCTACTCCGTCAAACTGAGACGAAATACGTATGACAAAGCCAAGCATTTTGCTGGCCTTATTACATATAGTAGTCACATGGTTATGAAAGTCAAGTCTAGAGTCTAATATTAATCCCAAGTCACGAATTTCACTTACCCTTTCTAAGGATGCGTCAGATAAATTATAATCTACATTTAGTGGACAGCGTTTACGCGTGAATGTGATTATTTTACATTTATTATTATTAAATGGAAGACGATTTAATATGCTCCATTGCACAACCGCATCGATGTCTCTTTGCAATGCTTCACAGTCAGATGGGTCGGTTATACCTAGGCTTAATTTGAGATCATCCGCGAACAACAGACAATTTGAGGCAGTAACGCTATTCGGTAGGTCATTAATGAATATAAGAAAAAGTAACGGCCCCAGCGTACTTCCTTGACTAACCCCGGATCTTGTGTAATAGTCGCTAGATACAAATGCACCCAGTCTAACAAACTGGCGCCGATCACGTAGGTAGTTTGAAAAAAACTCAACGAGTTCTGGTGCAAAGCCGATCATTGCCAACTTACGTAACAAGATGTCATTGTCGACCAGGTCAAATGCTTTTTTAAAATCAAAGTAAGCAGCATCCACCTGCCTACCTGCATCCAACTCTGCATGTGTATAGTCAAGATGAGCTACAAGATTGGTAGTGGTAGAACGAGCATTCCGAAAACCGTGTTGACTATCATGCAATAGATTCCTAGTTTGTTTATTAATTTGCTGACATAACACTATCTCAAATATTTTTGGAAAGACTGATAAAACTGCAATTGGTCTAAAAGACGAAATGTCATTTCCACTATCAGTTTTAGGAACCGGAGTGACCCTAGAATTTTTCCAAATTTTGGGGTACTTGGAGTGAGTCAATGACAAATTAAAAATATACAGGAGCGGACTCTCGAAAGCGGATATGCAGTCTTTTGCCAAAAAAACAGGAATACCATCCGGGCCACCCGACGATCTCGGTTTTAGCCGCCTAACTGCAATTTTCAGATTGGTATCGTCGACTGTACTTATAGAAATACAGGAAGCGTCATATTGACCATCTGCAGCTCGTAACGCATCTACATGGTCCTTTTAGCAAGCGTTTGCTGAACCACTTGAGGTTGTTTCTAGCTGTTCTTATACCATTAACGCCATAAATATCTTATTATAACTCGAAATAAAAGCTAATAATGTTAACAATCGATAAGAATTTTGAGAAAAGACATAATCGGATGTATTGTCTTTTATATTAAGTTCCATAAATTATAATAATATATAAGATTAAGATATTACGTATCCTCCTGCCTCCCAGCTGTTTAAGTTCTGTTGTCCAGCAGTAATACATTCTTGGTGTCCAATATCGCAAAGGAAGTTCAAGAGATGCTCAAGACCCCATCCATGAAGGACTCCCCAGCTACTTTACTGTAGCCTAGGCGACTAAACATCCTCACAAAATTTCACATTTATAAGTAATATCAGTGAGATGTAAGATTTGAATAACTGTCACGCTTTTCGTATCTTTACCAGAAAGCAGATTGCTTGCAATGTGTACCACAATCAATCTACTTAGTCCATACGTAAACTAGCTATGCTGTCCTTTGGAGAACAATAATAATAGCACCGAGGCAACATATTTATTATGTTAACGTGCTTTCCAAGTACTAGAAACATTATCATCATAACTAGATTGACTCCTTCGTGCTCCTAAGTCGCAAATTCAAAAAAAACTCCGGTGCAATAACTTTAAATATGAGACATAATCCCGTTCCGAAGAACTGTACTAGGTGCAAACTCGCCCATCTCCAGACTACTTCAGAGTACTCAAGCTCTACAATAAAATTAACCGCTCCTTAAACATTGATGTCTGCTCCATGTCATTGAGCAAATTATTAAAAAAGTATAAATGTTGCAATGTTGGTCCACTGTTGTTTTTCTTGTCCTTTGTATTGCATGCGTTGTTTTGTGTAATATTTCTGATAAAGTTTTATACGCAAGTTATACTCGCCTTTAAGTGCCCTTACATTTAGCATTGTTACTAGATTTAAGTTTATTATTACTCTCTTTAATGTGAAAGTTGTTGGTGAACATTTTAATTTTTTATGAATAAAATAAAAATAGTCTGTTCTAAGTTACTGCATCATGGTAGTTTATAATTATCCTATAACTGGTAGATAATGATTTTATTTTAAATCTTACTTAAAGAGCTTTAGGATCAAAACGATATTACCACCACTTGTTTAAGGTTAATGCAAAAATACCTTTAGATTTTGCAAGTTAGTTAAGTCGTTTGCAAGTCTTCTCAATAGCATCCATCGATAGCAGCGATCTATGGATCGTACTGGTATCGTGGTACAAAATCCAAGAATATTCATTCCACAAATCTGGGCTTTTTCGTCTAATTTGCTCTCTTAAACACCGCATAACGCTTAAATAATACTCTGTTTTTATCGTTTGACCTTCTGGCAAGAATTATGAGTGCGCAACACCGCGACAGTCAAGGAAAACAGTCAACATGACTTTGACTTTCGATCGAGTTTGGCGCGGTTTCTTCGGTTTCGGTTCAGTTGGAATGCGCCACTCCGAAGGTAGTTGACTAGTTGCATGTCAAACTCGTCAACCCA
This sequence comes from Anania fuscalis, assembly GCA_950371115.1. Classification (NCBI taxonomy): domain Eukaryota; kingdom Metazoa; phylum Arthropoda; class Insecta; order Lepidoptera; family Crambidae; genus Anania; species Anania fuscalis. The sequence goes on from OX493337.1 coordinate 2,875,749, forward strand.
CGTCTCGTCACCAGTAAAAATGCGTTTCATGAATGTTGGGTCGGAATTGACTCGTTCTAGCATGTCCTCAAGGACTCTTTTGCGATTGAATTTTTGGGAGAAAATTCAGGTCTTTTGGGACTAGCCGAGCGGCAACATATTTCATACCCAATTGATTATTTTAAATGGTACGAATCGACTCGTGCGACACAGAAAGTTCGACGGCTAGCTCTCTCAAACTTGAATGAGGATTTTCAGTCACTATTTACTTCACTTTTGCGATGTTATCTTCAGTAGCAGACGTTGATGGCCTACCAGAGCGAGGCAAATCTTCCATCACATCTCGACCGCTTTTGAACGCTTTGTTCCACTCATAAACACGTGTTTTTGATAAAGTCGATTCACCGTAAGCCTTCTATAACATTTTCAGAGACTCCGAACACGAAATCCCATTGGCGATGCAAAATTTAAGACAAACTCTTTGTTCGATGTTTTTATCCATTATGAAATTCGCAATACACACTAGATATGGTATAACTAAAAACAATACTGTATTTAATCTAATTATCAGATGTAACTCAAACTCCGCGCCAAAATGGAAAACAGTTGTGCCAATCTAACAACAAAAAAAATATAATTTTGAATTTGGAACCATAAACAAATCATCAATTCCCGAAACTTTTTTGACAGAATGTACATCTGCTGTCTATAAAAAAAAATACAAATCGAAACAGTTTTAATTTATTGATAACATTCAATAAGTGCAATCTTTGCCTATGATGATTAATTTACAAGAAATAAGTATTTGCTGAATTGGGTACAACATCATCATTACCACCCACTTCGATTTATTTTTCAGGAATCGTTAGCCCTACGATGTCATCTGTGACTTTTTCTGGGTTCGTTGATACTGTATCTTCAGCATTGTCACCAGTGTTATCTTGACCTTCTGTGGTGTTTGCTTTAACATCTTCAACGTATATGACGTTATTAATCTACTTGACTACTTTTTTTTTTTTTTTTTTTTTTTTTTTTTTTTATTAAACAGTATGCACGCTAGCTTACAGTGTGCCCAAAACGCTAGCATGCTAATTTATTATTACAAAAGTAAGCAAATTAAAAAGATACATTCAAGTCAAATAGATTAATTAATAAAAATATACATGTCAAATTGGTCAAATAGATTACATGTCAAATAAATTATTACAAGCACAATATTATGTCAAACGAATTCAACAAAATAGGATTATTACAATAAGTCAAAATGTGATGTCAAAAATGAAAGGGCTTTGTCACATAGTTGTCCAAAGCTGTCAGCAAATACGTCGATCTCGTAGTCATGTGCGAGCATATCGCCAATAAGGCGGATAGCACGAGTAGTGGGCGCGTGCGCGGCGCACCTGGTGCGCGTTTGCGGCTGCCACAGCAGGCGCGGCCGCCGCCGCGGTGCCACCGTCCCCTCCCCGTCATAACCCAGGCGCTTGGGAGCCAATAGTCCCACTCTGCTTAATATCGTTGGGCTGTCTATCATATTATGCATGATTGCTAAATAGTGCATCATCATCTGCATAGCCCTCCTAAGTTTAAGAGTATGTAACCCTACCATACCAGACACAAATAGGGACGGATATAGGTAAGGGTAATAACTATATTTCCTCTTGTATAGCCAACGTGCGAATTTGCGTTGTATTCTCTCTATCATGAGAATATATTTCTCCTCATAAGGATTCCATACAATGGCACCGTATTCAAGCTTACTTCGAACATATGCATTGTAAAGTACCAAAGCTACCCCTACTCCGTCAAACTGAGACGAAATACGTATGACAAAGCCAAGCATTTTGCTGGCCTTATTACATATAGTAGTCACATGGTTATGAAAGTCAAGTCTAGAGTCTAATATTAATCCCAAGTCACGAATTTCACTTACCCTTTCTAAGGATGCGTCAGATAAATTATAATCTACATTTAGTGGACAGCGTTTACGCGTGAATGTGATTATTTTACATTTATTATTATTAAATGGAAGACGATTTAATATGCTCCATTGCACAACCGCATCGATGTCTCTTTGCAATGCTTCACAGTCAGATGGGTCGGTTATACCTAGGCTTAATTTGAGATCATCCGCGAACAACAGACAATTTGAGGCAGTAACGCTATTCGGTAGGTCATTAATGAATATAAGAAAAAGTAACGGCCCCAGCGTACTTCCTTGACTAACCCCGGATCTTGTGTAATAGTCGCTAGATACAAATGCACCCAGTCTAACAAACTGGCGCCGATCACGTAGGTAGTTTGAAAAAAACTCAACGAGTTCTGGTGCAAAGCCGATCATTGCCAACTTACGTAACAAGATGTCATTGTCGACCAGGTCAAATGCTTTTTTAAAATCAAAGTAAGCAGCATCCACCTGCCTACCTGCATCCAACTCTGCATGTGTATAGTCAAGATGAGCTACAAGATTGGTAGTGGTAGAACGAGCATTCCGAAAACCGTGTTGACTATCATGCAATAGATTCCTAGTTTGTTTATTAATTTGCTGACATAACACTATCTCAAATATTTTTGGAAAGACTGATAAAACTGCAATTGGTCTAAAAGACGAAATGTCATTTCCACTATCAGTTTTAGGAACCGGAGTGACCCTAGAATTTTTCCAAATTTTGGGGTACTTGGAGTGAGTCAATGACAAATTAAAAATATACAGGAGCGGACTCTCGAAAGCGGATATGCAGTCTTTTGCCAAAAAAACAGGAATACCATCCGGGCCACCCGACGATCTCGGTTTTAGCCGCCTAACTGCAATTTTCAGATTGGTATCGTCGACTGTACTTATAGAAATACAGGAAGCGTCATATTGACCATCTGCAGCTCGTAACGCATCTACATGGTCCTTTTAGCAAGCGTTTGCTGAACCACTTGAGGTTGTTTCTAGCTGTTCTTATACCATTAACGCCATAAATATCTTATTATAACTCGAAATAAAAGCTAATAATGTTAACAATCGATAAGAATTTTGAGAAAAGACATAATCGGATGTATTGTCTTTTATATTAAGTTCCATAAATTATAATAATATATAAGATTAAGATATTACGTATCCTCCTGCCTCCCAGCTGTTTAAGTTCTGTTGTCCAGCAGTAATACATTCTTGGTGTCCAATATCGCAAAGGAAGTTCAAGAGATGCTCAAGACCCCATCCATGAAGGACTCCCCAGCTACTTTACTGTAGCCTAGGCGACTAAACATCCTCACAAAATTTCACATTTATAAGTAATATCAGTGAGATGTAAGATTTGAATAACTGTCACGCTTTTCGTATCTTTACCAGAAAGCAGATTGCTTGCAATGTGTACCACAATCAATCTACTTAGTCCATACGTAAACTAGCTATGCTGTCCTTTGGAGAACAATAATAATAGCACCGAGGCAACATATTTATTATGTTAACGTGCTTTCCAAGTACTAGAAACATTATCATCATAACTAGATTGACTCCTTCGTGCTCCTAAGTCGCAAATTCAAAAAAAACTCCGGTGCAATAACTTTAAATATGAGACATAATCCCGTTCCGAAGAACTGTACTAGGTGCAAACTCGCCCATCTCCAGACTACTTCAGAGTACTCAAGCTCTACAATAAAATTAACCGCTCCTTAAACATTGATGTCTGCTCCATGTCATTGAGCAAATTATTAAAAAAGTATAAATGTTGCAATGTTGGTCCACTGTTGTTTTTCTTGTCCTTTGTATTGCATGCGTTGTTTTGTGTAATATTTCTGATAAAGTTTTATACGCAAGTTATACTCGCCTTTAAGTGCCCTTACATTTAGCATTGTTACTAGATTTAAGTTTATTATTACTCTCTTTAATGTGAAAGTTGTTGGTGAACATTTTAATTTTTTATGAATAAAATAAAAATAGTCTGTTCTAAGTTACTGCATCATGGTAGTTTATAATTATCCTATAACTGGTAGATAATGATTTTATTTTAAATCTTACTTAAAGAGCTTTAGGATCAAAACGATATTACCACCACTTGTTTAAGGTTAATGCAAAAATACCTTTAGATTTTGCAAGTTAGTTAAGTCGTTTGCAAGTCTTCTCAATAGCATCCATCGATAGCAGCGATCTATGGATCGTACTGGTATCGTGGTACAAAATCCAAGAATATTCATTCCACAAATCTGGGCTTTTTCGTCTAATTTGCTCTCTTAAACACCGCATAACGCTTAAATAATACTCTGTTTTTATCGTTTGACCTTCTGGCAAGAATTATGAGTGCGCAACACCGCGACAGTCAAGGAAAACAGTCAACATGACTTTGACTTTCGATCGAGTTTGGCGCGGTTTCTTCGGTTTCGGTTCAGTTGGAATGCGCCACTCCGAAGGTAGTTGACTAGTTGCATGTCAAACTCGTCAACCCACGTCTCGTCACCAGTAAAAATGCGTTTCATGAATGTTGGGTCGGAATTGACTCGTTCTAGCATGTCCTCAAGGACTCTTTTGCGATTGAATTTTTGGGAGAAAATTCAGGTCTTTTGGGACTAGCCGAGCGGCAACATATTTCATACCCAATTGATTATTTTAAATGGTACGAATCGACTCGTGCGACACAGAAAGTTCGACGGCTAGCTCTCTCAAACTTGAATGAGGATTTTCAGTCACTATTTACTTCACTTTTGCGATGTTATCTTCAGTAGCAGACGTTGATGGCCTACCAGAGCGAGGCAAATCTTCCATCACATCTCGACCGCTTTTGAACGCTTTGTTCCACTCATAAACACGTGTTTTTGATAAAGTCGATTCACCGTAAGCCTTCTATAACATTTTCAGAGACTCCGAACACGAAATCCCATTGGCGATGCAAAATTTAAGACAAACTCTTTGTTCGATGTTTTTATCCATTATGAAATTCGCAATACACACTAGATATGGTATAACTAAAAACAATACTGTATTTAATCTAATTATCAGATGTAACTCAAACTCCGCGCCAAAATGGAAAACAGTTGTGCCAATCTAACAACAAAAAAAATATAATTTTGAATTTGGAACCATAAACAAATCATCAATTCCCGAAACTTTTTTGACAGAATGTACATCTGCTGTCTATAAAAAAAAATACAAATCGAAACAGTTTTAATTTATTGATAACATTCAATAAGTGCAATCTTTGCCTATGATGATTAATTTACAAGAAATAAGTATTTGCTGAATTGGGTACAACATCATCATTACCACCCACTTCGATTTATTTTTCAGGAATCGTTAGCCCTACGATGTCATCTGTGACTTTTTCTGGGTTCGTTGATACTGTATCTTCAGCATTGTCACCAGTGTTATCTTGACCTTCTGTGGTGTTTGCTTTAACATCTTCAACGTATATGACGTTATTAATCTACTTGACTACTTTTTTTTTTTTTTTTTTTTTTTTTTTTTTTTATTAAACAGTATGCACGCTAGCTTACAGTGTGCCCAAAACGCTAGCATGCTAATTTATTATTACAAAAGTAAGCAAATTAAAAAGATACATTCAAGTCAAATAGATTAATTAATAAAAATATACATGTCAAATTGGTCAAATAGATTACATGTCAAATAAATTATTACAAGCACAATATTATGTCAAACGAATTCAACAAAATAGGATTATTACAATAAGTCAAAATGTGATGTCAAAAATGAAAGGGCTTTGTCACATAGTTGTCCAAAGCTGTCAGCAAATACGTCGATCTCGTAGTCATGTGCGAGCATATCGCCAATAAGGCGGATAGCACGAGTAGTGGGCGCGTGCGCGGCGCACCTGGTGCGCGTTTGCGGCTGCCACAGCAGGCGCGGCCGCCGCCGCGGTGCCACCGTCCCCTCCCCGTCATAACCCAGGCGCTTGGGAGCCAATAGTCCCACTCTGCTTAATATCGTTGGGCTGTCTATCATATTATGCATGATTGCTAAATAGTGCATCATCATCTGCATAGCCCTCCTAAGTTTAAGAGTATGTAACCCTACCATACCAGACACAAATAGGGACGGATATAGGTAAGGGTAATAACTATATTTCCTCTTGTATAGCCAACGTGCGAATTTGCGTTGTATTCTCTCTATCATGAGAATATATTTCTCCTCATAAGGATTCCATACAATGGCACCGTATTCAAGCTTACTTCGAACATATGCATTGTAAAGTACCAAAGCTACCCCTACTCCGTCAAACTGAGACGAAATACGTATGACAAAGCCAAGCATTTTGCTGGCCTTATTACATATAGTAGTCACATGGTTATGAAAGTCAAGTCTAGAGTCTAATATTAATCCCAAGTCACGAATTTCACTTACCCTTTCTAAGGATGCGTCAGATAAATTATAATCTACATTTAGTGGACAGCGTTTACGCGTGAATGTGATTATTTTACATTTATTATTATTAAATGGAAGACGATTTAATATGCTCCATTGCACAACCGCATCGATGTCTCTTTGCAATGCTTCACAGTCAGATGGGTCGGTTATACCTAGGCTTAATTTGAGATCATCCGCGAACAACAGACAATTTGAGGCAGTAACGCTATTCGGTAGGTCATTAATGAATATAAGAAAAAGTAACGGCCCCAGCGTACTTCCTTGACTAACCCCGGATCTTGTGTAATAGTCGCTAGATACAAATGCACCCAGTCTAACAAACTGGCGCCGATCACGTAGGTAGTTTGAAAAAAACTCAACGAGTTCTGGTGCAAAGCCGATCATTGCCAACTTACGTAACAAGATGTCATTGTCGACCAGGTCAAATGCTTTTTTAAAATCAAAGTAAGCAGCATCCACCTGCCTACCTGCATCCAACTCTGCATGTGTATAGTCAAGATGAGCTACAAGATTGGTAGTGGTAGAACGAGCATTCCGAAAACCGTGTTGACTATCATGCAATAGATTCCTAGTTTGTTTATTAATTTGCTGACATAACACTATCTCAAATATTTTTGGAAAGACTGATAAAACTGCAATTGGTCTAAAAGACGAAATGTCATTTCCACTATCAGTTTTAGGAACCGGAGTGACCCTAGAATTTTTCCAAATTTTGGGGTACTTGGAGTGAGTCAATGACAAATTAAAAATATACAGGAGCGGACTCTCGAAAGCGGATATGCAGTCTTTTGCCAAAAAAACAGGAATACCATCCGGGCCACCCGACGATCTCGGTTTTAGCCGCCTAACTGCAATTTTCAGATTGGTATCGTCGACTGTACTTATAGAAATACAGGAAGCGTCATATTGACCATCTGCAGCTCGTAACGCATCTACATGGTCCTTTTAGCAAGCGTTTGCTGAACCACTTGAGGTTGTTTCTAGCTGTTCTTATACCATTAACGCCATAAATATCTTATTATAACTCGAAATAAAAGCTAATAATGTTAACAATCGATAAGAATTTTGAGAAAAGACATAATCGGATGTATTGTCTTTTATATTAAGTTCCATAAATTATAATAATATATAAGATTAAGATATTACGTATCCTCCTGCCTCCCAGCTGTTTAAGTTCTGTTGTCCAGCAGTAATACATTCTTGGTGTCCAATATCGCAAAGGAAGTTCAAGAGATGCTCAAGACCCCATCCATGAAGGACTCCCCAGCTACTTTACTGTAGCCTAGGCGACTAAACATCCTCACAAAATTTCACATTTATAAGTAATATCAGTGAGATGTAAGATTTGAATAACTGTCACGCTTTTCGTATCTTTACCAGAAAGCAGATTGCTTGCAATGTGTACCACAATCAATCTACTTAGTCCATACGTAAACTAGCTATGCTGTCCTTTGGAGAACAATAATAATAGCACCGAGGCAACATATTTATTATGTTAACGTGCTTTCCAAGTACTAGAAACATTATCATCATAACTAGATTGACTCCTTCGTGCTCCTAAGTCGCAAATTCAAAAAAAACTCCGGTGCAATAACTTTAAATATGAGACATAATCCCGTTCCGAAGAACTGTACTAGGTGCAAACTCGCCCATCTCCAGACTACTTCAGAGTACTCAAGCTCTACAATAAAATTAACCGCTCCTTAAACATTGATGTCTGCTCCATGTCATTGAGCAAATTATTAAAAAAGTATAAATGTTGCAATGTTGGTCCACTGTTGTTTTTCTTGTCCTTTGTATTGCATGCGTTGTTTTGTGTAATATTTCTGATAAAGTTTTATACGCAAGTTATACTCGCCTTTAAGTGCCCTTACATTTAGCATTGTTACTAGATTTAAGTTTATTATTACTCTCTTTAATGTGAAAGTTGTTGGTGAACATTTTAATTTTTTATGAATAAAATAAAAATAGTCTGTTCTAAGTTACTGCATCATGGTAGTTTATAATTATCCTATAACTGGTAGATAATGATTTTATTTTAAATCTTACTTAAAGAGCTTTAGGATCAAAACGATATTACCACCACTTGTTTAAGGTTAATGCAAAAATACCTTTAGATTTTGCAAGTTAGTTAAGTCGTTTGCAAGTCTTCTCAATAGCATCCATCGATAGCAGCGATCTATGGATCGTACTGGTCTGTTATTCCTCTAGTGTAGGGGATAAGTGAGACAGTGACAGTTGGGTTGCAGACGTTGGAATTGGTGAACGTATGTGCTGAATTAACGGAATCAACTGACATTGCCAATAAATAAATATCTGACAACATCACCATTGCTCTGATCCTAAGGTAAATAGCTAAAGCACTTGTGAACAGAAATCAGAAACAACGACGGTACCACAACACCCAGACCCAAGACAATATAAAAAAGTTCGTTTTCTACATTGACCCGACCGGGAATAGAACCCGGAACCTCGGAGATGGTGACGCCAAATCCGGCGTGCTTGCCCCTTGACTACGGTGGTCGCCAGTGTAAACTATTCTATCATAAACCTCATCGCGTATCCCACTCCTGAGGCTACCTAGTGAAACAGAATAAAAAAAGTCTTTGGAAGCCGAAAAAAAGTATCGTTCAGCGTCCTATCTCTTTCCATTCATTCTCGAGTACTCGCTCAGGACTAGTGTGTATGCCTTGGAGTAGGGCCACTGCCGTAACGAGAAAAACCCAGTATAGTGCCTGCAACAGATCACATTGTAAATCAATCAGGATTAATAGGAAAAATAAATACCACCTGAAATTGACTAACCATTAAATGTTCAATGGCCAAATGATTGAAAACGCCGCTAAAGCAGTTAGTGATTGATCTGCATCATATTAAACAGTCCTTAATCTTCGTATCTTATCTTTATAACTGCCAATTCATTTCCAAACATAATTTCTTATTGCATTACCTACAACTAGTCCACCTATAACAAAACATAATAATGATTCGGATGCCCCCGGAGGTGTGCTTTCTCTGGGCGTTTATGTGACATTATTTTCGTTACATCTTTTGTAATAATACTAGCAAAGTCGCATTCTTTTGAATGCGTTTATTGTAACGGGTTAAGACATTTACTACTAATCAAATTATTCAGAATAATAGAATCACAAAAAACGACAATCTCGGGAGCAGTCCAGCTGCTGAGTCTGGCTGAGTTTCAAACATGGATTATCAAAAAAATCAATTGAATTCTATAGTATTCATTGTAGTTCTGTATTTCTACATTGAATATCTCAACAAAAAGGCTTTACGATACGGTGTGTTTGGTGAGACCAAATATTTTTCGGTTTGTTTGTAATTAACTGAAAAGATAATTGTTTTGTCTTTAAAATTTACCTCACACTTAAAACATTATTGTATTTTTCTGGAGATGATCGGAACTGGATTGTCATTTGAATGCATCCCCTTTTTCGATATGAATGTAAATTTATGTTTGTTTATTTTTATGTTTGTTCGTTATGTATTTGGTCAAGTACGTTTTAAAATAGAAAAGACCTTTGAATTAAATTGAAGACCATACAAACGAAGTCACGGGCAGCAGCTGGTAAAACTTATTATCAACAATGTGTTTTCGAAATCGATTACTAGGTATTATCGCATTACAAGCAGGTACTTCCCCAAATGTTTATATTAAGAGGCTATGCTTAAAATTACAATTAGTGATAAGCCATATTTTTAAAAGTTTTACCGACTACAATTGGTAATACCATATAGACAAACAGCTTTTTCTCTTGGCTTCATCTGCTTAAAACTTCGGAATAAGTCCATAGAGGAATAAATCAAATCAGTAAACGGAATAAAAATATCTTAAGTGTTAAATTATATCCTTACCTATATTTTTGCCAACTTCAGCAAAAAAAAAACAAGGAATTTTATAAATTTTAATTGAATCGGTTTAAACATGCGATAATTTTATGAAGGTATACGACCTAAATACTTTTAATAATAAAATAAGCGGCATTAAAACAATTATACTAACCAATCGGAACTTTGATAAGATAACGAAATTAAGGAATACGTAGATTATTTGTTGTGATAAGGATAAATCGCGAGCTGCTTTTGCGGCTGACTTATATCATTTGCCTAGTGAGACAATGGTAAGTAAACGCTTAATAAGTTATTGGTATTCCCTATGAATATTTCTTTTAAAATGTGACCATTTTAGGCACGTCACTGGGCTATTTTCGTTACGGCTGTGGCCCTACTCCAAAGCATATACGCCAGTCCCGTGCCAGAGCTGGAAGATGAATGGGAAGAGTTTAGTAGGACGCTGAACGATGCTTCTTTTCGGCTGCCAACCACGACCAGGCCACGCCACTACGAAGTATCTCTAACGCCATATTTTGAAAACGTCACCGAAAACGGTGTGAGGCCTTTCTCTTTTACCGGGTCGGTCACAATCTACACAAGGCCAAGTCCTGGCGTGGCGAATGTCAATGAAATCGTGCTGCATTGCAATGACCTGACTATACATACCCTGACTGTGGAGTACACAGCAGACAATGTGACTCAGCAGATAGCTGCCAACCAGAGCTACCAGTGTGAAGAACTTCGTGACTTCTTGAGGATCCCAACGACGGAGACACTGGAGATAGGTCAGGAGTACACGATCAGGGCAACCTTTACAGGAAATCTTCAGACCAATATGCGAGGATTTTATAGAAGTTGGTATAGAGACAATTCAGGAAGGAGGTAAGTTTTTGGATTTGTCACACACTTCTATTTTTATAAACGTCTGTTACAATTTGATCTGATAAAAAAAACCATGGTAGAACAAATTTGCATCGATTTTGCGTGTATGTACCTACTTAAAACTTCTCGACAGTCACAGGAACGCTACACAGCTATTTTTAGTTTTATACGTTTAAATATGTCACACAATATCACCTTTTGTTAATCCAGATAATATTCTAAATTCTATCAAAACAATAGTGCAAAATTTCATCCATATCCGTTCAGGACTTTACCAGTTATTGTGTCACAAATATCTAAACATCTACACAAACTTTTAAATTTATAAATTAGTGGGATCAATTCCATTTTAGATGGATGGCAACCACCCAGTTCCAGCCGGGGCACGCCCGTCAGGCTTTTCCTTGCTACGACGAGCCTGGATTCAAAGCCACCTTCGACATCACCATGAACAGAGAACCTGACTTCAGCCCTACGATCTCCAACATGCCCATTAGAATTACAGGAAGGTAAGTAAATTATATTGAAAGATATCGTATTGGGATACCGGATTTCTTGCTTGCAGTAAGTTGTAAAGTTAAACTCTACAAAACGAGTTCAGTTAAAATATGGGTCACTTTGAAAATGACGCATTATATACATTCTGTCAAAAAAGATTCGGGAATTGATGATTTGTTTATGGTTCCAAATTCAAAATTATATATTTTTTGTTGTTGTTAGGTTGGCACAACTGTTTTCCATTTTGACGCGGAGTTTGAGTTACATCTGAAAATTAGAATAAATACAGTATTGTTTTTAGTTATACCATATCTAGTGTGTATTGCGAATTTCATAATGGACAAAAATATCGAACAAAGAGTTTGTCTTCAATTTTGCATCGCCAATAAGATTTCGTGTTCAGAGTCTCTGAAAATGTTACAGAAGGCTTACGGTGAATCGACTTTATCAAAAACACGTGTTTATGAGTGGTACAAAGCGTTCAAAAGCGGTCGGGATGTGATGGAAGATTTGCCTCGCTCTGGTAGGCCATCAACGTCTGCTACTGAAGATTACATCGCTAAAGTGAAGGAAATAGTGACTGAAAATCCTCATACAAGTTTGAGAGGGCTAGCCGTCGAACTTTCTGTGTCACACGAGTCGATTCGTACCATTTTAAATAATCAATTGGGTATGAAACATGTTGCCGCTCGGCTAGTCCCAAAAGACCTGAATTTTCTCCAAAAACTCAATCACAAAAGAGTCGCTGAGGACATGCTATAACGAGTCAATTCCAACATTCATGAAACGCATTGTTACTGGTGACGAGACGTGGGTTTACGAGTTTGACATGCAAACTAGTCAACGAGCTTCGGAGTGGCGCCTTCCAACTGAACCGAAACCGAAGAAACTGCGCCAAACTCGATCGAAAGTCAAAGTCATGTTGATTGTTTTCTTTGACTGTCGCTGTGTTGTGCACTCAGAATTCTTGCCAGAAGGTCAAACGTTAAAAAAAGAGTATTATTTAAGCGTTATGTTGCGTTTAAGAGAGCAAATTAGACGAAAAAGGCCAGATTTGTGGAATGTGGAATTTTTGACCAAAAACTCAACAAATACCATCGAGCAGCCACTTTATTCACCAGATATGGCTCCAGCCGACTTCTTTCTTTTTCCTAATCTCAAATTACCACTTCGTGGCACCCGGTTTCATTCGGTAGAAGACATAAAGGAGAATTCGCGACGAGAACTGAACTCGACTCCGGAAAAAGCATTTAAAAAATAAACATTTTTTAAATGCTGATTGATGATGATTTGATATTTCGTTGGCGTAAGTGTATCGCTTCTGAAGGAGCATACTTTGAAGGTGATAAAATAAATTGGATGAATAACTAACATTTTTTGTATTTTATTAATCTTTTCCCGGTACTTTCTTGACAGAGTAGTTACATCGAGGTTGACAAGGTTTTGGCAAGAAATTTTACAACTACAGATTGTACCTCTAGCTAAGGGACAGTTAAGATCACTTACATAAATATCAACAACAATGTATTTTTTTTCTCCAAAAAGTTTTTTTTTTTGTTGACATAACATAAGTTTTTTTTTACTGTAGCGCACCCAACGGCCGAGTTGCTGAGACGTTTCACACAACTCCTGTCACTTCAACCTACCTTCTAGCTTTCATCGTGTCTCACTATACAGTAGTAGCAACCAATAACGACACGGATCGACCATTCCAAATCTACGCACGTGACAATGCTGGTACCACCGGTGATTGGTCCAACGAAATTGGTGTGAGACTCTTGGATGCAATGGAGACTTACACAAATATCTCTTATTACGGCATGGCGGATTACATGAACATGAAACAGGCAGCGATACCTGACTTCTCAGCTGGTGCTATGGAGAACTGGGGTCTTCTGACTTACCGGTTAGCCTATTATTTACGTACTACTACTAATTTAGTTTAATAGTTTATTTTATTTTTTGTTTTTCGTGATATTTTTAACAGCTTGTACTCAACTTTTGACGACCTCCGTAGCCGAGAGGCGAGCATGCCGGACTGTATATGGCGCCACCATCTCTGAGGTTCCGGGTTCGATCCCCGGTCGGGTTAATGTGAAAAACGAACTTTTCTATATTGTCTCGGGTCTGGGTGTTGTGGTACCGTCGTTGTTTCTGATTTCTATAACACAAGTGCTTTAGCTACTTACCTTAGGATCAGAGCAATGTATGTGATGTTCTCCAATATTTATTTATTTATAATATTATATTTTTTATTATATTAACTTACCAGGGGCGTATAAGCTGACGCGATAGTACAAACACACATTTAATTATTAACCTAACCCTATAACAAATTACAAAGAAAACTCAGAAAACAACTAAAAAGATCGACTTGATCAGAAAGACGGCAAAGGAGTTTGAGCTGCAACTCACCATGTCACACAGCACATACAAACGCTTCCCGATGGTCGCTACTATACTTACCGCCTCAGTGGGTTCTGGCCAAATACTATATTTTTTATTTTTTTGGAAATTTGTTTTTTCTGTCTCCTAGGGAAGCCCTAATTCTGTACGATCCCCTGAACTCGAACCATTTCTACAAGCAGCGCGTGGCCAATATCGTGGCCCACGAGATTGCGCACATGTGGTTCGGGAACCTGGTCACCTGCGCCTGGTGGGACAACCTGTGGCTCAACGAAGGCTTCGCGCGCTTCTACCAGTACTTCTTGACTGGATCTGTATGATTATCTTTTGTTTTTTTTATTCAGAGCTATAGGGCCTATCTAAGAACTGAAAACTGTTCTCAAGAAGTGATCATCATCGTCTTTAGGATCTTTTTAGAGTTCCGTACCCAAATGGTAAAACGGGACCCTGTTACTAAGTTAAACGCGATTTTTGCCGTTTTTATAGATAATGGTACGGAACCCTTTAACCCCTAGTACGGACTTTCGACGACTTGCACTTGGCCGGATTTTTTTTTTGTATTACTAAAAAATATTACATATTTTTTAAAATTGTGTCCCACGGAAAACTGGTTGCATTTGAGCATCAGAAATAGGCTGGTGTATTTAGAATAACATAATGGTCTGTGATTTGTATAAATGCACTTGGACAACACACCAAATATTGTCATGGTCTAGTCTAGTTTACATATTTTTGTTACTTGACTGGTTTTTTTGGCAAAGGATTGTTACTCAGCCCTTCAGCACATAAAAGTTCTTTTTCAGCATTGATGACACAAACGAGAAATTGTACCCGGGATCAAATGCGCTTAGCAAATCACTAATACTGTGACTCACTCTGCTGGGTCATCAAAAACGAGAATTATGAGTTATAATAAAAATAGAAATTGTCTTTATAGAAATCAAAAAGTCGAATTATATTTGACATTTGGATTTCAAAAACCGGCCAATTGACAGTCGGACTAGTAAACCGAGTGTTCCGTACCAGAGAATACCAATTCTCTGTTCCGTACAAATTATTACGTATGTAAATGGTTTGTCCATAACAAAAGTCGAGTCCCATAGATTTTTATCGCTTTTTCAGAGTCTATTAAAAATGTTCTTATGTGATGTGAGTAACTAAAAGATTATGTTTTTTTGAAAATTTTCCTTTACATTCTTTATAAGACATTGCTTTAGAACAAATTTCATGATTGTTGGTCAAAAGAAAATAAAAAAAAATAAAGGGGGTTTGCGGGGGTTAAATGTCCAGCATAACTTTCTGTACATGATTGCGTTAGCTTTTGAAGTTTACAATGTTTAAGTAATACCGCTTTAAATGGCATAGCCTCTGGTCACATTTTACCATAAAACCGTTATGTTTTCTTGAGGGGATACCGGTACATGCCGGTACTGTGACTTGGCAAAGACAGTAAGCCTCCCAAAAATATTATTTACCGATTCAACGTAAAATAAATTCATATCAGTGATTATTATCATAATCTGAAATTCGTAATAAAATACTAAATGTTGATAAAAATCCTCGTCAAAGTGTAATATTTAATACCTATATTATCGATGTTACAGTGGTATGATAATATCAAATATCTGACTTCACCATGCTATTTACATGCATTATGTTAACAAGGCTAGTTTCGGCTTCAAAAAAAGTGCATTAGGGCCATTTATGGAATTTTGCCGGATGAATCATACAGAACCTATATTTAAAAACCTAGGTCTGCTGCCCTTCCCATCGCTTTACGTGTATGAGGTGTGTCATTTTGTCCGTGAGCATAGAAATCTGTTTGCTAAAGCATGTGATGCACAGAGTACTAGAGTGCGCAGAGACAAACATAAACTTGTCTTAAAAAATGTCTTGCGATGTGCGTCAAAATATACAACAAGATACCAAATGATTTGAAAGTGCTAAATAGTTTCTTATTTAAAAAAAGATTAACTATTAAACCATTGAAACCATTAAAACCAATAAAACCAATTTATTTCTGTAAATAGGCTTAAACTAAGCGCTTTTACACGTCCCAATATATTTTTTTCCCTACCACTACTTCGGGACAATTTTGGGCTAGCGCCGAGAAGAAGTAGCGCAAGAAACTCGGTCACTATTGTCAGCCTCTTTTTAAATAGTATATATTTTACATTACAAGATAAATGTACCTGTGCGAGCAGGGCAGTATTTATTTCCAAATATTTTTATCGTTTATATAATAATTTACAGTATAATATCCTTTTTTCATTAAAGTTGTTTTAATATGCGATTTAAATTTTAACAGGGGCAGTTCTACAATAGACGCCGGTAATTTATTAAAAAAGCGAATACATTTTCCCATAAACGAATTACCCACTTTATGCAGTCTGAAATTGGGAACGGCAAGCTTATTCTTATTCCGTGTGTTAAGCATATGAATGTCACTTTTCTTAAGGAATAAGGACAGGTTTTTGCGGATGTAACTGAATGGCTTAGTGACAAGAATTTTTATAGTGTTAAGGAATTATTGACAACTAGTTAGACTTTATTGACATATTTATTAAATCATAGAATGTTGAATTTAGAATTATTAATTTATTATTACTTAATTATTGCAATAAATTTATTCCTTGTAGTAAAGTAATGGAATTGAGACCACTGACATTGTTAATTATTTGCATGCTATTTAATAAGCGAAACATGGGTACCTACTTTTAATACTAAATGTCACCTACTTATACCATGTTTTATGCAAATAAATGATTTATTTATTTATTTAAGTATACCATTTACCTAAGTTCCTGTACCTAAACCTGGTACGTTCTGTAATATTACCTTTATTTGTATTAAAGAGGTCATATAGCATTCTCCAGACTTTTTTGCAGCATCCAGAATCATTTTCAAATTAATCCACACTAAGAACGGGATAAAGCAGTAAACGAACAATTTTGAAACTAAAAAGTTATTTTGTCTCTCCTAGGTGGCCCCAGAGCTGGGATATGCGACAAGGTTCCAAGTGGAACAGTTCACGGTGGCGATGTCATCTGATTCAGTGGATACTGCGCATGCGCTGACCAACCCCAACGTGAATAACCCCACCACAGTCAGCAACCACTTCTCGACCATCACATATGCAAGAGGAGCCTGCATCTTGAGAATGACCCAGTATCTTCTTGGAGAAGAAACGTATGTCAAAGGTCTAAGGAATTATCTGCAGGCAAGGTATGTGTTTAGGGTCATTTTGTTGTATTTTACCAAAGTGGAGTTATTTGTTATGTATTGTTGATGTAAAAATTCTAATAATTTATTTGTTGTCCTAATATTGATATAAGGCCTCCTTCTTCCTCATTGTGATCTAATATTTTTTCATTAATAGGACAATAATTAACATGACAAAGCCTGAAACGAGTTAGTACGATGAACAGCTAATCGTCGTCTTAATTTTAGGCTGCCTAGACTCGCATGTAGTAAACTCTAGAAATAAAATGTATTCAATGGTTCTTTTAAGAAGTGATCGACCCACGATGCAAAAAAAGTGTTAATGCCACAATGGAATCGGTATATTTGTTTTGCTCTAAGAGCATTTTCGTAATAAAGTTTTAGACTTTAACTTTTAAAACATAACTCTTGCTCTCATGTAATATATTTTGCCTTTATTTTATTATGTCAATGTTTAGCACATAGAAAGTATTTTGACACTAGCACAGAAAAAAGTTTCCTCTTTAAAAAAATTGCCCTGGGCTTAGGTACTGCACGATTTGTTGGTCTGATAATATTTTTTTGTTTTTGTTTTGTCACTATAATAGGTATGACACATTATGCACTTAAGAGCAATAAAGATTATTATATCGAAGCAGCACCGTACATGACATCCGTGAATAGGGCGCGACGCCGCTATACGCAATTTGTGTTCTAGGCATTAAAATTTGTTTCAGGAAAATGAGATTTGATTTTTCCTAAACGAATGAAAGTTTACGACTGATTTAAGGCTCAAAAAATCTTATTAACATATAAAACAAAGTCGAGTTTGTCACAACAATTTTAACTCGAGAACTGCTGAAACGATTTTCATAGTTTATAATATCTAATAATAATATTTATTTATTTCCAATATAAATATTAAAAATAAATAAATAAAATAACAAAAACATTGTAAAACCTGACGAAAAAAAGATACTACATATCACAAAACCATATTTTTTTATATGAAGTAGCAATCATTATTTTCTTACAATTAAAATTGCCAGTGCACTTTTAGCCAAACGTAGAGTAAGCCTTTACTTTTATTTTGTTTGCAAATCTCGGGTTCGATCATGCATGAAAATGAAATTAAATAACTATTTTCATTTAATTTCCTTGCGCTAAGATCAAGATGAGCAGTCCACAGACTTCTCATGAATAATATTGTCTGCAGAAAATTCAACGTAGCTGAGCCCCATCACCTTTTCGAGGCTCTTGACGAAGCCGCTAGAGAAGACGGTGCCTTGGCCACTTACAATGGAATCACCATCGACCGCTACTTCAAGACTTGGTCAGAGAAAGCTGGTCATCCGATGCTGACAGTCTCTGTAAATCAGCGCACCGGAGAAATGACCGTGACGCAGGTATTGCCCAGTTTTATTATTATCTAAGTATACAGGGTGTTTAACAAATACTTCTACAAGTTGTTGTTCGGTGGAAAAACAGCGGTTCCATACAAAAGTTCCAGTGCCACTCGATCAAACTATATGTAACAACTAACAACGGATTTCATTTTTTTGTTTTTTCACTAAGTATTTGAAGTAAGGCATTTACATCCTTGTGTTATAATGTACCAGTCAATCATATTTAAAAGAGGTTGTTTTTCAGCAAACGCAAACCCAAGTCAATAAGTCATCTTCCTGAACTAACTTGACCCGGGAATCGAATCCAGGACACTTCAATTTCTTAAGTTCACTTAGCATTCAAGACAAATCACGTTGTCACTCCGCTATTTGGATCTAGAAACGAAAGAAATCACTGCTTATCATATTAAAATGAGAGGTCCCTCTCCACTTTTGTCTATTGTACGTTCTATCAGAAAGAACATACAATAAACGAGAGAAGTAGATTATATTTTAATAAGTACGTGTTTGTATGCACCACCTTAACATTACATCAGAGATAAATGGTATTAAGTACTAGCCCATAAAAACTAAAATTATTATTTGTCTTTAGGCCCGTTGGGAAAGAACCACCGGAGTCTCCAGCCAGCCTGGCCTCTGGGATATTCCGATCACATGGACCAGAGGAGGCAACCCTGATTTTGATAACCTCAAACCTTCTCAATTCTTAACCTCTCAAATCACAGTTCTCGACCGCGGCACACGAGGAAACGAATGGGTTATTTTTAACAAACAGTCTTCAGGTAAGAATACGTTTTATTGAACAATTGATTTTGCATGCATCATCTGAATACATTGCCAAATAGAATTAACTTTGAGTTGCCCAGTAGCAAAGAAGACGATGGTAGAGTCATAGTGCTGTCAATAAGGAGATGAAACAGCTGCTGCCTCTGATGGGGATACCCAGGATAAAGCGTAGTCAAGAAATAAAATCGGCCAAGTGCGAGTTGGACTCACGCACGAAGGGTTCCGTACCATTATTTATAAAAACGGCAAAAAAATCATGTCTGTTGTATGGGAGCCCCCATAAATATTTATTGTATTCTGTTTTTTAGTATTTGTTGTTATAGCGGCAACAGGAATACATCTTCTGTGAAAATTTCAACTGTCTTACTATCACGGTTCATGAGATACTGCCTGGTGACAGACGGACAGACGGACAGACGGACAGACGGACAGACGGACAGACGGACAGACGGAGCCTCAGCAATAGGGTCCCGTATTCCGTTTCGTACCCAAAGGGTAAACACCCTTTGGGTACGGAACCCTAAAAAGCGAAAGAGAAATATAAAGAGAAATGAACCGTGCCAATGAAATTGCCTTATGCAATTATTTTTTTTCATTTATTTTGGCAACAAACAGTCATATATATACATTTGGTAGGTAAAAATTAATTACATTAATAGTCCTAACAGTGCCTAAAAGTAACATGCTATTAATACATATTTATTACATGATCGGACATGATAAAGTTTGTGTGAACAATAAAGTAAACCTAAAATATATATATTCCAAATTTCAGATAAGAATATTTTATGAAGCTAAATATTAAAATTTGATTTTACATAATTATGTAATTCATGTTTTACTAATTAATATATTAATTATTCAGTTTTTGCTTAAATATGTTCAATGAAATATGAAAAAAATCGATATCAGTAAATTCCCTATTGTAAGTGTTGGTGGATCGACAGAAAAATGAATTTCGAGTGTATTTTTTTTGCGTCGCGGAGGAACAAACAGACGTAAACTACGAGAGGAGCGCACCGGCAGACGGTTTGGACCAGAAAAATATAAGCAACTTAGAAGTTCTGGTGAATAAATCATCGAGTTTAGTATTTTAAAGAGATAAGTTTTTTTAAACATTTTACGCCTGTCCGAAAGAGTTAAAAGATATAAGCTAAGAAAAAGAAACATCTGTACAAATTAACTTAAGATCATAGCATTTTCAAGCCCTGATTCTTAGTAGGCTAGTTCTAGTAGGTCTCTAAAATAATACAATGCAGTTGAATGAACTTTATAATGAATGTTCCAAATGTTTGTACAACTATTGGCATGAAAGTTGAGCGCTGGGCGAAAGTTGCGCAGAATACCATTACGATTACGTGATTGGTTTATTGCGAGCCGCACCGGCACAGCCGGTTATGATTGGTTGTTAGCCCCGCCCTCGTAAGATGCGCAAAGCGATCCCCACTCTTTGCCCCGGCCCTTAACATCCACGCCGCGTAATTAATTATAATTATTAACGCCGCGTAATTATTAACGTACTTAATCAAAGTAATTTGTACCTGCTACAAATTACTTTGATTAAGTACTTTAAGGGTCATTTTATATCTTACTATTTGCCTTGTCATTATGCCTTTTTACGTGATTTGTTAAATAAGAAATAATAATATTTCCTCTTTCTCTCATTATATTCGTATGAAACGTAACCCGGTATTTGATAAGCCATTGTTGTCAACAGGTTTCTACAGGGTCAATTATGATGACACCAACTGGGCTCTCATCACTCAAGCATTGAGAGCCAATCCCAATGTCATACATGAATACAACCGTGCACAGGTACAATAATCTCTTTGAATTGTTGTTATTTGTAAGTAAATATGAATCTGAAAACCTCAGTATCACTTTTTAAACTTTTTTACCTACAAGTAACAAAGTTGAATGATGTTTAAATGCAAAAATTAACACAAACGGTACAGCATGAAATATGCAAGCGAGACCAGATATTACGAGTATGATCAACCAATCTTAAGATACTGATTCAGAAATAATAGGCAGTATATGTTAAAACATTGAATAATTCAGCTTGGTCCTTTCTTAAATCTTCAGTCGCTTTGGTCCAAAAACATACTGAGTAAGACTACATTAATAATGTTTTAAAGTTGGACTCTGGTATTTACTACGGAGAAAAATATTAGGGGAAAAAACGTTGTGTACCGTTACACACATTATTTTGTTTTTTTACAGTTAAACATGCATCATATCATAATTCACTTTTTCGTTTAGATAATCGACGACTTGTTCAACCTAGCCAGAGCTGGAGTGAAGCCTTACGAAGAAGTGCTGAACATCCTCTCGTTCCTCGAGTTCGATGACGAGTACGCTCCGTGGATCGCCGCTATTGATGGTTTTAATTTCATATTGAGGAGACTCGCGCACGATGAAACTAACTTGCAAAGGCTGAGGGTAATTTAATTGGTTATTAAAAACAAATGTTTTTTTCTTAAGATGAAGTGTTATTGGATTCAAAAAGAAGAAGTAATTAATATTATCAAAGATCTAGTCAAAAGTTTGAAAAACTCAGGTTTTCGCTGAGATTAAAACTTCTATAATAATATCCATTTATTTGGTTTTAGAAATCTTATTTGGAAAAATCTTATTTTTTTGGTTGTAAAAATCCAACGGTGTAGGTGATTTAATTAGATGATTCAGCTTCCTTTCTCAGAGGGGACCTAGTCGTTCGTGTACTAAAAGGTTTCTTCATCATCATCATCATTTCAGCCACACGACGTCCACTGCTGAAAATAAGCCTCCTCTAGTGACTACCTAATCGTCCGGTTGCACGCGGCCTGCATCCAGTGGCTTTCTGCAACTTTTACCAAGTCGTCAGTCCACCTTGTAGGTAGCGCACGCTTCTCACTAAAAGCTTATCGAAAACTAAATGTCACTATGCCAAACCGTTATAACTCTCTAGTTTAGTAGCCTAAGTAAATCATATTCCAGGACATCATCAACAATAACCTTAGTGCTGCTGTGACCCGTCGCCTTGGTTACCAAGAAGTGGAAGGAGAATCCTACATGGATGGACTCCTGAGAATGTATGTTTTAACGTTCCTCTGCGACATTGGACACCAAGAATGTATTGCTGCTGGACAACAGAACTTTAACAGCTGGAGGGCAGGAAACTTGTGCGTATTTACTCAAATTATTTTTTAAGAATTATAATAACGCTTAAAGTTGCACAGCGCGCTATGGAAAGGGCTATGCTCGGTGTTTCTTTGCTAGATCAAATCAGAAATATGAAGATCCGTGAACGAACAAAAGGTGCTGACATAGCCCGACGGATTAGCCAGCTAAAGTGGCAATGGGCGGGGCACATAGCACTTAGAACTGACGGCCGATGGGGCAGAAAGGTTCTGGAATGAAGGCCACGTACCGGCAAGCGCAGCGTGAGACTTCCACCCACAAGGTGGCCAGACAACCTAGTAAAGGTTGCAGGCCGCTTCCAACCGGCCGATCTATAAGTCACTGGGGGAGGCCTATGTTCGGCAGTGGACGTCCTGTAGCTGAAATGATGATGATGATAATGAATATTATTTTTTAAATTTTTAGTAAAGATAGGTTAAAACAATCATGAATATTGGCTGAAAGTAACTTTTTAACGTGTTTCGCGAAGCTTGAAGATTCTTGTGATAAACTCCACTAAAATGGTCGGAACCTGTCATCCATTCTGTAAAACCGCAACAAAAACACCACTTATACTGATCAACAAGCACCTTTTATTGTAAAAGTATTTAAAAAATAGAAGTCAATGAAACTTTTACACCATAAAACTTTTTTTATAAACAGTGTGCCAGCAAACATGCGTCCATGGGTCTACTGTACTGGTCTTCGCTACGGCAACGCTGAAGATTTCTACTTCTTCTGGAACCGCTACTTAGAAGTAGATCTTGCTGGCGATCAAGTTGTTATGCTACAAAACGCTGGATGTACTGGCAATGAGACCAGTCTAAGAAAACTCCTAGATGCCGTCATATCTAATCAGGATCTGATCAGACCCCAAGATTTCACTACTACCCTTAACAATGCTGTATCTAAGAACGAATACAATACATTAAGAGCACTCGAATGGCTGAAGGATAATGTGAACGAGACTACGGAAGCGTAAGTTTGGTAACTTTCTTCATATGTAGGGAACATGTAGTTTTTTAATACATTATTTAAGATGATAGCATGGGTTAATTGAAATATTACCCCAGAAAGGTCCCAGAATACAATCTAAGGCTCTAACCTAACCTACCCCAACAGAACCCTAGATTTGGCACACATCAATAATCTTAATAATATGTCCAGACATATTCTAGGACCAGGGCCCTAACCATGATCTGTTAAAACAATCACAAATCTGTCAAACATTATCATTTCTGTCAAATTTTGTATGAAATGACGTACCAAAATTGTCAGATTTGACAACTTTGAGATTGTTTTAATAGTTCATGGTTATGGCCCAGGGCCCTAACCATGAACTGTTAAAACAATCACAAATCTGTCAAATTTTGTATGAAATGACGTACCAAAATTGTCAGATTTGACAACTTTGAGATTGTTTTAAGAGTTCATGGTTATGGCCCATTCCTAGATTAAGGGCCTGTTTCACAATGTACGGATAAGTTCTGCATTAGTTCTGATTAAGCTATATTTTACTTATCTGAAGGATAAACACTATATTTGACACATATTTGACACAAGTTTCAAGCACTTTTATCCTCTACATATTTTTATCTTTTCCATAACTTTATCCGTACATTGTCAAACAGGCTCTAAATCTAAACGAAACATTAACTTGAAGCATACATACCTAGAGATGATAGAGATAAACAAAACAAGTAAGATGAATGGCATTATGTTATCATTTTAATTTTGTTGCAGTCTCGGAAGCATCGCCACTCCTCTAAGTTACATCGCTGCAAGGCTGCTGAATGAAAATGATATTGTTTCGGTAATTCAATTCAATTAATCATTTCAGTTAATATCTTTTCAGAATTTCTGGAAAAATGTGTTTCATAAATTACTTTTTTGTAAAAAAATATACATATACCTATGTTGATCATAGTTGAATATACAGGGTTACATTGCAATGGGGTGCCAAATTTTAAAAATAAGATCTATAGGTGGACTGTTTATAGTATTTGTTGTTAATTTGAACTTCGGGTTTGCGCGGGCGCGCCTGCTGTTAGAAATGTTCCTTACATCGAAAAGGCTAAGGTTTGTTTTCGCGCGCCATTGTGACTATTATTGCATTGAACTTTGCAGTTCTAGGTTGCACAGAGATAGTGTGTGCGTATTTTTTATGAATGAGATAAGATTATCCACTCGTAACATAAACTCGTAACAGCGGATAGTAATAAAAAATATTTAAAAAATAATTTCGTTGTTTAGATCGTATATCGTAGATCGGTTTAGTTACTGATTCTGAGTGGTCCCTGAAAATCTGGCACCCCTTTGCAATGTAACCCTGTAGAATAGGCAAGTATGTAACAGTATAATTATTTTTAAAAAAAATCTTACAGTTTGAATCCTGGCTAAACGAGAACCAAGCATTGATTGGAAACGCTTACAATACTGGCGTGAATGGTATAAACACTGCTAGAAATAACCTGCAGTGGTCTAACAGACGCGTACCTGAAATAGTAAAGTATTATGATAACGGCATTTATGTGGAAGATGTTATAGAAGAAATCACAGAAGAAGAAACTGATGCATCAACGCCGGAACCAGAAGAAGGCCAAACTACCCCTGAGGCAGAAGAAGCCCCAACTACCCCTGACGCAGAAGATGGCTCAACTACCCCTGAAGATGGTGAACCTGATTCAGCAAACATTGCTGCTTTGAGCATTTTTACCCTCGTCATCACCGTCGCTATTAACCTTATCAATTGAACGTTACCTTAGATAATATTTGAATGTTTTTGTTGATAGTTAAATTATATTTATTTTGATGTATAACCGTGTTTTTATTGCCCAAGTTTATGCTAGCTTTCGGTTAATAGCAATTAATAGCACATTGTTTGACGCCTATCAAAACATATTTATTCATTCAGCCTAGCTTATATTTATAACTTGCTAGAAACTAGACAATGTAGGCAATCTTTGTCTGATTCATCAATAACACAATGAGATTCAAGAAGTTATTATTCGTAAACGGATTGAAATTATTATTCATACTGGCGTTGAGTCGTTTCCCGTACAAGAATTCCAAATATTGAACAACATCTCATACATTGATCTGATCCTAAAGTAAGTAAATAAAGCACAAGTTGCGTTATAGAAATCAGAAACAACGACGGTTCCGCAAACACCCGTGCTCGCCTCGCGACTATGCAGGTCGTTTACTTAATATTTTGATGGTTTAAGGGTGCCTGGCTGGGTTTGAAACCATTCTAAGTGTCTGGCATTTGACTTTTATATATTACGAATGTTAAACCAAATAAAATGTGTTAAAGCTGAGCTTTATACTATAACGAAAATGACACCTAATTATTCATACGTTTATTACCTGATATCTGCCGAAGCCCCGCGACCCAAGTTTGATAAGCGGAGATCGTTCTTACCTGTATAAGGGCCATACATACAGAAACTTGCAGCCTTTATAAATGAACGAAGGTCTGGCCGTCACGGGCTCTTAGGCTAAAAGTTATGTGAACAATCTGGAAGTGACTGGGGGAGGCCATGTTCAGCAGTGGACGTCCTGTGGCTGAAATGATGACAATAAAGTTGATTTTAATTTTTACACATAGGAGATTTTAATTGTAAATTTTCAACACATGTGAGGCTTTTGGTGCAATTTTTAGTATTTAATAAGAAAGAAAATAAAACAAAATTATTTCTCTGAGCATTTAATGGGTAAAATAATAAGAGTGAAATAAGTATAATATAATTGGTTAATTAAATGAACATGAGCGAACTATGTGTCGTCAAATGGATGGATAGTCCCTGTTTATGGCGCTTTTCAATTCATATTATTTTCTTTTATTAAAATAAAGACTAATTTACGGCCACATTATGGTTGTATCTTATAAGATGCTATATAATATTAATAATTAGGTTATGGTTTAGTATACCATATTTCTTCTAGGAAACTAAACTAACAAACTTAACTAAAACGTGGCATATTTTTTTTATTTGTAAGTCTCTTTTTGTACATCGTAATGATGTTTTTAAAGCAAATCATGATATGGATTAAGAATCTTAACTAAACACAATATGTCCATATTAAATACCTTAAAACATTAATGTTTCATTAATAAGTCAGAATCTAGAGAATTATAGCTCATTTTGTCACTTATCACGAAATTTCAAATTTGATTGCTTTATTATAACAATAATAAGATAGTAAGAAGGCGATACAGTATCACTGATTAAGGGTTATGCGATATATTCCAATAATTTAGATTAATTAAATCCAGTTGCGACTTTGTCGCGTCGAAAATATCTGGTGTCGCCGGAAAGGTCCAAGGTAAGAGTTTTTACTCCGCCCTCTCAATATATAATGAAAACAAAATGCATAATGATTGCAGCTTTCAGCAGTTGTTTAATCTAACTACTACTAAGACTAACTAAGATCTAACATCTATCTCTCGATTTTCTTAGACCCACTTGCGCAACTCAGGATTAGGGAATTTAATCTCAAATTATCCGTATGAAACATCATTCTAGCTGTTAGTTTGTATGACGATGACAGAGACACAATGATGTCTTAATCTCGTACTAAACTAATCCGCAGAGGTGGTGCGCAAATCCACCTTATGCTATTTCTTCTCTGCACTTGCCCACCAATTGCCCCAAACCACTGCTGCAGTGGTAGGGTATAAATAATATCGGATTGTGTAAAAGATCTTTTAATAGCCTATTTGCAGAAATAAGTGGTTTTGATTTTACATTATATTCTCTGCCTACTACCTACCGACCTCAATAATCTGATGTATCACTCTCTGTAAAACAATCATTATTTGTATTAGAAAATAAGCGGTAAAAATAGCGTTGAAGCATTTAAGTTTTAGTGTTTTTGTTCTGTTTTTGGACAAGGAATATTCACAGATGGCGACCCTCTACTTTATAATTCTAGTTGCAATGTGTATTGCAACTAACGCCTTACCACAAGATCCCAGTCCATACAGAAACACCATTTTTGGTGACGAAAAATTAGAGGGGGGACCATTTGAGCATGTAGACTTTGATGACATCAGCGATCTGTCCAGATCTGCAGGTGCCGTCAACCCTTACCGGCTACCTACGACAACAAAACCCGAACACTACAAAATTCTATTGACAGTAGAAATCCCTAGAAACTACTTTTTGGGTGAGGAAGAAATTCAGCTTTACGCCACCCAACCAGACGTAAATGAAATCGTCATACATGCTTACGATCTGAATATCACATCGCTTGAATTAAAGCAAGAGAATACTATAATAAATACAACATTTGAGGCTGAGACAGAATATCAATTCATAAGAGTGCGTCTCAGGGACGGTACCCTCGCGTACAGCGGAACTTCTACTAGTAAAACTATTTATACTCTATCCATCAACTTTGAAGCCCCGCTGAGGACTGACATGACGGGTCTTTATCAGAATTGGTTTAAAAACAACGCTACTACTGATAGCGAAAGGTAAGTTGCAAAACATATGCTAAGTCTATATGACTTGCAAGATTATAAATATTAACAGTTTCATCTACGAATTTAAACATTTGAAATTCAAAAATGAACTCACTAGCTACATTTAAATAGACGGCAGCATTGTGAAATACTGTTTACTGCTAGGTAAACAGATTTTAAAAAGACTAAAAAAGGAAAATTAGTAATAAAAATCTTCGTTCCTTTACATTTAAAAATGACAACTCGTATACGTACTGTAACTATATAACATAGTTACTTAGTCCTAACCGGTACGAGTTAAACTGTTCTTTTACAAATCTTTACTTTAAGTAGATATTATCAAAAGAGAACCCATATTTTAAACTAACTGCAAAACGATATGATCATGTTTTCCAAGTGTACGTCTGCTTGGTGGATTATGTATCATTTTCGAAAAGTCGTGACATTTTATATGTTAATTTGTATTTTTATTAAGGACATAAGTTATTTATTAAATGCAGGATTTCATTAATTTATCGACTGTTTATCGAATCTTTCAAATCTGATTGTAGTGTCAAATTATCATGAATGGCAAAAACATACATATTTACGTTATTACTAATTCATCATCATTTTCTTCACACCGTTGTCGGTAACGGCGTTACTAATTACGAGTTTGATCAACTAGTTTTAACCGTTTTAGTTGGATGGCTTCAACTCACTTCCAAGCTACGGCTGCACGTTCAGCGTTTCCTTGCTACGACGAGCCCAACCTCAAAGCGACCTTCAGCATCACCATCAGGCGACCCACCGACTTTTCCAGTTGGACTGGTATGAGGCTCCTGGAAACCCGAAACAGCACTCGATTGTAAATATTGCAACAATTTTCATACCTCTAGTCTATTCATTTTTACATAATTAAACAAAAGTAACTTAAACCTAATAAGCGATAAATATTTACAAAATGAAATAAAAAAGACAAAGTCTATTTACACAAAAAAGTATAGTTTTTTAAGGTTTACTAGTTGTAATGAAATGATTTAAATTGCGAATCCTTATGCATTTTTCACAGAGGTTATCAAGAAGATGAGTTCTATATAACCCCGATACAGCCCACATACCTCATAGCTATTATAGTGGCCGAGTACGAAAGCATAGAGGTATATGATGAAAACGACAGTGAAAATCTTCTCTATGAAGTAATTGCTCGACCTAATGCTATCAACACAAATCAAGGACAGTATGCGTTAGATATAGGGCAAAAACTTTTGAGTGAAATGAGCAATTATACTGATATGGACTTTTATACAGTGCACCCTCATGTTAAGATGACTCAAGCAGCCATACCAGATTTTCGAGCTGGAGCTATGGAAAATTGGGGACTATTAGTTTATAGGTATATTTTAACCTCTTGCTCCTAATAATTAAGTAAATTGCCTAAATGAGTGCCTCTTTATATACAACGTTTCATATAGAGGTACAGCCATATTAATAGATGATAGTGGCTATCATGAAACACGTGTAGTTTTTGTGTAGTTACCAAACACACAAAATTGTCAAAATGTGTAGTTGACCATGCAAATCGTTTCAAATAAGCCAAAATTATCATTAAATTAAGACTTATGTTTCTTTTATAAATGTGTACACTTTCATAATCATCTTTTTTTATAATGGCTTATCCTTAATCAAATGATGCAATATTGTAAATTTTAAATTCAGGACATAAATTGGTTGTTAAAATGTGTATTCTTTTAAACAGGGAAGCTTATCTAATGTATGACGAGAATCACACAAATGGTAACTTCAAGCAGTTGATCGCTTACATTTTATCCCACGAGATAGCCCATATGTGGTTTGGGAATCTCGTCACTTGCGACTGGTGGGATGTGTTCTGGCTCAACGAAGGTTTCGCTAGATATTACCAATACTTTTTGACTGACTCGGTATGTAAAGCTATTCATCTTTTCGAATTTTAGATTATCCTTTCGAAAGCTAAATACTTGATAAGTTCATTAAAATGATGTGCTAAATGAAACAGATATTGAAAAAGTTTTTCTTTCAAAATAATAATGGTTTGATTAATCTATGTAAAAAAAAATACTGTTGGGTCTTTACATTTTTGTCTAAAACTCATGTTTATAAAATATTATTTTTCTTAAAACAGGTTGATTCCGAATTGGGTCTTGGGATACGTTTCATCAACGAACAAGTTCACACTTCGTTACTAACCGACTCAGCTAACAACCCTCATCCCTTATCTCATTCTGGCATTTTTAATCCAGTTCAAATAAGGAGTATGTTCTCAACAATAAGTTACAATAAAGGAGCTTCAATCATAAGGCAGACAGAGCATCTTTTAGGATATAATGTCCACAGAAACGGTTTAAGAAAATATTTAAGAGACAGGTAATAAATTAATACCTACAACTACATATCATCATCAACATCATCATCATCACCAGTCTATATCAGTCAACTGCTGGACACAGGCCAGGACACAATCCTCCTTTTGGAGAGCCAAAAGGAGGATTTTGCCATAACCGCCACGCTTGGCAGGCGGGTTGGCGATTGCAGTTTGGCCAATAGTGAAGAGGAGACGCTGGTGCCCGTCTTCTTATGGCGGTTCTCCTATAGTCGCCTCTTACAAACACACCCATAGGAACAGAAGTCGTGGTGCAATTCTTTTAACGTGCCTGCACCACACTACACCCACCACATATACTGATTTTTAAGTAATTGTTTGGGTCTATTTTTAGACTCCTAACTTATTCGCGCTGCAAAAAAGAGTAACAATGAGAACTGTTGTAGGTCCTTCAAAACTTCACAGCCACTGGATCTTTTTCAAGCCCTTCAAAACGAATCTGAGGCCACTGGTGCTATTGCCCAGTACGGACCAGATTTCAATGTCATTGACTATTATAGAACTTGGACTGAACAAGGAGGACATCCAGTACTTTATGTTCACGTAGATCATCAAACTGGGCAGATGGAGGTCTATCAGGTATGTACTGTACTGCCCAAGATCTACGGCGTACTGTTTAATATTTAATATTATTATGGTCAACTTTATCTTTCCCAAAGATAAAGTTTAAATTGATCGTCTATTATTAGTATGACTCATACGTTGTGAATGTTTATTAATTGTGTCTATTAAATAGTAATAGTAGTAGTAACAATAGCAGTAGCAATTGTAATAGCCAATAGTAGTAGCCCACGTTCTTTCAGGTGATTGTCATTGACATTTGCAGTAAATTAATCAATTATAGAATATTTTAAAATGTAAATTAATTTAATCAGAATTATTCCATCATAGGAAACCACTCATACATTAATTATACCATAACGATAGCGTTATTTTAGTAAACTAGGAGTAAATTCCGTTATAGGTAGGGCTCACTCCCCGCCCTTGCCAGTAGGGACCGACACCAAACGGGATTCCCTCCCTACGGCCTGCCTCAACTCCATTGGGGAGATTTGCATTTAGTATTTGTCTGTCAAGCCAGTTCTATGTCTTCTAATGGGTAAGAGGACATCAAATAATGTAGTCATTCCAGAGGCAGGTTTTGACCTAGTCCTATTAATTTACATGGAATGACTACCCTAATCACACAGGGCCAAAACTGTCCCCCCCTGACTCTAACAATCGAAGGAGGTGCTTCGGGTATATGTGTGTGTAATGCCAAAAGGAGCGTTATGATGTGGCCTTTAAAACCCAGAAGTGAGTAGTCAGCCCCACCTTGATGCCCATTCACAAGACTTAGTCAGTGCCACACGTATTGCCTGCTTAAGGCTACATACTTATGCAACCCCAGTTGGCCCTTAGTTGCCAAGCTGAGTATGGCCCACCCCATCATGCCGGCGGGTTTGACCGACACGGAGGTGATACGGTTCAGCACAGAGGCGGCACCCACCCTGGTGACACGTGCGTCTTGCTGACTCTCTTGCCCGAATATCAATTTTGAATATTCTATAGACCACATGGAAACACATCGCTGTTGGCCAATTTGAGTTTGTCTGTAAGTTGCACGTGATTGTGGTATTGCTTGCTGATCCAAACCATTGCATCTAGTTGGCTGGATTCGGTACTCGCATTGTGGGTACTAGTATCATCCTTCGTGCCGACCGAATGCGATAGTAAGGATAGAAATGAATCGAAGAAACCCCATAAGTCGTTCTTACTAAAAAATATTCTGACTAAAACAAATTTAATGTATTTCCCAAGGCACTGTCTGACAAAACCCCAAATCGACTTTCTAATATTGTCTGTGATTCTAAACCAAAACTAATAGGGAAATTTAGAATATTTACGCAAGTTAGGTGAAATTAATGTTCAATAAACAAATCTGCACTACTTCTAATTATTTAATCATAATTCCAAGAACGGTGTATTTTCTAGTATAATTATGATGACACACCATCAAACGAGGGATACTTCTACTTCTTCAAAAGGTAACACAACGCAATAATTAGTTAATCAAGTTAAGTGACCTCTCCTCAATTTAATTCACGAATTACTACAACCAGCATCACTAATAAAATTCAAAACAATAGTGTTTATTGGGTCCTTAAGACCTCAACATACCTGACGCTGCTTGGAGAGCCTTTGAGTATAATCACTTCAAATTTTATTTACAATAATATTTTGTACTAAAATTTTGCCCCATTATTATTTAATTTTGCCCCAAGATAAAACAAAAATCACAATCAAAAATAAAACATAAAAAGATAAATTTTAAACTAAAAATCCCAAAGCAGCAAAACGCTTACCTTGGGCGAAGTCTCAGCTAGCAATCCCCGAATTCCCGATCTAAATTATTTTGTTTTCAAAATCCTTCCATTTTTAAAATTCAAAAACAAATTACTATCAATTTTATATTTACGAATATTTACTATCTCGCTCTAGGTTACGTCATCATAATGGATGACATTTAATATCAAATCTAAATTCATACACAAATAAATATATGATACAAAAATCAGGTGACTGAGACGGTGACGTATTCAAAACAATGAAATGCTAGCCCCATAAATTCCGAATAACCTCTATAAATCTCAGTCACGGGTCAATTCCCCCACACAAGTCAAAACTTGGAGCTTAAGTTCAACTACGATATTATGTCATATTATGTTTGAATAGATAAATCACTCTTAAGAATAATCGACGAGTTTATCATTATCATGAAAATGTTTTTCGTTTAATAAAATGTTACACGTAAAGAGAATTAAAATCGCGTTTAAAGAAATATCAGCCACTTTAAGTTTAAAATTGTGATTGACTTAGCTCGCGTCCGTCTTGGTGTCTACTCGTAGCTCCGGAAACCACGCTGGCTCCGACTACACCGCTCCACGACTTCTAACTCCACTCTGGTCATCAATGCACCAACGTTCTCCCTTTTCCTCCGTAGTATCATCTCCGTCGATGTAGTTCGTGCATATAAAAGAAAACAACAAATATTAATGAGTGCCTTTCCTAATTAACTTTTGGATTTTGAAATCCTTATTCTCACTACCATTCATAAAATTCCCCATTTCAACCGAAACAAATGAAGAGCTATCAATTTCAAACAAATTATTTGACACACGAAAATAATAAAATTAAATATTTATTTTATAAAACTTAAACCCACCTTTATCACTTTCCCGATCCTGGACTCGTATCTCCACCATCAGCTTTTCCTCTACGATAACTTTATTTTCATACAAAAACCTATCATACGTCACTCTCAAAATCCCTCTGAATTATTCACTTTCAAAAATATTGAAATTAAAACTAAATCACTCGTCTCCGTGGCTCACGATACCATTCTTCAATTTCACCAGTCAAAAATGGGTGTATTACCACATCTTTTAACCATACATCCTTCTTTTATCAAGGTTTTCCTTAGAGTCTCCAAACAATCACTTTCCACTCC
This sequence comes from Anania fuscalis, assembly GCA_950371115.1. Classification (NCBI taxonomy): domain Eukaryota; kingdom Metazoa; phylum Arthropoda; class Insecta; order Lepidoptera; family Crambidae; genus Anania; species Anania fuscalis. Next base: position 2,909,643 of record OX493337.1, read on the forward strand.
TCCACTTTATAATCGTCACTCCCATAGTCACTGACAATCAAAACTAACAGAGGAACTTTCCTTTTGTATGAACCCAAAAATCTAATTAATTTACCTTCTATGAAAATCAGCCTATTTATAGTTTAAATACAGCTTTATTCTTTTAGAACTAAATGATTTTCTATTTTTTCTATCTAAAAAAAAACTCGGCTTCTCCCCAATTTTTCTTCGTGACAATCCCATGACAACCCTTTTACTTTTTCTTTTCTTATTGACATCTATCTTTCATCAAGTTTCAAGATGTCCCTCTCAAAAAAAGTTTGTTACAAAAACTTCCTAACCTTTTTCTAAAAAAATTATGCCCTAGCCCTCAGGTACAGTACAGTACGTTTATTTGTGTTTATTAAAATTGGTTACTTTGAAATTCAAAGTTTAAATACTTACATTACAACATTGTTTTCATTTATTTTGACGACCTCCGTAGCCGAGAGGCGAACACGCCGGCCTATATATGGCGCCGCCATCTCTGAGATTCCGGGTTCGATCCCCGGTCGGGTCAATGTAGAAAACGAACTTTTCTATCGTTGTTGTACCGTCGTTGTTTCTGATTCCTATAACACAAGTGCTTAAGCTACTTACCTTAGGATCAGAGCAATGTATGTGATGTTGTCCAATATTTAATTTATTTAATTTAATTTAATATTTTAGCGTCGCTTTAACATCAACAGTGGTTACTCCACGGCTACCACTAACTGGATCGTCCCTATTACCTTTGCTACGGCCAGTAACCCAGACTTTGAAAATACGAAACCATCTCACATCATCAGAGACGCTTTAACAATTATTAATCGAACCAGTATCGGTGATGAGTGGGTTATTTTCAACAAACAACAAACTGGTAATCATTTTTCTCTACTTACTATCTCATCTCTGGGCAAATATTGATTTTAATTGTCTGTATTTTGAACAGGTTTCTACCGAGTTAATTATGATGACTACACGTGGAACCTTATTGTCATGGCCTTGAGAGGACCCAACAGAACTCAGATTCATGAGTACAACAGAGCTCAGGTTTAATAATGATCTTTTCTAATTAAAAAAAAATATTGTAAAGTCTAACAAAAAGTTACTGGTGGAGCTAACTTTATATTTAGTATAGTTTTTTTTTTGGTAAAATTATTTTTGCTATTTGTAGATTGTAAACGATGTGTTCCAATTCGCTCGTTCCGGTCTTATGACTTACGCCAGGGCATTCAACATTCTCTCTTTTCTTGAATATGAGACGGAGTACACTCCATGGGTCGCAGCTATCACCGGGTTCAACTGGATCAGGAACAGGCTTGCTAACACCCAGTATCTTGCTCGTCTTGATGTAAGTACATACCTTTAATTTGCCTTCATTTTGTGTTTTTTGGGTTCCGTACCTCAAAAGATAAACAGGAAGTCTTTTATGATCACTTCGTTGTCTGCCCGTCTGTTCGTGAGACTTCTTATACCACGAACGCGTGGAGTTATTATTATTTTATCTCATACTCAGATCTGCAATTACTTGAAGCTGTAAAAAAATAGTTGTATGTCAACGCAACCAAAAGACACAATTGTTTATGTCGCATTTTTGATACTCTGAAAAAGCTGTTAAAATCTTTGTGACTTGATTTTCGTTACGGACGAATTATTTACAAAAGTTTCTACGGAGCTTTCACGAGTCCGACTTGCACTTGTCTTGATTTATATTCGAAAAAAAACACAATATCATTATGTTCACCTTTTGGTACATATTTTTTAAACCAATGCAAATTGTAATAATATATAAACACTGTTAACTGTACTGGTTTTAGTACATAGTTTTAGTGGAGCAACATCATGTCAGCCTATAGCAGCTCGACGTAAGCCTAAGCTCCCACCAAAAAGTGCCAAATAGCACAACCTCCTGCTTTTTACTCTGCCACAGCCAGCCATCTTCCTGGGGTCGTTGGTCCATCTAGCGGAGGGGGCTTCCTGCATTACGATTGCCGAGGCGAGGTCTCCACTCAAGTCCCTTTTTACATTTGTTCATTCACATGACACATGAATGCATAAATGTTAACTATATTTTCTTTAGGAGATGATAGCGCGATGGGCTACCACAGCGATGAGACAGCTCACTTACGAGCCAATCGAAAAGGAATCGTTTATGCGGTCGTATCTGCGGTACCAGCTTGCACCGTTTATGTGCAACTTGAACCAAAATGAATGCCACCAAGCAGCTCTGCAACAGTTCCAAGCATTGCGGATAAATGATGATGAGTACGTACCACCACATTTAATTTTGCATTTTTTTATCTACCTTAAAAAGTAAATCCAACGAATGTATTTTAGCCTTACCACAAAATTTGTATAAATGACTAACATAGCTGAGGTGAGGCACAAATTACGTATAGCGGCGGCTATTTTGTGGGTGAGGCATGTGTCCTGCGGTAAGATTATACAGGGTGGTCCAGGCCAGATGGATATAATTTTTTTTTTAGGTAGTCGGTTAGTGACCTATTTTTACCCGCCAGGAAAAAGAAACGCTTGTCGGCCGATTACAAGACATGATTTTTTTATTTTAGAAATATCACTACTTTTAATGTTTTATTTACTTTTAAAATGAAAAATTCTATCATTTTTTTATTTTAGGTGCTTAGTTAGACATTGCACTCTCTCAGAAAAAAAAAATGACATTGCGCTCTCTCAGAAAAAGTGGTGATATTTCTAAAATTAAAAAAAAAATATCTTGTAAACAGATTTTTTCTTGGCGGGTACAAATAGGTCCCTAAGCCGACTACCTAAAATAAATTTTATATCTATCTGGCCTGGACCACCCTGTATAAGGTGTTTCAAAAATATCTGCCGCCACTGCAATGAAATGGATGAAAGTATTTACATATGTACATTACGATTGTGAAGAAATTGTATGCCCCCGACGTATTTTTTATTTATTTAATAAATTATAAATAAATTGAGCTTTATTTTATTTAATACCACCCACATCTGTACAACTAGCGTGGACTAGGGCTATAATAGGCTAGTTGGATAGATGTAATTGGTTTTAAACAAAATAAAGCTTAATTTTAGTTTAATTTTTCTACCTTACCTAACTAAAGTTGCTGTTTTACTCGACAAAATGTATCGAACAGCTGAATTTTTGTCTTGATTTTAATAACATTGGTCTTAATGTAAAAGGTATTTAAATTCATGAGTACCTTTATTGAGAGACCATATTAAAATGTGTGTACTCATAAAAAAATCTTCCTGTATTCCTTTTATACCTATAAATTCAGCTCCACTCTATAAAACTATCGATAGTATCGATAATAGGCTATCGATAGGTAGCTCTTCTTTATAGACCGTCTTATCCTTCAGTCGTTCTAAAAACGCTTTTCGTCGTCCAGAGTTCCGGTCGACAGCCGCAACTGGGTCTACTGTAACGCCCTCCGTCAAGGTTCAGAGGCCGACTTTGACTTCCTCTGGGATCGGTACTTATACCACAACGTATACAGCGAGAAGATTTTATTGCTCCAAGTCTTGGGCTGTACTCCTCATGTCACATCTCTGAACAAGTAAGTCTTTTGCCGTGTATTCCCAGTAGTGCCAGTGGAGTAGTCCCATGGGACTATATAAAAAGAGGTTCAGGAACAATTTAGCCTATATTTTCGACCCGGCTTTATTTGTTTTTTGGTAGTCTAGTAGAACCTTTGGGATTAAAATTATCAGTAGTCCAATGGAACTTTCGGGAAAAAAATATCAGTAGTCCCATCATGGGATCACTCCACAAGGCCTAGTGGAAATAGGTACGTCTTTTGCGAATGTACCGCTATTATAATTACGTTATGTTCTATTAAGATAACCAATGCTAGCACCTATAATCACAACAGTAGTGATTTCAGTGTGACTGGTAAAATGAGGAAATTCCTTAAACAGTATATTCGGCCATGTAATGTTCTTTTACTCTATAGTAAATAGTTTATAGTAAAAGGTACTTACAACAAAAAATAACTATGCCAATACATTATCATCGAGGTAAGTGACTTTTTTATGGAAATCAAAATTGAAGCAAGGATTGACAAAAAAATCAACATATTAAATAACGTTTGTATGCCAAATAGGTGGGATTCCTCATACAGAAGTCAGTGTTCTAGGCTTTTCAGTTCTTTCTATACTAATATTATAAAGAAGAAAGATTTGTACCTATTTTTGTATGTTTGTAATGAATAGGCTCAAAAAGTACTGGGCCGATTTAAAAAATTCTTTCACCAATAGAATGCTACATTCTTCCAATTTGACATAGGCTACATTTCATTTTGAAAAAAAAATAGGGATCCTTGGTAAAATTTGAACAATGTAACCGAAGGTGTAGAAAAATGAGTCTTAAAATGTCTTTCGTCGAATGCGCTGCCGAAACTATTAGCGATAATTGTCTACCCCGTGCGAAGCCGGGACGGGCTACTAGTGTTTTATAAAAACATATCTTTTTTAGACTTCTGGATGGAATAGTCCAGGACAACTTTATAATCCGACCCCAGGACTACACGACTGCATTCAGTACCGCGGTTAGCGGCAACGAAGGCAACACTCAGATCGTCTTCAGCTACATCCAGGATAACCTTGAGGCTGTTGGTAAAGCGTGAGTATTGTGTTATCACATCACCAGCCTATAGTCCACTGCTGGACACAGGCCTCTCCAAAAGGAGGATTTTGCCATAATCGCCACGCTTGGCAGGCGGGTTGGCGATCGCAGTTGATGATGGAGTGACGCTGCTGCCCGTCTTCTTGTGGCGGTTCTCCTGCAGTCGCCTTTTACGACACCCATAGGAAGAGAAGGGGTGGTGCTATTCTTGTAACGTGCCGGCAATACACGACACTTATTATGACATGTATTGTGTTATACTTATATTTATTTATTATTTTGTTTACTGAAAACATCCACCGGTCTTGACCTGTATGCTTGGAATAAAAAAATAAGTTTAAAAAACTATAACCCGACTACGTAAGAAAGTGGTCTCAAAAGGACGAAACAAGTAAATAATTCAGATAGAAATCCAGAAATGCACTGGTACAAAAATGGTCATGGTAGAGCCGTGGTCGCACCCACTGTAACCTACCATCGCAGAATAATATCTTTTCAATGGAAGTGTTCCTAGCACCCACATAATCATAGTAGGTAATACAGTGGGTACGACCACGGCTCTACCTTGACCATTTTTGTACCAGTGCATTTCTGGATTTCTATCTGAATTATTTACTTGTTTCGTCCTTTTGAGACCACTTTCTTACGTAGTCGGGTTATAGTTTTTTAAACTTATTTTTTTATTTGATAGTTTTCCGTTTCCCGAACGAGCAAATACACTAGCCGTGTAGTGTCTACATCGGAGCATTCTAAGAAAAAAAGATAAGGTGAGCTGCACGCGCGCAGCACGCAATCCGTTAAGCGTTGACCAAACCAACGTGTTCATCCTGCGTGCGCGATGGCGTTCAGATATTTATTTCAAATCATACTTTTTTAATTTTTTTCATCTCCATTAACTGCTGCTAATAGAATAATTTTAGCTTCGATTTTAGTTTCGCTATCATCCTTTATCACCAAATTCATTAGGAGTATGTTTGGAATGGAAGGCAGACGTAGACTGGACTGAACGCGTACCTAGGCCGCGCGTTTGGTGTGCACTAGCCTTGTACGCGAGAAGTCGCCAACGCGCATGCATATTGGACAACACCATATTAGTCCGGCGTGCTCGCCTCTCGGCTACGGAGGTCATAAATAAAGAATAAGAACATATTTGTTTCCACTAGTACAATATACCTCAATGTTTTTTCACATCAAAATAATGTTTGACACTACATGACACTGACATGACAGCCGTCTTTAAAATAAATTCTTTTTTATTCTTCATTTATAGCACTAAGGAGTGTTGATATCAACTTCCAAGCAAATCACCCCCAAAATAACTTTCTACCCCCTTTAACCCTGCTAGGGGATGCATTTCAATAAAATACAAAACATGTCTTTCATCAATTCTGTTAAAGAATGTTTATGCAAAATTTGAAGTAGATTGGACCATGGAATCACGCTGTCCCATACAAATTTGCCCCCCGGTTTCACCCACTTTGGGGTTGAATTTCGAATAATCCTTTCTTATCGGAAGCCTACGTCATACAAAAAATACACACTCCAAGTTTCAGGTCTCTACGATCAGCGGCTTAGGCTGTGCGTTGATCCGTCAGGCAGTCATTCAGGACAAAGCATTTAAATGTATAGATTATGACTGAAACAATATGATATATATACATATTTGTAATGTGCTAGCCAAGACCTTTCTTTTGATACCAAACACGTGATGATTATCACAATTTAAGTTTTTTTTTGGTTAAAATCTGACGTTTTAATTCCGTCTGAGACAATTTTGATAAAATTTATACAGCCTATTTTACCCGGGCCATTATTACGAATCTATTGACACCTCGTTCATTAAAATCGGTTCAGTAGTTTAGGCGCTACGGTGGAACATACAAACATACATACATTCATACATACATACATACATACATAGACTGCCAAAATCATTACCCTTCCTTTTGGCTTCGCCGTAGTCGGGTAAAAAAGATACCAATTGTTTAACAATGGACCCGTGCACACATTTGTGCGCGACCCGAGCTTACAGGTTAACCTGTTAATTTGGATATTACATGCTTACCTTACAGCCTAACATTATTAAAATACAATTTGTGTGAACATAAATCACCGCCAGAATTTCTCGCTTCAAAACACTTTTTGACGTATTAAAAATATCCACACAATTACACAGTATAACTTCTATGAAGTCTACTAACAATATGAGTTTTGAGCATAGTTAGTAGATGTGAATTTAATTTCTTTATTTACTTGTCAGAATTATCCATCACCTTGTTCGTTAAGGGAATTTCAGTTACCCATTTTTACCCGATGCCTGCATGAGATACAGTCAACTAACACAACTAATATAACACTTGTTAATTTTTACTGCTACAAATAGGTATGTAACATGACTGCGCGGCATATGATACATATTTCTATTTGGTTTCAGATTTGGCTCGCATTTTACTCCTATAGATTATGCCACGCCTTTGTCTTACATCACCCCTAGATTGAGGAGTCTTCAACAGATTCAAGAGGTAACTACAATAAAAATTTGAAATAAACATACATTCTAACCAACGTGCAACAGATAAAACGTGAAATCAATCTCATGAATATACAACTAAACTATAATCAATATATTTTTTATTCAGTTCCAAACATGGGTCACCAACAACAGAGCAGTATTTGGCACCAGCTACAATTCTATCTATAACAGTGCTGAGTCCACCCGCCAGTCCCTCCAGTGGGCTAACAACGTGCAAAGTGACATGGAGAACTACTTGAATTCCGGTAACGAGATCTACCAAACTACCACGACTTCACCAGTTGTGCCTGTAGCTCCAACAACGGTCACACCACCCCCGTTGGTAGAACCATTGACCCCCGAGTTACCGGTACCAGATTCCGCCAACACTGCGTTCTTGTCAGTGCTTGTCCTTGTTGTGGCAATGGCTGCAAACTTCGTTTTATTATTTGCTTAATGTAACCAGGTCATCGAGCTAAAACAAGCAAGTGCAAGCAGTGCAAGCTGCGAGTCTTAGCATTGATAACGTTATTGGGGTTTTTATGACATGTAACTTACTCATTGTCATGGAGTTTCTCCTTTGTAAGTTGGAAAGTCAAAACTGTAATTAAGTTATTTGGACAAATACATAAAAGCATTTTTAAATCATTGCGATAAAAGCTTGTATGCAAGATCTTCACTTCTGTAATTAGAAATTTAGAGATTAAGAGTAGATGTACACAGTATGTTTATGAATAAGAGTCTGTGGTATAAAAAGTGAAGAAATAAATCTTTAAATATTGAATTGAGTTTTATTCAATGCCACCAATAATAATAGACGATGTGTCAAGAATATGACCTCATCAGATTATAATCTTACATTACATGGGTAGTTGTTTTTTTTTGGAAATAAATACTTAACTAACAAATTAGCGTGAAACTCGAATCGTACCTGAATCAATCAAGCAAGTCAAGTAGGTAAGCTTGCTTATCGTGCCCTTACTTGTATCAGGAATAAAGCAAAGCAGTTTAGCATGGCAGTAGAAATTAATAAACAAGACATCATCACTAGTAGGGTGGACTTGTGAAACCCTCTGCAAACTCGTTTTCTGTTTGTCAGGATCCACTGCCTGACCTTCAATTTTTTTTAATGTAGTACCTCCGCAATGTTTTCATTAATATTTAATTATCAACATTTTTTTGGAACTTTGGAAGTCAGCTAAAATTCCTTTAATGGGCCAAATTACTTCATGTATAGCTCTGACCTAAACCTTTTTATTTCTTTTTACCATTTGATGCAAGAGTATAAGCGCAAATATAGTTCAACACCACTGTAAAAAAGAGTAGTAGGCTATATTTATTTCAAAGTTCCAGCAGTTTGTAACCAAAAAATAACCACCCAGCATTTTGAAGTCAAGTTTTAACAAAACAATATAAAAACTACTACGCAACGTGTTAAATATTGCACTTTTCAACTAACAAAACATTATTATTTTTACATCATCTACATTCCTAGTATTTTATTGTTTACTCATTTGAATTTAATTGGTTTATAGCATTATTTAAGATATGGCTGTACTGTACCTATCGGTGATTAAGGGTTATGCGATAAATTCAAACGATTTAGATTATTGTCATTCAAAACCGAGTTGTCGGTTTTATTGAAGTCTATTATTTCAACGAAAATGTTATCCGAGGTAAGTACTTTTTAAAAAGTATCAGAAACTTGAAATGTTATTTGATAAGTATGCGGCTTAGTTAAAAGACAAAACAGACATAAAAGTATTGTAATTTTTCTACAGACAATTTTCACTATACAGATGGTGACCCTTAAGGGCATGATCCTGGCTGCTGCGTGCTTTGCAGTTCATGCCTTACCCCAAGGTACAGTCTACAGAAAAATAGATTTTGGTGACGAGAAACTACAGCACATAAACAACTTTGATGACACTACTCATCTATCCAGATCTGAAGGGCCTGTCAACCCCTACCGACTACCCACAACGACAAGACCCGAGCACTACAAAATTCAATTGGCAGTTGAAATACCTAGAAATTACTTTTCGGGTGAGGAGGAAATTCAGCTATACGCCACCCGACCAGATGTAAATGAAATTGTCATCCATGCTTACGATTTGAATATCACATCGCTTGAATTAAAGCTGGGGAATACTATAATAAATACCACATTTGACGCTGAGCCAGAATATCAATTCATAAGAGTGCATCTCAGGGACGATACACTCGCATACAGCGAAACTACTACTAGTAAAATTATTTACACTCTGGCCATCAACTTCGAAGCACCACTTAGGACTGACATGACGGGTCTTTATCGAAATTGGTTCAAAAACAACGCCACTACTGATAGCGAGAGGTAGGTACAAAAATCTAAAGCGGCGTGTTGGCGTGATAAACTTCTCTTTTCTTATTACCTATATGGCATTTTACTTTGGAAAACTCGTCTAATATCATGGGCACCCACGACCATACACTATATTCTTAAAAATGGCTGAAACTTTATTTTATACGTTATAGATCTTTGCTCCTTCGTTAACATTTTGCTATGTTCCACAATTTTTTTTGCTGATTTTTTTTTTATAACACAAAATGTACAGATGTGATAGAGAGAGAGAGAGAGAGAGAGAGAGAGAAATATTTTATTAGACACACACAACAATACAAAAGTAGAATACATAAAAAATACAAAAACAATAAAAAGGAAAAGGCAGACAAATAACAACATTAAACAACAAGAACAAGCACAAAAGATTGCATACCATGATCCGCATCGATGTGGTGTCTAATGGGCACCAGCTCAGCATGTGCCGCAGAAAATTGCAGCGCTGATTTTCAGCTGGAGCCCTAGGTGGCCCAGTTCGTAATTACTGCGTGCTCAGTAAACTACATTAAATAACAATAAGTACACTATATACACTGCCTTATTGATGTAATATTTCAGCTGGATGGCATCAACGCAGTTCGGACTAACGTTTGCACGCTTCGCGTTTCCATGCTACGACGAGCCCAGCTTCAAGGCCACATTCAGCATCACCATTAGAAGGCCCGCCTCCTTCTCCAGCTGGACTGGCATGAGGCTCCAGGAAACCCGTAACAGCAGCATTGAGTAAATACTTATAACTTTTCCTAGCGTTTATAGCTTTGAATTTTGTATCGTTCACAACAATTTATAAATGAAATATCAAAAAAGGGTTCTCTGGTTCAACATCGTAATAGTACACAAAAATGATTTTGCCTATAGTGTTTGATTTTGAACAAGAAATCGGTAAAATAAATACTACTTGTATCTTTTTATTTTTGCAGAGGTTTCCAAGACGATGAGTTCCTTATAACACCGATACAGTCTACATACGTTTTGGCTATAATAATTGCAGAGTACAAAAGCCGTGGATTTTCCGATCCAAATGGAAATGTTTTGTTCGAGGTCATTGCTCGACCTGGCGCTATTGAAAATGACCAAGGAGAGTATGCATTTAACGTTGGGCAAGAACTTTTAGCCGAAATGAGTAATTATACAGCTATAGATTTCTACGGCGTCCATCCAAGCGTCAAAATGACACACGCAGCAATTCCGGATTTCTCTTTTGGAGCGATGGAGAACTGGAGACTCCTAACCTACAGGTAACTTTGGTTTATTTGAAACCTTTTTTTTTCATTTAAAAAACATGTTGATGAATAGATCCTTGAAGAAAAAAATATAAAAACCTTAATTTTTACTAAAATATGTTTTAAGAAAATGCAAAAATCTATTATTATGTAAATCTAAATCTTAAGAAAAACCTTCATAAATTTTATAACAAAACAGATATTATTAGTTACATAAAAGTGTTTATCCAGGGAATCTTATCTGATGTACGATGAAAAGCATACAAACAGTCACTTCAGGCAGCTGATCGCTTACATTGTAGCCCATGAAATAAGCCACATGTGGTTTGGTAATCTCGTCACCTGCGAATGGTGGGACACAGTATGGCTTAACGAAGGTTTCGCAAGGTATTTTCAATACTTATTGACTGATTTGGTAAGTAAAATGACTAGAATACTTTTTTTTTCTTTTTTGTTTACTCAATAAAAAACTGTTTTTGTTAACTAGGTTGAACCCAACTTGGGACTTGGGATCCGTTTCATCAACGAACAAGTCCACACTTCATTACTCAGTGATTCAACTAACAATCCTCAACCGTTAACCAATCCAGATGTTGCTAGTCCAGTTGAAATCTTGAATATGTTCTCAACGATTAGTTACAATAAAGGAGCTTCTATAATAAGACAGACGGAGCATCTCTTGGGAAAGAATGTTCACAGAGATGGTTTAAGAAGATATAATTTGATTGACAAGTAATACCTATACAAAATTATAAACCTTTTTCGAGTTATGTGTAAACTCGTGGGTCACTCCCTTCGAGCGTACAATTTCACTTTACTTCTTGAATACACAAAGAAACACCCCTTCATTTACGAGAGACACTGTTAATTGATTTTAGGTCCTTTAATACTGCACAGCCGATCCATCTATTCGAAGCTCTTCAGAACGAATCTGTGGCTACAGGTGCCATTTCTCAGTACGGACCAGAATTTAATGTCATTGATTACTATAAAACTTGGACTGAGCAAGGAGGCCATCCTGTGCTGAACGTTCAAGTAAACCACCAAACTGGGGAAATAAAGATTAATCAGGTAAGTCTGTAAACAAGCAGACAGAAGTTTTGTTGTGTTTATCTGCAAAATAATTTTATTGTAAGTGCTTACATTATTTTTATTTGTTTCAGCGTCGCTTCAATATCAACAGTGGCTACTCCACAGCTACTACTAACTGGATTGTCCCCATTACCTTTGCTTCGGCTAGTAACCCAGACTTTGAAAATACTAAGCCATCTCACATCATCAGAGACGCTGTCACTAACATCAACCGCAACAGTGTTGGTGATGAGTGGGTCATTTTCAACAAGCAGCAAACTGGTACCAATAGTTTATTCGCTAATCGGAATAAACATATTTTTTAATTTTTGACGACTTTACTTTTTGGGCAGGTTACTACAGAGTTAATTACGATGACTACACGTGGAACCTTATTGTCATGGCCTTGAGAGGACCCAACAGAACTCAGATCCATGAATTCAACAGAGCTCAGGTTAATTAATAGTGTACAAATAAACAAAGTCACTTTTGTCGCATTGATTATGTAACTAAAAGCTGCTATACCCACGTATTAGCGTTACTTTATGATGTTATCGTTTTGTACGTAGTACCATGGTGAAAACTTAGTTATGGTCTACTTCTAGTATAAAATCATTCAATTGTTTTCTTTCCGGTTGTTTCTTTCGCGCTAAGTGATAAAACATAAACAAAAGAGGGTTTGCTTATATTTTTTTACCATTTTATCTAGATTGTGAACGATGTATTCCAATTCGCTCGTTCTGGACTTATGACCTACTCAAGGGCATTCAACATTCTCTCTTTTCTCGTACACGAGACGGAGTATACTCCATGGGTCGCCGCCATCACTGGCTTCAACTGGATCAGGAACAGGCTTACTAGCACAACGTATCTTGCTCGTCTTGATGTGAGTAAATACACTTTAAAGGACGCTTTCTTTAAATTTGTCAATATTGAGAGAATGCTCTTTAAATGCTTTATAAAGGTAAAAACCATTTTAGCTCAGCAATGTTAACTTTTATTTCCTTTAGATGCTGATTGCGCAATGGGCTACCACAGCAATGACCCTGCTCACTTACGACCCACGAGAAAACGAATCGTTTATGCAGTCGTACTTGCGGTACCAACTTGCACCTTTCATGTGCAACTTAAACCAAGATAATTGTCGTCAAGTTGCTCTTCAACAGTTCCAAGCCTTGCGCGTCAATGGTACTGAGTACGTATCAACAAATAATGTATTTTATTTCCTACTATAAAATTATTCATAAGAAAACACTGTACACAAGTGTACACCAAATCTTTATTCAGAGTGAATATTTTCTGTACCTCTCACTTTACCACTTTATGATTTTGCACTGAATCTGCTTGAGTAAATAATACGTTTATTTTGTTTCAATTTGTGTTACTTCATGACACGATATTCGAGTTGATTCTATATGAAAATTGGTTTACTTATATGAGATTGAAATAAAGTTGTACCAGGTGACCAAGTTTCCAACCTGGACAGAATTGTTACAGCTGGCCTTTTCTATAATTGATTCCTTCCTAAATGTTTTTGTGTATTTGGAGTGATTGACGGATTAGTTTGATCATCGTAACATTCAGTGCAAATAATATGCTCTAAATTATCATAGGATGTAGTGATGTCAAGAATATGATAAGTAGGTTAAGGGGCAACAAATAATCTCGATTTACAGATTTTCCCAATTCCCGAAATTTTTCCTTATCCAGAGTTCCAGTCGACAGCCGCAACTGGGTATATTGTAACGGCCTTCGTCAAGGCTCCGATGACGACTTTGAATTCCTTTGGACTCGTTTCAAGAACCACAATGTATACTCTGAAAAAATTGTCCTGCTCCAAGTCTTGGGCTGCACTCCTCATGAGGCTTCTCTTATTAAGTAAGTTAAGTGCATATTCTTTCACAAATTGTAGATAGTCAAAAACCCAATAGGCTGTTTTGGCTGTAAAATTTATAAGAGTTAACTGAATTAACCACTGTACTCGGAAATAGCCTAACAGGACAGGTGGTGTGTCATCATGTCTCATAATCCCATTTGCATAAGCAAACAGGTTCATGCTAAAGAAACACCCAAAAATGTAAGCTGCAATTTAAGGTCTACAAGAGATCTCTTTCAAACAACCTTATGTTAAAAACAGTTAAATAAATATTTTAAAATCATCATAAAAATAATAATTAACTCAGGGTGCCCCACTTTTAGTAAAGTGTGACTTGAAAATTTTGTGATTTGGCTTTTAACATTTTTTAACATTAACACATTTTCAATCTAATTTACAGTTTATGTTAAGGAGAAATAAGAATATTATTTTTTTTTTATTGAAAAGTAAAGTATGCTTGAAGATTTTCTTGTAAGTATGTTATTACTAATTTGGATTAAAAGCGACAGACACATATGTCTTGGAAGTCACTTGATCAAAACCGTTAGCCGTTACCAGTCTTTTGAGTTCCGAGGTTTCATTTTTATTAACATAGTTTGTATCTTTTTTAGGCTTCTAGACGCTATTGTCAAGGACAACTTTATCATCCGACCACAAGACTACACAACTGTATTAAGTACCGCTGTGAGCGGCAACGAGGAGAACTATCGGAAAGTCTTTCGCTACATCCAGAGGAACCTTGAGGCAGTTGGAGTTGCGTGAGTATTGTTTAGCGAGGCTGGATAGTTTTTTCACGTTTCTTTGTTCTTTTGTTTCATTGAGGTTACCTAGTTCTCCATTATCAACTTTAACTGACGAGTACGTCTAAGAATTAATATTTTTTTGTCTTTCACTTGCTTTTATAAGAATGTACAATCGTACAACTTGTACGTTTCAATGTCGTTTGTTTCAGGTTTGGCTCCCATTTCACTCCTTTGGATTACGCTACACCTTTGTCTTATATCACACCAAGACTGAAGAATCTTCAAGAAATTCAGGAGGTAGCCACATTTAATATTTTTGTAATAAACTTTTATGACACCCAAAAGATCGCTAAATAAATCGAAAGGGGTAAGCAAAATTATTTTGTTCTCAGTTCCAAACATGGGTCACCAACAACAGAGAAGTGTTTGGCAACAGCTACAATTCTATCTACAACAGTGCGGACACTACTCGACAGACTCTCCAGTGGGCCGCGAACGTGCAAAATGACATGGAGACTTACTTAAATTCCGGTGATGAGATCTACCTAACTACCACGCCCTCATCGATCGTCCCTATAGCACCGACGACAGTTACACCACCGCCATTGGTAGAACCATCCACACCGGAGTTATCAGCGCCAGATTCTGCCAACACAGCATTCTTATCAATGCTTATTATTTTACTCACTGCGGCTGCAAATTTTGCTTTGTGACTTACTGTTTACTACAACTTGTACTACTTGTGGGTTTTACATGTAGTTTCATTCATACATTCACCATTGATAGTAGCTAGCATTTCAAGCGCAGCTGGCTCGTAATACAAAGCATATTGCGGTTTGTAAATACGTTAAAATTACAAGTAAGCCAGCTAATTATCTTATACTGATAATTATCATAACTATTGGTAAGTATGGTAGTACGGGACACAAGTAAAACACAGGCCTGCTGTCAACGCACTCGCGTTTATTATAAAAGGTGTAGGTGGTGTAGGGGCGTGGACGCAGCCACGCTATCATATATGTATAAGCACAAACGTATGCTACACGTACCAATATGTAACAACTATCATTCTATATTCTTAAAAACCTGATTTCTACTACCCAAATCGTTGTTTGGGAGAGATCATTTTTAGCGATGATGAGACCGTCTGATTGTGCACATTATGTTTTTTTTGTAAAAACTTTTAATATATTTTGCGAAACAAAGCGTTTATTAATGTATATACATTCCTTTAACGAAAATATTTTGTTTTAATAAATCCTGATACATTTTGATAAATATTTGTATGTACTCTCTATTTCTACGTTTTGACACGGTTATGTACCGTGAAAGGAGTAAAGCAGCATAAATTTGGTTGCAAGTTGCTGTCAATAGCAAGAACAGCATACATACGTTATTTCAACGGTAAGATAAACGCAACTATTAGTGCCTCATAACAAATTCAAATAATTTATTGGTCCATAACTCTGGTTAATCTGTAAGTCATACAGAATTGGTTGCATGTACATAAATATTATCTCCTCTTCTATTTCTTGTATGTAAGCAAAATAATTAATGACGGAAACTTCTGAAATTGAAAAGAAACAATATTGCTAATAGAATGTTAAGAGCAGCATATAACAAAGAAGAATATGAGCAAAGAATTGTACAGAGGGGTTGATACCTAGTCTCTATCTCGTTACTGACCTTGTAGAGCAGACAAAATCGGAACTGGATGCGAAACGCGATTCTTTAAAGGCTAACAGTAATCTTCAGTAATTTAGTAATCTTTTATAATTAAGTTGACGTTTCCTCACGTGCATGTAGCCAATGCTCGGGCACATTTACTCACAGATTGGGATAATGTAGTCTGCTAATAATTAGTACCGGTATCAGCTGGGAAGTAATAAGAATCTTCCAGCAACGTAGAGCCACATTTCATACAAAATGTAGATTCCATTGTTGGTCCGTGAATTTGTATCAGAACTCGGAAGCCTGGGCTTTTTTCATAAGCACAAGTATTACTTAAAATTTGGTAACAATGTTTAAATAGCATCGTTACTATTTAAAAACAAAACATTAAAAAAAAACGAAAAAAAAAACATTGTGATTAGTGACTTATGTCAAGTCACGTCAAAATAATTATCAAATTATTTTCACAAAATATTTTATAAATCATTTCTTTGAAACTTAAACATTATCTTAAAATTTAAAAAAAACCTTGACTCAAAAAGCAACATATAAAAAGTAAAAAATAATATGTAAACTATTTGTTAACTCTTTGGCCCTTCAACTTTATTACAAAAAAATTTGCCTAGTTATGTTTTGATCCAAGCGTCATCGTGTCGGGGGACCGCTTAAGTAAATAAAATAAATACTAAATAAGTACTAATAAAAAAAGTAAAGGAGGCAGTGACGAAGGTAAAAATAAGACAATTATTATTACCCAGCAACATAAATAAAAATACAAGCGGTCCCCCGACGCGAATGACGCTTGGATCAAAACATAACTAGACAAAATTTCTTGTAATAAAGTTGAAGGGCAAGTTAACAAATAGTTTACATATTATTTTTTACTTTTTATAGGTTGCTTTTTGAGTCAGGGTTTTTTTTAAATTTTATTAGCTTATTACCTGATAATGTTTAAGTTTCAAAGCAATGATTATAAAATATTTAGTGATAATAATTTGATAATTATTTTGCCGTGACTTGACATAAGTCACTAATCACAATGTTTTATTTTTCGTAACCTAAGGTTACCAGCCAGAAGTAAAATATACAGGTTTTAAAAATATATTTAACGAAGCCTTAAACCACGAATTCTATACATAAAACAAAGTAGAATGCAAAAAAAATTATGACTCGAATGACAAATGACTTTTATTTTTGGGTATCAAAAAAAATAACTTATTTTAACCCGCAATGTATAGCGCGCACGCCACAGACTATGCCTGTGTGTGTAAGCGGTCGGCAGGCGAGCGGGTGGCGCGAGAGCACTGCGCACGATTCATTGCCGGCTGTGCCCTTTAAAGGCCTTTCATGAAAGAAACACTGAAAATTTTTATCATGTTTCTTTGTAAAAAAGTTTAGAATTATCAAACAAAAGTCTATTTTGTGAAAATCATTGAAAAAAAATTGTAACTTTGACTGTCAATAACTCTGTAACCCGTCATTTCCCAGGTATAGTGTAAAAGAAAAAAAATATCGTAATAATACGTAGAATATGTGGTATTCGGCTTGGTTAAGTCTTTTTTTAAACCCGATATACTTAAAACGTGTATTATGTGCCATCCAGTGTTTTCCGCCGGCATCATAGGTTTAACTTGCCAAATTGAATAATAAGTTAAACAAAGCGTACATCTTTATTTCACAGGCTTACCCTACCCATTGACTTTTAAGATTGAAGGCTGGCTTGTGTACAAAGTGAAAAATCATAAAAGTCCTTTTAAATTGATTTTACAATGCAGAAATGTTCGTTCCCATATTCTGATAAATGTTGATTATTGAAAAAATAAGAGATGAATTTTGGTAATTTTCAAATGTGTTTTGATTCGTAAGCGAGTTTCAACAAAGTCCTTTGGAGCAAAAATTGTTCCTTGTTTATAGACCTCGTTTTCTTATGATTTAATTACAATTATACAGTTTCCAGATTTTCTCTATACTTGTGGTACAGGATGATGCTATTTGCCAAATTTCATAGTTCTAGGACAACGGGAAATACCCTATACATTTTAATTCCTTTGAGAGTGTCGAAATATGCGTTTTTTGCAACATACATGGTCCCATCTTTTTTTCGGGTTAACTTACAGGTTTGATTTTTTCACAGCTTCAAGAGACCATAGGCTTGAGTATATCATTTAAATTTTTAACTCGATACCTGCACGCCTTGTGGCACTAAAAGGTCTTGACATACATGTTTGATGGCGTATCTTTTTTTTAAGTTTACCTACTTAGAATTTTTTCACAGCTTCTAGAGACCGTAGGCTTGAGTATATCATTTAAATTTTAACTCGATACCTGCACGCCTTCCGGCACTTAATGGTCTCGACAGACACGACGGACGGACGGACAACAAAGTGATCTTATAAGGGTTCCGTTTTTCCCTTTTGAGGTACGGAACCCTAAAAAACTGTGTAAGAATTATTAAAAGTTTTATAAAATGGAAATCCAATGTTGGCTGTATGATAAGTATTTAAGAAATATGTAAAACTAAATTTTTGAGAGCTATGGATTTTGTTGTAGTAATAAAATAAAAATAAAAAAATCTTTTCGATTTTGCCACAACGCGTCATAGGCGTCTTGGTAAACATAGAAACGTGTGGATATTTCACAGAAACCACAGGGTGTTGTAAATTTTTATCCACTAGTTTAGTGTTTAAGTTTTTGAGCCTAGCATGTATTTTATATGAGGAGGAAAGTAGGTCAGAGGTTTAAAAAAAAAACTTTGGTACATAAAAATGTAAAAAATAATTTACTATTGCAAATTATTACACAATAAGTATACAACTATAGCTAATGATCTCCATGATAAGATATTAGTCCCAGATGCATGCGCGATTAAAACGTCATAGGTTTCAATAATGTGCAAACACTGAATATATGTCTCTTGTTGACTTATTTTGTCCACCATGCACTTTCATTTTAACCGGGATTTCAATTAACCTTAGTAATACAAAAGGATGACGTAGATAAGGCACTTGTAATTTTATAAAAGGGAGGGCCACAAACCGCACTCATAGAAACGGCCGCAGTTTGCATCTCTGAGATGCACTTTATTATTTTACCAAACGAAGTTTGCGGCCACGGCAAGAGCGATGACTAGCGCTGACAAGACTGATGTGCTGGCGGAATCTGGCACTGGCAGCTCAGGAGACAATGGCTCCACCAACGGCGGCGGTGTGACAGTAGATGGTACGACGGGGACCACTGGTGCGGGTGTAGTGGTCTGGTACACCTCGCTACCAGTGTTCAAGTAGCTCTCCATGTCACCTTGCACCTCACCAGCCCACAAAAGTGATTGTCGGGTAGCCTCAGCACTGTTGTAGATTGAGTTATAGCTGTTACCGAGAGTTTCTCTGTTGTTGGTTGCCCATGTTTGGAACTGCGAATCAAAATGTAGTCATAAGCTTTTACGCTCCAAATAATAATCGAAAATAAGGTAACCGAGTTGTATCATCAACCGAATCTCTTTGAAAAATTGATAAGTTACCTCTTCATTAACTAGTCATAATAAGCAATACAAAAATTGTTAAAAACACTCGACTTTCATCACCACCAATCTTTTATACACAGCTGATATAAGAATTATGTTCAATTAAAAGTTTGCGTGTGTTTTACCTCTTCAATTTGTTGGACTGTCCTCAATCTAGGTATGATGTAAGACAAAGGCGTAGCATAATTGGTAGGGTTCAAAAGCGTGCCAAATCTGAAACAAACATTATATTCTGATTCTGACACGTGTATATATATAGCTAGCCACATTTTATCAAATTTTGGACTTGACCTTACAAATGTGTAGGATTTGACCGTGTGGTAGTCGCACGCGGACCATTTGACCAGATGGTCGACAATCGATGGTCGACAATGGAATAAAAGAGATGGTATGAAGATAAGATTCAACACTCACGCAGCACCAACACGCTGAAGGTTCGCCTGGATGAACCTGAAGACAATCTGAGTGTTCCCCTCGTTGCCACTGACGGCAACGCTGAACGTATTTGCGTAGTCCTGGCGGCGGATCACAAAGTTTACGTCGACCAACGCATCTAGAAGCCTGGAGAAAATAAATACATTGTAGGTACAAAAAAGTGCTAGAAGATTCAAAATAAAAGAAAAGATACCGACACCTTCGTTATTAATGTGAATATAAATATTATTTTGTTCTAAATATTTTTAATGTAGAGTTTTTAACTTTTATGTCAATTCGTAAAGTAAATGTGACTTCGCATGACATTCAAGATGCCGCGGCTTGTACGGACAACAGCACGTCGACCTACCACAAGATGTCAAATTTTCTTATTTAAAAATGAACTCTATATGTCAGGCTTAAAGTTGAAAATCTATTGGAGAATTTTTGACTTTTGGGGTAGGTCGACGTGCTGTTGACTGTACATTGTAATTTTTTTGTTTAAATTTGCAGTTACCGGAAAAAAATCTATAAGAAGCTAATAAAAACTTTAACAAGAAAAAAATCTGAGCATACTGTAGCACTTGACGGCTAATTTTTCCCCTTTTGGTACGGCAAGTGATACGTGAGAGGTTAATGCCAAAAGCATGCTCTACCAGTCAAACATGGTATACTATTATAAAATAGTAGTTTGTTTCATCATAGTATCATACTACAGGCATAGTAGAATCAGAAAAGTAGGTCGACTTCATACATGCGCACCGAGCCCGGTTTGTTTATGAGCGTGCCCGTGCGTATGCGCCGTCGCACGCACACACTGACAAAATTTATCGGTGATAATGGTGCGCCAGTCGTGGCTGCTACGCCGTACGTAATATCCGCGCGCGGTCGCGAGGTAATAGTTTGTAGGTTCGTAAAGATGGCAAACAATTCGAGTAGAAAATATTGCAGTGTTTATGGATGTCTCAATAGCAGATTGTCAAATCCGGAATTGTCTTTCGTCACATTACCTAGCGAACCAGAACGGTGAGTAATCTAATCTACATACTTGCCTGGTATGCAATGAGACGTGGGTTCGGATCCCACCTGAGGCGGGTAATTAATTTTTTCAACGGTTATATATTTAATTTATCTCACCTGTTAAGCGAAGCCTCATGAGGTGTGCATCCCAATGTCTGGAGCAACAATATCTTCTCGGTGTACACGTTGTGGGTCAAGTAACGGTTCCAAAGGTAGTCAAAGTCTTCCACCGTACCTTGACGGAGGGCGTTGCAGTACACCCAGTTACGGCTATCTACTGGCACTCTATTAAAAAAAACATATTTTATTAGCTTTCTGGCATTATACTGCAACGAGTAAGTAGGTTAAAATCGTCTGCTCAGAATTGTTTGTAAGTTACAAGTGTAGCTAAAGTGTGTTAAAATTGTCAAAATCACAAGGCAATTTTTAAAATTCTACTCGATAGGGGTCTTCATCATCATCATCATCACCAGCCTATATCAGTCCACTGCTGGACACAAGCCTCTCCAAAAGGAGGATTTTGCCATAATCGCAACGCTTGGCAGGCGGGTTGGCGATCGCAGTTTGGCCAATGGTGGAGAGGAGACGCTGCTGCCCGTCTTCTCTTCTGCGGTTCTCCTGTAGTCGCCTCTTACGACACCCATAGGAAGAGAAGGAGTGGTGCAATTCTTTTAACGTGCCGGCACCACACTACCCGATACTGTCATGACGACACGATAGGGATAAGGTTATATAAACTTAACATTGGCAAACGTGGAAACATGGTTTGACCTTTACACAAAGAAGAAGTTCAGTTTAACAGCAATACATTGTAGTATGTTTCGTTTAATAACAAAATTAAGTTAAACAGTGGCTTGTTGAAATGAACACAATACAATTCTGAGATGCCTTTAAAACGTTGACTTAAAGTTAATTTAACATGTGAATGTGATACGTACTCTGTACTGTTTATGGGATTTCTTAAATCTTGGAGCTGTTGAACGGCGGATTGGCGGCATGCATTTTGGTTCAAGTTACACATAAAAGGTGCAAGTTGGAACCGCAGATACGACCGCATAAATGATTCGTTTGGAATCGGATCGTAAGTGAGCTCACCCATTGCTCTTGATGCCCACTGTGCCATCAGCGCCTAAAAAGTAAGCGTTGCTAAACTCAAACAGTCTTATTCAGAGTGCATTCACTACTCCAGACTAAGGTTAAACCACAGATTTTCATACGTTAAAACAATGGTTTAACCTTAGTCCCGGAATAGCAAATGCACTATGAATAGGACAGAAACTGGTTACAAATACCAATTAAGTATGCCTATATACGTCCTGCTGCAGGGCACGGGTCACACCTCAACTATGAGGTGGTTTGGGCCATACTCCACTACGCGGGCCCAGTGCGGATTGGTGGAGGAGTATTGTAAGGCCAGTGACTAAACCTTACTGACAGATAATCAATCAGTAACAATGCGTAAACATCATAACCATATTGTGGAACTTTTTATTGCTCACAACTTGCGTGTTTTATTAAAATGAAAACGTTTAACAATATTTCCATAGTTCCAGCAGAACGTTTATGGAAAAAAAATAAAAAAATAATCATATTTTAGAGATAGTCAAGCATTACATTGTTAGCTAAACTATTATTGCACTGATGTTGCTGGAACTAAGAGATCAGCTTATAATGCAAGTACAGATTATATTTAGACTTTTATACTTGCCTCAAGACGAGGTAGATACGAGCTGTTAACAAGTCTGCTCCTTATCCAGTTGAAGCCAGTGATGGCGGCGATCCATGGAGTGTACTCCGTCTCTTCCTCGAGGAACGAAAGTATGTTGAAAGCTCTCGAGTAGGTCATGAGTCCAGAACGAGCAAATTGGAAGACGTCGTTTACAATCTAAAAAAGTTACTAGTAAACAATTTCAAAGTAGTTATAGCGAGCAACTGCCTTGATTTTACATGAGAAACACGTCTCTAATATAATCGTTAGCAAATATAAGGTAAATAGAAATATAATTTAACAAAGAATTGCCAGAGAGATGAAATTGAGTAAGCAAGAAGTAATGCTCTTTTTCCTGACTACTCTTCTAATAGGTGAGTTTTCTAATTGGTAAATTTGGGTTATAAGACATGAAGTATGTTTTGAAGTTTTTTTATTACTGAGTTTTTAGGGACTAAATAGTTTCTTTATTAACAAACCTGAGCTCTGTTGTATTCGTGGATCTGAGTTCTATTGGGTCCTCTCAAAGCCATGACAATAAGGTTCCATGTGTAGTCGTCGTAATTCACTCTGTAGAAACCTGTCCAACAAAGTATACAAAGTCAGAAACAGAAATAGTGATAGAATTTTTTTTTTACTATAATGATTATTTTTAGTACCAGTTTGTTGCTTGTTGAAGATAACCCATTCATCACCGATACTACTGCGGTTGATCTTAGTGATGGTTTCTCTGATGATGTGAGATGGCTTAGTATTTTCAAAATCTGGGTTACTGGCCGTAGCAAAGGTGATGGGGACAATCCAGTTAGTAGTAGCCGTGCTATAACCACTGTTGATGTTGAAGCGACGCTAAAAAAATACAATAGTATGAAACTGTATTCATCGTTACCATTAAATATTTATAAAGAAACTAAAGCCATCAAAAACGTAACTTGTAAAAAAAACAAGTCTCGCAACTCAGTTCTTCTACTGTGAAAAGTTGTGAGATCCTTGTTATACCAAGTCGGTTAATTTATTCAGTCCCTACACAAGGGACCTTCTGTCTTAAGTTTATAAAGAAACTAATCGATTTACCTGGTATATAGTCATTTCACCAGTTTGATGGTTAACTTCAACGTTAAGTACTGGGTGACCTCCTTGTTCGGTCCATGTTTTATAATATTCAATTACATTAAAATCTGGTCCGTACTCAGAAATTGCACCAGCAGTCACTGCCGCATTTTGAAGAGCTTGGAAAAGATGAATGGGCTCCGCAATATCGAAGGCCCTTAAAAAAACATGAGAATTAATTGATAAGGTTCTGCCACCTAGGTCAAGCTAATCCTACCATAACTTTAAAATATAAATTACCATAGTCTTAGAAAAACATAACTCAGTGTTAATCTGTTAAGTTTTATTCAATACACTGGGTGTTAGTTACACGACTAAAATATAAGGAACAACCTTTCTTTTTTCGAATTAACTATTGGTTCAATAGTAAAAAACATTTCTTTAATGAGTAAAACTAACTTTAAAACTCAAGTGTCTCATAAGTTTAAGTAAAAAACTTTAACAAATTAAAAAGTTTTACCTTTCAACTAAATAGTTCCTTAAACCCTCTCTGTGAACATTAAATCCCAAGAGATGCTCAGTCTGCCTTATGATTGCAGCTCCTTTATTGTAACTGATCGTAGAAAACATGGCACTGACTGACGATGGAGAACCGACCCCAGGATTGGTCAATGGTTGAGGGTTGTTAGACGAGTCAGAGAGCAACGAAGTGTGGACTTGTTCGTTGATGAACCGAATCCCAAGGCCCAAGTGCGGTTCAACCTAGTTTGAGTAAAACCAAAAATGTATAATGTTAAACAACCGATTTAGGTCCGTTAGCTAGGGCAAGGCGGACAGCAGCCAGGGAAGCAACCCAGGTTGCACTCATTGTTCTCTAGAAAATAAGTCTCGGAGAGCTCAAAATTCATATCATGCCACAAGCTTTTAGCTACGATGCTGATGCCCGTCACATCTAATAAATAACCAAAAAGTTGTAATTTGTTACATACCCAATCAGTCAAGAAGTACTGGTAATATCTGGCGAAACCTTCGTTTAGCCACAACGTATCCCACCATTCACAAGTGACGAGATTCCCAAACCACATGTGCGCTATTTCGTGAGATAAGATGTAAGCAATCAATTGTTTGTATTGGCTGTTTGAATGGTTTTCGTCGTACATCAGATAAGCTTCCCTGTTTGAAAACATACATTTTATCTGGTGGTTAAGAATTAAAAATAAACTTATAACTATTGACTGCAATTAGGAGAGAGAAGGATTAATTAAGTAATAATCACGCATATGGAAACCAAATCGCGGAGTATTAGACAATTTAACTGAAATATAATTAAATAGAAAATAGAAATAGAAAATGATTTATTAGACACATACAGAATACAAAAGAATTACTTAACAGGATTTAAAATAAAAATGTGTCAAAAAGGCCCCCGCTCATCATAGCCAGGGACGTATAACGACGCTGATTTTCAGCAGGAACCCTGATGACGGTAGGCTCAAATAAAATTTATTTATTTAATTTACACGTATTATCGTATAATCATATGGAAATAGTTTTAAAAGGATATAAAAATACCTGTAAGTCAAAAGGCCCCAGTTTTCCATAGCTCCTGCAGAGAAATCTGGAATTGCCGCTTGTGTCATCTTGACATGAGGGTGGACGCCATAGAAGTCCATGGCAGTGTGATCGCTCATTTCGGTTAACAGATCTTGGCCAACGTAGAAAGCGTAATCTGATTGGTTGTTAGCTATAGCGCCGGGTCGAGCGATGACTTCGTACACTACATCTCCGTTACTATCAGTTACTGATTGACTTTGGTACTCGGCGACCAATATAGCCAGAAGATATGTGGACTGTACCGGCGTTATAAAGTAGACATCTTCTACATAACCTCTGCAAAGAAAAAGATTTTATTTTTTTCAAATTGGGTTAATTGATTACGGGAAACATCGAAATCCCAATGAAAATTCGATTTCACATACAAATATTCAAAACGATCTGTTAAGATGCATAATCATATCAGGAAGAACTTTGACGTGAAAATAAACGACTTTATTGTGGCAGAGGCACGGTCGTAATTTGTCTTGATGTCAACTCAGAAAAGGTCTTGGAAGGCGCCGTTTGAAAAATGTACACTCTGGATCAAATCAAATCAAATCATATAATGCAGTACATAATTTTTATCTTATTTTATTAATAAGTGGTAAACAATTTACTAATTCAAATTAATATTAATTCCTTGCTTAGAGACCATGGCAATTAGTGTGTGTTCTCTGGTCTTTATTTATTTAATTAACTAAATACAATGTAATACGCGTCTGTAAAGTTGCACCTCTGTATCTACAATTATACATTATAATTTGGCAAATCAATATATTTCTATACTTACGTGATTCTGGTGCTGGGTCTAAACGTCTCACGCTTCATGCCAGTCCAACTGGTATAATTTTGGGGTCTTCCAATAACGATGCTGAAGGTGGCCTTGAAGCTGGGCTCATCGTAACAAGGGAACGCGTAGCGTGCGGACGTAGCTTGGAACTGAGTTGAAGCCATCCAACTAAAACCATTATTAACACTTTGTTAGCTAAAAACATTGAGATTTCATGTGGGTGAACTTTGACTTTACAGCACAGTTCCAAGTGCTATGCTTACGCAAAAAGCAAAGTATTATATCCATTTAGATTTAACAAATCGGTCTAAGATGATTTGATGTGATAACGATGAAACCACTGACATTAAACAATAATTGAACCTTACCTCACTTCATCATCCGTGGGATTATTTCTGAACCAACTCTCGTAAATACCGTACATGTCTGTCCGTAACGGGGCTTCGAAGGTGAATCTGAGAGTATAAATGATTTTATCGGAACCAGTCCCATTAAATGCGAGGGTACCGTCTATGAGCTGCACTCTTAAGAAATGGTATTCAGGCTGTTCCACAAGTCTGACAGGTATTTCGCTGTTTCCTAACCGCAGTTCGTACGACGTAATGTTTAGTTGGTTAGATTGGACGACGATTTCGTTAATCCCTGGTTGAGTGGAATAAATTTGGATATCCACTTCTCCCGAAAAGACGCGTTCAGGAAATTGAACTGTCCATACAATGTCGTAATGTTCGGGTTTTGTCGTAATAGGTAGTCGGTAGGGGCTGACAGGCCCCTCAGATCTGGAAAGCTGGGTGAATTCATCAAAAGCGTCCATATTCTCGAAGGCTTCTCCCTCTAGTTTCTCGTCACCGAAAATGGTATTCCTGTATGGACGGGGATTTTGGGGGAATGCGTTTGCAGCAAGACATGCCGCAGCCAGGATTATGATGTGAAGGGTCGCCATCTGTAATAAAAAAATACAACTGCAAAAATCTCACAATGGTTTCCTCTTACTAGCTATTGTATTTTTCTGTGAGTGTAACTGGTGTATATTAAATATTTTTTATTGAGTTCATGTTACAGTTACATGATATTTCGCAACATACCGAATTTCATCTTCGTAAATAACTTTTTAGAAATAAACATAACAAAAACCATGTTTAATAGACCTAGGTTACAAACAGGCAATACATTCAATGTGAACATTCTTTGTATCTCGCTTTTGACGTCTAAAAATCCTTAGGGTCAGATTCAGACTCAGACTTAGCTTGTCAGATTACATTCGCACGACAGTCATTGCAATGCTGAAAAATGTTCAAACGACGCGCAATTTCGCCTACCAGCCTGCCAGAAGCCGTACTTTTAAAGCATTCAAATTCCTATTCACAAGTTATACGAATTCATAAAAATCGCATCCTAACTCCTAAGAAATAGTATAGGATTCTTAGGATTTCATATGTTAATTTTGATTCAAACGCTTCAAAAATAAAAAACAGATCACTTTTTGTGTGCGGTTCAAGACAAGAACACATTAATATCTACCTATCTATAAATCAACACATTTATAATTAATTCTTATTACCTACCTAAGCTAAGTCGGTAAGATATTAAGTCGGTATTATCATTGATTTTGCTATCAAACTTGCCAAGTAAATAACATTTAATAAATTTTGCTCTCGCTGATTTCGATTTATCGTTTCTTTTATTCAAATGTGATACCGCATCGATGTCTTTGTTGGGGCATAAACGGTTTAAGTACAGCAACATTCCAAAGAATAAAACGTACATATGCTCGAAGAATGAAACCCTCTTTTGGCAGTCGGGTAGTAAAAAGCAAAAAATGATGTTTTCATAATTTAGCCATACATGGTTCATGTCGTTATTTGATTTCAGTATTGATAAATTATCATGGCCTTGGGTTATTATCTTTAAATTTATTACTTCAACGAAATCATAATCATTAAAATGTTTATCATTATCTACGGTTAAATCGATCAATAAACTAATGTAGTCAAAAAGTTCCTACCTACAAAATTTTAATTCCAATCGAATGTTACGTGTGGAATAGTTTAATGTATTTTGTCCCAATTCACATTTTTATTATTTTCGTCTACATCAAGTCAATCTGTCCTTAAGAAATTCGGGACATGTTTTTATTCATACAGAGGGTGGACCACAACGAACGACTGTCTTTGTAAAATCTTTGTGTTTCTTTCTTCAAGAAATAATCTAAATGAACTAAGTATATAATAATATGTCAAATTTTATCCTATTCAAGTTTTAGATAGTTTAATAAAACGCAATAATTAATTAATTTTAATCCTCTAAATTCTAAATGGTCGGTATCACTAATATAACACAATTTAATCGTAGTAAGGATAGACACAAGAACAAGATGAAAAATAGGTTATTAAGTTATATTAAAATAACAGTAAATTTGTGGCCCTCCCTTTATGTAGGATTAAACTAAATCGATCAGAAGGTCCAATCACAGTTCAACCAGTGTTTTTTGGCGTGCTTAATACAATTCGGCACAAAATGTCTAATTAACCCTAAAAGTAAGTCTTATAATGATCTCTGGCGCACTGGTAGTAAAAACTTAAATAAAATAATTGTAAATGGGAAATTGGACATTTACCACACCTCTTTTAATGCAAAAGCCAGAAATTAAGCGAGCGCTTTAAAAAAGGTATATTTATTTAGTAATCTTTATGTTCTACTTGTGTTTTTTTTATTTCTTAGCTCGTTCTTATTTGTCTACACATATAAGTCCGTAATATTTAACTGTTGCCAATAATTTTGTTACGATTACTAATATGTAAATTCTGGATTTAATAAACTAACTAATATGTAAAGGCTTGCAGAGATATGTATAAAATAAACATTATGTCATTTGTTTAGTGTAACCACACTTGCACTGCACTGAGCATTAGGACGCAGCGCGGTGCGGTAAAATTCCAAATATCCGATCAGTAATGCATAACATAGGTACATACGTTATATAATTTTTTTAAATACCTTTTTTTCTATTGCGTATCGCTTCCTGGGCTAAGGGGATATGACGTGGGCTAGGCGCACTTGGACGAAGGGGAAACTACCAGGTATACAAATTTCAGCGATAAGCTGTGTCGCGTAGGGATGATAGCGCAAATGCGGTAGGACCTTTAAACTTCAATGCAAATGCAGTAGAACCTTTAAACTTTAACTTACCTTGAGCTCCCGACACCAGATGATTCCAACGCGACCAACCTACCGCGACTGGATTAGAATAATCTAAATTATTAAAATATATCGCATTACCACTAATCAGTGATACTATATCGCTGCATTATCTAAGAATATCATTGATATCAATCGAATTCGGCAATTTATCAATAGGTATTTCTGCCTAATGCCGTAATAACCCAAATTGAATGCCGACTATTTCTTTATCGTCGATATTTTGTCAGTCATCGTACATGATGGGCTTAAGTATCGGCTGTAGTTCAGTGCAACTCAAAACTCTGGCTTTATGAGCCCATTATCCTCGAGCTAGAGCTAGCTAGAGTTTTTAGAATTTATACCCACTTTGAGGTACTCGTAGCTCAGTAGCGGCAGCGCTTTGATATCGATTACAAAAGCTAAGCAACCAACGCCGTGGTTGTGAGTGGATGGGTGACCATTCCGACCATTTTTGATGACATTAATCACGAGCTTCTCCGTGCTTCGGAAGGCACGTTAAAAATTAGTCTCGGCTGCTATCGCTTGAAATTTATTGTAAAGCCGAGTCAGAGGCCTTATAGCGGCTTGATTACATCTGACAGTAAGGTTTAGTCACTGGCCTTACAACACCCCTCCACCGCACCGCACTGGGCTCGCGTGGTGGAGTATGGCCCAAACCACTTCAAAATTGAGGTGAGGCCTGTGCCCTGCAGTGGGACGTTAATAGGCATACTTTACTTTACTTTATACCCACTTTCTCTGCGGTAAAGGGAAACCCGCACGATGGAATAACGAACCTAGAGAAGGTTGCGAGCTGCTGCTGGTTTTTCATTTTACCTTTTTTTTAAATAAATATTGGACAAAATCACATAAATTGCTCTGATCCTAAGGTAAGTTGCTAAAGCACTTGTGTTATAGAAACCAGAAACAACGACGGTACCACAACACCCAGACCCGAGCCAATATAGAAAAGTTCGTTTTCTACATTGACCCGACCGGGGATCGAGCCCGAAACCTCAGAGATGGCGGCGTCATTTAAAGTCCGGCGTGCTTGCCTCTCGGCGACGGAGGTCGTCTTTTATACGCATAAAATGCTTCATCTGAACATAATTACATAGGTGTTGGACAATACATACATTCTAAAGTAAGTAGCTAAAGTATTTGTGCTAAAGAAATCATAAACAACGATAGGTACATAAATAACTGAACACCCACACCCGAGACAATATAGAAAAGTTCGTTTCCCACATGGACCCGACCGGGAATCGAACCCAGAGCCACGCCTCTCTTCTAAGGAGGTCGTAAACGGTCTTAGCGCTCATAATAAGTAGGCTTACCGCATCGTGGTCTAGTGGGGGTCCACTATCCCCTTGTCCCGAATTGCGCTAAAGGTATTATTAGCATACGAATCCGTATAAATGCAGTAGGTAGGTAAAAACAAACACATTTTGTGTGATATTAGTGACTATTATATTCGGTCGGTTTTGCGCTGACAGTGCTTTTTACGCAACTTATGTACGGGTGTCCTATGTAGTTTCGAATGCCGCTGCTGCGACAAACGCTGTTGCGAATTTTTTTCCCACTGCTCCGAAAGCTTCGAAAGCTTATGAACTCGAATTATGTAGTCGCGAACTCATACGCTCGAATGCTTGTGACTTCGATGTATTGAGTCATAATATGTATAAAAAATAATCATATTGTAATTAAAAACAACATATTCGGTAATCAGTATTTATTACTACTAGCAATTCATAGTAGAAATAGAAAGAAGATGACCGGTAAACCGGTAAATTACGCAAGATAGTCCAAAACCTCACCACGTATTACCATGGACTAAAAACCATCACGTGATTGTGGACGACCCCATACATCGTGACATTTGCCAAAACTACGGAACTTCCGTGTTGTGGTAAAGGTACCGTATACAGGGTTATTTGAAAAAAATCAACCTCGCACAGGTAGATAGCTAACATCATAAAAATAACGACATTTGTTATACGAGTTTTATCATAACTCAATACATTAATTAAAAATAATTTTCCAAGCTTTTATTGTACTGTCGTCACATTTGTAAGTCTATGTTCCATTTACTATGAAAAGGCGGCGCACGCGCGCGCGCGTTGCGATGCGCATTAGACATAAGAACATTCAGTCGCAAAATTAAATTGATATTCATTTTTGTATGAAAGTAAAATATGTCAAATTATCAAAAGTAGTAAAACAAATATTGTTGTTTATGATGTTAGCTATCTAGTCGTGCGAGGTTGTTGATATTTTTCAAATAACCCTGTATAGCCAGTGAAAGATTTCATTAAGATTTACGTATTTAAAAAAAGGTTATAGTTTTTAACATCAGCAGTTTGCAACAGCACAGAAGTTAGTGGAGTAATAAAAAAACACAGATTTATAAACATACTCCATTTATTGGGAAAATTGTTATAAATATCATAAATATGACATTAAGATTTATTTATTCAATACATTAAAGATTTACGTAAGTATGTACATAATTTTACTAATGAAATGACAATCATTAAATGAAATATTATCGACTTCATTCATTTCGAAACTAATGCATTGTTTACTTAATTACTATTGTATTATTTCGTATAAAAAAAGTTTGTACTAAAATAATGAAAACTTGTACTTATTTGAAAGTACGTAATCAGCTACAATTTTAAAGCAAATTTTACTATGGGGCCAATCCCGAAATCGCTAGACATTAAATACTTTCCATTCTCTGTTTTCACCTCGAAATTATAAAATATATAGAACATCTGAATACTAAGTTGTAGGTAAGCCAGCAGCTGATTACGTATATGTACTCTGTATTAGCACTAATTAACTAGCAAACTTTTACGGGAAGATACTACTACTACTCAAAAAACTTTCTTAAGGCCATAAATTTCAATTTTTTTTAACTTGAAAAATCTACACTGTTATAGATTTAGATGTTCATATACGCCTTTGTTAAAGCTGTTCTTTTTAAACAGTAAAATCACTTTTATAAAGTAGTTTAACTATTAGGTAATCAAATATTTTTATGATACAAATATACCACTTCAATGTTGATGCAAAAATGCAAAGACAATTTCTTTACCTAACCATGGGATTGAAAGCCTGATAAATATTAAAACATTAATAACAATAAAACACTCATTAGGTGGTTAAAACCTTAATTTGATCTAGAGTTCTTAATTAGGCTTAATAATAACATCTACTTATGTTCTAAATTCATTTATTTACTCTTGGTGTTTTAAATACCTATAAATTTTAGCTATTTGAGTGAACACAAAATCATTGCAACAGTTTGTCATGGATTGATATTTTGTAAACTAGCGACCAGGGGCGTGCAATGCATATAGGCAATTAGGCAGTGCCTACCTAACAAATGAAAAGTGGTAAGCAGTAGGTACTTACAATGTGTGTAATTGATGAAAACCACAGATATTCCACAAAAACAAACGACCACAAAACATCTCTGCTTAGCCTTATGGTCGACTGGTAGAGAATGCCTCGTTGCATTAGGTCCACCTATTGTATGACTTTTTCTTCTGAAATCTGTGCAATAAAGTCTAAATAAATAATTAAATTTTCATCAATAAAACACATTAGTAAGTATCTACTGCCTACCTCGTAATAAACCAATGCCCGCCACTGCTAACGACACACACTGGCTTCGATAGTTGTCGTCAATACTATATTAAACCTAAAACCATGTTCAATAGGTTTCAAAATAGCTTGAATCGTATTAAAATGCGTCAATTATCTTAATGTTAGCGGTGGTTAGACTAATTTTATTAACAAAACTGCCTTGTTATAAAAAGTCTACATCTAATCTCTAATATTTGCTCGACGAACAATGACAGCATTACCAATCCTATACAGAGGGTGATATTAATAACAACTTTGTACAGGTAATGGTTGAGAGACATAGTTTTACAGGTTTTTTACTATTATAACTTTTTTTAACTAAGATTCAAATGGTGGTCTCGAGAAAAAAGTAAACCGGTATATTAGTCTAAGACTAAATAGTTTATTTTGCAATACATCTTACACGTCAGGTTGGCTGTGTTCGGCCCCAAAATACCCAATAACACATGATCCCACATATTTTTTTTACTTTGTTAAGTTAATTATTTTACTTTTATTATTTTTTTGGTAACTTTAGGTAAGCCTTAAACAAATATGTTATATAAATAAATCGATCGCATTTATTCCCATTCAAGTGTGCACCTATCCGTCATGCAACGCAAAAGTTTAAATAAGATTATTGTTTTTTTTAGGAATTAGATTAGATGAATAAAATGTTTAATTAGTCGTGTGTGCATATTGCGGGCGATTGCGAGATTAGACCGAATAACTTACGACTATGCTATGACTTTGGTATCTATTTCGCTTTTAACACTGAATTATTCCAGTTTATTGACTAGGAGCTACTTCGGGATCATCGAGCAATAAATGACCAATTAATATATTAATACACGCACACAAATAGGCATGGTCGTAAAAATATGGAATTTACTTAACTTATAATGAGTAATTCTGTTGCTCAAATAAAACATATCTTTTTAATGGCACAAGCCATGTGGCATAAGTTACGTTAAGTATAATTGTTTAATAAAATTTTAAGACAAAACTTTTCTTTGATAAATTTTTTGTCTACTTTGCACTAACGGTCCCTAGAAACATGTTTTAATTGAGCATCAAAACCACCATTTTAAAGAAATTCAATTAACAAGATAATGACCATACCCAAAATTATGACCTGTATACCTCTAACTATATGTTAGATTCGTTCTCCGACAGATATTTTTTCCCAAACGTTGAATATTTGCAGCAGCTTGTCCACCGAAAGCATCCCAGAAATATTCACAAAGATTCTCAGAAGCGAGTGTGTTCAATCAAATTCTATGGAGGTTGGCTACCTCGTCACCAGGTCTTAGTGTCCTGGTCAACTGCCAGTAGCCAGTCGACAATGACCTGGTAATAACTTTCCATCCACTGGACGTTGGCTGCTGTACTTTCTAACACCTGATTGACTGGACGACCGAGCTCTGTGCAGGATTCCGATATGAATCTCTTGAGCTGTGGAAAATAAGATGAGTTTTGAAACATTTTCCGAATAGAGTCAATGATTGACGATCGTCTATTAGACTAGACGACCAGCTGGTGTAGTGGTTCGCGCTCCGGATAAAAAAGCAAGGTGGGTGCAGGTTCGAATCTTGCATAGTACACTATGTTTGATGAACACGATGATCGGTACCTATGTCATGGATGTTTGTTAACGTATTTGAGTATGTCTATCAATCATCTAGTCGCTATCTATACTAATATTATAAAGAGGAAAGATTTGTACCTATTTTTGTATGTTTGTATGTTTGTAATGAATAGGCTCAAAAAGTACTGGGCCGATTTAAAAAAATATTTCACCAATAGAATGCTACATTCTTCCAATTTGACATAAGCTACATTTCATTTTGAAAAAAAATAGGGATCCTTGGTAAAATTTGAACAATGTAACCGAAGGTGTAGAAAAATGAGTCTTAAAATGTCTTTCGTCGAATGCGCTGCCGAAACTATTAGCGATAATTGTCTACCCCGTGCGAAGCCGGGACGGGCTGCTAGTCTATACTAATATTATAAAGAGGAAAGATTTGTACCTATTTTTGTATGTTTGTATGTTTGTATTGAATAGGCTCAAAAAGTACTGGGCCGATTTAAAAAATTCTTTCACCAATAGAATGCTACATTCTTCCAATTTGACATAGGCTACATTTCATTTTGAAACAATTAGGGATCCTTGGTAAAATTTGAACAATGTAACCGAAGGTGTAGAAAAATGAGTCTTAAAATGTCTTTCGTCGAATGCGCTGCCGAAACTATTAGCGATAATTGTCTACCCCGTGCGAAGCCGGGACGGGGTGCTAGTATTTTATCAAGCTAGATAGTTTGTGTGATTGTGGAATTATATTGTATTTAAAAATTGTATATTTTTAGTGTTTTGTTTAAAAGAGTAATAAACGGTTACGTGACCATGACAAACTAACTGTCAGATTACGCAGTCGTCTCTAGACCAAATGATCTGAATTTTGAAGAAATACAGGATTTTATGTTAAACGATTAGGATACATAATTTCTACAGGAATTTATAAAATTTTCCCAATCTTGAAATCAATGGTTTTTCTTGGGTACTCCTTACGAAGAAAGGATTTTTCCCTTACTAAATGAATACAGGAGAACCGTCATAAGAAGACGGGCAGCAGCGTCTCATTTCCACCATTGGCCAAACTGCGATTGCCAACCCGCCTGCCAAGCGTGGCGATTATGGCAAAATCCTCCTTTTGGAGAGGCCTGTGTCCAGGAGTGGACTGATATAGGCTGGTGATAGTGATGATGAAATGAAATAATCTCTCTTACCTCATCATACTCGTGTGGTTGGTTCAATCTTCTCGTCACTACTTTCACGATTGTGTTCAGGGTTGACACCGAGCCGACACTGTTGAGAACACAAAATATATCAATTAATTCACCAATATTTTATAATAATTGTTTATGATTTTCGTTGTACTTTGGTGAATTTACGCTGGAGATTCATAGATTTATTTCGCCATCACTATACATCTAAAGCAGTTCTAAGCAGGGCTCAGAGGCGCGGAAAGGATAACCATATTCAGTATTTGCCACATTTGACAGATATATTAGAGACCAATCAGGTGTCTAGAATGCATATCAAATGCGGCAAAAAGTGAACGGGACGACCACCTGCCAATCCCCAGCCCAGATACTCTTGATCTATCTGATTTATATATATTTAGGTACAGTTTATGGCAGTTATTTGGCTGCAAATAAAGAAAAAAACCGGCCAAGTGCGTGTCGTGCCACACGTAGTATAGGGTTTCGTAGTTGCCCGTCGTTACCACAATATATTTCAGCAATTACTTCATTTAAATCACTTTTAATGTTTTCCTCTTAGAATTTTTTGAATGACTAAGTTGAACGACTATTATTCTTAAACTAGCTGATCTATCTTAACCGTTATGATTTTCCTTAAAAGCTCATAAAAAGCACTATTATCATCCAATCATCAATCCAGATTTTTCAAGCAAATAGCTTAGCTATAAGAGAGAGGGGGGGGGGGGGGGCAAAGTTTACCATACTGTGGACTGAACATTTTGCTATGGATGCCTAACACGTGCCTATGTACAGCAGATGGGATATTTTCAAGCCGAAATCATGATTCAAGGTAACGTACTAATCCTTGATCCTCTGCCAGTTGGCTCGCACGAAGTTGAAGGCGATGGGTTGACCGATGGCAGAACCGGCGACAGCTGAGAATACTCTCACTGTGTCCTGCTTGCGGATACCGCTGTCATTCCTCAGTGAAAGCTCGAGATACCTGCAAAAGAGTGTCATAAATACTCGTGGATTTTTTAAAAACTTAAATCTATACTTTAATTTCCTAAGAAAGTGAAGAAATGACTTAGTCTAAAATGCAGGAGATATGTATTAAGAAACCTTCTTTTGAGCAAATATTGCTTGTGATGACATTGGCGTAATCGTATATGACTATAAAGTATCGTCTGCATTTCTCCACCTAGCTAGCATATTAAATTACTTTTACCAGATTGTTTATTCATTTCGAAGGTAAACCATGATAAATTTGGATAAATTGGCATATGAGACTATTTCTAACTAAAATTAAATCACCACCATCATTAATTCGGCTACTTTGATCTCATAGCAGGGTATGAGCTCCCTAGAGCATCATGAACTACGGCCCATGCTAATCAAGTCTCTCCGTTTCCCTTTTTTTGTGATATCACTGTCACCCCAAAAAATACTTACAAACATTTACACAAAATTAGAGAGCCCTGGTGCAGCCAAGTACAATCAGCAGTAGTTCCTTCTCCGGGTCTTATTGATTTTCATTGTTCTTGTGATGTCACCCGCCCCTCTAGCAGGAGGGTGACCTTGAAAAATTGCCTACACACCTGTACAAAAGGTAGGGAGCTGTGGTGCACCCCAGTACAGTCAGCAGCAGTTTCCTCTCACCACTCGGAACCGTTCCCACGCGAAGCGCTACTTCTGCGCACCGCCAGCCTTTCTTATGATATCACTTGCCTATTAAGCAAGAGGGCGATTATTTTTTTATGACAACAAACCTGTACAAAAGGTAGGGAGCCCTAGTGCAGCCCAGTACAGTCAGCAGTAGTTCCCTCTCGGCGGGCGCGCTGGCCACTCGGAACCGTTCCCACGCGAAGCGCCACTCCCGCGCACCACCAGCCTGGATGCCCACGCAGTAGACTGTACTGCGGACATCGGCGTGGATGCTGAAAGAAATTATATAAACTCAGCACTAGACAAAACATTTAGTAATTTAATGAAATTTAAACTCCTCATTATCATCATTTCAGCCGCAAGACGTCGACTGCTGAACATATGCCTCCCTCAGTAACTTCCGCAGATCGGCCGGTTAGAAAAAAACTATTTCTATAAAAATAGAAAATGTGTGAGAAACGTGAACATTAGTAAAGGGAGATAAAATATTTAGCATCAGAAGTTCGTCAGCATCAAGTCTGCTGCCCCCAAAAACGTTAAAATATTATGCCTTTCTATTAATATTTTTTCTATTTACTTAGTATTTAAGAGTAGCGTGTATAATGGCGGACATAACAAAAACTTATTTTCTAGCAGTCAACTCCGGGTCTAGACAGAGATGGTAAAAGCAATTAAATATAAAAAAAAATGTTATTAGTAGAAGGGTCCTGCAAAACTAACGCAGACTAAATCCATTCACGACCAGATGATCAGATCAATCGGATTATATGACGATGATTGCCCCCAATCAACGTTTACATGAAAACTGGTCTGGTACTGGTTACAATCAACTACTCTCTTAAGCGATCCTTAACATTTAAATAGAGTTTTTCCCATTATATTTTACATTTCACACACTAATTGTTAATGTTGTTCTTTGCCGATATCGTGATAAGGAGCTATATGTACCTATGTGTGATAAGTATCTACGAGTAGAAAAAATATTTAGTTAAATTGTTAATGGTCGCTATTGAAAAGTTATAAGATACTATTTAGAGGCTACTAAATATCCATGGTTTCAATTAGAATTTTAGTGTCTGTAGTCAAAGTAAACCTTGGAAAAGATATATATTTTGGCTATGCTATTAGGCAAGTAAGCAAGCACAATGCACTCGTGTTAAAGAAATTAGAAACAACGATGGCACTACACCACCTAGACCCGTGACAACATAGAACAATTAGTTTCCTAGATTAGCCTCACTGGCCATCGAACCGGATCTCAGAGATGGTGACGCCTAGTCCGGCGTGCTCATCTTTCGGCTACGATAATCTAATCTTATTTTAAAGTCAGCTGATAATTACAGGTGAAGCTTAGAAAGTTTGGTAATAACAACAGGATAAAGAAAAAAATACTCTTTCACTCACTCATTCCTCCAAGCTCGATGGACCGACGACCTTAGGAAGATGGCTGCGGGAGCTCGTGGTCGAAAAGCGGGAGATCGTGCTCTTTATCGCTTTTTAGGGGAGGCTTACGTCAAGCAGTAGACTGCAATAGGCTGAGATGATAATGATGATGACTTACTCATTGTAAGCGTCAGGGTTAGGCGTCAGCATCCAGTTGGTGTACATCCTGACCGCGTGCTCCATGCAGTCCACGTGTTCCAGGTGGCAGGCCGTGGACAGCAGGTCCGCTCTTTGCTGGGCTCGCACGACGCTCTCGTTCGCGGATACTTCCCAACCCAGGTCTTTGACTGCACCATCGAGAAGACGTAGCACGTATCGCTGCAAATAAGAAAATGTTTGTCAAACTAATTTTGAATTCGGATGTATGTTAAGGGTTTCGTACCTAAATAGTGCAAACGACCTTATACAAAGGCTCGGCTGTCCGTCCGTCTGCTGAACCGTTTCAGTTTGCATTACTATGCAATTAAAAAAATATATAAATGTTACAAAGGAGCCTTTATACAACGAGACTTAACGAAATAGTCCGCTAAGCTCTTTCCACCTCTTCCGTACCGGCTATTCTAGAATCAAATGGCCTGATGCGGAGCGGTGGCTGGAGACCTGATGGCTTTAGGGGCTGGTTTTGCTACTGCATCAGCGGAGTCCCTTAAGCGTCGCAAATATATAGGACCCATTAGTTACCCATAGTTCCTACATGTTTGAGCCGTTTGGGGTCGAGACACTTGGGCCGTGAGGACCTAGCATAGACTGCTATACAGTCGGTTTACCAAGCGACTGATTGAATGTACGGGCGACCGGACACATTTTTTGTCCAACGTTTTAGTTTGGTCATTCAGCGTGAATATGCGGCAAACCTTCTGGGTAGGTACATGTCGCAATCCCTGGACAGCGATTTGGGAAACATTTTTTACTACTAACAGTAGCGTCACAATACATTTTTGACAATATTATGTATGTTAGAAAAAACCTAAGTTCGTTTGGCCTTAAATGTGATTCACATCATTATAATACTTGAAATAAAAATAAACTTGCCGTTCCGAGCTTCAGATTAAAGAAAGTAGTTAATTCATTTTTGGGGAAATGTATAAAAATCTTCAATAAAGTACCACAAACTCTTGTTGACTTACCTGTTTATGAGTTCAAAAAAAACACATTAAAAAAATCCTTATGGAAAAAGGATACTACAAAGTTAAAGATTACTTGAACGACAAGAGTGCATGGACTTAATAGCTTGCCTAGCTCGCACTTACACTATCTTGTAATTGTATTTCCTGTAATAAAATTAGGCTGACAAAGGTGACTGAGTTTCTTGCGCCGTTTCTTCTCATCACCAGCCTATATGTTGTCCCGAAGCGGTGGTAGGGCTAAGGGTGGTATGTTGGGAAGTGTATAAGTGCCCGGAAGGGGGCCTATGTACAGAATAAAGAATTTCATTTCATTTCATTTCACTTGTAATATATTTGTACATATTTTTCTTTTTTATTATTTAATAATAATATAAAAAACCTAAAAAGAAAAACTCTATTTGTATAATTTCACAAATAAAAGCCTATTTAGTAAAGAAGAAAAAGGTAAAATAAATATTCATACTTATTTAACTTAAATTTTATATGATAATAACTCCCGTCACCACTTACGTCACAAGTTCACAACCAGACAGTCATGCCCAATTAAACAGTTAAGAGAAATCTTATCGCCTTAAGTCTAGTCGTCAATAAAAATTTAAAACGTGAGTTTACATATTTTATCATCATATTTTTTTCGCTAGGTACAAGTATTACTTTCATTCTTACTGTTACGAGTTTATGAATAGCTTAGCTTTAGCAAAAATGTTTGATGATTTACCTATTGATTCTTATCTAAATCATTATGAGGATAATGATGTCTGTATCAGCAGACTAAGACTAGTTAGGTATCAAAACGAATTATTTTATTAGGTCTTTGCGCTCGCTGATAAGTGAGTTTGCACTTTTATATTTCAATACCTAATTGTTCAGTTTGAAGCAACTAGCGTCATCTATTACAAACTGCACTAAAACTAGAGTATGTAAAGGCTGAATTTGCAAAAACTGTAACCAAACATACTTTTCAAACCTGCCAAGTGC
This sequence comes from Anania fuscalis, assembly GCA_950371115.1. Taxonomy (NCBI): domain Eukaryota; kingdom Metazoa; phylum Arthropoda; class Insecta; order Lepidoptera; family Crambidae; genus Anania; species Anania fuscalis. The sequence goes on from OX493337.1 coordinate 2,950,636, forward strand.
GAGTCGGACTCGCCACGAAGGGTTCCGTACCATTATTTATAAAAACGCCAAAAAATCACGTTTGTTGTATGGGAGCCCTCTTAAATATTTATTGTATTCTGTTTTTTAGTATTTTTTTCTATAGCGGCAACAGAATTACATACATACAGACAGACGGACAGACGGACAGACGGACAGACGGACAGCGGAGCCTTAGTAATAGGGTTCCGTTTTATCCTTTGGGTACGGAACCCTAATAATGCTTCACAGATCCTAATCTGGTGCCAAGCCAAGTACTCTCTAAAAGCATGTACCCATAGTAAACTTTCATCAAATCAGAGATTCATTGGTTTCGTTAATTTTAAAATTTGATCACATAGTTGGTACAAGTAAGAGCGCCTTCACGCCTACGCTGGTCAAATGCTAGTGTGAAGGTACTCTAAAGCTACTAAAACCTTTATTCAAATAGCTGGGAGCTTCAATCTCTAATCGTATTTCGACATGTAATATCTTAGTAAAAATCAACCCATTTAACGACCTTCGTAGCCGAGAGGCGAGCACGCCGGACTTTAAATGGAGCCGCCATCTCAGAGGTTCCGGGTTCGATCCCTGGTCGGGTCAATGTAGAAAACGAACTTTTCTATATTGGCTCGGGTCTGGGTATTGTGGTACCGTCGTTGTTTCTGATTTCTATAACATAAGTACTTTAGCTACTTACCTTAGGATCAGAGCAATGTATGTGATGTTGTCCAATATTTATTATTTATTTATTAATTAATTGATACTTTAGAAAACCATAGATCGTCTCAAGATTCAACTTAGCATAAAAATACAAAATTTGAAACCAACCTTATACTCCAAATAATAAGCTCCTTTCGACAGCATCATGTCGATATAACCCAGCGCCACCAAACCAGCTTTCCAAGGGACATAGCTTCTCTCGTGCGAAAGGTAGCTGGTGATGTCCAGAGCAGTTCTATAGTCCAGCCTCCCAGCAAGAGCCAGATTCATGGCGTCATCTACGATTTGGGCCCTATTGATGGGATGAATATCTTGGAAGCGGGATGGGTTGTTTAAAACCTCAACAAGCATCTTCCAATTGCGGCTATCGTAATTGATGCGGTAGAAACCTGTGAAGATATTTAGCATATAAATGCCTTCAATGTGAATTTAAATACGACAAGTAAAATTTGTTTATTAACACTATACACTACACGGATCCAACACACTTCTTTGTAAAAATGCAACAAGAATATTTTTAATGATGAAATGCATTAGTTAGCCAATGTGTTTTCGAAAAATGGTTTTCAGGATATTCATAGGTACTGTTACTTCAAAAATATATTTTTTACTGTAAAAAAAAATATTAAGGTTTTGTCACCGTCTCATAACGATGACAATAGTGATGATTAAATGGTGACAAATTATAATAAATAATAATAATAAATTGTTTCCACAACCACACCAATTAGCTAGCCTCAAACTAAGCGTAGCTTGTTCTATGGTGACTGAATAACGGATAAACATACTTAAATACGTTTATAAACATCCATGATTTGGGTACAAATGCTCGTGCTCATCACACAAACATTTGCCCCTCGCGGGATTCGAACCCGCAACCGCCAGGCTTTGTAGTTCGGAGCGCGAACCACTACACCAGTCGGTACTCTATCACTATAAGATAGTTTTTCAAATGGGTTTTAGATAGTCTAACGTCATAAAATTACCTAGCTACAAAACACTGACCTGTCTGCTGAATGTTAGCTATCAACCACTCATCCTGCCCTGCCGATATATTCTTGACCTCGATCGCCCTTTCGCCCCGCAGCCACACCCTGGGCCTGGTAGACTTGAAATCTTTCTCCGAAGCCGTGGTGTAAGACACTGGGATCCACCAAACGGGGGATGTCTGGTTGTCTGACGTATTATTGATGAGCACGAAGCGCTCCTGGAAGATAGACAAGAAAATAATGGTCACCGAGGTCAAAGTAGGTCACTATTGTATTTTTTTACGTGATAAAGTTTTATGAATCGATGAAAGCCGGTTGCACGGATAAATAAGTGTCACGTTCCGCGTGCAAGCAAGAGCGCGGAACAAGCGATAGAGAGGCGCGATCGCCGATCGGCCTAAGCGTTCAGCTTGTGATGCATCTATCTCTCTTCCACTCCGCCTATGCGTCCGAGTAGCACCAATGTTTTCTTATGACGTTATCACGTAAAATTATCGTCCGTTAACAGACTTAACATACAACCAATTTTTTCATTAGGTCATCGTCCGTTTCTCTAATAATCTACCGTCAAGGCCTCATTCATTCTTATGCCATAAAATAACAGTAATAAAAAAAAAATTAACGACACGTACTATTAGGTAGGTGTCGGACTTGTCGAATAAACGTAAACTCGAGGGATTTACTAGCCATTGCAAAGTACCTAGCGCTGTACAATACTCCTGGCTCTGTCGTGAGATCAGGAGATAGAATACACAAGAATTGCATAAGAAGTTAAGAAATTAGGAAATTGTATACGATTTTAGGATTTCGTATGCGAATTGGAATTCGAACGTTTCAAAAATACGCCTCCATTACGATGGTGTCAAATTATCGTATTGCCACACGTTACACTTACAAAATTTCAAGAAAGTTAGATAAATCTTGGGCTCTAAAATTTGATCACACAGTCATATCACACAATACTAAATGTTTACTTCGTAGAAACACTGGTAAAACAGGACCAACCCTGTATGAGTCGCAGTGATTTATATACCCAAATTATACTTTTAGGATGATTGACATGTATATGTTGCAATCTGCACAATTACTCGTAAAATACTAATATCAGTACTACTTAGTTTAGCTGCGTGCGATTAAAGATTTTTATTTGACATTGTAATTTATTGACGTGAAAAAAGCATGACGTGACATATTGAACAATTTAATTTTATTGTATAATTGTAAATTCATATTTGAATTGAAATTTGAGTAATGAAATGTAATGTTATTTTGACTATAATTTGATTAAATTTTTTAAGTTCACAATTCCTCATGGAGGCTGTAATGTAACATATTTACCACCTGTTTATGCTAATGTATATTTTTACTACCACTGTTTGTTACATTATGAAGTGAGTTAATGAATATGAATATGAAAAACAAAAAAGGTTTTTAATGACTACGTAATGGATCACCTAAAATCGATACTATTTAATCATCATTATCCTTTTATCCTTTGAAACGATGACACGAAATTGTGAAATTACTTACTGAATTGACACATTGTTATAATTAATCAGGTATTATTTACATGTACGAACCAAGGGTATTAAAATATTTAATATCGATGGTTATAATTAATCGGTGCAATTAAAGGACTAATAACGAATCCGTTATTTGTCCTTAAATTGTTTAACGATCGATATTAAATATTTAATACCCTTGATTCATACAAATTAATAATCAGCTTAGAGTCTCACACGAATTTCTAAATGCTTACACCTTTCTTGAAATTTCGTATTTAGGTTTGGTATTCGAATGGCTCACGATGTCATGGGATAGTGGTATCCCACTTGTATTCAAATGCGATAGTTTGTGAGGATGTATAGATGTTTGTGACTCAATCACGCGTAAACAGCTAAACGGAATTGAATGAAATTTTGCAGTCATACAGAATAAGATTTGGATAAAAACTATACTATATGTCGTAAATTTTCTTTTAAGCAATTCCATGCAAGGTTTAATTAAAGATAAATAACACTTGAAAATAAAATTAAAGAAAAAAAAACTTTCTTAAAAACAAGCTTTTATTATTTGTTAATGAAATGAACTAAAAAGTTATAAATAAATTTATCTGATGAGAAAAATACCATTATATAGGTGGCATTTTTTTATATTAAAAACGTGTTACATTTTGTAGAAACATTAAAGAACATTTAGTTTATTAGGTACTTATTTTTCTTCTGCAATCATAATGTAACACGCTTTTATTAATAAAAAAAATGCCACCTATATAATGGTATTTTTCTCATCAGATAAATTTATTTATAACTTTTTAGTTCATTTCATTAACAAATAATAAAAGCTTGTTTTTAAAAAAGTTTTTTTTTCTTTAATTTTATTTGTCACTTTTTAGTATATGTTTATACATACATTCAGCCCTTGGCACGTGCTCACCTTGGCATTGGGTCATCCATCTAATCAATCAGACATAATAAACATTCATAACAAACGGAACGAACTTTTTTCCCAAAGGTCATATTAGGCATTTTTGACCCGGTACCTCAAAGTTCACGACCAGTATTGAAAGGGTAGGGGTAGGGTTGTAGGGTTTTTCTTGAAGGTTTAGGCTTAAAATTTCGCGGAATGTTTTCATTTTGATCCTAATGCATAGGAGAAAAAAGTTATGTGCTTCAACGCAAAACGTATATTTTGCCTAATTATTGATTTCAATAATTATAACTTACTGTGATACGTGGCGCAATCTACATTACAATAAAGAGTTTAGAGGCCCCTATTTTACCACGGTATACCAATAATAATGAAATAAATTAATAAATTGTTTCCATAATCGCACCGATTAGCTAGATCAAAACTAAGCAATGCTTGTTCTATGGCGACTAGATAACAGATTAATATACTTAAATACGTTTTTAAAAATCCTAACTTAGGTACAAACGCTCGTGCTCATCACACTAACATTTGCCCTTGCGGGACTCGAACCCGCGATCGCCAGGCTTTGCAACAAGATAGAAAAGCTCTTTCGTGTAACCTTTTAGGAAGATATTGTACATTTTTGTAAGCATTTTATACATTCAAAAGCATATTTGGATACCAAACATAGTTTTTTATATATTGATTCTTGTTTTGCTAAAAAAAAACTTTCCCATGCTTTTGAGGAATGTGTCTTATCTCATTGGGTAGTATTCATGGTCTTTAAAGTACTCCAACTAGTTTCGTTAGTGGTCGCTGGTGGGTCACAGGTCCGAACAAAATGCCAGTTAACCTTTGTTGGAGATGCATATTCACGCCAACCAAGATACTCGACAAGACGAATCAAATGAGCCCAAACTCGATAGGGTTGCGTCGTTTAATTACGGAGTTATTATGGCCACCTTCTAGCTCTATCATCAGACCCTGGTTATTATATAGTATCAAAGGACATGTCAAGACGAATTAAACGAGCCCAAACTCGATGGGGTTGTGTCGTTTAATTACGGAGTTCCTATGGCCACATTTCAGCTCCGTCATCAGACCTTCTTTACCATATATTATCAAAGTACTCGTCAAGACGAATTAAACAAGCTCAAACTTGATGGGGTAGCGTCGTTTAATGACGGACGGAGTTTTAATGACGGAGAGAGCCACCTTCCAGCTCCATCATGAGACCCTGGTTACCATATAGTATCAAAGTACATGTCAAGACGAATCAAACGAGCCAAACTCGATGGGGTTGCGTCGTTTAATTGCGGAGTTCCTATGGCCACGTTTCAGATCCATCATCAGACCCTGGTTACCATATATTATCAAAGTACATGTCAAGACGAATCAAACGAGCCAAACTCGATGGGGTTGCGTCGTTTAATTGCGGAGTTCCTATGGCCACGTTCCAGCTCCATCATCAGACCCTGGTTACCATATAGTATCAAAGTACATGTCAAGACAAATCAAACGAGCCCAAACTCAATGAGGTTGCGTCGTTTAATTGCGGAGTTTCTATGGCTACGTTCCAGCTCCATTATCAGATCAGCACCATGACATCATAATATTGCATTTTCACGCGGTTTACACATAACTATATGCAAAATTTCAGCTTAGTCGGTAACCGGGAAGTGGATCAAATTTAACTTGCAAGATTTGATTTCAGACAACGGCACAGGAGAAACTAAAAAATAAAAGCTTGTATGGCCACCTTCCGGCTCCATCATCAGACCCTAGTTACCATGTTGCATCAAAGTACTCGTCAAGACGAATCAAAAGAGTCCAAACGCGATCGGGTTATGCCGTTTAATTACTGAGTTCCTATGGCTACCTTCCAGATCTATCATCAAAACCTAATTACCATCTAGCACCAAAGTAGGTACTAGCTCGTGAATACGAATCAAGTGATCCCAAACTCGACCGGGTTATCTCGTTTTATTACAGAGTTCCTATGACCACCTTCCAGCTCCATCATCAGACCCTGGTTACCATTAAAAGACAAACTACTCATCAAGACCATTTAAACGAGCCCAAACTCGTTGAGGTTGTTTCGTTTCATTGTGAAGTTCCTATGGCCACCTTCCAGCTCCATCATCAGATCAGACCCCTGTAACCATCTTAAAACAAAGTACTCGTCAAGACAAATCAAACGAGCCGAAACTTGATGGAGTTTCGTCGTTTCATTACAATGTTCTTTTGGCCACCTTCCAGCTCCATCATCAGATCAGACTCTGGTAACCATCTTAAAACAAAGTACTCGTCAAGATGAATCAAACGGGCCGAAACTCGATGGAGTTTCGTCTTTTCATTACAATGTTCCTGTGGCCACCTTCCAGCTCCATCATCAGATCAGACTCTGGTAACCATCTTAAAACAAAGTACTCGTCAAGATGAATCAAACGAGCCGAAACTCGATGGAGTTTCGTCGTTTTAGTACAGAGTTCCTATGACCACCTTCCAGCTCCATCATCAGACCCTGCTTACCATTGAAAGACAAACTACTCGTCAAGACGATTTAAACGAGCCCAAACTCGATGAGGTTGTTTTGTTTTATTGTGAAGTTCATATGGCCACCTTCCAGCTCCATCATCAGATCAGAACCATTTCATCATAATATTGCATTGTCACGCGGTTTACACATGTATGCAAAATTTCAGCTCAATCGGTAACCGGGAAGTGGATAAAATTAAACTTGCAAGATTTGATTACAGACAACGGGACAGGTGAAAATAAATAAAAGCTTGTAAAAATCATCGACCTCAGGTGGGACTCGAACCCACGTCCCGGGTCCACGTATCGGGTGTTGACGGGTAGTATACTACTCAGCTATACATATAGATACAACATTGATCAGAGATACGCTGACTTCGACAGCGAGAAGAAACACTTGAGAAATTTCATCGTGTCACGTGACGATCTCGGTAGCTTAGTTGGTAAAGCACTCGCCCGGCATGCGATGGGACGTGAGTTCGAGTCCCACCTGAGGTCGATGATTTTTTTCAAGTGTTATTTATCTTTAGTTAGGGATATATTAAATAGCTTTAACCAACCTGTCTTAGAGAAACAACTCCAGTGTCGTAATCTCTTATGATGTTCAATACTGGGAAGCCGGTCTGTAGTGTCCACGAGTCCATGATGACCGCCACATCAGCATCCAAGGCGCCTTTCTGATGGGCAGCGTTAGTCAGGGCACTCCACAGGTCCCTCTGTTCCGCATCACCAAACTTCTTCGCATTTAAGTAGTCAGTGATGCCGGAGTTGAAGACGTCGTTGGTGAGGAAATGGTTCATCATGCGGAGGATGGCAGAACCTGTAGGTGAAATGATATCAATGATTTGTATCACGACTACAAGAACACCTGAATGATTATTGTATTGAACAAAAGGATAGGACACTCCTGCCACGTAATCTGCTAAATTATTAAAACAAAATCATTTATTTCTGCAAATTGACCATTAAAGGCACTTTTACATATTGCATAAACCTTTTATTAAAGGAGCAACATCGAAATAAAAAAAATACATTTAAGATGCTCCATACAATCAAATGCGCTCCCGTGACGATAATGTGTTGCATCTATACTTAATGAAAGTTATTACACCTTGATTATATAAATGATAAAAATGTGTGGATTTAAAACTGCTTAGCTCACAACAAATCTTGTAATTATTTTTTTTAAAAGAGGCTGACAAAGTGACCGCGTTTCTTGCGCTGCTTCTTCTCGGCCCTAGCTTACAATTGTCCCGAAGCAGTGGTAGGGAAAAAATATTGGGACATGTAAAAGTGCCTTTTATGGCCAATTTACAAAAATATTTGATTTTTATTATATTAAAAGGACAGCTGTGCTGTACTTTTGTAAACGCTGTATAACTGAAATAATATTCATTTTTAGTGTAGTTTTTGTGCTTTTTAAAGAGCTATAGATACATTAAACAATAGGTAGTATTACCTTTTTGTTTGCTTGCATTTTGCAAGAAATATGTCGAATAACAAATGAACCAAAAAATAAATTTCAAATCATATTTTTCCTGAAACCTATAATTTTTTTAACAAAATCTTTAAACATTGATCACTTCATCGGTAAAAAACAGCTTAAATAAACCAGTTACACCCACCTTTCCCGTACGAGATCTTGTCGAAAATAGCCCCGATCTCCTCAGGGTTGCCGACTTCGACAGATATCTGGTGAGATGACGTCAAAGCGTCAAGCTTGAACACGCTCTGCACCTCGTTCAGTACGAACACTTCCATAGACTCCCACGTTTTCTCCACCTGCATATTAACAAACCCATGTATTGAGTAATCTACATAATTTGCGTTTATGCAAAGAACCATAACACTGTTTAAGGTTCCGCAAAAAGGTTTAGAAAACGTAACATATGTAAGTAAATTGTTTAATCAGAAAACGAACTATGGTTTCATACACTCGTATAAGATAGATAGATAGATAGATACTCTTTATTGCACACCAAACAAAGAAGTTACAGTTGATATTTACAGAAAGATGTACAATTTAGGCGGTCTTATCGCTAAAAAGCGATCTCTTCCAGACAACCTTTAGGCAGAGGACAACTACAAAGAAAGGGGAAAATTCTAGGTATGAGAAGAAAATTCTGTGTCTAGGACCTCGCAACATAAGGATGATAATTCAACACTTCAATTAATAAGGCGTTATGGTTCCAGGCTTCACTTATAAGTGTTAGCATTATGTACCTAATACGTATAGCCGTATTTGCTCATCTTAGCATCATGCACTTCAAATACACTGTAGTTGATTTTTGCGAATTAACGTTTTCAAGTGTTAAATTACAAAATCAAAAACAGATAAAGAAAATATAAAGTTACTTAATGTTACTCAATGCCTTCAAACCAAACGTTGTTCTACAAAAAGCATTTACGGCATTATCATCATTCGCCTGCCCTGTTAATAATTATGGGGCTTCATCTGCGTCTAATGTCGTTAATAAGTGCTCTATTTGACGTAGTACACAGGTGTGGCCGGTCATTGTGTGCTAATTTGCTTCAATAACATTAGACGTTAGGCGATAGCTCGGACGGCGGTAACTTTTGACACATCAAAGGGATTAAGCGGGCGTCTAGTGCGTTGTTGTGGCTACACCTACCACACTAAACATGTTAAAACACGGTCACATTCAAAAACTCTTTGTGAAATATATATTAAAGTGCATAGTTATTAAGTTAGAATGGAGTAGACAAAACAAAAAAAGTATTGAGTTCTTGGAAGCTTTTTATTTTATTTTAAAGACACACTCACAGATCACACGCTAACTACGTCGCTAGACGCTAGAATCAAACATCGAATAAGTGTGGCCACGCACTTAGCGCGTAGCTTAATGCTTTAATTTATTTATCGCTAATCATGCCTTTATTTGAACGTTAGGCGTCACGCAGGTGAAGCCCCAGCATTAGAATAAAAAACCTGTAGAGTAATGCCTTCACGCTTTTCCATTTTTTAACGATCTGAAGTGTGAGAATTGACGCCATTCAAAAGATATGCTACCGACATGGCGGCTTTCTTTTCCTTGTGAACGCATTATGTCATAACCTCTCGGTTAAGGTATAATCTACAGTTAATATTACACCTCAGCGTGTGTCTATTGATAAAAACTGCAAATGCGAACTGCAACCTTGTTGTTGCATACAGCTATGTAATACAGTCTTAAGTTGATAGACATTGCGTAAGTGTCTTTTTGTCATCATGTTAAGATTTTAAATTACGCGTTTATTTTACAAGGAATGATCTTATTAAACTCTAAAATCTTAATAAATAAGTAAAAATAAAACATAATAACAAGTTTAGTCAGTGAATAACAGCAGTTGGGATTAGACACAATTTCGTACACTACTTGTTAACAGAGGATTTCGAAAGGACCATTGAATTGAAAGCCCGTCAATTGACACCTATCTAGTTTAGTCTTAGTTTAGTAAAATTCTGATATCTTCAAAATGAGCTACCAATACTTAGATGCGTAGTTGCTCTTTTATAGATGATTTTAGAATATACACGTAAGCAATTGTATCATGTTTTAAAGAGTACTCACAGCGTCAACAGCAACGTACTCAACGTAGCTGGCAAAGCCTTCGTTGAGCCAGATGTCAGACCACCAGGCCGGTGTCACCAGGTTCCCAAACCACTGGTGGGCGATCTCGTGAGCAACTACGGCAGCCACGCGCGCCTTCGCCGTCGTGGGGTATATGTTGTTGTCGTACAACATTGCTATTTCTCTGTGGAAGGCGCAAGGAATTTCCAGTTAAAAAAGAGTTTTGACCTCGTTATCTCACTTATTTTAAGATAGAAAACTTAATTATCCTAAAAAAATAGTTTTTTTTAAATCAACAATATGCCGTATTCCTCTTGCACACGATTTGACTATTTAAAAAAAACAGTTACCGCCCGCTATTCTCGCCCTAACAGGAATACATAAACAAGTTGTCTAGAGGATAGACTAGCATTTGTAATGTTTTAATAGTAAATAAATTTTTGCTAATATCACCAAGATGATTATGACTCTACTGTGCTACAACGGTCAGGTCACAATACCTACTAAGTACTACCAGTACTATTCACAAGCAAGTAGCTTTAGCTAAAGCATTTGTACTTTGCTTCTACATAGAATGTCAACCCGTTTCGTTTAGCCAAATTGCCAATATTGTGTTGTGACAAGATTGGCTGGTCTGGCCTACATTTGAAATTGGTTGACTTACTTTGTATGATGAAACTATAACAAACGAATGTACACAGATTCTGTTGCTATATAAGTATCTGTTATGTTGGGCCATAACCATGAACTCTTAAAACAATCTCAAAGTTGTCAAATCTGTCAATTTTGGTACGTCATTTCATACAAAATTTGACAGAAATGATAATGTTTGACAGATTTGAGATTGTTTTAAGAGTTCGTGGTTACCGGCCAGGGCCAAAACCATGAACTCTTAAAACAATCTCAAAGTTGTCAAATCTGTCAATTTTGGTACGTCATTTCATACACAATTTGACAGAAATGATAATGTTTGACAGATTTAAGATTGTTTTAACAGTTCATGGTTAGAGCCCTGAATTCGAATGGACGTAAATAGAAAAATATAAAGTATACAAAAGAAATTGAATCAATGGTGAAGCCATAAAGACATTGAAAGTAAACTACAACAGACTGTGATGAAACCTCCAAGGATTTACACAATAAACTAGATGGTAGAGGCTTATAAGAACCTACTAAATAATACAATATGTAACGTTTTGTATTTTTAAAGTTTTAAAGGACCGCATCTCTGGTACTCTAATACAACTAATAGGTAACATCAAAACCACAAAAAGTCTTACACTTCTTCATACAAATCGTAACAGCTAGATCAGCTATTAGCCGTTTTTTTAAGATTTCGAATATCTCACAGGGTTTGGAGGGGTCTTACGAAAACAATCTTTACCAGACAACCTTCCGTTAGAGGGGGCTATGTTAGCGAAGTGAGGAATGCCATTGCGTGATATAATATAGCAATAATATAGATTGCTTCCACGCAAAAGGCATTCTCACGCAATTCGTTAAAAAGCGTTATTCCTAACGGGCGGGAATTTATTCTGTACGGGAATGTAAGCTAATCTCGGGCGATTGTGTCACCCCATTTAAGGGGGTGATAGATGGGATTCCCTGTGTCCAAATCTAATGAAGTGTCATCACTCTGTTTGGGGTGACCCAGGAGTGACCAGATACCCGGAATAAACAAGACACGAATAAGCTTTTGTATGATCAAAATAAACGGACTGCAAATTTAGTTGGATATATTTCTGAGGCTCGCAATTACTGAGATTTTAACGAGTTGTCATACAGCCAATCGTTTTCTAAAAAACTTACCATGCTTTTCTGTTTTGAAACACGAAACCTAAACCACAGTCCAAAAGCATGTGTTCTTTGGGCTGATACCAAACAATATTAAATTTATTTAGTTATTACTTTTAACTGCGACGCGACAACAAGTTGAAAAAAAAATCATTACATAAATTTACATTCGTAGTATTTCTTAAGCTAGAAAATGAATAAAGATAGAAATAAAAAACCAACCAATGAAGTAAGTTAAGGAAAAATGTTCTTAAAATAAATACAATTAAGTAAATAGAAGAGAAAATATTATGGGAAATTTTAAAGAAACCCCTGACACACAAAGAACAGTTTAAAATGTAGAAAAATAAAGTAGTATCTTGGACTTCTTTGTTCATATTTTTAGAATGAGCGTCGAAAAAGGACCATGATGATGAAAACGATGATTAAAGTAAAATATCATCTGTTACTAAAAAAATTGAGACATGTAAAAGAGCTTAGTTTAAGCCTATTTGCAAAAATAAATTGGTATTATTGGTTTTACAATAGTAGCTGTAACATCGCAATCGATCGCCGCCCTATTCTGACCGCATCAATTTGTTGCGGTTCCCTGTCGAATCGGAATTTGGCAACAGCATCTAGCTGTGGTTTCCAGCGAGATCGCTCTTTATCCAATGTTACTGTATTCTAGATTTCATATGCTAAAGATACCTACTTGTTTGTTTATTTGTTACTAGCTATTCGCGATTTCGCTCGCGTGGTCTTTTCAGTCAGTTCTGGTCAAATCGAAAAAAGATATTTTCGTAATTGGCTCGAGTCTGGGTGTTCTAGGACACACCTCTGGCAAAATTTGTTGTCTAATACCTCGTAACGCGAGGACGTTTATTCCTTTCTGCACTGTCGGTTGACATTATTTATAAAATAGTTTTTCAATTACTGCTATGGCTGCCTATAAACCATATCTCGGCTTACATCTAGACGCAATTCATTGCGTAAATTTCAAAAAAACAGGTTAATTTTCAGCTAGTCATACAGTTAGCAATTTACGAGTCTCTATAGAAATCTACATTAAATATTATATTCTAATAATGCCACCACTTGCTTCTTATTAATAATAATAATAATTTATTCATAAAACAGATTACACTGATGATCCAAATTATTGTTAGTATACACTTAAAACTATGTTAGTAGCCATTGGATATTAAAATTGTATTATTTAATTAAACATCGAAGCGTGTAAAAATGTTATTTCTTTGTATAAAAATACTATTCAGAATAAGGCATTGTTTGGTTTTGGTTAATATTTGACCCTGACTAAGTTCAGGGATCCGCTGTTGACGGAGCGAAGCGAGCGAGCGAGCGAATTGGCAGAAGAGGGCCGTGAACATTTTTATTTGCGCAGAGCTTTAAATTGTTTACATTTGGTGGAATTGGTGGCCAGTATTTGTATACTGGCCACCAATATAACTGTTTTGAACCCAGTACTAACAGTTATAGTTAAATATATCGATGTAAGTAACTAGCTTTTAATATTATACGGTTTAAAGGTTGTGAGGTTAAATAAGGCTTAGGTTCTTGCCTATTATTTTCTAATGAAATAAGACATTTCGTTATTTTATTACTTAACAATAGTTAAATTTTTTTTTTAGCAGACAGACACCCTAAAAACAAAACAGAAAAAAGAAAAAAGCAACTAAAAATGAATATGACATGTGGTTAACACGAGAATTTTTATCCGTACATATTTCTATCCGTTATCTTATATCCATACTACAAGCTACTTGATTTAAGACTACAAAATCAAAAGTGTGATTGTTTTAAAAACTTGTCATTCATAAAAAGAACTCACCTAAAGGTAAGCAGCCCCCAATTCTCCATAGCACCCGCCTTGAAGTCAGGCAGCGCTATCATATCAATCTTGGGCAATGGAAACTTGATCTTATAGTACTCCTCAAGGAACTTCAGGATCTTCGGGCCTATGTCCAGGGCATAGGCCGCAGAAGATAAGGCCTCTTTTCTGGCCCAAACCGTGAAGTTCTTATCACTCATGCTGCCGAAGTCTGTGATGGCGAACGCGACTAGGTATGTGGACATCGGGAGGGATTCCGCGTAGTAGTCCCACGTGTAGTTTGGTAACGTTTTGCTGTAAAAAGAAGTTATAATTTTATTAATAATGTGTATTAAGAGACTATTGGCCGTTCGCCTTGAAATAATATTTGAAGTTATAACAAAGTTGATGCAGTTTTATGCACTGAATTTATTCGTTTGCAAATATGCAGAACGCATTTTGCCTATGAGAGGTAATACTGTGATAACAAGCTTTCAACAGTCATATATACTATTGTCCCTGATTGGCTGACCATCAGCCAAGAGAGGACCTCCTCGTCCTCACCAGTAAAAATTTAGTCACTAATCTTGATCCATAGTCTATAGGTAGCTAAGTAGGTCGTCATACTCGTTTTAATGATAGATGAACAACAAGGGTGAGTTCGATGAACTTATGCAAGATTCCGATGACAATGTCAGCATAGACTTACTGTGGTTCTCGTCCGATATTGTTCATATTGGACACGGAGCTCATGTTGGAGGGGCGGGCGATGCTGATGGTGAACCGCGCCTTCAGGGCTGGCTCGTCCCAGCAAGGGAACGCGCGGCGGGCGTCCGTAGCTTGGAACTGAGTTACGGCAATCCATCTGGGAAATTGATTTGGCTATAGAATGTTGTAATGTAATATTAGTAAAGACAACGGTAATGCAGTAAATTCATTCACTCAGTGATTCGCCTTGACTGCAAAGAGTTCCTTTTACTGTTCGGATAAATTTAAAAAAAGGATCTGCTCTAAATTGGCGCGACTCGTGTGCTAGGAGAGGCCCCTGGCAAAATACAATTACAAATACAAATAAAAAATTAAATATTTATTTAAACTTTACATAATTATAATGTACTTGAACCTATACGTAGGATGTATTTCTTTTCTCTGTGCTTAAAGTAACAAATCAAATAAAAAATATGCGACAGAAAATACAGTAATTGTCATGGTCTCGAACTTTGAATTAACATAAGTACTTGACGAGATGTGAAAATGTATGTTTCGACGAAACATTAAAAGAGTTTCAATATCCTCCTGGCTCTCTTACCAAAATATCTCGATAGTTTCATTTGTTTAGGGCAGGCATGACTAACGTTCGGCCCGCGGGTCTTTGTCGCATGCGGCACCTGAGCTAATTAGAGTTAGAATTTTTGAAAAACGTTAATTTTTGGGGTTTGTGGACGAATTGTGGACTTTTAAGATGTGCCGCCCGTTAGGGTTTTGCTTATATTAAAAATGGCACGCAATCTAGAAAAGGTTGGTCACCCTAAATAGAAAGCCAGGCGGCTTTCTATTTAGGGTTATCCGGATTACACGACCTACAAAGTTTCAAACAAATACGACTTAGAATTAATTCGACTTACAAAATCTGAATACGAACCATACATCACCACATAAGTAATTACAAGTAAAGCGAATAAGTGCGTTCAAAATCTCTGAGATGGAAAAAGGAGGCTTTCGAGAGCATTTATAATTATTTATTTAAAGATGATAAGGATGTTATGAGTGATTATATCCTTGCATTAATCTTAAAAGCTGTCTTTAATACTATTCTGTATTCAATAAAGATTAACGTTAAATATCCTAATACACTTAATACCTGTAACTAAACATCCTTGCTGCCGTCAAGAATTAAACAAGTAATTTGTATGCCGCAGCGGCACCCATTTATCGAGTGGCTGGTCATTCCGCGTTTTGTTGACCTCCCACAGCTGAATTTAAACTAATGATCTATTGTACACTTAAATAGCTTAATGTTTTAATATTGATCATGTGATCTTATAACCCAGTCAACAAATCAGAGGCAATCTTGGAGAAAAATACAGTAATCCTTTACGGAAATTGGACTCTGTTCAAATTGTTATTTCCTTCTTGTGTTGCTGGCATACATAATGGGATGACTAACAAGAGATCGGATTAAAATGAAACGTAATGATCAAACCATACTTTTACGTTGCAGAGTCGCATACCAAACTAAAATCTACGCAGGCGTAGATCGGGGATATACTAAGCATTCGTGGTTTTTTTTTGTCATAAAAATTGTTGAACTTTATAAATTGAGTTTATTTCTAACGTAAAGCGTACCGAAGTAGTGATATATCACTTGAAAAATAGTTTAGTTTTCTATAAGCAAAAACTTTTTATAGTTTGATTTTTAGTTTCAGAAACTATCTTGTTATAGAAATAATCTCACATATAAATTAGTAGGTACACCTAAACCTATATGAATATAAAGATAACAAAGAACCAGATCTCTTCAGTAAAGCGATTAATGTTTTCGTATAAACAAAAAGGTTAAATTTAACATACCTCGTAAAATTCTTCGCTTCGTAAGAACTCCTGTAGAATCCGTGAAGGTTATCGTTTAGGATACCAGTATACGTTATATTCAGAACGTACTGGCGTCCAGCCTTCAGAGTCTCATTTAGCAGCAACACGTGGAACTGCCTTGGCACATCCTCAGTTATCTTCAAAATCCTAATAGACCTGTCATCAGCTTTCTCGTACAAGTCTATACTATGAAACGTAAGTTCAACACCGTGAAAGGTTACTTTATTCGTATCGTTTTTCACTGTTACCACTACACTGATTTCACCATCAAAAGTAAAGTTCCCTTCGAAAATATACGGAGTTAATTTAATATAGTACCGATCAGGTTTCACGTTATTTGGCAAACGCACATCTGTAATCACGACTTCGGTTTCTTCTGTTGTGGTTATCACGGTCGTTGTTTCTAAAGGTATAACACTTTTACTATTTTCAGTACTTAGGGGTATCACTAATAGTTTGGATTGGTCGCAATGAGTGAGTTCGTATTTGGTGACGTTTGCTAGTTGGTCCGTATGAGGACAAGCCGCAAAGTTGTAGACTATGAACGCGGTGGCGACTAGGGCCAGGGCGAAGATGACGAGGATTACGAAGGTGAGGCTCTTGGAGAGATAGACCCCTCGCTTGGTCTTCGTGGAGAAGTCACAGGAAGGCGGGTTGCCGTCCATGATGCCGAGTGGTTCTCGAGCCTGAGTCATGTCATCACTGTCATGTTATCTGAAAAAAGAAAATAGTATTAACACTCTTATTTTTCATAATGTTCTTTTGCGTCACACAGCAGACCAATTGTCGTGGTCTCGAAGTAAAGAATTTACTTCTTTGTTTAGTAGGTATAGTCACAGCACATCAAGTTACCACAAACTGTTAAAATTCCCCAATGAATAATAAACTCTATTGCTTGAAAATTAAGTTTTGAATACAATGACGTGCTGTTGTTTGTACTATCGGACAATATTTTTTGCTAGAACTGCCTCCCAGCTTATATAGACAATGACAGTTTTTCTGAATTTTCGAAATAGGGAATTAAACCTTTTCGAAATTAAAAGAAAAAATTTGATTAAAATTTAGTCCATTCGGATCATCTGGTATAAAGCACAAGCAGTGGCTCCAGTTTGTCTATATTACTTCGCTCAGATTACTGGCGCTGACGGACCCATTTTTACTAACATAAACCTAAAACAGCTATGTAACATCTACTAATTCTAATACCTTCTAAATATACTTGCAAAAAGTTTAATGATGCTGATTCGACAAACGGAATCATGCCATCTAATCAAGTGCTCATTTCCTATCATATTGTTATTGTTTATCGTTATTGGTTATTGTTCAAATAATCGTGGAAAATGAAAACAGGCCAGTCACAGCAAAACCCATTTTATAACATTTATATCAGAAAATTGCCAAGACGTTATAAAATATTAAATTTCTGATTACAATAAGAGGCAATAAAGTACCAGTGCCTTATACTTGGCTAAAGATTAGTTTATGTTTCCTTAACTCCCTTCCTATTATTTGGCCAAGATAATATATTTTAAAAAATTACTTTACCGATCATTTTCATATAATTTCAAACATTATTTAACTTCATACAAGTCACGCGAAGAAGTCGGTGAATGAATTCATGTGTTAACGTTCTTGTAAGACAATAACTCGGGTTTAGCCAAAGAGAAATGACCCTTATATTCTATACCATAGAGTTTTGGGTTAATGTAATAGAATTATAAGTCTCCAATACGTTGCGGCATCACGCTCCTCATCTTGCTACCCTATGAAGTTCAAACATCAAAAGGGTAACGACCTCCAAGTTATGTTATTAAGACAGATCGTAGTCACTGATTTCTTTCACAGTATACTATTTGTTCGTACAATCAAGATTTTAGGAGAGAAAACAGTGACAATTGTTATGCTACATCATCCACTTACCTAAAAACAGTGGAATGCTATCAGCAATTGTAAAATAAAAGTAATTTTATTTCAAAAACCTACTGTGGAATACATTTATAAGATGTTTAAAGAAGAATATGTAACTTTTTATGAAGATATATAACTTTGTGATTGTTTAACATCAAAAGTTTCAAAATTAGATCAAAACAATATTTATCTTCATTCAATATTGTTTGCATAAACTTATAAAAAGTGTATCAAAGATGGATCTAATGATGAAAGCATTAATCTTTATTACACCTTCAAGCAATGGAGAAAGCTTGCAAAACGTGCGGTAAAAGTATGAGGCAGGAAAATAATAGATAATATCCCTAATCGGCATAACGGAACAAAAGAGCTTAAACACAAAGCTTTTACTATTAGCCATTGAAGGGTTCCACAATCCTAGCCTTAACATCAAATCAGCTCAATGGTAGGTATCTGTACCATAATCCGTATTTCATAATTTGCAAATCAATTTGGACAGTTTAAATGATGTTCTTTTGACTTCCGAGATTAAATAACATAGTACAAGAATAGCTAACAAAAGTAAAAACTATAGATGATGTCAGTAGGGCTGATTAATAATATTCCTATCTATTCAACAGCTAACAAATATTACGGGATGACACTTAACTACTAGTAAAAGCTGATCAATAACATGAATAATATAGGGTGATTGGTTCCGACACAGCACTCTGAATGCGCGCCAATAGGCGTTCTTTGTTGGCCCCTTTTCTATTAACAGTCTGGTCCCAAATGTGACCATTCTCACCCTCAGTGCCAACCCATTGTTATATTCTATAGATGACAATGAATCAGACTGGTAAAATTGAACTCAGTGCTCTAAACTTCGAGTTTCAATGATCAACAATCGGCAATAAAATGATTTAAAATTCCATTGAATGGGAACGTTGGGATGTAATAAATACTTTCTAGCGTGTCATTTTGTTTCTATCTCGTCAGGGCAATGAATATGATACTAGATGGGGCCAGTATTAGAACTACATTAGACCTTCGTAGCCCGAACTTCAGGACAGAAAGACCTCGTGAAAATAATATCGAACATATCATAACAATTATATAAATTCGCATATTTGTATTCTACAATTTCTTAAACATTGTAGAAGCATATTTGACAGTTAAAGTTCTAATTTGTTCTGTTATTTTCATAAAGATTGATCTAATTTGCTTTTCACATGATTTACGAGTTGTATATCTGCAATATGTTTCCACGTGTTACAATTCCTACATTGTAAATAAATAAGTCAATTCTCAACATCAATTGACGGTCGAGAGAGCACCAGCACTGGCTATTGTTGCTTTCAATAGTAGTATTTTGCAGTAATCTGCTGAAAGACATGCAATTTTAGACCTTACGCAAAGACAAATTGTACATTATTCTTATTAAAAACATAATATAAACCTGCTCGTGAATTATATTTGTGGATCTATCAGTTTAAAAAAATGTTTTTATTTTTATTTTCATGCTTACTAGATTTGGAGTGATCAGACCTCCGTGACCTTGACAGGAACACGAGAAAACTTCGAACTATAAAATAGCTGCAATTTAAAGTGTATTTATTAAAATAGATGCTGCTCTGCTGGTACAATTTCTGAATAGGTTTCTGTTTAAATCTCAATCAATGTTTCCTATTATTATTTACGTAATGGTTTAACTAATTTCATATTTACCGCATTCCCATATGCGTATCATGTAAAAATGTACAGTGTTCTTCATCAACATCATCATTAGCTTTTCAAAGCCAGTCTGGCTCTACTCTGGGCCTTTTGCAATCAAATCATTGTTTATTTACGCTAACCCACAATATAGCCCAGAAACAAAAGTTTGGTCTTCAAAAAAGTTTAACGAAGAAAGTAATAATTTTTATTACGATTGCGTCAATCGGTTCAGCACTACTTTAATTTTAAAAAGAGAGCGCAAAATCCGCACCTAATATGGATGCAATTACTTCTAACTTTACCGACCCTCCTACAGCAAAGTACTTAGCTAGATGAATTTATCAAAGCTGAAACAAATGGAGCCGTACAAACTAATTTAGACAAAACACGATTAGATCTAGGTGAAGCCAACAGACATGCCACTGAGGCAGCTCAAACTTTGACCTAGTTGGTGTGCATCTGTTAGTCGCATCTGCGTATGCGTTATGATATTGGATTTGGTGTAAGTGAAGAAACAATTAAAAAGGAAAAGTTCTGTATTTTATATGTTTTCCTTTTTTTTATTTGAGATGGGCTTACTCTTGACCCCAATCTTGCTCTAGAGCATAGATGGGATCTATAATGGAGCGAGCTTGCCCAGAAGATGCCTATTCACTCTGGACTTAAAGAGAGTCAGGTTATATGCACTCGGAAATACAGACGCAGGCAGGGAATTACAATCTTTAGCTGTGCGCATTATAAAAGATGATGAGAAGCGCTTAGTGCCGATTATGGGTATAACAACTAAGAACGGATGGTAGCCGGCCGTGCGACGAAGTCTAGACTAGACACACTATATTTACGACATAATTAAATTTTTCACACGATACAGTTGCAGAACTTTTGTATGTTTTGCCCCAAATTCGACTTACTTGGGACAAGCGGGATTGTCAATAACAACTTGTTATAATATAGAAAAAAATGCTTTAAGCTTAGTTTCAATTGTTGCCACATTTAAGCTGTTTATTTTTCTTTATCATCATCATCATCTGGGTCACAGGACGTCCACTGCTGAACATAGGCCTCCCCCAGTGACTTCCAGATCGGCCGATTGGAAGCGGCCTGCATCCAGCGTCGTCCTGCAACCTTTACCAGGTCGTCGCCTCCATTCCAGAACCTTTCTGCCCCATCGGCCGTCAGTTCTACGTGCTTTATTGTATTTTTCTTGCAATGAACGAATAAAAAACAAACCATTTAGTAACAAATAAGTTGTTACCTAACTTATGTGACAAACAAACTTAAAATCGCTCTAACTTGTGTCTTGCTCCACAGCTATGATGACTAGAACAGATTGCAATCAAAACTAAACGAATAATGATAGGCTCTTTATTATGATTGCTGGTCTGGTACCCTTGGTGTTTGTATATAAACCAAAAGTATAAGTACCCTTATACCTACAGGTTGACTTTTTTATCACCATCCAAAACTTCTGATAAGATTCCCGTGATACAAACGTACAACTCTTTATATTGGACCAACTCCCTAACTCAAAAATAAAATTCAACTGGTCCATACAGCTGTTTTTTTTTTTTGCAGTTAAAGAGTTGATCCAATAGAAAGAGTTGTTCGTTTGTATCACGGGACACTTCTCAGAAGGTTTGGACGGTAATAAAAAAGTCAACCTGTATGATAGGATAGGATATGCGCTTTTGATAAAAATGTGCTAGTGCCCACGTGGTTTACTCGCTACAATCTCACGATTTCTAGTAACATTACGGCTCTATTTATCTTCTTCGTTCTGCCATCTTCGCAAATTCAATCTTGGCGAACAATCGCCAAAAATCTGCTTTGACTATAGTGGCAATCTCTCTGTAGCAAAACGATATTGAACTTCATCATCGCTTGACAGATTTATAACTATAAGAATATTTACCATTCCCGTACATTTTTTTTACTTTGTTGTCGTTTGTAAATTGTTACCATCTATGTCTACGACCTCAGGGTGTAAAAAAAATTGGATCTTAAAACCGCTCAATCAGCTGCTAATATGCAACATCTTTTAATAAGGAGCAAGATGGTACATAATCGTGGAGAAATATATTTGATTCTCCGTAGGTATATTATTTATCATTGAGGTAGCGCAATGGATGATGTAGATCATCGAAATATATTTTCCTGATTTTAATATTCCCATACATATTGTATTCAGCAACTCATTACATGGTTGTAATATTCCTATTTTTTTCTACAACCTATATAGTGGAGTCAAGTAAAAAAAATAGGACAAAAACGGGACTGATATAGGGTGGCCTGTTTTTACACATCCTTTTTTTAATGCTTGCTATAACAATGAATTGTTTTGTCATTGATCTTTGTTAGAAATTTAATACGCTCTATGACAATAGACAACGAAACAAAAGGGTCATTCAAGAGCGTTTGTGCTTAGATAGCAATGTGTTTTGTACGGAAGATGATGAGCCAGGAGCAGTTTATTATAATGGCCTAAATATTTTGATCATTATAACATACACATAATAGCAAGTGTAATCTGGAAAACAGAAAGATGAAATCATGCGCTACGAATCAAATAATTTCAGTACATCTGATGTTTTGTAACTCTTTTATTAAACTCCTAGTAAGTCTCTTAAGATTGTCAGTAGATTGTTATCTATTGCTGACCAAGTGATGATTATTTAGACACTAATATTTTTTTTTGGAAAAACCGTAATAACATCATTAATTAATATGACTTCTTATTATGCCCTAGAATGTCTTTTGCTTATAGAATACATATATTGGATAGCGTGAGACGTGTGGGGCTTGGGATGAATTTGGACAAGACAAAGGTAAAGTTCAACGAACATGTCATCCCGGAACCAATTTCCGTCGAGGGCACTACGCTCGAGGTTGTCCAAGAGTACGTCTACCTTGGACAAGTAGGTACTACAGCTCGGTAGAGACAACTTCGAGCGGGAAATCGCCAGAAGAGTGCAGCTTGGCTGGGCAGCATTTGGGAAATTGCGTCATATCTTCACGTCGACATTGCCGCAGTGCCTGAAAAGCCGGGTGTTTAACCAATGCGTCCTACCAGTTTTAACCTACGGAGCCGAAACGTGGAACATGACAGTCAAGTTGGCCCACCGACTACACGTCACTCAGCGTGCTATGGAAAGGTCAATGTTGGGGATCTCACTGAGGGATAAGATCCGTAACGAGGTCATACGACATAGGACTAAGGTGACTGATATTGTCAAAAAATGTAGCAAGGTAAAGTGGCAGTGGGCTGGCCATGTCTGTCGCTGAACCGACGAGAGGTGGAGCAGGAAGGTTCTCGAATGGAGACCACGCTTAGGCAAACGTAGTGTAGGACGCCCCCCGGCTAGATGGACCGATGACCTGAAGAAGGCAGCTGGCAGCGACTGGATGCAAAGGGCGGGAGATCGTGCGCTGTGGCGCTCCTTGGGGGAGGCCTATGTCCAGCAGTGGACTGCAAAAGGCTGATATGATGATATTGGATAGCTGCCATTATAGACAAAAAAAACACCTTTTAGATCAAAACCTATTAAGCCACGTTGGAATGCTATGAGGGTTTTTTTTATTAGGTAATTATGAGCAAATTTTTACACAACTAAGCGTAAAAAAACACTGTCTGCTTTCACGAAGTCGGATGAAAGCAGTTAACTGCTTGCACTGATTAACCTTACACAAATATTGCAATTGCACTAGAAGCCTTGAAAAAATATATCTGTAGAACAACTAAATGATATTGGAAACTCCTGACATAAACCAAATTCAACGAATGTGGAACCGTAATATAATAATTTAGTATTGACACCAAATCAACATTGGGGTGCCTTTTTGCCTTCTTTCTTGAGTTCTTTGACATATTATTATTATATGTAATACATAGTGTATTATTATTTTTACAAACTAGGATAAAACATTGTACCATGCCGTCTGTTCTCTATTCTTCCATTTTCTGTATGTATGGGTTTTGAATCGAAATGTTTATTTATATTCATGTTGCTTTAAAAACACATACCTGTACAACAACTCAAACATTTGAATAAAGCTTGTTGCTCCGACTACCACTTAAACAGCAAGTCGTATAAAACCCAATAAAATCATAAAACTAGCAAAAGAGGGGGAAATTACAAACTACGCTAGGAACGACTCAGCGTTGAATCAAGTTACCTATTCTAAGTTGATTTAGTAGTGCTGTTCGATAGGCATCAGTCGATAAAAAAACATCGATATCACAGCTACAGTATATTTAGTTAGTCATGCGCAAATAATTGAATAAATAGATTTTCAAATTCACGATACAAAGTTTTGAAATTTAGAGCTAATTAATTGGTGTAACTATTGTTGAGGGAATTCAAAAAAAAATTACAGGTCTCCATAATCTGGATTTAGTCTTAATCTGAATTATAATTCAAATTAGAACAAATTAAACTCAGGAACGACGATCTGGTAAAGGTCGCGGGAAGCCGCTGGATGCGGGTGGCACAAGACCGATCTTTGTGGAAATCCTTGGGGGAGGCCTATGTCCAGCAGTGGACGTCTTTCGGCTGATGGATGGATGGATGGAAACTCAGGAAACGAACACTATCACGGTTTTTTTCTTTTGTTACGTAAAACTGTAATTAGGTACAAAACAAAGAATTTCAAATGATAAAAATAAACCACAAATTCATCATAATGACGAAGTAATTCGATGTGACGTTTGAATAGGTAATAAAGATCAATCAAATATTAAGCGATATGAAAACCTTATTCAAAGCGAACCGATACAAAACTATCGTTGTTTCAACATCACTATTAGCCAGACTGACTCGAACAAAAGTTGTTACAAGTTAGTAACTAAGTAAGAAAGTGGTACCACTGATATCTTTAGTACTTTGCGAGTGATAGCTTTAAGGCGATGTGGAACAAAATGAAAGAGTCGTAAGTTATGAGAAAGAATTGATTTTTTGTGAACATTTGTCTCCATAAGTCTTAGTGATAGACACTTTATCATTCAGGGAATAGAAAAGGATAGTGTATTTATTTGTGTCAAGGCAGATTTCAGATACTACATATTATAAAAACTTAATGCTATAAGTCAAAATGGTTTCAAATGGCCTTTTCGGTTTCATGTTATTTCTATCTATCTATTCAGCCCATTGCAGTCCACTGCTGGACATAAGCCTCCCCCAAAGAACGCCAGAGAGCACGATCTCCCACTTTTTTCATCCAGCCCCTGCCAGCCATCTTTCTAAGGTCGTCGGTCCTTCGGGCTGGGGGCCGTCCTACACTACGTTTGCCAAAGCGTGGTCTCCACTCGAGAACCCGTTTACTCCACCTTTCATCGGTTCTGCGACAGATGTGGCCAGCCCACTGCCACTTAAGCTTGCTACATTTTTGGACTATGTCCGTTACTTTGGTCTGCCTGATGATTTCGTTTTAGATTTTATCCCTGAGCGAAATCCCAAGCATCGACCTTTCCACAGCTCGCTGAGTGACGTAAAGTCGGTGGGCTAGCTTTACTGTCATATTCCACGTTTCCATATATCTTACTGCAAGCTAACCTTGTATCACAGACAAGGCTATTAGGAAACTCTGAGGGCTAATTTTAAATATAAAAATTAGTAAAGAAAAAGTTTATTATTAAAATATACAAATCACAAGAGCTACAACTATACAGCGCCTTTTGCACTAGGCTCGCCTGTAATGACGCCTGCAAAACTATGATGTGAAACTAATTGTCTTTGAGACCTGGGCGGTAACCACGAACTCTGAAAACAATCTCAAATCAGTCAAATCTGTAAAATTTTGTACGTAATTACGTAGTAAATTGACAGATTTGAGACAGTTTTAAGAGTTCATAGTTACTCCGCTGCAATATTCGATACGACCTTATTAAAAATACACTTTTCTAAACTAAATGACTGGTCTAGCGTCATTAATAAGATTTGTAGAAATTTGTCCACACCTTAATCTTAAAAGCTATCTCTTCTAAATAACCAAAACACATTTTGCAACATAACCAAAGTTTAAAAAAAAACCATTAAAGACCTTCATTCTAGCCAAGTCCTTACAAAAAGCCACATCTTGTTACAAGTACAATTTCCTAAAGGAAATAGCGACACGTGTTACATCCACCGAGGCACATTGTTAGAGACTTGAGCACCGATGTACTCGAGGACCGCACAAGTTATGGTCGCATTAGCCCTAAAAAACCGGCCAAGTGCGAGTCGGACCCGTGCACGAACGGTTCCGTACCATTATCTATACAAACGGCAAAAAAAATTAAGCTCCCTGTAATATTTATTTTCTTCTATTTTTTAGTACTTGTTGTTGAAGCGGCAACAGAAATACATCATCTGTGAAAATTTCAACTGTAACTATTATGGTTCATGAAATACAGCCTGGTGACAGACGGACAGATGGACAGCAGACGGACAGACAGACAGACGGACAGACCGAAAGACGGACAGACGGACAGACGGACAGACGGACAGACGGACAGACGGACAGACGGACAGACGGACAGACGGACAGACGGACAGACGGACAGACGGACAGACGGACAGACGGACAGACGGACAGACGGACAGACGGACAGACGGACAGACGGACAGACGGACAGACGGACAGACGGACAGACGGACAGACGGACAGACGGACAGACGGACAGACGGACAGACGGACAGACGGACAGACGGACAGACGGACAGACGGACAGACGGACAGACGGACAGACGGACAGACGGACAGACGGACAGACGGACAGACGGACAGACGGACAGACGGACAGACGGACAGACGGACAGACGGACAGACGGACAGACGGACAGACGGACAGACGGACAGACGGACAGACGGACAGACGGACAGACGGATAGCGAAGTCTTAGTAATAGGGTCCCGTTTTACCCTTTGGGTACGGAACCCTAAAAAAGCTTATAAATAGGGTACATTACATAGACTCCGAACTCTTTCAGCCCACCGAAGACATTGTTTAAGTTTGTAATATTAAAGAGTCGTTAGGCAAACTTGGCGTAGAGACGCTTGTGGTTGTGGCACTATTCGTATCCACTTTTTACTCGTACTCTCATAAAAGTGGAAAAAAATGTGCCAAGATGTTTGTTTTTTGTTCGTGTTTATTGAAAATTGATTATCGGAATAAAACAGGCAAAGGTTAGGGCGGAATAAACAAACCTTAACAACGGGTACTCATCGCAAATATTTAAGATAGCTGTTAGTAGAATATTTTTTTTGTAATAAAGTAATAAGCATTCATGAAATTTCGAGAAATAGTTTTACTTCCTTACTCACCTATGTAGATTTTATATTTAGTAGTGTCAATCAATAGATTTATTGAAAGAATCTTTATTAAACATAGTGTCTTAAACAAATAAACAGACTATTTATCTTTATTATAAAAATGATGTTTTTATTAGTGTTAGTGGAACGCAGAGCCAAGAGAATAATAGGCGATAAAAAACTGGTGGCGTCCAAGCTGCACAGCCTGGTTCACCGCCGCAAAGTTGCTTGCCTATAAGATTGTACTTCGGAGAGTGTGCTCATGAGCTGCATGAGCTCATACCACCGTCACCTTTCTTCCATCGGACATCCAGACGCACGGCCGGCTACCATCCGTTCTTAGTTGATATACCCATAATCCGCACTAAGCGCTTCTCATCATCTTTTATAATGCGCACAGCTAAAGATTGGAATTCCCTGCCTGCGTCTGTATTTCCGAGTGCATATAACCTGACTCTCTTTAAGTCCAGAGTGAATAGGCATCTTCTGGGCAAGCTCGCTCCATCGTAGATCCCATCTATGCTCTAAAACAAGATTGGGGTCAAGAGTAAGCCCATCTCAAGTAAAAAAAAAAAAAAAAAATGTTAGGTATTGCTGTTGTTAGTGATGTTCTAATTTGTTGTCGAAACTATAATAAATTACAACATAGGACTACGCCAATCTGAAGTAGATTTGCAGACAAATAATATTACATGTATCGCACTTCAGACTGCCCAGTTTTATTGCTTAGTTTTCTGAAGGTGAAGGAGACGCTTTCAGTATTACGTATTCAGCGGTGGACGTCCTATCACTGAAATAATGATGAGTTATCACACTTGGTAGTATTAAGTACAAGATTTTTGTTGTAGTTACAAAGTGTGACCGAATTTACATTTCTAAATGACGCAAATATTTTAAATGCTGAAACAAAACACTGTCGCCTAGCAGCAAAGGTTCCCTAACCTTGCCCAAGAGATGTGGGGCAATGTCAGCACGGCTGCTGCTCATTACTTTTTCACGAGGGAGCTTGCACGTGCGGTGCGGAATTATTCACACACTACAAGCTTTGTGTGTTGTGTCAAAGCGAGGGCTAGTGTTGCAGATAGTGATGTAGAACTGATGTACTATCGAGCAATATTTAGGGGTGTAGGTGCCCAATGGATCATTGACGAACATGGTTAAGGTGAGACGAGGCAGACAAAAGTAGGGGGTCCTTTTAAGGATGAGTCAGTGGCAATTTAACTCAGGGTTTCAAAATTGATTGTCATTTGTCATCGTTGTTTGTTGCCACAGCAAGTGTTTATGGCAAAAGCCAAAAAGCAAAGGCTTTATTCGTTTTATTAAAAGATATACTGCGTTACATAGATCTAAATAGGGAAACATATTTATGATCTAACTTAGCTTGCTAAAAAGCGTAAGCTATGTGATAGTTTTATATCTGAAAAATAGGTAAAGGTAATGACCATCAGAAATGTAAAATAGAAATGTCCAATTTTCTGTTTCGAGTCCACAGTTTGCCGTCGATAGCCCCACAACACTAGCAAGTGCCGCGGGTATTGCTTCGGGGATTTGAATGTGTAATCGGCCGTCTGTTCCGTGGAAACTCTGAGCTTTTCGCTCAATTCGTACAAAAAGGATGTAAGTGGTTTGGTGGTGCGGTGGATTTGTATGTTTCTTTTGCAGGTAAATCAAGCGTGCATGCCCTAGTTAGCGTAATGAACTGAATTACTTTAAAGAAAAAAGTTGTGCCGAAGGAAACGTAACGAGTTTTTAATCCCAACTTCAACCTAATCCCCACCCACCCAAAAATAGCTTTTAGTAGTGTTTTAATAAGTATAATTATTGATACACGTAACATAAGCATTAAGCAATTGCTTGGTGCTTAATGCTTGTCATGGTGCTCAATGTAGAAGTATCAATTCTGAACTTAATGGTTGTAGACTAGAATATATCTAAAACTGTTTTGTTTGCTATTATACGAGTATAAATAGCATAGATAAATGAAATGAAATGAGGTAGGCAGTAGATACTTACAAATGTGTATTAATGATGAAAACCACTGATTTTTATCCATTTGTAAGTACCTACTGCCTACCTCAAAATAAGACCGATGCCCGCCACTGATGAATAATGACGGCAAAGTAAAGCGTATTCGAGCAGTTTCGCAAAAACATGGATTATCGCATAAAACCAGTCGCTTAATTCGACCTGGCTGATTCTTTTGTACACTAATCTAATGTTTCCGCGACAATGAGAAACGAATCTCGCTCATAATTAAAGCGAATGCCTTTGCGAGATAATCAGGTTTTTCGCGAAACCCCATCCAGCAGGGCTAGCATGCGCAACACGATAAAATTATGTCGTGGCATTTTATCGACTTTTGACGTAAATATGTCGTTTTGTCTTCGACGATAACAAAGAAAAAAC
Organism: Anania fuscalis; assembly: GCA_950371115.1. Taxonomy (NCBI): domain Eukaryota; kingdom Metazoa; phylum Arthropoda; class Insecta; order Lepidoptera; family Crambidae; genus Anania; species Anania fuscalis. The sequence continues at coordinate 2,980,358 of OX493337.1, forward strand.
CAAAATATTATGGCAATGCCATGTTATAACGTAAAAATAAGTGGCTACTTAGAACGGGAGACCCCAAAAATATTAAGTAAAAGGATTCGAGAGATCTGTGATCCGTTAGGTTTGGGAAAACGACAAAATTATCGTCGAAGACAAATTTTGTCTTGTCTATCGATAAAATAACCGATGCGCGCATGCTAGCCCTGCAGAAGGGCCAGGGGGGTAACCATGAACTCTTAAAACAATCTCAAATCTGTCAAATTTCGTACGTAACTGACAGCTTTGAGATTGTTTTAAGAGTTCATGGTTACCCCGCAGTTCGTTATTTAAAAATCTTTGAATTCTTTCTGCCGGTTATAATCTATCAAATAAAATTACACTGAAAACTGCAAATCTACATCTACTAAGCAGGTATATAGGTTATAACTATGATTTGATTTAAGTAGAGTATAGTAAGAATACCTAACCAAAAGTGTAAAATGGATTTCATAATACATAATTTTATTTTTTTTCTATTATGCAATATATTATAACCGGCAGGATTTTTAAGAAGATTAGCAAAAGTAATTCATAAAAATTTTACTGTTTTCAACAAAACACCTACAGTGATTTGAAGATGTAATGAATAAGTATCGAAGATTAAGACATATTGACATTAAAGATAAGTTAAAAAGCAATCGGGGTCTCCGCCATTTGTCGGTGAAGGCAAACGCGTATAGTACACACGAGATGATTTATTGGAGCTGAGTTACATCGCGTGTTAAGCTGGGTATACACGTCGGAAATTAACGAAAAAAGAAATTGAGATATTCGATTTGCAATTATTTTTTGCTGACAACAGCTGCAGCAGCAGAAGAAATGATATTATCTAGGTTTGCACCTACAATATTATTCCGAAATATGCAAGGGCGTGTGGTGCATATAGGCAGTTAGGTAGTGCCGCTCTGCCCCTCTAGCATGTGCAACAAAACACGATATGATATAGCGATTTATCGCATATTTTTTGTCAAAATATGTACTTTTATCAAAAAAGCGAGAATAACAGTGACGTCGCCTGCACGGACATGCTTACTGTTTCAATAAAAGTTCAAGATGGCGGCTATGTTATCATATTTTTTAAGTAAATAGGCGATAAATCGCTATGTCATATCGTATCATATCGTATTTTGTTGATCGTGCTAGAGGGGCAGGTAAACGAAATGAGGTAGACAGTATGTACTTTACAATTGCTTGTCGTTGATGAAAACCATATATTTTCATCATTAAAATACAAAAGTAAGTCTCTACTGCATTGACTTATATATTACTTCGTAAGGACAGGGCGGACCACACGTCTGGGTGTTGGACCTAAAGAGACCCGAAAATGACCCGACCGAGGCCGATGTGACGTAGTCAGTGGTCGGCGGTCATCGTGATCTGACATTTGTATGAAAAAATAAAAATGCCTAAATGTTCACTGAAAGGTTGCACAAATTACGACAGAAAGGTCATTAAAACAAATTCAAATTTTACTACTCACCAATAATCCGCATATTTGATAAACACTAAACTTATTTACATTACTTTAACAATTTTCCAACTTCTTTGTCAATTTTACAAAGCAACGCCATATTTACCGTGCAAAACCGATACAACTTTGTAGCGGCGTGCATTAGTGCTCATAGTGCACTGAGTGCAGTCCAGTACATGCGATGTAATATAAATATTTTATTTTATGATGATTTATTGAATACTTATTTTAAGTTAACATGATCAGGCACTATGAGTCAAAAATTGAAAACATGTCAAAAAAAACAAAAGGCATAAGTAAAAAAAAATGTGTTATTCGAAGGACAGTGAAATGTAATTAATAAATATATATAATTTTTTTTTTTAAGTTTTAAGTTATGATTCCGTATACTTATAAAAATAAATTGTATCCACAAATACCCAATTATCTAGCCCCAAACTAAGCAAATCTTGTGCTCTTGCCACTAGATACAGATAATAAACATACTTAAATATATTTATAAACTACTTAAATACATTTATAAACATCAATGACTTAGGTGCAAATGCTCGTGCTCCTCACACTAACATTTGCCCCTCGCGGGAGTCGAACCCGCATTGTAGTCCGGAGCGCTACTACCCCAGATGGTTGTCGATGTAATCTCATATAAACTCATATAGAAAATATAGGGACCAGCACTACTGCGTGCTGCTGAATTCGGAATCATACCTTTTGTTTCATTTCGAGAGATAAAGAGAGAAATTGTTTTTTGTTTTATAGCTTCAATTATATGTATAGATTAGTCATCATTACAACTTATAAGAAAAGTATAGTTTTATTTAAAAGTAATGTTGATGTTAAAGTATTTACTAATTACTTACATACAATTAAACAGAAACAAAAATATTGATATTCATTATAAAGACACGAAAATTAACGAAGTAAAACAAACGAAGTTCCTAGGTTTAACTATAGAACAAGACGTAAATTGGAAAACGCATATAGATAATGTTTGAACATCAGGCGCAAGGCGAGACTGCGCGCGAGCCGCGCGAACGCGACATTTAAACTGGCTCGAACGTGAACCAGAACTGCACGCGCGCAGATCGCGCGCCAATGCGCGCGATCTGCAACTCAACTCATGCAAGGCTTGTACAATACAAGCCTTGCATGAGTTGCGCTAAAGAGGCGCACCAATCTGTTGCAGTAACGGATCGCATGCTGCGCGCGTGCAGCTCGCGCGCAAATCGCGCGCTGTGCGCGTCCTGTGCATTCACGGCGCGTTAGCCAGATCTGGACCTATCCTTACAGAGTCAATAAGTTTATTTATGCTTTAAAGCAGGTTAGATCTGTAACAAAAACTGCGATTGCTACCTATCATGCATTGTAGGTTCTAAATTACGCCACGTTTACTGATGTGATACTACTAAATATAAATAGAGCTTTTATTGCCCAAAAAAGATGCATAAGCGCAATATGCGGTGTCCCTCCACGAACATTATGTCGTCCTCTATTTGCTCAGTTGCAATTACTAACATTGACGTCCCTGTATATATTTGAAACATGTGTATTTGTAATGCAAATTATGCATATTTTTAATAGGGCATTTGACATTTATCCACGGAATACAAGAAATCAAAATATCCTGTAACTACTAAAACTCCAATAACAATGCAGGATAAAAAAAGCTGTATAACACTGAGTATTAAAAAAATTTCAATATACCTAATGAATTCAAAACATTAAATAATAATCAATTTAAAACAAAATTGAATAAGTGGCTAATCTCACATACCATAAAGGAGTTTTTTAAATAATAAATATTAATTTCAACATAATTATGATATGACTGACATCTATGTACCTAATTTAATTTAATGCAATTTTAGATTAATTTTATATTTCATTTTAGTTCAATTTTATATTTAATTTGCATGCCTCGTGTTGGATAAACATGCTTGGTACGTTCATTTTAAAACACCTATGCATACCGTGTTTAAGCAAATAAAGATTATTTTATTTTACCTTAATTCATGTTGACGTATTTAATTTAAAAAAGCAAAAAGTTATATTTACTCTGATACTACTTTAAATATAACATCTGTGAAATAAAAACTTTTTTCTTAGTTCCTCTTTCGTTATAAGCCACTCTTACAAGGTTACTTAGGAGTAATTTTGTGGTTACTCTATGATGCTATTTGACAGTTGACATCAAAGTCTAACAGATGGGGTTAGTGTGTCATGTATGGAGGAAATGCAAGGCGATTTGTTCTGTCAGCCGTATCTTTACTTTTTACATCAATGCTCTACTGCCTACTTCGAAATAAGACTAATGCCCGCCACTAAAAATGACAATGCATCTTTTTTAATCAAAACAAAAACGGCCTACATACTGGCAGCTTATGCAAAGTTCCTCAAAAGACATCAACCTTTTTCCCAATGTATCAGTATCAGGCCATCAAGTCTTTTAATTTGCTTTTTTTCTATTTATTGAGATATCTCTCAACGTGTGAACTATTATGTATTTGTTGGTGCAAAAACACGCGTAATTTTCCACCCTATTTGCAATTACTCGATAAACGTTCACCTAGAATGGTCCCGTGAGTGTGGGTCTTGGTTAATTGGAAGGTGAAGTGACTAAAGTATTTACTATGGGAACGTGAATTGCTGTGTTGTTTAGGGTCGTGTTATTAAGCCCACAGTACGGACAACAGCACGTCGACCTACCACAAAATGTCAAATTTTCTCATTTGAAAATGAACTCTATATGTCAGGCTTAAAGTTGAAAATCTATTGGAGATTTTTTGACTTTTGGGGTAGGTCGACGTGCTGTTGACTGTACATAGATGATACTATATTAGGCTATCAAAATACAACAACTTTTACCAAGGTAGTAAATTGTATAAATATAAAGTTATTCCATATCATAAACTAATCACGTAGGTAGTTTGTAAGTGCCCAATCTTTTCGTAAATATACCTAGTCAGACATGGCTTCAATAAATTTTTATTTTTTGACCCAGATTCTGAAAACCCTCTAAACTAAAATTTGGTATGGCAATTTTATCGCTTTCGAATTATTCATAAGAACCAGACTGAATTGCATTAATTAATTGAATTAGTTAACAGACAGAATTAGTTGGTCGAGACTAGTGTTTTCGCCGTCTTGCGAAGTAAATAAATAAACTACACTATTTTAATATCTTGTTGGAACTTTTTATATACTTTCAAGAAAGCAAGAAAACTGTTGCTTTTATAAAAAGTTCCAACGAAATTTAGGAATTATATTGCTCATCTCCTGTGTAGCCTCCCCTTAAAGCGTTATGAATACGTAAATCATGTTTGCTTTTTATGATAACGTATGCATTATGTCATTTGCTCGAGATATAAAATAAATTGAGTTTTTGAAAACGGCCAAGTGCGTAAAGCATATTTGTAAAAAACCACGTTTTCCAGAAAGTTTTTCACATCAATATAAATTTATTTAATCACTTTATAATCTTATTGCAAATAATTCTTCTTATTTTTTATTTATTAGATTATATAAGGTCCGATTTTATTAGTGTTCATCCTGTTAACCTGTGACTATATAGGTGAAAGCAATCGTCAAAACCAACTTTCAAATGTATATCATAAAAACTAAAAAAGTTAAAAATAAATTACAAAATAACAACATCGACTTCATATTGCATAAACTCGTCCTATCTTCAACTCTTTCTCGCTCTGACAAGGGGAAGGAATAAGACGGATAATCAGATGGTTAAACGTACCAAAGATAGGACGAGTTTATGCAATATGAAGTCGATGTTGTTGATTTTTAACTTTTTTAGTTTTTATGGTACACATTTGAAAATTGGTTTTTACTATTGCTTTTCACCTATATAGTCACAGGTTAACAGGATGAACACTAATAAAATATATATATAAGGTGTAAGTGAATTAGAATCAGATATTTTTAACAGTAACTTAGACTATCACATGGATCACATATAAGATAAAATTAAAATTATAGAACAAACTTTAATTCACGCACCAAGTGATATGATATTATGGTGAACAGTGTAATATGATTATTTGAGTGCATAAATGTAATTCTGGAGAGATTATAAATCGGCTAGCGTTGTGTAGTAGTCTACTTGTGATGTTTGGGTTCATGTACAGGATGATGTAGATTTTTTATTTTAAAACTTTTTTTTTTTTTTTTTTTTTTTATAGTTTGTTCTATAATTTTAAATTTATCTTATATGTGATCCATGTGGTAGTCTAAGTTACTCCTAAAAATATCTGACACTAATTCACTTACACCTTATATAACCTTATTGCAATTAAATATCTTGGTGTTAATATATATGGCTCAAGCCTTGATAAGCCTGAATAAGCTATTAGACGATCCTTTAACAAAATCATTTTCTGAAACCTCGTAACATATTGATGGAAAATACCAAAATTTGAAACCATGACAATGTTCTGGTATTTAGTAATTGTCTTGTCTAGCACATGTTTATGTATTTATACGAATGGCAACAATTCTTAACATCTTTAAAGTTCACTTGTAACAAGTTTATACTATAGTCACACCTTGAATATTACTAAGTCTGATAAAATGATTCCTTTTCACACTCCAAGTCATTAGACAGCCTCGGCGTCCCTTTCATTTCATATGCTCGTGAGAGAGACGAAAAGTGGTCGAAGGTCGATTTGCAGGTCAGTAAGGCATCTGACTAGATCTGAATTTGCGATTCAATGAGGTCTGGCGACAATTGAGAATACAATCGGGGTTTAGATGCGTATTTTATTTGTCAGTCAAATACTCATCATTTCATCAAAGTCATCCTAGTCTATCAAGGGAATCACTCAATCAGAATAACTTCTTTGTTGGTACCGTATGAAAAAGTTTTCATGACAAAAATTTTAAGACCGATATTTTAGCACTATTGCAAGCCCCATGTTCAAAGATGACCGCTATTTTAGCACTGATACCGTTTCGTTGTGATCACAGATGACCGTTATTTCTTCACTGATACAAGCTTCGTGATCGTGATCACAATCAGTTATCAGTGCTAACATATCGGTAATCCGAGAACATGGAGCTTGCAACAGTGCTGTAATATCGGTCTTAAAAATAAATATCCGTGATCAATATAGGCTTGTAGTTTTTTTAATTATTTGTGATATGCACCAAATAAATATTTTTCTTTCTTTCTTTTTTAATTAAGAAGATCATATAACTCTTTTTGTTAAACTTTAAATTGAGAATCTTGCCATTTCGTACCTATTCGAATTCCAATTTCATTGCTTCAAATATACAAGTCTGCTGATCTTTTCATGGTCTGTATAGTTTTTTTTTTTTACTGGTTAGCTTGCTTTTCGGAGGTATTCTAGCGCATCCAGAGTCAAGACCCAAACCCATTTCAATAAAAAAACGTCCCCAACCAAATAGCTAAAGCTAGTCATAGAGCAACAACACTACGTTCAAGTTACAAATTCCAATCCATCCATCCAGTTCTAATTAGGATTTCACATTCACAATGCGTCACCGCAACGTGTAAAGAAACTCGCATCAAGTTCCCAACTTTAGTAAAGTTGTGAACTTGTGATTGGACTTATTCATTTTTAAATTGGATGCGAGTTTTGTTACCTTATTTATGTCGGTTATCGAGTAATTCTACTCATATACCGTCTAAAAATTCGCGAAAACAGGTCGCGGACCACATAGTTCAGTGCTTTTTGCTTTGTGTCTTTGTGAGGACTCGACTAGTTTAGATAAAATGCAATGCTACCGCGGGTCAACTGTGCACACCGCCATCTATGGGCACGATTCATAAGCTACGATCAAATATTGTAAATAACTCACGGTTTTACCTTCAATTGCGTTAAAAATTTTTGGCTGAGACTCGCTAGGTATTTTATATTTCTTTAGTTCTTTTAATAGTTCTAGTAAAGAAAACTCGTAAATATGAATGTTAATTTTACTATATTATGCTTGCTTCCCGGCTCTGCTTGTTTAAATATTTTCTTTCTTTTACTGTTTCTTTTGTCTTCTTAGCTTGTATTAATTTTGCTGTATCCTATTAGGATCAAACTAGTAACTCGTAATTTAAACATTGGATGTTTGTTACCTGTTTTTTATTTTTTGTCACTGTTAAAAGTTATCGTCAACTAGAAACGGGTTTAGCATAATTTAATTATAGGAGAAAGAAGAATATGTATAGAAGACAAAAAACCGACCAATTGCGAGTCGGACTGGCACACGAAGGGAACCATCATCTATAAAAAACGGCGAAAAAATCATGTTTGTGGTATGGGAGCCCGCTTAAATATTTTTTTATATTGTTTTTAAGTATTTTTTGTTATAACGGGAACAGAAATACATCATCTGTGAAAATTTCAACGGTCTAACTATCACGGATCATGAGATACAGCCTAGTGACAGACGGACAGCGGAGCCTTAGCTATAGTCCCGTTTAACCTTTTGGGCACGGCACCTAAAAACAGGACAAGTGATTAGAGATTATTCCGTTTGTTGATTAGGTAACCTTTAATTTTCTTTCTTCGTATAGTTTTTCAAGAAAACCGGCCAAGTGCATGTCGTGCCACGCAGTGTAGGGTTCCGTAGCTTCCCGTCATTACCATCATATATTTCAGCAATTACTTCATTTAAGTCACTTTTAATGTTTTCCTCTTAGGAATTATTATTTCACGTTAGTTGAACGACTATAACTATTAAGGGGGTAGAGGAGGGGGACGCCCTACTCGGACAAAAATTACCATTTTAAAATTTAATATTTCGCAAACGGGTCACTAAATCAAAAAATAGTGTTAGCAACCCCTAAGTCAATGTAAAGGACCTATTCAATGATACCCAACACGATGGAGTGAACGATGAAAAAAAAAATATCCCCACGTTACTACATGTTTATGTATGATCAATCATCATCATTTCAGCCTGTTGCAGTCCACTGCTGGACATAGGCCTCCCCCAAGGAGCGACACAGCGCACGATCTCCCGCCCTTTGCATCCAGTCGCTGCCAGCTGCCTTCTTCAGGTCATCGGTCCATCTAGCCGGGGGGCGTCCTACACTACGTTTGCCTAAGCGTGGTCTCCATTCGAGAACCTTCCTGCTCCATCTCTCGTCGGTTCTGCGACAGACATGGCCAGCCCACTGCCACTTCAGCTTGCTACATTTTTGGACAATATCAGTCACCTTAGTCTTATGTCGTATGACCTCGTTCCGGATCTTATCCCTTAATGAGATCCCCAACATAGACCTTTCCATAGCACGCTGAGTAACGTGTAGTCGGTGGGCCAACTTGACTGTCATGTTCCACGTTTCGGCTCCGTAGGTTAAAACTGGTAGGACGCATTGGTTAAACACCCGACTTTTCAGGCACTGCGGCAGTGTGGACGTGAAGATATGACGCAATTTCCCAAATGCTGCCCAGCCAAGCTGCACTCTTCTGGGTTTATGTATGAACTAGACTAAAAAAAATGTTTTTTCAAATTTTGTTCTATCATTTTGTCGGCGTGATTGATATACATATCTTCACAAAATCACAGCTCTCTAGGATCAACAGTCTTCAAGCAAAACCTCGGATGGACAGACAGATAGACATGACGAAACTATAAGGGTTCCTTGTCAGGACTATGGAACCCTAAAAAACTGTTAACTTAAAAACGCCAGATATCACCAATTTTCAGGGTTTCAAAGTATAACATTCTTGTTTTACAAAGTCAAAAAGACATACGTAGTTTCATTAAGGCTACGAAAAAAACCACGTAAAAATATTTCTCTTTTCACGGACATAAAAGTTAAGTCCAAGAACTCGTAAGCTTATTATTCTAACAACCATAACAAGCTTTTGAACTCGACTACCGCTACATTTGGCACAAGAAACCTATAACTCATAATAAAGTACTTGATCCCGTTCGCTTTGTATTCAAGGTTCAAGTTCATTTGGTCGCTGTAGGTTTTGCGAATGTAAAGCTGAGCTCACACTATGAATACTATAGTTAAATTGCAAGGTAGTGCAAAATTTTCAAAATTAGATCTAGAGGTGCACTGCTTATGGTATTTGTTGTCAATTTGAACCTCTGGTATGCGCGGACGCACCTGCTGTTAGAAATGTACCTTACATCGAAAAGGCTAACGTTTGTTTTCGCGCGCCGTTGTGACTATTATTGCATTGAACTTTGCAGTTCTAGGTTGCACAGAGATAGTGCGTGCGTATTTTTTATGAATGAGGCAAAATTATCCACTCGTACCTACCATCCTTGGACAGCGGATAGTATTAGAAAAAAATAAAAAAATAAGTTTGATTTTGAGATCGTTTATATCGTAGATCGATTTAGTTACTGATTCTGAGTGGTCCCTGAAAATTTGGCAACCCTTTGCAACGTAACGCTGTATAATACGTTACTCTTCAGGCAATCCACAATTAAGACGTTTAACTTCTCAGCTTAGCAAGAAGTTTAAATCTGTATATGAATTCCAAAAATCAAACACATGGTATCTCTGGTACAGTCAACAGCACATCAAGCACACAAACTGGAAAATTTTCCTAATGAATAATAAACTCTATTGAAAATAGTAGAGCAGTTATATTTTTCTGATACCGATATTTTTTTGACACTATATAAAAAGTGGTTGACACGTTCGGCTCTTGAAATCTGGCTACTATATGTTTGCATGTATATAAATTAATTAATTAATATTTATGAACCACGCACTGTAATAACGAAACTCTGACCATTCCACTGACTGCTGCACTGCTGCCGTTCTTCTTGTAGTATAGTAACGTACCCAAAATGTCCTATTTTGATAGAAAAAAAATAACATCTTTTATTGATTTTTTGTTAAGTTGCATTATTCGGCTACCGCATCATATGTTGTTGATTACTAAAACACTAGTTGTGCCCACAGCTTCGTTTGCGTGGTCTACAGGATGTTTGGTATGACACATTTAACGCAAACCGTTTAAATAAAGAACAAAATATTAAAAAGTATTTCACAGAAACATTTAACCGGGATGAAATGTTCTATATGTCCTATATGTTTTTTTTTTTTATTTGAGATGGGCTTGCTCTTGACCCCAATCTTGCTCTAGAGCATAGATGGGATCTACGATGGAGCGAGCTTCAGATCATCCAGATCAAACTTTATATGTGTGCGAAATTTCATCCAAATTTGGTAAGCAGTTAACGCGTGATTGAGTCGCAAACATCCAATTAACGAAAGTTTGTGAGGACATCCTCACAAACTTTCAAATTTATAATATTAGTGGGATAGATGGATTTATTTAAAAACACACTATCAAAAATACCTAATATTGTTTTAAAATGGATTTTGATCACGCAATAAAATAATCAAGCCACCGTTAGTGTGACCTCAGCCTTAGAGAAGTCAAGTGTTAATTATTCTCCAAGTGCTTACCATAATTGTTTTAACAATTGACTTGGTCGCAAAATTTCCCGAATTAATTTAGGGAAATTTCAAAAGTTGATGACAAAGACATAATTTTATAGACAGCTTTGTTCAAGCATAACTTAGAATTAAATAACAAGAGGTGAATCAATAAGTTAAGTACGAAATATGCATAGTGACGAAATACTTAATTATTTATTTATACATGTATTAATTGCAAACATTTCAAAAACCTATTGGTATAATAAAAAGTAAATTACAATTTGACATAATCTGTTTAAATGAGCAACCAGCACAGTTATTCCACAAAAATAAACGGAAACTTATGTCATCTACGGAATTTCTTACTTACAAACTACAGAATTATCCTGATGGTAACACCAATGTTTATATCTAACGAAAACATTTAGAAATAATAATACTCAAAATTGCTGGAACAGACTCCTCTACTAAATCGTAATTGAATTCGGGGCTTAGCAAACGCGTAAAAGCGCACATCTGCGCATATCATTCGATCTATTCGTAACATATGAGAAATCATAGCTATATTATTCTATATATATATGTCGTAGCCCGATCTTAAAATTAAACACTTCATGATGTGGCCGGCCATTTCATAAAATGGTCGTATTTCATGAAACGGCCAAACAAAACTGGCCATATCATTTAAACGTCAACGTTTGATGATATGTCAATCAACGTTTGGCCATATCATTAAAATAAGTATAAATACGTTTACAAGTTACACGAATTCGTTTAATAATAATTTTTGACAATAGATAAATGAAATATTATAAATATTTGTAATTTTGAAAGGAAACTAATAAATAAAAAGATTTAAATAACCTAAAATTACGTGTCGAACTCCACAATAATTTGACGTTGCGCCTTTTTTCGAGCGACTTTCAAAAAAATCACCTAGCTTGATGTCTTAACGATAATTCACTGCAATTTAATCTTCTTATTACACTTATTATTCACTTTCACAATTCACAAGAACAGTATAATAATTATCCGCCGCCATGTTGTACCACAATAACAAAGCGACATCAGTGCCTCTACCGGTAGATAATATAACTGTTTTACGATATGACAACCAACGTTTGGCAATTTCATGAACTAGTCGGCCATATCGTCCAACGCTGACTGATTCATTGATCTGGCCTATCAATATCATGATGTGGCCAGCGGGTACTGTGCCGTATCATGAAAAACGACCATTTTATGAAATGGGTTGGCCACATCATGAAGTGATTAATTCTAAGATCGGGCCGCGACATATATATACCCAACGACATCAAATCGCGTCTAACTTCATTACCAGAGTAAACCTCCTAATTTATCCCAAGAACGAGATAAGATAACCATAAAAATGGCTAATAAATCGGTCCCGCCACTAGCGAAGGGGACAATTCATCCCCAACCCCCGCCCTTGCCGTAAGCACCCTTCGTCAAACGTGAGGCAGACAAAGGGTTTGACAGCCCCAAAGAATAAAAATAATGCCATGATAAAACGTTCACTGCTTTAGTTGGAATTAAAACGTAACGTATGGCAATGGGGCGACATAATCTATGGGCTGATAATTTTTGTACAGATTTTGTTGATGTTTTTAAGCTGTGCTGGGGATGTGTATGGGACTAAATTGGTTTATATCCAACGAATTTGTTAATGGTGTTTCATATAGACTCCAAAGGAATTAAATGAATTTATAAATGACTATTAGATCCTGATCGATATTGCAATAAAAGTTGCTAGCTAGATGAAGATGTCATTAGCTTTTGAGAATGTGATTGTGTTAAAACTGTGGAATAAAGTAAAAAAAACGATTCTTTACCAACGATGTCCTAAAACACTGTTATTAACTAATTTCATCAAGCTTTGTTGATCAGTAATAGAAAATTAGTACATGCCCTGTACAATATAAGTGGGTGTTAAAATCCTCAGTAAAGCCTTTATCCGTCTAGAAATCAGAAACAGGATTTTTTTGTTTGTGGGTCACCGGTGACCATGTCATTCAAAGAGTCAATAATTCATTAGTTAACAATGGAGTCATAAGTTAGTGAAGTAAGAAAGTTTATTTCAAATAAAAGGTTTACTTACTTAAAATTCAATAAGCATTATTATCTGAAGTCCCGTTAGATAAAAAATAATGTTAAAAAATCTAGTTATAAAATAAGAAAAAATATCTATCAACAATAATAGAATAATATTTAAAAAGAACCGGATTTGTTTGTTTGTTCCAAATAATTTTAAATTCACCCCTGTTTACCGCACTGCACTTTTGGGCTCATTTTAAATTCATATTGCTACTCATAAGCTAGAAGCTCTGTTATTGGAGCTTTCGCTGAGAGCTTTCAAAATACGTTGTTTGTGAAAACTCTTTCATAATATATTATTTTATTTGTACAAGTGCAATTAAAAGCAGTCTAGTAACGCTGTTTATACATATCCCTACGCAAACTGAACACACCGGAATCCGTCTAGTTTCTAATACACTTTTGCAGATAATTATTTACTTGACGCTTACAAAAAACAGAACCACACTAACCGCAATAAAAGCATCGTTCATCCTTAAGTAAATAATCCGCAAATCCGGGAAGAAAACGTTGAGAGACCGTTGAAAATTTATAAAACGTAAACAAAAAACCTGGCTGGCATAAACAAAAGTTTTACAACGGCTATAACACGTTCACGGTCAACGTATGTGTTAGGACGGGAAAGATTGCTGGGACAATTAGTTAATAAAAAATAATGTTTTTACCTATTACTGACGTGTGTCCATTGTTCTTTTTAATTGCGATGTCGGAGCGGCGAAGTCGCGAGTACGCGCGGTTCCTGCGCGGTGGTCGGCACTAGACTGAGGCGTTTAGTCACCCGACGGAGGCAAACCCCCGCTTTTCAATGGAATTTTCTTTTGCGAAACCTGCTTACTTTATTTTTATACTTGATACCTAATTTGGGTGGTTATTACATTGTCAACAACATTTCAGGGTTCAAGAGGCGGCTATAAAATACTAAGCTTGCTTATGAGTTAAGTTGATGGTGTTAATTAAGAGTTCTTTTGAAATATAGAAACACTAAAATACTACTGATATTACAACTGATACTGCTGTTTGATTTAGGCTTTGATTGATTTAATATCACTGTGATTTTTGTTAGGTACTTTTAGTTAGGGAACTTATCTACTTATTTTAAAGCAGCCGGTACACTTTCCGGGCTTAAAACTTTCATATTAGATAGATAGATAGATTGATACTCTTTATTGCACACCACACAAAAAACAGTAGGTAAAGTGTAAAAATACATTTACAATGGTACAATTCATGCGGTCTTATCGCTAAAAGTGATCTCTTCCAGACAACCTTCAGGTAGGTTTATAATACATTGCTCTATCTTCGTATAAGTAGGTAATTCAATTAGAGCTGGTAAAAAAATTGGTATGGAAAACGCTGTTGGACGTTAAGACCGACCGACCGAACACAAAAGAAGTAGCTAGGTATGCATGGCTACAATAAAGCAGTAAATACTGTAGAGGTTTATAACTTTATGGTATGTTCGATGAAAAAAAACTTTTCGGATATGGAATACTTTTTTAAACGTGAAAAAAACAGTTGGTTAGTGATTCATTCTAAAAACGTGGGCCAACCAGAAAATGAAGCATCTTGGAATTTTTATATTATAAATCGTATAATGGCCATTTTAACTCAAATAAAACTCAAGAAAAGTACTTCCAGATTAGCGTCACACACGAGGTTTTAAAGTTAAGTGATTAATTTGTAATACTAGTTCTCAAAAATAAAATATTTAAAAGTTATATAAATAATCCTTATTTCGATCAAATCCCCTTGAGCTATTGCTCACAGTACCTAAACTCACAGTTATTACATATGTTCTTGGCTACAAGCTGTAAAATTTTATAAAAAGTTGAACTTGCTATGAAAGTTCAGTGTGCTTAAAATATACTTAGAAGTTGTCATTTTAGTCCTTAGAAAACAATAGAATGTATTTATTTGTCTCAAGGCAGATTACAGATACAACATACTAAGAGAACTTAATGCTATAAAACGATAGTATTATGATACTAGCTGACCCGGCAAACGTTGTTTTGCCATATAAATAATTAAGGGTGGACAACCCTTATCACTAAGGGGTATGAAAAATAGATGTTAGCCGATTCTCAGACCTAGTCAATATGCTCACAAAATTTCATGAGAATCGGTCAAGCCGTTTCGGAGGAGTACGGGACCGAACATTGTGACACGAGAATTTTATATATAAGATATGGCTCAGTGGATGCAAGAAACCTTAGGCGATTATTCCGTCGATATACTAAATATCAAAAAACTTTGAACTGATATAGAAATAAATAACCTATTAGGTAATAATATATAATATATAAATAAAACCTGATAATGATATTTTAAAATATGACATGTAGAGAAGCTATATACTTTCCATTTTTTAAGTAGTACGTAGTTAAAAGATATATTTAACGAAACATAATATATTTTTTATAGAGATACCACAACGAATGAATTCAATGCCTTTTATTTCTTTTAAAGTAAGTACCTCTAAAAAAGGAAAACAAAGCATTTCTATGAATCTCATAGAAAATATATGGCAGTGCTTAACGTTTAAAAATAGTATTTCATGTTTTATTTTTAAAATTTATTGATACTTTTAAAGTTTTTTTTTTATATATTTTATGGAATGATTACCAACACTTAACGACCACATACTGTACAATGGGAATACCTTTATTGCTTATTTGTCTTGTAACTGTATGTAAATGGCCCATAAACTCGCTCCTAGAATAAAATTACAATAAATAGCCTTAGCTAGTAGAATGCAATATTTACACTATCGAGAGATCACGTGGTTAAGCGACTAGATGTGAATAAAATAGGATACTAAAAACAATGGTTCTCGTATTTTTTATTATTATTAAAAATCAACTAAAGTAAGGTAAGATTTGAGTGAGTAACAACTATGGTTACTATGGTAACAATTATGGGTTGCTATGGCAACAAGGCGGGCGAGACAAACATTGGCACCAAGAGTTGGCGTATATATTTTTATGAAATGTGTATAAAATCAAAGGTAAAAAGTTAACTTATAAATTGGTCACTGTCACTGGTCTTACAACACCCCCTTACACCAATCCGCACTGGGCCCGCGTGGTGGAGTATGGCCCAAACCACCTCATAGTTGAGGCGAGGCCTGTGCCCTGAAGTGGGACGTATACAGGGTGACAGGTTTTGAGTGGCGGAGCTTTCTAGCGGGAATAGAAGAATTAATTTCAATCTTTTATGCTTCTTAAGGAAAAGATAACGTTTAAAAAAATATTTTAAAAACACTTTAATATCGTCTCTTTCTTCTAAGAGTGCCTCTCCAACTAATGAAGGTCAGCTACTAGCAGAAGTCTAACCGCATTTTCAACTTCTGTTCCTGTCGTTCAAATATCGTTATCTTAAAGAAGCAAAAAAAATAAAGCCATTTAAAAAATTAACAATTCAGTTATCTCAAAATTGGGTAAATTTAGGACAGCACATTTTAGTAAAAATGACTGGAAATGAACTCTACTACCCTGCCTTGAAGGCTCCACCACTCAAAACCCGTCCCCCTGTATAGGCATACTTTCACATATATTTTGATTTCGAGTGACTTTTTAGTAAGGTTACAACAACAAATGTAAACTGAAAAGTGACTTGTAATCTTCAGAATAGGCTGCCATCCCATCCGAAAAGCTCTTAGGGCTCCTCTCTCTAAAGTCAAAAGCTCTTTAAACTGTCACTAACTTAGACAAGTTTGGCAGTTGTACGTGGCTTTTATATTTCCCCAAGGATTGTGCCTGGTTTGTAAATGTTTTGTCGAAATATAAACTACGAAATGTAAATTAATAATATTCTCTCACTGAACAATGCAAAACAATGATAAGCTCTTGATTGATTAATTTTGAAGGGAATTTATTTGAATTAATATTCCATACCTCAAGGTTGTCTGGAAGAGATCGCTTTAAGCGATACGATCGCCTAAATGAATTTTTCTTTGTACTTTTTAACATGAATTGCTAATAACGTTTTTTAATTTTAACCAAAATTGATATAACTTAAAGGATAAGCAAGCTGAAGTTGCAGTGGATATATTGGTCACATTTGCCGTAGAACTGATATTTTATTTTATTTTATTTTCCTAAAGAGTAGACTTATTCTTGAGTAAAAACAACTTGGAAAATGTAGAGTATGAGAAACTGTGATGATATATATACGCAAGGTTGCTGAAAGCGGATGTAATAGAGGATCCAATGATCGGGATCCTAGATAAAAGTGAGGCCTATATCCAGTAGTGGACTGATGTGGGCTGATTATTACGTAGTTCCAACAAACTTGCGCTTAACCTTTTAATTAACTCAAGTTATTGCAGCAAAGTGCATAATGTAAATACGTTCCCGAGCAAAGTATTCCGTTCACTTAAGAATTTTATTTGTAATCCGAGAAAAAAGGCTTGCTTGATAAAAAAAAAATAGAGTGATATTTTTTCGGCCTGGTCTGGTTCTTTTTGTATTCGATTTTAAAGTTTTTGTAAGTAAACCGTTCAATTGCTCTTAATATAAATAGTTATTGTATCTACTTACTGAAAAGGTTCAGATATTGTTCTTTTAAGTTCTACTTTTAAAATGTTACTCACATTTTCAGTTTATCCTAAAACGAAGAAGTAGGAAATGTAATTTTCAACCATTTGCCAACCGGAAATGAAAAACAACCCGGGATCGGAAAAGCTTTTCTGCGTCACTTAAAAGTAAATAGACATAAACAGACAAAGCATTCTTATAGACATATTACAGCTTTATTAATAAAAAAGCTGCTTATCAACTTGTTAAGCTAAAGAATTAGTTAAATATTTAGTATTAACGCAACTTAAATGTTGACTTAATTTTTTGGTAGGAATGGTGAATAAAATCTGGCTGCTCGTAAGTTACTGTAAACATCTTTGTACACCAATTAACACCACATGATTGCAATCAATGATGCGAGTTTGTCTGACACCATTTGCCGTAAAACAGATAGACAGCCCCGAGAAAATACCAAGCGGTGCAAATACGAGTCACTTCGAAGTGACTATATAGACGTGTTTGCGCCATTTGGCGTTGAGGCTTTTGGACCGTGGGGACCGAGTGCAAAATTACTTATCGGTAAAATTTCTCCAAAATTAATCAGGCTTTCGGAAAATAATAACGCTGGCTCGTTCCTCGCTTAAAGGCTTAGTTTAGTTAGCCATTCAGCGAGGAAGCACTGCTAGCATTCTCGCCTCCTTTCCTCATGGACACGCGTTTATTTTCGATTACGAGTTTTATAATTTTAGGTTAGAAATTTTATTTTTAAATTGTACTTCTTTGTTTGCCTATTAGATCAGACTGCAATTTGAAATTATGCAGTATCACAAATTACATATAGTGGCGGCTTTTATTTTGTGGCAGTGTGCACTAAGTATGCAGTAGTACTTTTAAGATTAGAATTACTGTGTGTAATTGTGTTTGCATTATATTTTACGCAAGTATAAATTCTAGGGGTTTCTTTATTTAATCCGTTACTCGTGTTATTGTATTCACGAAAGGGTAAACAAGTTTTGGTCAGCAGAGTTCGTTAGACTGCAAGCTAAAGGGTTCTATTATATATATATATTTTTTTTAAACGAACTGCGGCTGCTCCGCGCAATGATTTCCATATTGTGTTTTTGTGCTTTTTCGATGCTATTTCACAAATTTTTCGTAGTCTTTTGACAACTTGCAGCCTCTGGATCTTTGAGATTGGATAAGTATTTAACTTTAATGGTTACTGTTTGACTAAGTGTAAACCTGCAATACTAAAGTCGATACAAATTATTTGTAACAAAATTAAATATCTTAGGGCCTGTTTCACAATGTACGGATAATTTCTACATTAGTGTTTCTTTTTTTCTTTTTATTCAGGACAACAAACAGTCTTACAATGATTCTTAATTTAAAATACTACATTACTATACATATAAGTAATTGTAGGCCCAACAACATTATCCACATAGAGATAGTGATATTTAAGTTATTCTGAATAAGGTATATTTTACTTATCTTAAGGATAAACACGATTTTTGACACATTTTTTAAGCACTTATCCTCTACATAATTAATCTTTTACATAACTTTATCCGTACATTGTGAAACAGACCGTTAAACGTCAAAACGGCGAAACCTATTTGATTTTTATTTATTTATTTATTTTATTTATTTTATTTATTTTAAAAAACCAACAGCGTAACTTACAAATATACTTAAAAGTACGTACATGTCTTTAGTAAGGCCAATAACAGGTTTTTCTTAAATTAACAATTCGTCTATGCAAGTCTAGCTATGTGAACCATCCATCAAACGTGAGTGTGTGTGTGTATGTGTGTGTTTATGTTTATGTGTAAGTGTGTTGTGTGGGTTAAAAGTGTTTTATGAACGAGTTTGAACGTGACCGTGCCTGCCTATTTTCTGCTATCCAAAATGTTATTAACTTGAGATTTAAATTTCGCCTTAGTGGTGTTAAAAATATCGATAGTCGAAAAAGAAACATTGTATGTTCTTGCGATTCTCGATAAAACAGAGTTATGCGTAAACTTTGTCCTGTGTAACGGTGTATGGAACAGTTGAGGGTTACGAGAGCGATGCTGCGTTGCTCGAAGTCCTAGCTCACCAACCAAGCTCGGACAGTCAAGTCTTATAAATCTTTGAAAAATTGAAGCCACAGCAAAGATGCTTTGCAAGTCTCTCAAACTAACTATGAATACTTACACGATCACTTACCTAATTTAGCTATACCTACCAAATAACTAAATTCCACACAGACAGCTGTTGGGACGGTGAGTGTGTGCTAAAAACGCATTTTTAAAGTTAAGTTTGAAACACATGCATTACTATCGTATGTATCTACATTATAATATTAATGAATCTCGATTGTTACGACGCGACGCTTTCCATACCATGTGACATTCGTAGTATCGATACTATTGTTCTTTTTTTTAAATACAGTTTTTCATATTGTAACCCCTATCGACAGTTCTATGAAACAGGTTAAGTATTGATTATATTATTGTCGATATCGACATATCGATAAACTGGTGCACATTGAATGTTGTATCTGATATCAACGTTAATAGTGTAGGTGTAAATAAATATGTTAGATAGCTTTTAATAAATATTAGATATACGTAGTGTAAGTATAGTATAAGTGTAAATAGTGTAATTAATGAATGTTGGACAAATGTTAATGTTAATTTTAAATGTAAATACATATAAATTAATTTGTAAAGGTAGGAATAGCCTACACTATTAATTAATTCGTAAATAGTATATAACCGATTTAAGCTATTCCCAATTTTGTGCTAATCTTAAAACTATAATACCTATTTAGTCAAAGCTCTATCGTACGTAGCTGGACTATCTATATACTATCCATACTCAATAGTAACCGACTTCGGCATCACTTTATTAAACAATGTATGTATGTATATATGTATATAAATAATGTATGTATTATGGCTGTACCTATTTATCTATTCAGCCCATTGCAGTCCACTGCTGGACGTAAGCTTCCTCCAAAGAGCGTTAAAGTGCAAGATCTCCCGCTACTACATTGCACCTACAAACGTACAAATCTTACAATATTTGTGATTGTATAAAATCCAGAATATACACATCAGTTTTGCCTAGTATAGTACTATCTCTATGGTTTTGCCGACATATGCTGACATCTAGCGGCTACCTAAGTAAAATCATCTTGGCCAAGAGAACACTGTTCATTTGAGTTTGTTAAACGTAGAAGTACTATTAAAATAATCTAGATGGCGCTATTACCCATTTAAAAAATTACAAAAAGTATTCACTACCAAGAAAGTACGAGATTCACGTGGGTAACTAAAGTAAAACAAGGTTATATCCGTGTGTAGAAAAAGAGTATATTTTCCACCACAAGATGAGCACACCACACTCGTAAGGCAACATTGATAAAGGTCACATACTTATAGGCGTTTTCTTAAAGCTTTAGAATTAACTATTCCCATACCAATCCTTTGTTTTATCTTGACAAAAAAGAAAGCGATTTATATTGCATTTGTACCTATCGTATTCTTGTAATATTAAATGAAATCGTATCGTGTTTTATTTGCCCATAAAAATGACTCTACACCTAGAATAATAATAGAAAAGAGAAAATAAAAATAAATGGCAATGCAATTTGTATGTTAAGTATGTTAAGATGCAGTCAGAGACTAGATAATTATGTGAACCACTTGCTAGTTTGGTTATTTTATAATATTTTTTTTCTTTTTTATAAATATTTTTAATTTAAAAAAAAATCTTGAATATTTAATAATTGTATTTCAAAAATACACGGACGACAGATAAAAGTTTTCTTTGCCAGCAAGCTTCCCGCGATATTGCGCGTGGTTCCTACTCGTGCAGTGCAAACTTATCGCAGTATCTTAGGCCTCAGTGCATTAAGGGTTTTTCAAAAAAATATTCGCTTAAAATTTCTTTTTTTTTATTTTTATTAATAAGTTCTTAATGTGTTCTGTGAGTGGCCATACGTCTTTTTAGTGAATATTGGTCAAATTAAAATCAACACCGGCCTGTATTTATGTGATCTAATTACTTTTAAACTTATGTGTTGCATAATTTAAAAGAGGTAACATTTTGTACCTAAATTATGATCGCGTTCCGTTTCATTGAGTTTTACATTTATGTGATCTGCCCACTACCACTTACATACTAACCTATCTACATAATGTAGTGTGGTATATCAATATAAGTAGCTTGACAATAGAGCGGCCTTGTCGTCTGTTACGCGATGCCGCGATGCTATGTAGGCCGGCGTCCGCGCATCCTTATTACGTCTGATAGCGAGCGGGGAACAGGTGATTTATTACGTTTATGTTGCAGAAAACCTGTCACGAAATGAAATTATATGCGAGTAAACTAGTTAAATTATTGCGGTGACTATTTAACGGAAAAAATATGCCCAAATTTTGATATATAAGAATGGGACACTCCTTAAAACCACGTGATCTGCTGGTGATAATTATACAAGAACTTTTCATCGAAACATCGAAATTGTGATTTTATTTTCAGGTGCTCCATACGTTATCGGCGAGGTATGCGAGCAACTTTGTGTGGAGCAGCTCAAAAAAGTATCGATTTCAATGTTGTTCCTATATAAAAAGTTATTGATCACCAGTTGTTCACGTGGTTTTAAAGAGTGTCCTATCCTCTTGTACACCTTGTATAAAACAAAGTCGGGTTTGTTGCAACACTTATGGCTCGAGAACAGCTGGACCGATTTTCAAGGTTTATAATTTGTTGGATTTGTCTCCGTCCCAAATAGCAGGATAAATAAAAAAACATTGGAAAAGCTGACGAAAAAATAAATTGTTGGGCGGTCCGAAGTTTGCCGGGTCAGCTGGTACATTATAAAACATCTATGCGACCTCCGCTGCCAAGAGGCGCACTGTTCGGATCAATGTAGAAAACGAACTTTTCTATATTGGCTCGGGTCTGGGTGTTGTGGTGCCGTCGTTATTTCTGTCGTTTTATATATAATAAGGTGTACGATGTGTAAAAGAACGGGACACTCCTTATAACCACGTGATCAGCTGGTCATTATTATTATTACAGCTTTACTTCCACATAACCATTATTTACAATTCATATCTGTTTCTATTCTGGTTGCTTCTTCCTGTTTCAGTTATGTGGACCCCCTTTAAGGGTAAAAGCCTTCTCCATTTTCTTCCATCTTTCCCTGTCTTTGGCCTCAGACATCCAGCTTTTTCCTGCTGTTTATTATGTCATCGGCCCATAATAAACACAGCAGGAAATCAGCTGGTCATATACGAGTACCACAACTTTTGTTTTGGGAGCAGCTTTTAGTATCCCATCCAAATCGATATTTTTTTTAACATGCTCCATACAAACTTCGATGATAATGTATGGAGCATCTGAAAATTAAATCACGATTTCGATGTTGCTCCCATAGGAAAAGTTGTTGTATATCACCAGCTGATCACGTGGTTTAGGAATGTCCCATTTTTTTGTACACCCTGTATATTTTTTTGTTTCAAATCCGAATGTGAAATGATTTGTTACGATAGCGGTCACGGCCTGGAGGTATTTTTATCAGCGTTTATCACAACAGCCTGCAATTACTATAGTTTTATAGGCCTATTGCTTTGTTACTATGTGATAAATTGGTATATTTGCAACAAAGTGTAATGCTTATTAGTTCTGGCGTGTTATTTTCAAATAATTTACCAAGTAAAACAGCAATGTCACATTTGAAAAATTGCTTGTGTTTAGCATAAAATAATAGTTCTACACAATACTATCAACTAAATCAAAAAAGAGTTACTAAGTACTAAGTTGGCTTCCAAACTTATGAATGCTCTAATCTTCCAAAGGGTGATGATGAGAATAGAAGAGTATACTCTTTAAAACCAAGTTATCAACTAGTATTCAAATACTAACTTGGAATAGGATAATCGTTTCATCGTCGTTCATCGTTTCAGCCACAGGACGTCCACTGCTGAACATAGGCCTCCCCCAGTGACTTTTGTCATCGGGGGGTTTTTGCCATACTCGCCACGCTTGGCAGGCGGGTTGGCGAGCGCAGTTTTTTTATTATTTCGCACGCAGACGCTGCTCCCCGTCACGTGCTACAGGATTTAGTCGCCTCTTACGACACGCCTCCTGTTGGCGGTGGGGAAGTGTATTCTTTACGGTCGTCCCCACACGGCACAAATAGGATAATACTAATATGAAATAATAACTTGGAGGTTGTAACCTAACTATTAACCATCTATAAAGCTAATGTATTTTCCTAATACTGCTGTTACATTATAAAGTGATTAAATGAATATCAATATGAATATTGAAGAAATATCGAAATTGTGCAAGAAAATAGATGCTGCGTACATAAATTCATCAATAAGATAGCGCTAGTTACGAAGCAGTAAGAAAAAAATGCTTTTAATGTGTTTTCAGTCACAGAATAATATGGTGAAAATTATTACAAAATTAGTGTCAAAGCTCACGTAGGCAGGAAAAGCCTAACATAATATGTTTTTTGATAAGTCGGTACATGACCTAACACAATTAAACAGTCTATTAACTTAAAACACTGTTCAGTGACCCTCAACTTACAAACGTGTTTTAAACTCATTACAAAAGTGGGGCACTTCCAACGACCTGACACGACCCATATTTTAAGTTATGCGGCTGCACGGCAAGTTGCATTATTCTTTTAATTTCTATAATTGTAAATATACAGGAACGTAAGCCTCTATACCTACTGCAAGGCACAGGCCTCACCTCAACTATGATGTAGTTTCGACCACTTGTAGTGGAGTAGCATGGTACAGGTTTATGAAAGGGGGTCTGTAAGGTGCAATCAAGTCAACGCGAGGCATCTTACTGGGTATCAGGAAACATTATCCGGTATCAACTTCTGACGTATTCATGTGGTATAGTTAACCCAATCTGTCCAACGTCGAGCTCCAGAAATACAGAAAACAACTGCAAAATAAAGGACCAGTACTGCAGCAGTACGATGAAGAAAAAATATTTTGCTACTTTACTCAAACCCTCACAACACAAAGTCCAGAATAAAGCAGAAAAAACCTAACCTAACCTAAGCCTTCAATAACAGGCTACAGAAGTAAAGGAAAGAAAGAAAAAGAAGATCAGTATTGCTGCTAAACGCAGAAGTACTTTCTTCATGCGGCATACCCCTCTAAGGATCTCCAGACCTCAAAAAATTACGAAATCATTTACGAAGTAGAAGACACATCATCAAACAGAATTAAAAAAGGATCATAAGTAGCCACCCACTACATAGAGGTACTTGGCCCGAAACTTAAAAGACGAGCTCCAAAAATTTAGAAAGCAGCTAACAAAAAAATAGATTGCAGTATAACGAAGAAACAAAATGGTACAAAACTACTGCAGACTACCAAAACCAACCCAAAACTTAACAGACGAGCTCCAAAAATGAAGAAAGCAGGTACCAAAAAAGACTCATCATTCATCATTTCAGCCACAGGACGTCCACTGCTGAACATAGGCCTCCCCCAGTGACTTCCAGATCGGCTGGTTGGAAGCGGCCTGCATCCAGCGTCGTCCTGCAACCTTTACCAGGTCGTCTGCCCACCCTGTGGGTGGACGTCCCACGCTGCGCTTGCCGGTACGTTGCAAAAAAGACTGCAGTAAAACAAAGAAACAAAATGATCATAAGTACCTACTCATGCGGCGTATTTAACCCTCCGTATCCGAGTTGAGGGGTCACGAAGCGGGTCAATTAGAACGAGCTCATAGACTCACGGCAGCCGTGCATTACACTCGGGCCGTTGACATTATTGATGTATTTTCTAGCTAGCATAGGTTGATTTACTAAGATATCGCTGTTTTAAACGTTGAAGTCTAAACTAAAGCAAGAGTAAAAAAAAATTAGACTCTTCCTAGTCTTAATTGATATTTTTGTCTTACTAAAAGAAACTGAAGGTAGTGTGGATATAAAAATAAATGTTATAAAAAGTCTCTCTAAGTAGAAGTCCTACAGGGATCAAATCAAGGTTCATTTCTATTTCTATCTAAATTTTATCATTTACCAACAATACCAAACTTTATATTAACATTTTTGTATTCCTTTTATAATGAAAAACAACAAGTGAAAATATCATTGATCAATTTGAAAGATTGTATTATAATGAGTTCATAAAACAACTCACGTCAATACTAATAGCCAACATATTAAGTATCAGTAAGACAATATTTGCGTTAAGAGAATTAAATCTATCAAGCGATCCGCCGGTCCTATAATACTGTTTTAACACACAACAAACCATACGTCTGTTTATTTTCCAAAATAGATTTCTAACTGTAATTTCAAGGATTCGATTAATAACATTGATCCAATTGCCACGGTGATTGGCCTTGAACGCGAAGGGTTCCGGGTTCGTTTCCCAGTTCTGGCCTGGTACCTCGTAACACAAAGATTTTGATACCAAAGTAGATCATGACAACTTGATGACGACCTCCGTAGCCGAGAGGCAAGCACGCCGGACTTGGCGTCGCCATCTCTAAAGTCCCGGGTATGATTCCCGGTCGGGTCAATGTAGAAAATGAGCTTTACTATAATTTTCTTGGGTTTAAGTGTTGTGGTACCGTCGTTGTTTCTGATTTATATAACACAAGTGCTGTAGTTACTTACCTTAGCATCAGAGCAATGTATTTGATGTTGTACCAATATTTTATGAGGTCTATTAGAATGTAATTAAACTACCCGTTAACTGGGTAAAAGGTTGTAATACTTTTTAACGGGCAATGTGATTACCATGATCACTGATCTATGAGCAGGCATTTTGATCACTGCACTGCTGATCATAATTCTTTCTTAATATTTTCCACTCTACATCTTCCTCTCAAATTGGCTGGTACCTATTTAAACTTCCTGTAGGTGTTAAAAACTTGAAATTTGTTGAGTATACAATGTTTATTTAGACAGACAGGAAAATGTTTTATAGAATCAATTGGCAGAAAGTTATTCTTAAACATATAGATGGCTGCACAATACGCACCTATGGATCAGACTTTAAATTAATAAATGAAAGTTGTAATTAATGAACTGAATTGATACTTGACACAGTTGTTAATAATCTAGGTTATACAAAACAAAAGTGTCTTGATCCATAAATAATCTTGAATTGAACTTGAACTGTCTTAATAAAATTTAAGGCCTATTTACAAACACAAGAGTCAGGCAAAAAAGGTAAGATCATCATCATCATAACCTCAGCTTATTGCAGTCCACTGCTGGACGTAGGCCTCCCCCAAAGAGCGCCAAAGAACACGACCTCCCGCTTTTTTCATCCATCCACTGCCAGCCATCTTCCTAAGGATAAAAGGTAACATTACATAGGTAACATATTGTACCTAAATTATGATCGCGGTAATTCCCGTTTCACTGAGTTTAAATATAGATACAACAATGAATTTCAATAAGTAGGTATAAAAATATTTACAAGAAATAAGACTACAAAAAAAACGACAAAGAAAACAGCATACACCACCGACTACATGAATTTTAAACTCTAATATCTTTTGATAAACTTTCCAGTTTAAACCCTCGTGTTTCGGTAACACATTACTACACTCCCTAATATCATTAATGAATTATCAAATGCATCGTCAATTCTGTGTTTTCATATTAATTTAGAAGCGACTGCTACAAATCGGCCGCCAGTCGCAAAGACGCTCGCAAGCCGTGCGGACGCGTGTGTTCAAGTTATGGGGACCGTAGTTGCTATACAAATAGAGTGCGCACTTTAGTGATTATTATTGGATCTTACTTACCTTCATTCTGTAAGTATAATTTGTAAATTAAAGAAAAAAAATAATTAAAAATTTAAAAACAAAAGTTAGCGATAAAAATAATGAACTTTAGCTGATAATTTGGTCACATAGAACGAACTATCGATAAGAAAATGTCAACAAATGCAACAAATATAGTGATGTAGATTTTTTTTTAAAGTTTTGTAACGATTAGTTATCGCATTGGATCAATGGGGATTTGAACAATATTTTTGATAAGCAAGAGTACTATTTGGATGAAGTCCAGGTACAAAAATACAATGCCTAGCGTGTCGTCTCGCTGCAAGTCTGCCTGGGGCTAGGGCTGTGCACTTTGGCTAACTACTTTCCCTATGCATTTATGTAAATAAGCTATACGTCCCGGGTTTGATTCCTGGTTCGGTAAGACGCCTCGTGGGTCTCTATGGTACTCGTAACACAGAGATTACTTTGAAACCATGACATTTGGTGTGTTGTCTGGTGCATATTTATTTATACAGGGTGTCAGTGAAATTATGTACATAATAAATACAATATTGGACAATATCACATAACAGGTATTGCTCTAATCCTAAGGTAAGTAGCTGAAGCACTTATGTTATAGAAATCAGAAACAACGACGGTACTAGTACTACAACACGCAGACCCGAGACAATATAGAAAAGTTACTTTTCTACATTGACCCGACCGGGGATCGAACCCGGAACCTCAGGGATGGCGACGCCATACATATAGTCCGGCGTGCTTGCCTCTCGGCCTCGTTAAATTATGGAAGTATACTAAAGTTGTCTGGAAGAGATCGCTCTCAGCGATAAGACCACCTCATTTGTACATCTCTCTGTAAATATCAACTGTAACTTGTCTGTTTGATAGCGAGGGTGTTTCCCGAACTTTATGGCTCTATAAATGTGGGTTCCATTTTTGACAGGAAAAAAGTTGTGATTGACGTTTCACTTTTTCGTAAGATCGTATAGAGCTTAAACAATGCTCAAACTATCAAAGATAACAGTTTCATTTTTAGTTGAGAATGTTGTAGGTTGCTAGGCTAGCAAACATGTGTGACAAAAAAGAAAAAATAAATTTTCACAACTTTTTATCCGTCAAAAATTAAACCTACACTCTTAGAGCCAAAAAATTCGGGAATCACCCCGCTATGTTCAATTTGATCCATACTTCGAGAGACAGCCTGTATTTGATTCTAGATTTTTTTTTATAAAGTAACACTCATTATCATTACATAAATATTTATGTATTACAGTCATTGTGAAACGAAAACATTGTTACCTACTACGAGGTTTTTAATATGTTGGCTTGTTTAAAGAGTTTCTTGTTTTGGCATAACAAACTTGGTCACTTAATATTCAGTGAGTCACAGTAAAAATAATATTGATATCTTTTACAACGGCCAATACCCAGGTCACTATCAAACAGACGCAAGTAAAACCAGTAAAACGGACAAGCTAAAAGTAGATGTATCGTGTTTAGTTAAATTGGCTTAACAAGTGTAGCTCATCTGCTACGTAAATTGATTTATTTAAGACAGCGTGTTTTATTCTGATGATTTCGGTGAATTCGGTAAATTGTGTTTTGTTTTAAACGAACATTCACCGTGTATAAAAAAACAATTGCCGTGGGTTAGTATCCCGAAAACATTCTCTAGGGCCTCATAGCTAAAATAACAATTGAAAACGATAACGATGTTTGAAAATAATAACATTTATGGGATTCATTGTCAATATCAATATGTTTTCGTAAAAGCACGTGGTATATGTCATCTTTATAGTTGTCTGACCGCTGTAGAATTTAAATGTCGTATGTATCGTTACTAGGCGATTGCCAGTTGTCAAAGCCTCTTGGGCCGATTTGAATAATTAAAAACTCAAAAAAACTTAAACTAATTGCCAACTTTGCATAGAACTGCATTCTAGGTGGTGCGAATTTAACTGTGTCATCAAGTAGGTACTGAAATTTAAAAGAAAAAATAAAAACAATGCAACATCTACGTGTCCCAAACCTGCTTCAAATCAACGTCATGTGACAATCCAGACAAGCTTTTTACGACTTCAACCGATTCCCGCCTTGCAGTTCGCTATCAGGGTCACTGCCGGCGCGTTATTTATAAACAAAAGTCGTTTTCGACAGCCCTGGCCGGCTGGGCTGACGCGCGCATGACATTATTTGTTGTAATCACACATACCTAACATTCACACATATTTTTGTATCGGGCAAAGGGGCTTAAGCGACTGTCGGTCGTCCATAAACTACTTTAACGATTCTATCTTGATATTTCTTTCAGACACAATACATTTTGTATGTGATTCTATAATTTCTCTATTGTGACCGAGTTGAAAGATCATTTGGTAAGAGGTTTTGATATTATAGTTTGTACAGCTCACTATGGTACCCGGGTATTAGTACTCGTAGAAGAATCTTGTAGATTTAACAATAATATTTTTGTTTTGCTGAGTTCACAATAATAATAACTCTGTAATAATGACTTAAGTTAAGCTAATATTATGATTGTGAACTTGTTTGTGGTCCAAAGTCTAATAAACTCGATACTTTAGGTGTATGTATATTAATAGTATTGTCTAGATCCACGCTCGTCCACCTTGAGTGTCTCACCTCCGATTTTTGAACGCAGTCGAGTGCTACCTTAGAGCATTCAATTGAATGCTCTAAGAGTGCTACTAAAGTTTAACTTCCTTAAATTGGTTGCCACGGCAACACGTGTTCGTGAGACTCGGATATGGTCATTTGTACAATACTTAGAAGTAAAAATGCCACAAATACAGCCGACTGACACGATGGATATAGTTCATTTTAGTTGACGTAATATTTGACACGACATATAGCGACATATAGACATGCTTCTTCTTCTTTGTCGACTCAGACTTTCATATGTGAGGACCAAAACTCAGCCACCGATATAGCACTATCGGTGGCCTTGTAAAGATCCTCGCATGTGCAGGTGTAGGGTCACGCAGGGCATGTTAGAAGATGAGTCATTGTCTGGGGGGAAATACCGCATAAACATGCACTCTCCAAGCTGTGCAGGTTCTCCCTGCTTCGGCCTACCTGGGTCCTTCCATGTTGCCCAAGCAGATCATGTCCAGGGGAGAGTCGCTCAAATAGCTCCATATTTGGGTCTATGGGATATTTCTCCTTCCATAGCTTTATGCGATAGTTATGTCGTCTGAAGCATAGCAGAAAAACATATAGTCCGGACCTATATCGAAGCCGCTGGATGCAGGTCGCTTCCAACCGGCCGATCTGGAAGTCACTGGGGGAGGCCCATGTTCAGCAGTGGACGTCCTGTGGCTGAAATGATGATGATGATTACCTATATCGGCAAAGTCCTTACAGTTCATCACCAGCCTATATCAGTCCACTGCTGGACACAGGCCTCTCCAAAAGGAGGATTTTGCCATAATCGCCACGCTTGGCAAGCGGGTTGGCGATCGCAGTTTGGCCAATGGTGGAGAGGAGACGCTGTTACCTTACAGTTACAACACGCTTATTTATTGTTTACTTTACTTGAATATACCTAACAATAGCATTCTAAGGTATTCCATTACATTTCTTTCAATATTTAATTATTTCAAGCCTAGTTACTCACCCAGTTTGAGCAAGCTGCTATTTACTTTCAGTTCAATAAACCAGGTTTACTGGTTTGTGTCTGAAGACTTTTACTATGCTGGTTAAGTGTGAACTTCATACAATCAAACATCTTATCAAAAGTCTTAAGGGTCTTCTATTTTAATTTAAAGGCTCGTTATATCCTTTTGAGTCATCGGATCCTGAGCGGTTGGTTGCATGAGGCCAGTCTCTTATAAATCTCATTGGGCTGGGTTAAGAAATATACAATATTTTATAGTCTAGAATCTAGATGAGTCAGGTATTGAATAATATGATTAGTATATATTGGCATAGGTACTATGTAAAATGCATGAATTAAATACTTTAAAGGTGAAACATAAACAGAAAAATCTCGTGCAGATATTTGCGCGTTTATGCAACAATGCATCATCCAAAATGGTCTTCAAATTGCACAAAAAAGGGGTGTCCAATTTATTATAATTACGTAACCAGCTTCTTGTTCATAGCAACTTTTTTTTACATGCATCCAAGCAAACTTACGCACTACTTCCATGATAATTGTATAGATAGATCTTTTTTTAACGATTTCGATGATTCTCCTATTATAAAAGTTCTTGTATATCAGCAGCTGATTACGTGGTTTTATGGAGATTCTTATGGTTTTGTGCACCCTGTATAGTTAAAACTTTTACTATGTTTACGGTAATCTCTCAACAAGCCCGTACACCTTTCTTCTTGATCCCTAAAATATTTAACAATATTGTTTATAAAATTAAATTTCAACTCGACAAAACGACAAACGACAACTTGATCACAATCAAATAAGCTATTCAAACAATTGCTTGAATGGTCGAGTCTTTAAACACTAGGTAGGTAGGTAGGTAAGATACTAACTACTGTTGCTTCGAGACTTCGTTCGAGCTCAGGGTTCCTTTGGTTCAAGTACCTAGTCTTCAATTTAATTCAGCTATTTAGAGATTCACTTTTACGTTGCACATAACAACACACAATTTTTATCGGAATTAAATGAATGATATATTGTTTTAAACTTTCATGGTCACTAACATTAGAATAGTTTGTTACGGGAATGCTACCATGTACCTTATTTTTACTCCGTGATCATGGCGCTTGCAACAGTGCCGAAATATCGGGAACTCAAAAATAAGGTACATGGTAGCAATCCCGTAACAAACTATTCTAAATGAATGATCTAACAGCGCCATGAAGGCCATTTCGGACAGACTGCCATGCTATTGTATGTACTGCAAGCCAACTGCAAAACTGCAGTGTAGACGGAACGGAATCAACCGCGCAGTCCGTTTGCATTCTGCTCTTAACGACTAAAATCAATCATCAATCTAGCTGCATAAGAACCACATTTTAACCGGGAAGCTCACAGCCACAACCCAAGTGCAGTAGACAGAAGCGGACTGCGCACTTAGAGCCCTTTCACACGAGCGGCGGCGCGGCGGTTAATATCTCGCGGCGATATCGTTGCGTGCACGCCGCGAGCCGCGCGTGCCCGCTGCAATCTCGCTCCGCCGATTAAAATCGCTCGTATGAAAGGGCTCTTACGGACCCCCCACACTAGCGTCTTTCGAGCGTAGACGTCGTGGCAGCGTCCAAACAGAGTTGACGCAACGCTTGCGCAGCATTTACTTACGTTGATTGGACACTGCCACGACTTCAACGCTCGAAAGACGATAGTGCGGGAGAGGCCTTAATTTGCAGTTTCGATGCAGAGGCCGTAGCCAAAGCAACAACTTGATAACGTTAACTAAGTCCGAAAACAACAAAGTGTATGGGAGTGACAAATGCTGTCGTGATATCATGCAGTAAATTGTCTTCGTTATCATATATCTGGCAGGGCATGACGAATTTCGATATCGTTTCGCTATGGAGCGATAGCCACTTATCTGAGCCCCCGGTTATGCAAACTGCATTTAAACTGCAATCTTTTAATTGCAGTTTGCTCCCAGTCCAATTGCTGTCCTGTAATGGCCCTTGCAGGACACAACCTAACATTTAATTTAACTCTTTCTTAATTTATCAAGTGGCAAAAGTGATCACAGCACTTAAGATAAGTGGGTTGTACAACGTCCCCACTTTACCGACGACTACCGTTAATCGAACAAAAAATACCTACAGTATATTTACAGTACCTGTTATGAATTTTACTTAATTTTCTCGGTGCTAGGAAACGTTCCTGGCAATTTCATTTTCTGGTACTTTGTAACACAAAATTGTATTTCTTATTCTGAAACCATGGCAATAAGTTTGTTGTCTGGCCCATAAAACATTTATATTTACATTGAGCCAACTTATTTTATTCTCATCATCTTTAATTAAAAACTAGCCTTCGTCTGCGTACACCACGTGGTTTTTTTAAAAATTCCTATTCGTTTAACCAACTACACCTTATCGTAAAACAATTTTAACTGACATGAGAAAAAAACTCTGTTGTGCAATTTCAGAGTCACTATTTTTTACAAAGTGAAGTAAATCGTAAGATTTTCAACTGGCATTGCCTTATATCTCACGTTGTCTCGTCGATCAAAATTAAGTTAAAACTGCTTTAGATGCCTCATTAAGTGCATATGAAATAAATAATTACCACCTTAAATATCCCCTTACTTGGCTAAGAATTTTTTCATAATATTATTTTCATAATAAACAAAAAATATCCCTACATATTAGGACATTTGATGACCTCACTAGCCGAAAGGCGAGGGTGTAAGGCTCAGCGTCGCATCTCTGAGGTCCCTGGTTCGATTCCCGATCTGATCTATCTACGATCTTTTGTGTGGGTGTTGTAGTACCGTCGTTCTTTCTAATTTCTGTGACACAATGCTTGAACTATCCACCTTAGGGTCAGAGCAATGCATATGATGTTGTTTAATATTGATTTGTGCTTGCTTATTTATGCTTACAGCCACCATGGGGGCGCTGTTCCGGAGCGAGGAGATGGTGCTGTGCCAGCTGTTCGTGCAGCCTGAGGCGGCCTACATATCCATGTACCAGCTGGGCGAAGCCGGCATTGCGCAGTTTAGAGACGTAAGTTTACCAGACTGATCATTAACGCTGCAACTCCTGAAAGCGTATTTATTAACCTTTTTAGTGTGCCTGCATCTGCAATCAGTCCCAGGACTATAAGCAGATTTGTTGGGCTGTTGAAACATTGTCAGGGGTCTCCCCAGCGCGATGCACTCCTATTTTACCATCGAGCATGTAGGGTCTAGATATCATGGCGTTTAAGGCACTTCGTCATTCGGATGGTTGTCGAGACGATTTTTGTAGTTAGTGGAAGACTGCTGAATCTCTTCCTTTACTGTTTTGATTTCCAGAGCTTCATGGATTTTAGAATTAGTGAGGAACCATGGAGCATTCGACAAGGTACGCAATATGCCATATTGCAGTCTCTGTATAATAGCTAGATTGGAGTTACAAGCGCTTTCTCAGAGTTGGGCCCCATACATCCATACAGGTATTTATAAACCTAACAGATTAAAATTACCATCTCCTGTATCAAACACGACCGTTTTCAATAGGTCACAAATTGTCAAAGGTTTGATAAAAGTGAATGGTAATTTTGAATGAATGAATGAATACGTCCGAACGAACGAAACACTTTCGTAGTAAGCCTATTGTAGTCTTCCGAAGCTATCGATAGCTTACATATCGAACTAGTTGACTTTGAAAACTTCTCATATTTTTGCTAGTTTCTGCAATAGCGCAAAAGAATCTTCACGTGGCAAAATGATCTGACTCTGCCAATCCTGGGAGAACTTGTTGAACCTCTAAACAAGTTCTCCCAGGATTGGAGAGTTTGTCTACAGAAAGAGATGGTTTAAAGGGTATGCGAGAGGTCTTTGCCCTGACCTAGGAAAAATACGTATGAAACCCCTGGTTAATTTTTAAAAAAGTGACACTATTGTATTTATAGTGCCAAATGAGTATACTATTGTTGAACGATAATACTATAAAGAGTTTGTTGTACTATACTTACGATAGAACTGCAAATTATGACGTACTTAAGCATAAAACTATCGTGCTACTAGGTACTTTTAGTTTATTTACGATCAGTTTGTAAAGCCCTTTCACACTTGTTTTACAATAAACTGATAAATAATATAATAATAAATATTGGACAGCATCACAAACATTGCTCTGATCCTAAGGTAAGTAGCTAAAGCACTTGTGTTTTAGAAATCAGAAACAACGACGGTACCACAACACCCAGACCCGAGACAATATAGAAAAGTTCGTTTTCTACATTGACCCGACCGGGGATCGAATCCGGAACCTCAGAGAAGGCGGCGCCATTTATAGTCCGGCGCGCTCGCCTCTCGGCTACGGAGGTCGTCAAAATGTCAAAATATATTAAAAGAGTCTACAGTTATTCGCGTAAAGTCACTCTTGTGTAAAGCCATTGGAAATGATGACAAAATTTATCTACATTTATTTAATCAACTGGTATATTGATTCGAATACAGTTACGTGAAGGTTGTTTAATTTTCAACTTTTTTTTATGACTGTTACAAATTTATCCGCACATTTTACAATCATTATAAATTGCATTGTATCGTAAATATATAATATATATATAAGGTCGATTTTATTAGTGTTCATCCTGTTAACCTGTGACTATATTAGGTGAAAAGAAATCGTAAAAACCAACTTTCAAATGTCTATCATAAAAACTATAAAAGTTAAAAATAAATTACAAAATAACAACATCGACTTCATATTGCATAAACTCGTCCTATCTTCAACTCTTTCTCAGATCAGATGGTTAAACGTAGCAAAGATAGGACGAGTTTATGCAATATGAAGTCAAGGTTGTTGATTTTTTACGTTTTTTAGTTTTTATGGTACACATTTGAAAATTAGTTTTTACGATTGCTTATCACCTATATAGTCACAGGTTAACAGGATGAACACTAATAAAATCGGACCTTATATATAAATTCATTTATTTCAGATAACGTTAACCCATAAGCTAAATTTTCAACACAAAGACAATTACAATTAATTACATGATAAGTTATACTATTGCATTATTAAAGTAAAGTTAACCCCTCATCAATCTACAACGAAATGTCAAATTTCCAAGTTAATAAATAACAAATAAATAAAAATTGGACAACATCACATACATTACTCTGATCCTAAGGTAAGTTGCGAAAGCACTTGTTTTATAGAAATCAGAAACAACGAAAGCACCACAACACCCAGACCCGAGACAATATAGAAAAGATCGTTTTCTACATTGACCTGATCGGGGACTGAACCCGGAACCTCAGAGATGGCGACGCCAAGTAGTCCGGGATGCTCGCCTTTCGGCTAAGGCGGTCGTCAAGAGGAACCGAGAGATTTCATTAAAATATTTTTTTGATAAGATTTGATTGTTTGTAGTAGGTTGAGCTGATGACTGTTCTGAACACACATCGGTGTTTACATGCATTATTTAACATTCTTGGTAAGTCAATGCTGTCCGAAGAACAATACGTATGGGAACATTATCATTTTTTGAGATATCGATGTTGGAATAGTTTGTTTCGGGATTGCTACCATGTACCTTATTTTTGAGTTCCCGATATTTCGGCACTGTTGCAAGCGCCATGATCACGGAGTAACTGAAGATCTTGCGGGTAAGTTGTCGGGATCTTGCAACAGTGCCGAAATATCGGGAACTCAAAAATAAGGTACATGGTAGCAATCCCGAAACAAACTATTCTAATGTTAGTGACCATGAAAGTTTAAAACAATATATCGATGTTGGTCCCAGGGTAAAAGATGTTGTTTAGAACACTAACATTAGCCCCTTAAAAGAGTTTAACCATAAAATAGACCTTATATCGGGTGTAAAAAAAGGCTTAACAAAGCCGAATACTACATATTCTTCGTATTATTACGATCATTTTTTTCTTTTATACTGGGGCTTCACCTGCGTCTAATGTCGTTAATTAGTGCTCTATTTGACATAATACGCAGGTGTGGCCGGTCTTTGTGCGCTAATTTGCTTCAATAACATTAGACGTTAGGCCATAGCTCGGACGGCGGTAACTTTTGACACATCAAAGGGATTAAGCGGGCGTTTAGTGCGTTGTTGTGGCTACACCTACTTCACTAAACATGTTAAAACACGGTCACATTCAAAAACTCTTTGTGAAATAAATGTTAAAGTGCATAGTTATTAAGTTAGGATGGAGTAGACAAAAAAAGAAAAGTATTGAGTTCTTGGAAGCGTTTTATTTTATTTTAAAGACACAGATCACACGCTAAGTCGCTAGACGCTAGAATCAAACGTCAAATAAGTGTGGCCACGCACTTAGCGTGTAGCTTAATGCTTTAATTTAGTTAACGCTAATCATGCCTTTATTTGAACGTTAGGCGTCACGCAGGTGAAGCCCCAGCATTACACTTTACCTGGGAAATGACGGGTTACCGAGTTATTGACAGTCAAAGTTACAATTTTTTTTTAAAGATTTTTACAAAATTGTCTTCTGTTTGATAATACTTAACTTTTTTACAAAGATACATGATCCGCTTACACACACAGGCATAGTCTGTGGCGTGCGCGCTATACATTGCGGGTTAGAAATAAGTTACTTTTTTTTATACCCAAAAATAAAAGTCATTTCCCAGCAATTATTTTTTTTGCATTCTACTTGGTTTTATGTATAGAATTCGTGGTTTAAGGCTTCGTAAGGCCTTTTTTTACACCCTGTATATATAAGGTCCGATTTTATTAGTGTTCATCCTGTTAACCTGTGACTATATAGGTGAAAAGCAATCGTAAAAATCAACTTTCAAATGTCTATCATAAAAACTAGTTAAAAATAAATTACAAAATAACAACATCGACTTCATATTGCATAAACTCGTCCTATCTTCAACTCTTTCTCGCTCTGTGCAAGGGGAAGGAATAAGACGGATAATCAGATGGTTAAACGTAGCAAAGATAGGACGAGTTTATGCAATATGAAGGCGTTGTTGTTGATTTTTAACTTTTTTAGTTTTTATGGTACACATTTGAAAATTGGTTTTTACGATTGCTTTTCACCTATATAGTCACAGGTTAACAGGATGAACACTAATAAAATCGGACCTTATATAGAGACATAAGACCTTATATTAAAAAGCTTCCTGGTTCAATAATATTACGCTCGTTCGCTGGTATTATGATATCAAATTAGTGGCAGAAGGGAAATTCCCGTGGGTTTGCTTCAATCAACAAAAATTAGACCGTAACGACAATGGAATCGATAAATGTATCGATAAGCATTTATGCTTAAATTAGCCTTGAGCTTTAGCACTAAATTGTAATCAGTCACGCATATTAAACTTAGCAAATTTATACTACCTAGAAAGTCATTATAAGCATATTAATCAAATACTAAACGTGTTCTTAATTGTATGTGGTCATTAACAAATAAGTGCGTATTTAGCATATTATTAACTGCATACAAGGCTATGTTGCAAATGCCAATAATTTATTAAAATAAGGGTTATAACACAATTATTTTTTCATTTATTTAAAAAACGTGAATTATTTTCGTTTTTGTCGAGAAAAACCGTAAAATTTACGAAAAAAAAATAAACGCAAGATGCGCGGTCATTCATGAGAACTCACGGGCGTACGTCGGCGCATTGCCAGCAAGGATCTTACTCGTACCATAAAGAAATAAAACTACGTACCTCGTACCTTACATGCGGTGCAATGTAAATCCAAGAGTTTGATTTGTTAACAGCAGAAAGGAATAATAATAATAATAAATAAATATTGGACAACATCACATACATTGCTCTGATCCTGTGATAAGTAGCTCAAGCAATTGTGTTATAGAAATCAGAAACAATGACGGTACCACAACACCCAGACCCGAGACAATATAGAAAAGTTCGTTTTCTACATTGACCCGACCGGGGATCGAACCCGGAACCTCAGAGATGGCGACGCCATAAAGTCCGGCATGCTTGCCTCTCGGCTACGGAGGTCGCATAATTTATTAGGTTTTTTTTGCTTTACGTAGATTGATTAAAGTACCTTACATGCGGTGCAATGTAAATCCAAGAGTTTGATTTGTTAACAGCAGAAAGGAATAATAATAATAATAAATAAATATTGGACAACATCACATACATTGCTCTGATCCTGTGATAAGTAGCTCAAGCAATTGTGTTATAGAAATCAGAAACAATGACGGTACCACAACACCCAGACCCGAGACAATATAGAAAAGTTCGTTTTCTACATTGACCCGACCGGGGATCGAACCCGGAACCTCAGAGATGGCGACGCCATAAAGTCCGGCATGCTTGCCTCTCGGCTACGGAGGTCGCATAATTTATTAGGTTTTTTTTGCTTTACGTAGATTGATTAAATTCATTCTGAGAATTTGTAAAAACCTTGCAGTGTAACCCTGTATATAGGTATCATAAATATCAATGCATAATATTTACTAGATTTGTTTATATAACCAAGCCCCAAATAGCAAATGCAATTACAGACAGTTATCTTATCGGCTTATGTAACTAAATATCAATGGTGAACGATCGTTTATTAGTAACAACCGATAAAAGTTTAATGACACTTTCGTTTTTAGGGTTTTTCTAACGTAAATAGGTAATTAAAATTTATACTTCCCACTGCAGGGCGCAGGCTTCACCTCAACTATGAGTAGTTTGGGTGGGTCATTCATACTCCACCAAGCAGGCCCAGTGCGGCTTGATAGAAGGCTGAAGGCCATTGTCTTAACCTTACTGTTTTTTTAATGATTTGTAAAGCTTCTGGGTGAGACTTTGTCTATAGACTTTCAAATGAAAGCAAAGAGAAACCAATAATTGATGCACGAGAATACGAGAAAACGGGATTTTGTGCCAAATTTTAGCTCAACTCTGTTCAGCCGTGTTTAATTCGTGTTAAGTTTTAGTATAAGTAAGCTACTATTTGTAAATCGAGTCCTGTAAACAATTTTATGTTGTATTAACGGATGGCTCAATAAAGTGTTTTTGATTTGATTTATTTTGAAGGTTGAATTCCAAGCAAAGAATCCCAAAATCAAATTGCAAAGTAACAACACACTTTACATAACACAAGGCAGCTTCAAGAAAATCTTAATAAAAGAGCCATTGTTTATGAAGAGTGCCGTCTCGAGGTTAAACCTCAATATAACGACATTTTTGAGATTATCGTAAAAAAACAAACACGTATATATTTTTCTTTTCTCATCATAAATATGATAATTTGATTTGATTTTCTGTTCTCATAATAATCAACTTCTGGGATAACAAACAACTACTAGTTTTTAATAATTTGCAAAGTATGATTTGAAAAAAGGCGGTTGCTAAGAAGTTTCATGGCTTACAGGAAACATTGTGCAATTCCATTTTGCTCTCAACGAACATCTTCGTACAGAGCATCTATTTCACTTCATTCGGCGTAGGAGTTGATCATCCTAATTGTTTTTAATTAGAGTAGATTAAGACAACGCCACTAAATGGTTGGGTTAGAGGATTTCGTTCATATACCCATTTAGTTCAGGGACATAGTTTAAAAATGTAGCAAGCTCAAGTGGCAGTGAGCTAGCCACATCTGTCACAGTACCGATAAAACGTGGAATAAACGGGTTCTCAAGTGGAGACTAAGGCTTGGCAATCGTAGTGTAGGACGCCCCCCAGCCCGATGGACCGACGACCTAAGGAAGATGGCTGGCAGTGGCTGGATAAAAAAAACCGGCCAAATGCGAATGATTCCGTACCATTATATTATTGCGGCTTACGGTTTATGACGTATTAAAAAAAACTACTTACTAGATCTCGTTCAAACCAATTTTCGGTGGAAGTTTGCATGGTAATGTATATCTTTTTTTTTTTAGTTTTATCATTATCTTATTTTAGACCTTACAGGGGGACACACATTTTAAAATTTTTGAGTTTCAATCGTAGTGTAGGACGCCCCCCAGCCCGATGGACCGACGACCTTAGGAAGATGGCTGGCAGTGGCTGGATGAAATAAGTGAGAGATCGTGCTCTTTGGCGATCTATGAGGCTTACGTCTAGCAGTAGACTGAAATAGGCTGAGATGATGATAATGATGACCGTCGAGTCTAATACTAGACAATAATATTAGTGCTCTGATGATTATAAGAGTCTGTGTTTAAATGAATGATAATAAATTTAATAATAATAATTATTATTATTAAAACCACGAACGCCTTCCAAAAGGACCGGCCTTCGTGCCGTGATTTCCCGCAGGAGAGATACAAATAATAATGAACCAATTTAAATTGTAATAATAGCACATTTTAAGTATACTAATTATTTGCATGTTAT
This sequence comes from Anania fuscalis, assembly GCA_950371115.1. Classification (NCBI taxonomy): domain Eukaryota; kingdom Metazoa; phylum Arthropoda; class Insecta; order Lepidoptera; family Crambidae; genus Anania; species Anania fuscalis. The sequence goes on from OX493337.1 coordinate 3,021,609, forward strand.
GAATCTGCATAACTAAATAGGCATAAGAACCTTACTGTTAATTAACCATCCACAATTTTTTGTAAACACCCTATTTAAAGGCAAATAAAGAATTTGATTTGATATGATTTGATTTGAAGATAAATAACACTTGAAAAAAAATCATCGACCTCAGGTGGGACTCAAACCCACGTCCCATCGCATACCGGGCGAGTGGTTTGACCACTAAGCTACCGAGGACGTCACGTGACAAGATGAAATTCCTCAAGTGTTTTTTCTCGCTGTCAAAGCCAGCGTATTCTGATCAATGTTGTAGCTATATGTATAGCTGAGTAGTATACTACCGTCAACACCCTATAGAAATATTTTTACAAATATTTGACTATTGGTTAAGATCAGAAATGCTTAAACATTGTAAATTTTTGTTTTTAGCAATTCCATGCAAGGTTTAATTGAAGATAAATAACACTTGAAAAAAATCATCGACCTCAAGTGGGACTCGAACCCACGTCCCATCGCATACCGGGCGAGTGCTTTGACCACTAAGCTACCGAGGACGTCACGTGACAAGATGGAATTCCTCAAGTGTTTTTTCTCGCTGTCAAAGCCAGCGTATTCTGATCAATGTTGTAGCTATATGTATAGCTGAGTAGTATACTACCGTCAACACCCTATAGAAATATTTTTACAAATATTTGACTATTGGTTAAGATCAGAAATGCTTAAACATTGTAAATTTTTGTTTTTAGCAATTCCATGCAAGGTTTAATTGAAGATGATTTTTTTCAAGTGTTATTTATCTTCAATTAAACCTTGCATGGAATTGCTAAAAACAAAAATTTACAATGATTTGATTTGTTTTTTTTTAATTTGATTTGATTGGATGGAGGTCGATTACTTGTGCATGATAGCAAAAGAACAACTTAGTATCCACCAGTATCCACATGTTCGCCAGTGTACGCTCCTTCTTGAAAGGGCAACTTTCTTCTTTTGGTTATTGGTGAAATAGGTTGAAAATAAATAAATAAATATTGGACAACATCGCATTAATTGCTCTGATACTTTAGTAAATATCTAAAGCACTTGTGTTATAGAAATCGGAATCAATGACTGTACCGCAACACCCAGACCCGAGTCAATATAGAAAAGTTCATTTTCTACATTGACCCGACCGGGGATCGAACCCGGAACCTCAGAGATGGCGACACCATATAGTCCGGCGTGCTCGCCTCTCGGATACGGAGGTCGTAAGGGAAGGTTTGTTTCATAATAAATAAAAACCTGTCAGGCCGACCCGAATTCGATTTATTTAAGCCATTCAGCGGGGGAGTGCTGCAAGTGTTATGGGCACTTTCCCTCCGGCACTGACATTGTTATAATTTATTTGTTTTTTTTTTATTTTTTGACTTAGTAATTGTAATTAAATTTAGTATTAATAATTGTAATTAATGTATTGTAATTGTAAATAAATTTGAAATACATTTATTTATCATGTATGGTGGAAATATATGGCAGTTCCTCTTTCCTTCGTTTTGATGGAAAATAAAGCTAGAGTTTTCTAAAAAAGCGATTTTGGCATTTAGCGGCTTATAGATATTACGTCATGAAACGTTGTCTTTAAAAGACAATTAAATAAATTGTTTCCACAATCACACCAATTATCTAGCCCCAAACTAAGCAAAGCTTGTGCTATGGCGACTAGATAACGGATAAATTACTTAAATACGTTTGTAAACATCCATGACTTAGGTGCAAGTGCTCGTGCTCATCACACTAACATTTGCCCCTCGCGGGATTCGAACCTGCAACCGCCAGGCATTGTAGTCCGGAGCGCGAACCACTACACCAGACGGTCGTCAATTATAATACTTAAATTCCTTAATTTTCAATATTGGAACTCTCCTTTTAGGTTTAAAACTTATATTAGGAGAGAATGGCGTGTAATTTTAAAGATAACCGAGAACTAGATTACAACACAAACAAAAAGTTACATGGCCTAATTAAGAAGTTGGAACTTTTGTACAATAATATAGGTCATAGGATATAACCCTCTTATGGCAGATTGATTCAAAAACATGTAATACACTGTATGTGTACACTCGGATGAAGGCCATGCAATAGACACACGACCGTATTAGTTATCTATACACCGTGAATTTTTAATTACCCGAGAAAATTAACTAACATACTCAGATATCGATATAAATCGAATTTGGCGAATAAAAATTTTTTTTTATGAGAAATTTATTTAAAAGATCCTTAATATTCCTTAAAAAATATGCACCATAAAAGTCCTGCTAATTCAAATAGTAATCATTACCATTCCAACATTAACGGAACCAAAATCCACTTAATTTGGTCGCGTAATATTGGCGTACGGAAGGAATAACTATGAATGATTTTTTTTTCATTCATAGTTATTCCTTCCGTACGCCAACGCCGTACGCCGTTCCGTTTTTTTTATTTGCCAAATTCGATGTATATCGATATCTGAGTATGTTAGCTAATTTTCTCGGGTAATTAAAAATTCACGGTGTATACACAAGTCCACTCGTTCTCGGTTGACAACCGCAGTGGACAAGTTTAGTACCCTATAATAAACTACCTTACGTCTAATTACTTTCCTAGAAAATCTAAGCTTAAAGCCTAAAAACAGTAGGGTGTTATCTAAGCAAATTAGTTAGCAACCATCCTAATTAGATGGTCTAACAAAAACACTACCCGATCCAATTCTGGTACTCAAAAACTTTTACTATGTCTACCTGGGCCCTAACCATGAACTGTTAAAACAATCACAAATCTGTCAAACATTATTATTTCTGTCAAATTTTGTATGAAATGACGTACCAAAATTGACAGATTTGATAACTTTGAGATTGTTTTAAGAGTTCATGGTTATGGCTCTGTACTAAATACACATTATACTCTATTTAATTAGAAACTCCTATTAGCTCAAACATTAACCTTAGCCATAGTAGAAAGCTCTAGTAGAATCCTTAGCTTGTCTAGTCTTGTTTAGCCGCTTAGTTCTTATTTCTGTTCCCGTTATAACAACAAATACTTAAAAACAATATAAAAAAAAATATTTAAGCGGGCTCCCATACCACAAACATGATTTTTTCGCCGTTTTTTATAGATGATGGTAAGGAACCCTTCGTGCGCCAGTCCGACTCGCAATTGGTCGGTTTTCTGTCTACTAAATTCTTCTTTCTCCTATAATTAAATTATGCTAAACCCGTTTCTAGTTGACGATAACTTATAACAATGACAAAAATTAAAAAACAGGTAACAAACATCCAATGTTTAAATTACGAGTTACTAGTTTAATCATAGTATGATACAGCAAAATTAATACAAGCTAAGAAGACAAAAGAAATAGTAAAAGAAAGAAGATTTTTAAACAAGCAAAGCCGGGATAGTGGAATAAGGCTTCTAAACTAAAAAATAAGCCTATGTTTTTTCTTATCAAATTTAATCGGTTAAGTGATGTTGCCATAAAAGCGTAACAGGCAGAGTACCTACCTACTTACCTACGCAAGCATAATATAGTAAAATTAACATTCATATTTACGAGTTTTCTTTACTAGAACTATTAAAAGAACTAAAGAAATATAAAATACCTAGCGAGTCTCAGCCAAAAAGTTTTAACGCAATTGAAAGTAAAGCCGTGAGTTATTTACAATATTTGAACGTAGCTTCTGAATCGTGCCCATAGATGGCGGAGTGCACAGTTGACCCGCGTTAGCATTGCATTTTATCCAAACTACTCGAGTCCTCACAAAGCAAATTTTTGAAATGAAAGCTATAGGTCCGCGACCTGTTTCGCGATTTTTTGGACGGTATAAGAGTAGAATTACTCGATAATCGACATAAATAAGATAACAAAACTCGCATCCAATTATTAATGAATGAGTCCAATCACAAGTTCACAACTTTACTAAAGTTGGGAACTTAATGCGAGTTTCTTTACACGTTGCGGTGACGCATTGTGAATGTGAAATCCTACTGGAATTTGTAACTTGGCGTAGTGTTGTTGCTCTATGACTAGCTTTAGCTATTTGGTTGGGGAAGTTTTTTTATTTAAATGGGCTTGGGTCTAGACTCTGGGTGCGCAAGAATACCTCCCAAAAGCAAGCTAACCAGTAAAAAAAAACAAGACAGACCATGAAAAGATCAGCAGACTTATATTTGAAGCAATAAAATTGGAATTCGAATAAGTACGAAATGGCAAGATTCTCAATTTAAAGTTTAACAAATAGAGTTATATGATCTTTTTAATTAAAAAAGAAAGAAAGAAAAAATCTTTATTTGGTTCATATCACAAATAATTAAAAAAACAACAAGCCTATTGATCACGGATATTTATTTTTAAGACCGATATTACAGCACTGTTGCAAGCTCCATGTTCTCGGATTACCGATATTTTAGCACTGATAACTGATTGTGATCACGATCTCAAAGCTTGTATCAGTGAAGAAATAACGGTCATCCGTGATCACAACGAAACGTTTGTATCAGTGCTAAAATAGCGGTCATCTTTGAACATGGGGCTTGCAATAGTGCTAAAATATCGGTCTTAAAATTTTTGTAATGAAAACTTTTTAAACGGTACCTACAAAGAAGTTATTCTGATTGAGTGGTTCCCTTAATAGACTAGGATGACTTTGATGAAATGATGAGTATTTGACTGTACAAATAAAATACGCATCTAAACCCCGATTGTATTCTCAATTGTCGCCAGACCTCATTGAATCGCAAATTCAAATCTAGTCGGATTCAAATCGGCCTTACTGACCTGCAAATCGACCTTCGACCACTTTTCGTCTCTCTCACGAGCATTTGAAATGAAAGGGACGCCGAGGCTGTCTAATGACTTGGAGTGTGAAAAGGAATCATTTTATCAGACTTAGTAAAATTTAAGGTGTGACTATAGTATAAACTTGTTACAAGTGAACTTTAAAGATGTTAAGAATTGTTGCCATTCGTATAAATACATAAACATTTGCTAGACAAGACAATTACCAAATACCAGAACATTGTTTTGGTTTCAAATTTTGGTATTTTACATCAATATGTTACGACACGAGGTTTCAGAAAATGATTTTGTTAAAGGATCGTCTAATAGCTTATTCAGGCTTATCAAGGCTTGAGCCATATAATATTAACACCAAGATATTTAATTGCAATAAGGTTATATATAATCTAATAAATAAAAAATAAGAAGAATTATTTGCAATAAGATTATAAAGTGATTAAATAAATTTATATTGATGTGAAAAACTTTCTGGAAAACGTGGTTTTCTACAAACATGCTTTACGCACTTGGCCGTTTTCAAAAACTTAATTAACTTTATGTCTCAAGCAAATGACATAATTTCTGTCTGATTTATTATTTTTACTCGTAGATCTTTACTAAAAAAACTCATTCACTCATTATGTCTGTTGATTAGGTAACTAAAATTTCCGTACAACAAGTGATACGGCAAGAACTCACCCTTTGACCTTACCAAGATAAGCGAACAGTATCTAATACAAATATAACGCGCCGATATCTTTACGTAACGCGTTAATATTATGCCGCTTAGCTGTGCAAGCGCAAGCGAGACCAACTGTAGTGTTGCCGAAATATCGACAGTTTGAATATCGATAATTGACCTTGTAATTCAGTTAAACTATCGATACTATCGATTACTATAATGTGCCAATACTATTGATACGCAGCAATAGGTACATTATTGACAGATAAGCTAAATTTTTATATTTCGATAGACAATTATGTTATATGTTTAAGTCAAAATACTACGACTAATACTATTGAAATACAGGTGACTACTGATAGTAATAAAACTATCAATATTATCGATACTATTGATAATTAATTAATATTGAAGAGCAATACTAACTATATTCAACGATTTATATTTATAAACGATGTCAACGTGTTTTTGTTAATTGTGCTAGTTAATATTAAGTTTACGTAGTGATTTTGTTATGCGACTTTCAAGTAGTTTATGTTGGTGTAGGTACTATGTGTTTATGAAATAAAGATTCTATTCTATTTTATTTAGTGTCGATACTATCGATAGGACTATCGACAGTGAGCGGCAACACTAATCAATAGCGTCTGTTCGAGAATAAAAGTGTCGTTATATTAGATGATATAAAACTTAATATCCTGTCATTGTTTCTAGGCTATAAGCAATGAGGATACCCTTTGAGTAACATTATTAATTATCTGACCATAACAACTGGCTTATCAGTTATTCATTCAGTCAATTATTAAACTGTACACATTGATAACAAAATATGAGTAGGTATGTTATTTCTGTTTTTAGGGTTCCGTAGCCAAAGAGTAAAACGGGACTCTATTACTAAGGCTCCGCTGTCCGACTGTCTGTCTGTTTGTCTGGCACCAGGCTGTATCTCATGAACCGTGATAGTTAGAGAGTAGAAATTTTAACAGATGATGTATTTCTGTTGCCGCTATAACAACAAATACTAAAAAACAGAATACAACAAATATGTAAGGGGGCTCCTATACAACAAACGTGATTTTTTTTGCCGTTTTTATAGATAATAATGGTACAGAACCCTTTGTGCGCGAGTCCGACACGCACTTGGCCGGTTTTTTATAAATAATGGTACGCAACCCTTCGTGCTTCCCTTTTCACTGGGATGGGTGGGACACGTAATGTGTATATATGTTTAGCTTTTTAACTACTTTTCAGCAGTGAAATAGCTTAATTTCCTATGAATGCGGAATTTGGCTTATACACGCGCATACATACGAACTTCCACTTCTTAGCGTATTTCATTGAATCTCCTGTCTCAGACATTCCAGGATTAAGCTGAACCGGGAAAAGAATTTGAGCTCTATTGCAGGCAAGGCACATCACAACACACCACAACACCAAACATTTCACAATGAAAGACAATAAGCCGTTGAGCATCTAGGTAAAAACAAATTACAAACTTATATTTAACTCCTTACAATCAAAACAATCAATTTTTCAAACACTTAATGGCGACCTATTTAGCTGAAGTTTTACAAACTTAACTATCGTTCGGTGACACTGCAGTGTTATGCCACCATAGAGTTGGTCTGGAAGGCAGACACTCATACAAAAATTATCTTGTTTAACAAAGAGAGATATTTCATGAAGATAAATTACACTTGAAAAAAAAAATCATCGACCTCAGGTGGGACCCGAACCCACGTCCCATTGCAAGCCGGGCGAGTGCTTTGCCAACTAAGCTACCGAGGACGTCACGTGACAAGATGAAATTCCTCAAGTGTTTTTTTCTCGCTGTCAAAGCCAGCGTAAAAAACGTAGCGTCCCACCTGAGGTCGATGATATCTGGGGGCACGGCAGTGCCCCCGCCAAGTCGAGCAAAAAAAAGCGGCACGGCCGTACTATACTTTTCTCGAAGCAGTTCGGCCCATTTTCGACCCCCTATAACTTCGTTGTGGATTTAACTAGAAGCCTGTATTTCTAGTAACCAGGCAAGCATTGTATAAACACGGTATATTTCAAATTTCATTCAATTTGAACCAGTTGGGTAAGAATTATAACAAGTCAAATTTCTTAATTTTGTCACTCACTGACTGACCGATCATCAAAACTCTAAGGCACTTCTATTAGACATAGAAGCTTCAAATTTTGAGTTCAATTAGTGTTTAGTGTATCAATCAAGGAAAAAATAAAATATTTTACAATTTTAGTCCAGTTTTCTAGATAGACCAACTGCATAAATAACTTTGTAATCCCATATAAATATAAAGGATTACAAAGTTACATTTGCGGTTATGGATTATGTTCAATGGTAACTTGTAATAAAATTAAAAAGGTTTTTTTAAACATGCCTTTATTACTCGTTAATAATCCTTCTAACCGAGTTCGATTACAGCGACCACTTCTACTCCCCATTTTGCTGTCGTCGTTCGTGTGCCCATGCCTATAACATGGCCTACGTACCCAACTTTATTGACAAAGGGACGCGTACATTGAGGACATGTTAGCACACCGTTATTTAAATTATAACTGATAGCCGCAGGTGGTCGGGCTTTCAATTCATCGCGCTTGGCGTCAAGATGAGAAAGCCGCCGGGAGTCAGCGACTTTGACATTCACGCGCGTTCTCCACTCTCCACGGTTGGATGCTAAATCCTCCCAGAGAGAAGGATCTATGTCATATCTCTTCATATGGCGCTTCAGCACATCTTTGTACATCAAAAGTTGTCCGCCATGCTTACGCTTGTCCTCCTGAAGCTTTGAGTAAAAAATGCGCTTCGCCACTCTCTCCTCAGACATACGCGAAGCATGGCCACACCAGCGAAGTTGTCGTCTCATAAGATACGACTCAATGCCACCTACATTGGCTCGTCTCAAGACTTCAGTATTACGCACACGATCGGACATTTTATATAGAAACAGTCTAGTTGGCGAAAGTGGCGTCGATACGGTGTCCATGTATCGGCGGAGTACAAAATATTAGGCAGCACGATAGCCATGTAACAGCAACTTTAGTGGCTAACTTCAAGTCATGCGAGCGGAAGACCTTGGTGTTTAATTTGCCAAAGGCTGCTGCAGCAGCACCGATTATGCTGTTAATTGCGGCATCAATGTCGTACTTTGATGAAATGGTGCTCCCCAAGTAACGGAATGAAACGAAACGATTAACTTTTTAGAATTTTTTACGCGAAAATCTCGCATCAAAAATACGCCATCGGCGACTACGGCGTAGTTCGTAGCGCAAACAAACTTAAATAAAATTTGTGTTTTGATAAACATTAAAGAACATTTAGCATATTTTAAAGTACGTAGCAAACATGTTATCATAGTCAGAATCCACATTCATAACAAACGAAACGAACGAACGAACGAACGAACTTATTTTCCCAAAGATAATGGGGTCGCACATTCTCGTCCACCAAACCATCACCTGTCACCACACTGACGCCCCATCAAATATAGTCCACCCATCAAAACGAATCAAAGTCGACGCAGTTGTGTCGCTTAGTTACTGAGTTCGTATGGCCACCTTCCAGCTCCATCATCAGACCCTGTGGTTACCATCTAGCACCAAAGTACTCGTCAAGATAAATCAAACAAGCTGAGACTCTATGGGATTGCGTCGTTCTTTTTCTGAGTTCTCCATCATCAGATCAGACCCTAGGAACCATCTTAAAGCAAAGAAACTCGATGGGGTTGCGTCATTTCATTACAGAGTTCCTATGTCCACCTTCCAGCTCCATCATCAGACCCTGGTTACCATTGAAAGACAAACTACTCGTCAAGACGATTCAAACGAGCCCATACTCGATGAGGTTGTTTCGTTTCATTGTGAAGTTCCTATGGCCACTTTCCAGCTCCATCATCAGATCAGTAACATTCATCATAATATTGCATTGTCACGCGGTTCACACATATCTGCAAAAGTTCAGGTCAATCGGTAAAGGGAAGGGAATCAAATTTAACTTGCAAGATTTGATTACAGACAACGGGACAGGTGAAACTAACTAAAAGCTTGTAATAACTAAGAGCTAGTAAAAATGGTCAATCAACGGAATGCAAAAAAAAGAATGGGGCATGTCTTATGAAGTTATACCAAAATCCCGCAAAGTACTTGTTAGGTAAACTAAATTGTCCGAAATTGTCATGAAAGAAAGAACACTAATAATCATAACCGCGGCCGGCGGAGGTGGCTTTCCCGCGCCGCGGCTATCACGCTTCCCGTTTGTCACAGAAAGGCAACCTTTGGGTCTTACTGCGATATCGCAGGTATACAAACCACGTTTTATATAACTTACGTATACAAAAAGAAATGAGATGCCATCAAAAACAAAACTTGTAAAAAAAAACCAAGTCTCGCAACTCAGTTCTTCTACCGTGAAAAGTTATGAGATCCATGTAATACCAAGTCGGTTAATTTAAGCAGTCTCTACATAAGGGACCTTCTGTCTTAAGTTATTACGTAAGTAGCAAACCTAAGAACATCTTAAAGTGACCATATCAATATTAAAAATATTTTATGTTATAAATAAATAGATTGACTTGGCAATCGAAAATAATCTAATTTCATATAATAAGTATTCATTGTGAGATACACTGTGTTATCATGCGATTGCCAAGTCGATTTATTTATTTAAAACATAAAATATTTTTAATATTGATATGGTCACTATAAGATGTTCTTAGGTTAGCTACTTACGTAACTTAAGACAGAAGGTCCCTTATGTAGAGACTGCTTAAATTAACCGACTTGGTATTACATGGATCTCATAACTTTTCACGGTAGAAGAACTGAGTTGCGAGACTTGGTTTTTTTTTACAAGTTTTGTTTTTGATGGCATATCTTTAACACCGTCATATATTATATTAGTAGAAAATCAGATTCTTTAAATTCTAAAAAGTTAACAACAGTTTTCGTTTCCCATTCTAAATTCACAGATTGATGTTACGAGAAGCATTTGTGATTGTGAACATCTGTTGCTGTGACGACCGGCTTCCGAAGACGAGACGACTATTAAACTAAAATTAGATCCCAAATTGAATCGTGAGAGAAAACCAATGGATGTGCACCCTAAAATAGATACTTTTAAAGCCTATAAAGTTATATTTGGCAGCATTCAGGAATCTTTACTATTTGGCATTGACCATAGTTGATCTACTGGTTGATTTAATTGCTAGCTATTAATAAAGTTATGAGATTATCTATTTTAAATAAAAGTATAGATTAACTTGACGACTCTATTAGTAGTGGCGCAGTAATTCGCGTTGCATGCAAAGGTTCCCGTATCGAGTCGGTTTATGACGATCTTTCCTACATTGGCCCAGTCTGAGTGTCTGGGAGATGGCCTTGACAGTAAACAATATCTGGTACCTCATAACATAAGGAATACTTCGAGACCATGGTTATTTCTTCGTTTTTAGGGTTCCGTATCTCGACGACCTCCGTAGCAGAGGCGAGCACGCCGGACTGTATATGGCGTCGCCATCTCTGAGGTTCCGGGTTCATCCCCGGTCGGGTCAATGTAGAAAACGAACTTTTCTATATTGTCTCGGGTCTGGGTGTTGTGGTACCGTCGTTGTTTCTGATTTCTATAACACAAGTGCTTTAGCTACTTACCTTAGGATCAGAGCAATGTATGTGATGTTGTCCAATATTATATTATATTATTATAAACTGCATAAATTATAAACTGCGTATCTGAAAAGGAACTACTACAATACTGCTTACGTACTGTTCAGGTCACGATTACCCTGGTATTAGCTGGATAAAGCAGCGTATCTTTGCATAATTGGCCATTTCTCTTTGGCTTAATCTCGAATTATTCCACAACACTTTAGATTTCGCTCCTTTCATAGTTGGGCCCCGTAAAACCTATTGGTAGCTGCACACTGGGGCGTGGCGTGGGAATGATCCTGATTCTGAAGGCAAGTCGAAGTTGCGGAAAGTAGCTATAGAAGATATCTCAATTACTTTATGTGTTACTTGTAGTAAGATAAAAAGAAGTCCAGTTATCACAACTCAGCGGGCAATCCTTACGCCCGTGCGTGACAGTGCTCCGACCTTTGCCCAGTGCGAAGTAGGCCATCGGTGTTATTATTGTACGTGTAGTATATGTCTTACTAGAAAACAGGTCGGTAGCATTGTTTGGATATGATTTCTAAGGCTAGAAAAGCTCAAAAACACAGTACCGAGGTTATTAGTATCTGCATGCGACTTTTTGCGTAGACTTGAACATTAAGCCAAAGAGAATTTCATAAACGAAATTGAAATATCTCTGTACATTTTTGTTTTTAGCAATTCCATGCAAGGCTTAATTGAAGATAAATTACACTTAAAAAAAAATGCCATCAAAAACAAAACTTGTAAAAAAAAACCAAGTCTCGCAACTCAGTTCTTCTACCGTGAAAAGTTATGAGATCCATGTAATACCAAGTCGGTTAATTTAAGCAGTCTCTACATAAGGGACCTTCTGTCTTAAGTTACGTAAGTAGCTAACCTAAGAACATCTTATAGTGACCATATCAATATTAAAAATATTTTATGTTTTAAATAAATAAATCGACTTGGCAATCGCATGATAACACAGTGTATCTCACAATGAATACTTATTATATGAAATTAGATTATTTTCGATTGCCAAGTCAATCTATTTATTTATAACATAAAATATTTTTAATATTGATATGGTCACTTTAAGATGTTCTTAGGTTTGCTACTTACGTAATAACTTAAGACAGAAGGTCCCTTATGTAGAGACTGCTTAAATTAACCGACTTGGTATTACATGGATCTCATAACTTTTCACGGTAGAAGAACTGAGTTGCGAGACTTGGTTTTTTTTTACAAGTTTTGTTTTTGATGGCATCTCATTTCTTTTTGTATACGTAAGTTATATAAAACGTGGTTTGTATACCTGCGATATCGCAGTAAGACCCAAAGGTTGCCTTTCTGTGACAAACGGGAAGCGTGATAGCCGCGGCGCGGGAAAGCCACCTCCGCCGGCCGCGGTTATGATTATTAGTGTTCTTTCTTTCATGACAATTTCGGACAATTTAGTTTACCTAACAAGTACTTTGCGGGATTTTGGTATAACTTCATAAGACATGCCCCATTCTTTTTTTTGCATTCCGTTGATTGACCATTTTTACTAGCTCTTAGTTATTACAAGCTTTTAGTTAGTTTCACCTGTCCCGTTGTCTGTAATCAAATCTTGCAAGTTAAATTTGATTCCCTTCCCTTTACCGATTGACCTGAACTTTTGCAGATATGTGTGAACCGCGTGACAATGCAATATTATGATGAATGTTACTGATCTGATGATGGAGCTGGAAAGTGGCCATAGGAACTTCACAATGAAACGAAACAACCTCATCGAGTATGGGCTCGTTTGAATCGTCTTGACGAGTAGTTTGTCTTTCAATGGTAACCAGGGTCTGATGATGGAGCTGGAAGGTGGACATAGGAACTCTGTAATGAAATGACGCAACCCCATCGAGTTTCTTTGCTTTAAGATGGTTCCTAGGGTCTGATCTGATGATGGAGAACTCAGAAAAAGAACGACGCAATCCCATAGAGTCTCAGCTTGTTTGATTTATCTTGACGAGTACTTTGGTGCTAGATGGTAACCACAGGGTCTGATGATGGAGCTGGAAGGTGGCCATACGAACTCAGTAACTAAGCGACACAACTGCGTCGACTTTGATTCGTTTTGATGGGTGGACTATATTTGATGGGGCGTCAGTGTGGTGACAGGTGATGGTTTGGTGGACGAGAATGTGCGACCCCATTATCTTTGGGAAAATAAGTTCGTTCGTTCGTTCGTTCGTTTCGTTTGTTATGAATGTGGATTCTGACTATGATAACATGTTTGCTACGTACTTTAAAATATGCTAAATGTTCTTTAATGTTTATCAAAACACAAATTTTATTTAAGTTTGTTTGCGCTACGAACTACGCCGTAGTCGCCGATGGCGTATTTTTGATGCGAGATTTTCGCGTAAAAAATTCTAAAAAGTTAATCGTTTCGTTTCATTCCGTTACTTGGGGAGCACCATTTCATCAAAGTACGACATTGATGCCGCAATTAACAGCATAATCGGTGCTGCTGCAGCAGCCTTTGGCAAATTAAACACCAAGGTCTTCCGCTCGCATGACTTGAAGTTAGCCACTAAAGTTGCTGTTACATGGCTATCGTGCTGCCTAATATTTTGTACTCCGCCGATACATGGACACCGTATCGACGCCACTTTCGCCAACTAGACTGTTTCTATATAAAATGTCCGATCGTGTGCGTAATACTGAAGTCTTGAGACGAGCCAATGTAGGTGGCATTGAGTCGTATCTTATGAGACGACAACTTCGCTGGTGTGGCCATGCTTCGCGTATGTCTGAGGAGAGAGTGGCGAAGCGCATTTTTTACTCAAAGCTTCAGGAGGACAAGCGTAAGCATGGCGGACAACTTTTGATGTACAAAGATGTGCTGAAGCGCCATATGAAGAGATATGACATAGATCCTTCTCTCTGGGAGGATTTAGCATCCAACCGTGGAGAGTGGAGAACGCGCGTGAATGTCAAAGTCGCTGACTCCCGGCGGCTTTCTCATCTTGACGCCAAGCGCGATGAATTGAAAGCCCGACCACCTGCGGCTATCAGTTATAATTTAAATAACGGTGTGCTAACATGTCCTCAATGTACGCGTCCCTTTGTCAATAAAGTTGGGTACGTAGGCCATGTTATAGGCATGGGCACACGAACGACGACAGCAAAATGGGGAGTAGAAGTGGTCGCTGTAATCGAACTCGGTTAGAAGGATTATTAACGAGTAATAAAGGCATGTTTAAAAAAACCTTTTTAATTTTATTACAAGTTACCATTGAACATAATCCATAACCGCAAATGTAACTTTGTAATCCTTTATATTTATATGGGATTACAAAGTTATTTATGCAGTTGGTCTATCTAGAAAACTGGACTAAAATTGTAAAATATTTTATTTTTTCCTTGATTGATACACTAAACACTAATTGAACTCAAAATTTGAAGCTTCTATGTCTAATAGAAGTGCCTTAGAGTTTTGATGATCGGTCAGTCAGTGAGTGACAAAATTAAGAAATTTGACTTGTTATAATTCTTACCCAACTGGTTCAAATTGAATGAAATTTGAAATATACCGTGTTTATACAATGCTTGCCTGGTTACTAGAAATACAGGCTTCTAGTTAAATCCACAACGAAGTTATAGGGGGTCGAAAATGGGCCGAACTGCTTCGAGAAAAGTATAGTACGGCCGTGCCGCTTTTTTTTGCTCGACTTGGCGGGGGCACTGCCGTGCCCCCAGATCATATTTTTTTTATATGAAAATTTCCTAGTAATTTTCGTTGCCATGCCATGCCACGCCATGTTTTGTATATGAAAATAAATAAATATTTCCAGAAAGTGGTGCTAGACAGGGTATTTTGTCTAGGGCGTCTCCCACTGCACCCAAATCCGGGCCAATTATGTTTTTTTTCTAAATTATCCCGAACCGGGTATCACCCCAATAGGGTATTCAAATATGAACTAAGTTTAGTACCTTTTGTTCCTCCATATTGACTTAGTTACATAAAAAAGCGATTTTTTTCTTTGTCAAACACATGGAATTATTAAACGTGATGTGATTAAACTGCAGACTCTATAAAACAAGATATTGTTCGTGCCACCAAATCAAACATCTTATAAAATGCTTTACCAAAAAATACAAGCTTATTTAGGAGTATTCGCGTGAGCCCGCCATCATTATGCAGGCAGGGAGTGTCAAGTTCGTGACTGTCCTATTGATTGGGCAGGGTTGTTGTGGCCTAGATTTTGGGCTGTCCCGTCCGAATTCTTTGCGTGACACCATTTTTTGGCATTTTAGGCGAGCCTACCTTACTGACGCTTGACAGGTTTGCTGACTAATTGCGCGGTTAACTATTTCTTTTACTTATTAAACTAAATTAAGTATATATCTTTCTTAAAACAACTTATAAACTTCTTTTTATGGTCGGCAATAAGAGTATCTAAACAATTTTACTTTGTTATTTTGAGATTTTAACTGTATTTTTTTAATGAAAAAAAAAGGACGAACTCTATTCACTGGTTCGCAGGCGATAATTGTAGTAATTAGGTGCCTCAAAGCCAGTAATTTAGTTTTATTATAGTGACAGTTTTTATTGAATAACATAGTTTAGACTATAAATTATGAATAAGACCAGTTTTTTTATTGAACCTAGATATTCTTTATTTATTACTTCAGCAATGACTTGAATGAAGATTGCCCCGCTGACCCTTTTCATAATACTGTATTAATGGACACATATAGACTGTGTAGTGCTTGTTCTATTTTTTAACCTTTACGGAAAAAAAACCCGGCCAAGTGCGAGTCGAACTCGAGCACGAAGTGTTTCGTACCGTAATCTATAAAAACGGCAAAAAAAACACATTTGTTGTATGGGAGCCCCCTTATATACTTATTTTAATCAGATTTTTAGTATTATTTTGTTGTTATAGTGGCAACAGAAATTCATCATCTGTGAACATTTCAACTGTCTACCTGTCACGGTTCATGAGATACAGCCTGGTGACAAACGGACAGCCAGACAGACGGACAGCGGAGTCTTAGTAATAGGTTCCCGTTTTACACTTTGGGTACGGAACCCTGAAAACGGTGTTATTTACACCAAGTACTTGGTATTTTATTAAAAGTAAATGGCTTAAGCAACAGTAGCGTCATTTTATCATAGTCTCTTGGTAAGTTAAGAATCAACTACTCATCTCTCAAAGCTCTCAAAATAATACTAATGCATGGTAGTATTATTTTAGAGATGGACGACTTTAAATAGTCGACGATAAGTTAGTTTCAAGAGATCCTCAAAAATAATTCATGAGGTACATTGGACGTCTATCAGTAATATGGTTTAATAATAAAGTTTCCCGTTGAGAAAAATAATTTAACATGCAGGAAAAAAAACTAACCATCCAATTAATATTGTCTGTCGTTGTATTTGTAGTTTCAAGTTCTATCAAGAATATAGTATATAACAGTGTATTGTATATTTAGGTGTCAACCCTAGTTGAAGCTTCAAACTTTCAAAGTTCGCTTCTGTTTAATTCAGGGTTTCGTAAAGGCCCCGCCTGCCGATAGGTTAAGGTCACGGCGTTTTCGTTACGAATTCACGAATACCTTTTTATTGACTGACCATGTCGATATCTACACAACGTTTATACCTTTTAACCTACTTGCAATAGGTATGATATGAATCCTGACTTTAAACTTTATTTGAAAAAAACAGAATAAAAAAAGATTATAAAATGCCTCGGAATAAGCTAAGCGGGGTATATTGGTACATGGATGGTATATGTTGTATTGTATATGGCATAAATTGTGTTTTGTTGAATTGTGATTATTGTAAATTGTATCAAATAAATGCTTTTCATTCATTCATTCATTCATTCAAAATTATGATATTCAAATTCTTTACTTGCCATTAGTTGGGTAGGTAAAACGATGCTATTCAGTAATGTAGCCTAGACTTATTAAACAAAATCTATAGTGTTTACGCCTAATGGCTAAAATAGTTTATATGTAATTAGACCGGGTGTAAAGACACAATTGAAGTATTGTTATAGTGACGAATACGTCATTGGAAATCGAAATATTAGTTAGACCAAAATGAAAAACTGAATTTTATGAAGTGTGTTTTAGAAACGTAATATTCAGGGTTCCGCAGCCAAACATAATCTGCTAAACTGGGCTCGATAGAAAAACACTCCAAAGTTGCCTCTTCCCGAAATGTTTTTTCATTACTATGGGTAAATTATTGCTATATTTTATATATTTTTTATACTAAGCAATAGGCACAATGTTTTTCTAGACATGGTCGCTGAGTTTGATAAAATAGCATTATTTTTATACATCGAAACACGTCAAAAACACGAAGACGGCGCCATTCGCAAGTCAAAACAGACGCGCGGTGGCGCTTACAGACGACTTGAGTCAGTGCTCCCCATGACAGGTCCTACTTTTGAGGGATAACCTGCCCTTAAAATCAAATTAGTATTATTCGTTGGCCAGTATCAACTCCATTTGGTGATGTCGTAACGTAATCTGTGTCATCTTCTGCTTGTGTGCTGGGCAAAGACCCCGCACAATGCGCCGGGAGAGGTAATCGCTGGCGTCCGGCAACGGCGCGGCGATTACTGAGCCACTGAGGCTTTGGACCACGTGACTATTGGGGGCCACAAGAATAGCTATCCTGTCACATCTTACTGCTAGGAGTGTTTTCAAAGCGAGCACAATAGGTGAAACCAACCTGAATACTTAATTTATTGCTCCATAATATTAGCAGGTATCACAGTGGACGTCCTGTGGCTGAGATGATGATGGTGATGATGACTCTAATTTTGGCAGTTACATGATAAGGATCCGGACACAACAACTTTGGATGTAGGTAGAAGGAATGTATGTCAGACGTTATACAAGTTGTAAAAAAACCTGTTCAATCCTAAAAGTGGTAATTCTGGTGCACAAACACAACAACTTTTAATATGGGAACAACATCGAAATCGTAAATAAAGTCATTTTTCCATATTAAACCAACGACCAGCTGAGATCAGTGTGTATTGTCCAGTCCTTAAAAAAAGTTGTATTATTTAAGCAGTAGAATCCCACCTTTGGGATCGAGCAGGGTTTTTTTTACACCCTGTATAAAGTAAATTTTCACGGAGCCAGCACACACTGGCAGGCCAGTGAACCTGGCGCCTGTTCTGGCACAGTGTCTCCTATAAGCTCTATCCTTTCCATTGCCGGTCCATTGGTAGCAAATACAGAGTGTTTATACAAAGCCGCCAAGCGCCGATAGCTTTCTTTCATAGCATATCAGTTCTGGCTGGATAAGGCATTCAGCGGAACACTTATAGTAATTACGCCGTCTACTTTTCACTACCGAAAATACTTACAAGACATGTGTTAACAAAGAATAAGCACGATGCTTGAATGGCCGCTGCAGGCAGACCTTATAACCACATTACATATATACAGGATGTAAAAAAAGGCTTAACAAAGCCTTAAACCACGAATTCTATCACATAAAACCAAGTAGAATGCAAAAAAAATAATTGCTGGGAAATGACTTTTATTTTTGGGTATCAAAAAAAATAACTTATTTCTAACCCGCATTGAATAGCGCTCACGCCACAGACTATGCCTGTGTGTGTAAGCGGATCATGTTTCTATGCAAAAAAAGTTTAGTATTATCAAACAGAATTAAATTTTGTAAAAATCTTTGAAAAATAATTGTAACTTTGACTGTCAATAACTCAGTAGCCCGTCATTTCCCAGGTATAGTGTAAAAGAAAAAAATGATCGTCACAATAGGTAGAATATGTAGTATTCGGCTTCGTTAAGCCTTTTTTTACACCCGATATATACTGTGGTATATCAGAAGTGACAAAGATAGTTTTATATACTTTTTCTTATTAAAATTGATAGAATCAGGCGTTACTACGCGAAAATCCATAACTAAATAATTATAAAAATGAACTTCCGCTCAGTTCGAAGCAAAACGTGTCGAAGAGCAGCCGAGACGACATCTCTCCTGATGATGCCACGTGAAGTAGCAAAACGCGCGTCAAGGTTTTTATGTCGGTGTTGGGTACTAACTTTTGCATTTTTTATTTTTTCTTTCGAACAGCGTAGTAAGAAGCTTTAAGGAAGTTTTTGGTTAAAAGTCCAAAGTCCGTGGCTACAAAATTAGTATAATATGAGTCATAAACCCAAAGATACCTTGTTGATCGAAAATTGTAAGATACAAACAAATATTTATTTAATCTTTTTAACTTGACCCATTTTTTATGCTAATTTGAAGGTTAATCTTTCTGTGAAAATTCGCAAGGATTTTTGTCAGACTGTTATTAGAAAAGTTTAAATGCAATTTGGATTGAAAAACTCTATCAAATTGTTCCAATTTTTCGTTTTTACTAATCATTTTCTTTATTTATATTATCAAATTATTTAAACAAATTCCTAACCTAACTTTATATTGTTACTACTATAATTACTTAAATTTTGATCAATCTCGTTATACTCGTAGATAGATTAATAATATATATTTCATTTTAAGAAGACATCATCTTCTAGGTTCTGATTATTTAATAATTATGATAGCCAATGAACCATGAATGAACGAATGATTGGTCAATAAGATAAATAGCTACGTTATGTACAATGGTTACTTCTACCATCATTATTTATTTATTTATTCTACGGGTCTAACGGTTAAATTAAAATTGGTTTGTAAATCCTTATTTATATCGCTTTTTAGAGTAACTTATAGTATACTCAGTTGCATCTCTTTTAAAACCGCAATATCAGACAAGATAAGTCATGCTCATATTTTTGGAAATTTTTGCGGTACCGTTGCCGAAAGTCGACAACCAACTGTTACTCCAAAATACATTATTTAAAGAAAAGAGTCGCCTAGCTATTAGAAAATAGACTAACCTCATATCCCGTTGTTGTGTTATAATTATTGATTTGTGAATTCTACGCAGACAAAGTCTCGGGGATAAGCTAGCATAAACTTACAATACCTACATTATGACATAACATTTGATGACCGTCTGTTGTAGTGGTTCGCGCTCCGCCTGGCGGTTGCGGGTTCAAATCCTGCGAGGGGCAAATGTAAGTGTGATGAGCACGAGCATTTGTAGTTTTAAGTCATGGATGCTTATAAACATATAAGTATGTTTATCCGATAACTAGTCGCCTCAGTACAAGCTTTGCTTAGTTTGGGGCCAGATAATTGGTGTGATTGTACAGGAACAATTCAATTTAATTACATATTTACGGCTATTTACATAAAATTATTATTGTAATATATTAAACAAAAAGAATAGAATTAAATAATGCTTTAAATTAAACTAACTTATCCTAAATACCTACCATAAAACAATCATAGTCGATATTTTCTGGTTAACAGCATCTTCTGTCGCACAAACTTTGTGTTCTTTTGTGTCCCACGTGAGTTTATTGACCTTTTAGGTTACTTTTCTGTATAATTTTTTTAGGGTTTTATGTTTAAAATAGTCCACTGCTACTCAGTGTGACGCACTTAGGAAATATTCAAAACAGCTGAATATTATAAGGTTGTTTATCGAGAACGGAACGAAAAGCAAGGGGTTGTGTAAGCAATATGATACGTTACAATAATATTAGTGGTCGGGCCCGCCTGGCGCACCCATTGTCAAGAACTTATCTGTATAATGTGTTTGGTGATGTGGAAGGATCGACAACTCTAATCCACTAGAAAGTATACACCGAGACATATTAGTGGTTGTTACCCGCGGCAGAACGATTGACCTTTAGTAGTACTATCGAAACATGCGAGTTTTTTTTAAATAAAACTATTTTTATTCTCAACTAATCAAAAAATAATCATCAACTTGAAAGCGTGAGAAACGATAGTTTGTTTTACGAGATGTGACGCACAAAATAAATGTTTAAAATAAAAGAATCCCCGCTGCTCCTGCACAAAGTAATACAGCATAATCTGCATCGCACGCGCTGCAGGCGATTTGAATTTGAATGCCTACATGCGATTTGAATAAAAAAAAGCTTCATTTATCTATTGTACTACTAAGATAGAATCATTTTACTGCGGGAAAACAACCACTAACATGTCTCGGTGTATAGTGTATACTGTAACATCTGCACTAGATTAACTGCACTGAATTTACTTTTACTTTCCAAAATGTTGTATAACCTTATCTTAGTATACAGGGTGTACGAAATAATAGGACACCACTAAACAGACAGTAAACTTACTCGTATACTTCGATGATAATATATGAAGCATCGGAAAAAAATTGCTCCCGTAGGAAACGTTGTAAATTAGTAAATCTAAATCAGCAGCTACCACGTGATTTTAAGGAGAGTCTTATTCTTTTTTCTTTCTTTATTTTTTGTAAATAATCTTTTAGTCTTTTGAATAACAAAACTATTGGTTAATTATATTATATTAGAGGTGACCACGCGGTGGACTGACGAACTAGTCAAGGTAGACCACTGGCTCTGTGGCCTTCTTTAGGGAAGGCTTATGTCCAGCTTTGTTCTTTCAAAGACTCATAATGGTGATGGGTGGATAAAAAAAAATGTGTTTACAAATACGGTATTTGGAGTGATTATCATTAGACGTCTGTAAAAATATTTGTGATATATTTATTTGTTTAAGAAATGTTGACTTTTATCAAGTGTTATGTTATTCATCTTTCACTTATACCGATAAATATACCTACGTTTAACTTTATCTTTGTATTGTGCAATATTTCCCATTCATACAACTAAAAATAAGTTTTTTTACTATATCTTTCTATACGAAAGTAAACTTTTATCAATGGGATAGAAAGAGCTCTATATTCGCAGCAAACGCTTTGGAGATATGATATGGAACACAATGAGTAACAATGAGACACATATTGCTAAACAGTATTAAAATAACAGTAATCAGCATTAAACGAAACACAAAAATCGTACCCGGATTCCGTACCTTGTATAAGCAATGCGATAGCGAAAATTTTCTAATTCTGGCTTTAAAATCACAAATTGAATGCAAAAAACAAAAACAAAGCAATCTACTGTCAGTGCTGCCCATAGATTTTGACTAACTCTATCAATTGGGCGATGACTGCGCAATTATTGCCGATTGCTAGTTTTTAGGGAATAAGGGTGTAAAATGTTTTCAAATTGACCCGAAATCGATTAGAGCGTGGTTACTACACTCAGCAAATCGATATTGGCTACAATCGGAATGCACCGTTTGTATTAAGGCTATCCCGCACCGTTTGACAGATAGCGACAAATTATGGACCGTTTTATGTCAGCTGACATTCCATTTGCAATTTTCGTCATAAAATAATTTCCACAAACAAACCTATTACGGGCTCATAAGGCGGATGGTGGGTGGCTCATTGACATTTCAATTAAAACAATAACTCGGCCAGCGCTCAAATGAGTGATATATAGTCGGGGTCAACTATCAGGTTTCTAGACTGAGTTGGTAGACTGTGAGGTCTTGGATCGTCGCCTTGACATGATAATGGGTAGCGTGAGAAACTGAAACTTTTCTTTATCCTTGCAGTCTCCAAGGTTTAAATATACACTAACTGTCTTATTCAGAGTGCATTTGCTATTCCGGGGATAAGGTTAAACCACTGTTTTAACGTACAAAAATCAGTGGTTTAACCTTAGTCTGGACTAGTAAATGCACTCTGAATAAGACAGTAAGACTTTACAGTCTGTTTTGATTAGCGTTTCAATATTTTTGTGATGAGCACGAGCATTTTTATTAAAACAAGGTTGAAATATTCAGTAAATAAAAAAGAAAGCCACTTTTTGGATAAGCGTTTAAGTCATAGAAATATTAATGGTCCTTTCTCTGATCTGAGGTTTAAGTATTACCCACGAACCACTACACCAGACGACCGTCTGGTGTAGTGGTTCGCGCTCCGGACTACAAAGCCTGGCGGTTCGAATCCCGCAAGGGGCAAATGATAGTGTGATAAACACAAGCATTTATACCTAAGTCATGGATGTTTATAAACGTATATAAGTATGTTTATCCGTTATCCTAGTCGCTATAATAAGCTTTGGTTAGTTTGGGGCTAGATAATTGGTGTGATTGTGGACAGAATTTATTTTATTTATTTATTTGTGTGATTAACGAGAGCTTTTACGTTAGTAGATGTTAAATGTATTTAAGTACGTTTGTCGTCTTAGTCCAAGCCTTGCTTAGTTTGGGGCTGTATAGTTGAAGAAATTACTTAGTATAGCAACCAAATTCTTCAGTGAGAATAAACTGCAAACCTTGATATAAACATTTTACTGTAAGGCCTATGTAAAATATTATCTGCTTCAAAGATGGCATCCTTTTACTATTAGTCTATTTTCGGAGAAGGCGCGGCCACCATAAATACAAATTGCCATTTATATCGTCACATTTATTACTAGTATGTCATCCACATAAACTGCGGACGCGGACCAGAACGAATAAGTGGGTTTTGATAGAGCAGAATTACTACACGGCTGTTACGTCATGGTGATGTTGTTTATTATCAGTAGTAGTTTCTAGTACTGTTGAGATAGTACTAGGAAAACTAGTTCCCTAGTTTAGTTCTAATAACAGTGATTAGTACGCGAAACCCAATATTTTATCCCTGTACACGCTGCTATTATAAGCTCATTTGGGCCTACTTTGTCAAACCAGCCAACAGTTGTCTGCCTATTAAAAAAAACGATTTTGGGTTTTTATATCGTACTACTATCGGACTTCGAAGTCTAAATTATGTATGCTCGGAGACATAATCATAGTTGCGTAAGCTATGCTCGGGAATTGCCTAAATATCAATGATAAAATCAGAAATGAAAACTTCCAACAGAGAACTACCATAATCCATGTACCATAATAAAGGGTGGAATTCCACAAATGAGGAGAAGAGATGCTTTATTTGTGTAAATGACAACCGTGTGGACGATTTGGCTGTCATTTACCTTTAATATGACATTTTCATCTCCGCTTTCACATTTAATTTCACATTTGCCATATGGCAAAACCGATGGAATAGACATGTTCTTCAGTGGAGACTGTCAGTTGACAAGCATAGCGTAGGGAGCCCTCCGCTAAGCTAAAGTGGAGCTAGCAGAAATGTGAAATTGGTGGCAATGGATAAAAAAACGAGCCAAGTGCGAGTCGGACTCGCGCACGAAGGGTTCCGTACCAAATCTACTCCAATACCGCAAAAAATCACGTTTGTTGTATGGGAGCCCCCTTAAATATTTATTGTATTCTGTTTTTTAGTATTTGTTGTTATAGCGGCAACAGAAATACATCATCTGTGAAAATTTCAACTCTCTAGCTATCACGATTCATGAGATACAGCCTGGTGACAGACAGACAGACAGACACAGACAGACTGACAGCGGAGCCTTAGTAATAGGGTCCCGTTTTACCCTTTGGGTACGGAACCCTAAAAAGAATAGGCCGAGCAGTGGCAGTCCACTAGACATTAGGCATCTTCCAATGTCCATGTCAGAACATAGGCTGATTACAAAAATTCTCACTCAACCAACAACCTGCAACCTAATCTCTTTTTTATTTTACTCCATGTCTTCATAAATGCCTATTATACCTGATATAAAATTTTACTAATTATGACTATTTGTCGACAGCTAAATCCCCACGTCAACGACTTCCAAAGACGCTACGTCAGTGAAGTGAGAAGATGCAGTGAGATGGAAAGGAAACTCCGATGGGTGAGCGGAGAACTGCCAGAACCACCTCCTCCGCCGAAGCCGGGCCCTCGAACGCTCAGCCCGAGGGAAATAAACATTCTAGAGGTACGTTTTGAAGTATTCATTGTCCTTCAAAAACAGTTATTGATAGTTTTCAAATGTGGTATGAAAATATTTTAAAATAACTTACTTTAATTACAAAACCATTTATTACGCTACAATAGTAAGTAGGTGGTATGGCCCGATTCTAAACAAAAATCCTTTTTATTATTTCTAGGAAAGAATAGACTACATTGAATCAGAAATACAAGAGATAACACGAAACGCTCAAAACCTGAAGACGGACTACCTATCTTTGATTGAACTGAAAATCCTCATTGAAAAGACGCAGACCTTCTTTCAAGACCACTCTGCACAGAAGAAGATTTCCACATCTGTTTCCATATACAACAATGAGGCTCTAGGACACCTGGGGTTCATAGCTGGGGTGGTAGCAACGCCGAGGGTGGCTTCATTTGAGAGAATGCTGTGGAGAATATCACATGGAAACATATTCTTCAAGCAGGCCCAGATTGATCAGCCGTTAAAAGATCCTGTCACGGTAAGTTCTAATCCAACATCAGACAAAGATAATCGTGCGTTTAAAATGCTAAATTTAATAAATAAGTCGATGGCACATAAGCTGGCTCATCATTATTATCATAAGTATCATAACCAGCCTACGTCAGCTCACTATATACTACACGCAACTGAACCCAATCATCGGCTGTCTTGACAGTTCATTAATCCTTCCTTACCCCTAAGGCCGTTTGTCCACTGAGCCGTCAGCGGGACGTCAACAAGAAACAATATTATTCTGATCGAGTTTTTAATCACGTGACAGCGATCGTTTGTCCACTGCGAACCAGTGGCTCAGTAGTCCTAGCTTTGTCGTGCATGCGAGCCGGGCGAATGGCGCGGTGCGATGGTAGTGTGTAGACAAGAACAAACGGGTCTTGTATTGCTCATCGGCACATCGGGCCGTTATAAAATCGGGCCGAATTCTAGCGGTCACGTCGATCTATTCGCAATCTCGGCGGCCGGGATGACGGGGCGCTCGGGTGACGGACTTTCGGTGGAAATGCGGCTATAGTAAATACTATAAGTACCGCTACGGTGACGACTGCAGTGGACAAACGGCCTTACGCTGTCCCGTTTCTAATCGGAAGCGCTTCTATGTACTACTACTATAACTGTTATAGTTATATCATTCTGAGCGATTGCCATCAGAGCTTCATAATCTTTAGACCGGAGATCGACCATTTCTGGTCACACACCCATGTAAAGTTACCTGAATGTCCAGCTTTCTTTGCGTTCTTTTCTCTAACTGAAATCAAGAAGCAAGTGCTAATCTACATAAGAGCTACTTTCGCTCCGGTTTCAATCCTGATTCAACAATTAAATGCAAAGTTAAAATGTAGTTATTTACTTTTAAACTATCGCGTTGCATAAATTAAAACTCAACGAAACGGGAATTAACGCGATCATAATTTGGTACAAAATGTTATCTCTTTTGCCAGTCAGCCTGTGACCACAGTCGGTGTAACCCGATCGAAACGTCAGGCAAAAGAGGTAACATTTTGTACCTAAATTATGATCGCGTTTATTCCCGTTTCATTGAGTTTTAAAATGTAGTTAATGATATATCATGTGGCCAGCTCACGTTCCATGAAACGCTTCGTAAATAATTTATATCAAAATACTTTGTTAAATTCAAGGTTAAACAACGTCCTCTACCTTTCGCCCTCTAAAGAAAACAAATCGATTTGGCTTAATGTGATTTTGCCAATAGAATTTGTCTTTATTACTGAAATTGATTTTGAAAACTAGCATTATCAGAACTACTGAAAGGCTATTATCTGACTGTCACTGTTGGAATTGATTGAAATTTAAATTTAATATTACTTAAGTTTATTTAAGAATACCTACCTGCTCACAAATTACGTATAGCGGCGGCGACTGAAGATCTCTTCAAATACTTATCTTTAAGATAAAAGTTTAGGCTTTATAAAATCCGTGTATATCCACATTCCACAAAGTGTCCTTTGAAAATGTTTGACAAAAACATGTTTACAATAAAGATCTTCATGCCCTGACATGAATACCATACCTTTACGTCCTTGCTATAAAAGGTCAAGCAACATACACTATTTATAATCAGCCCACATGACGCCCACGGCTGGACATGGGCCCA
Organism: Anania fuscalis; assembly: GCA_950371115.1. Lineage (NCBI taxonomy): Eukaryota > Metazoa > Arthropoda > Insecta > Lepidoptera > Crambidae > Anania > Anania fuscalis. The sequence continues at coordinate 3,048,636 of OX493337.1, forward strand.
TTACATAGGGTGTCCCGACATATTTTTTTTTCTTTTTTCGCTACACAAGACCCCTCAAAAGTTGCGTTATAAGTTGTAGATTACCGTAAAAATAATTAAAAAAATATTAAATAATATCTTAAGGGCTCTACCGGCATTTTTATTTTTCAAAAAATCACTCTGGTAACCCTTCAGTGTATATAATTTATTCAATTTTTTTAGCCACAATCTCATTTTATTTTGTAATTACAATGGTAGTGGCACCTTAAGATATGATTTGCAGGCAACGACAGGTTGTTTCCAGTGAGGAATAGGTTTGGCTCAAAACTCGCGAAATTTACATTTTGACTTGTTCTCAAATTTTCTACTTCGGAGGCAGTTCATCTTATTTCTATTGCGGTTTTATTGCTGTAAGGTGTCGCTTTGCATGCTTACGTACGTAATACGTGTTTTAGTTAAAAATATATTGGGTTCAAGACGAATTGAGACTACGTGTGCTATATAGGGACCATATTAGTAAAGAACTTGACGATTGCCAGTTACCAGAGATAAGTGACGCTATCAAATTTATTTTACACTAAAAATTAACTAAAACTACAGAAGAATGGTTAAGATCCTTCTATCACAGAAGATTTTTCAATCGTTTCTGGAAAACTTGATACGATTTGCACCAAAGCCTCGATTCCCGTCGTTTCCAAATAATTTAAAAACAATTGCTGAAATCATATTTTGACAAATACCTGGTGTATTTGTATGCTTCACGGTAGTGAATAACCACTTGGTTATTTATTTATATCTCTGGGTGGAAGCTCATCTGGACCAATATAATATTCAGGACCTATTGGAAGCAGCTAGCTGCTTGCGAAAGTAAGCCTCTTGTGTAAGTAAGTGTCTTTTTGTGTAGAGGCTGGCAGAAAGAAACTAAGCACGCATCAAAAGTATCTCTACAAAATGTGTCATGCTGTGATGGCTGGTTTCTGTTCCCCTGAGCTAAAGGGCCGCCAATCTCGAAAATGGCACATTCGAGATGGCTCACTACTGCCAATCACATACTCACATTTTATGTTAGTACTGTTTCGCCGTCAGATAATTTGCAGCTGCTTGTGAAGTCATGGTCAAAGTTCACGCTCATGTGCGGTTCCTCATCAAGCAAAATCCATCATTCAAAAATGAAGCCCTGAATATTTTTCAAATAATTATGAACTCTCGATTTTTACGTAATAAACAGAGATCTAATATAGATTCAGTGATTTCGATCACAACAGTGTTTTTGCGCACCCAGAAAACTGGCTTAATACCATGTTATTCGACGATAGAGGCCATATTCGTGATCTTGCATCTTGCAAAATAATAAGGTCTAGAGAAGCAGAAAAAAGCATCTCTCCCAGGGTATTTAAAGCACCAAAGCTTAAATTCTTTGCACGAGATTACATTGATGTGATATTTTGGCAGGAGTGTGAGATATCAGCTCCACCGATTCTGCGACATGTCTGCAACGATGAGCTTTCACACACAGTCAGTGAAAAGATGTGTATTTAGTTACGGAGGCTTCTCAGAGCTTTACGGACGCAAAAGCTCGAGATGGGTTTAATAGGAAGGAATTAAAATCTCGCGCTGAAATGCCTAATTTTGGGCTCAAAAACCTGTTCCGTTTTTAAAGTATTTATTGATTGATTTGTTTTTCAACTATTTTAAACCTTGCGGTGACTCATTGCTTACCCTTAAATTTAATAAAAACATTTAATTTTGTTGTATTATTTATAATTTTTGTTAGGAACCCCTAAAAATGGCACATTTGAAAATTTCCAACGACCGGTAGAGACCTCAAGATGAAAGATATCTAGTAAAATTTTATGATATTCGTTATCTATGCGTCAAGACGCAACTTTTGACACGTCTTGCGTAGCCGTAGCTCAAAAAAATTTTTTTTTCATACAAGGACGGGACACCCTATAACCCTATCCTCAGTCAGATAGTCTTTCACTCATTTCAGCTGGTTGACGGCTTGGTAATGGAATTTTGTTGTTTTTTTTTTGCGATATTCGATGGCGGTTGAAAAGTGACAAAGGTCTATTCTTAGTTACCAGTAAGCATACTTATAAAAAAATTAGCAGTTAAATGCAAGTTTTATCAAGATAATTTAACACTTGAAAGAAAAAGTTTTTGTTTTAGTTGGAAAAGCACTCGCCCGATGTGACGAGTCGGTTTCGGACCTGAGGTGGTCGATTTTTTTTCAAGTGCTATTTATCAGTAAGCATATTGCTCGCATGCCTTGAAAATGTAATATCCCTAACAACCCCTGCTATTGCGACCTTTGTGTTGACGAACCTCAAGAGGCCATCGCCCAAATACGCGGTAAATGTCATCGCCACAGAAATAGAAGCACCACGCTTGTCAGAAAACACGCTATGCCTTAACCACAGTACATAATTATATTATATACTTAGTATAGATATAGGTACTGTGCCTTAACTTAACGTAGTTCATTTATTACTAGCTCTTGCCCGCGACTTCGTTTGCGTATTCCTCAGATAAGCCTTCGTCTTTACAAAAACGGGATATAAATAAAACAGTAAAACCAATTTGTTTATTCTGCAAACAGGCCTCAGTTAAGCCATTATTTTTACCATGCCACTGCTTTGGGACAATCTTGTGGGCTACAAAAAGTCACAAGTAATTTAATTGAAAGAAAGGAAGAGCTTGAAAATCCGTTTCCAGAATAGCAAAGAGTGGGTACGATTCCTGCCGCCGGAGGCGATGAAATATTTTTCAAGTGTAATAAATGATCAAAAGAACATCCATAAGTGAAAGAAATCGTAATCATAATAGCAGATTCACAGAATCAATTGATTATTGAAAATAATGCGTAACCACGCATGCCAAATTTAAACATTATGATAGTTTATTTATTGTATTCGGAAATAGTTAATGCATCATTAACATCTGCGCTTGCGTCGGTTTGTTTTATGTGGCTCATAAATGCGCTTGTAAAGATCTTTTGTCTCATTGATAATATGATTCACCATAATCACCTACAGTGACGTAATTTAGTGAATAAAACATGATTATACTTTCAAGTGATAATAAAATGATTAAAAGAGTTAAATGTATTATACTAAGTCACGTTTTGGCTTGTTAACGATCATGCCGATCTGGACCTAAATAAAACTATTTAAGACGAAATTTAATTTATATTTAATCCAAAATAGTTACCACACATATCTTTAAAAAATGTCAAGTTAACAAATGCTGTTTGTTAGCAATTATTTAATAGTACAAGTACCAGTAGTCCTATTTTTTAGAAATCCTAAATTAAATGATAAGGTAATCAAAATCAATTGCTGTTTATTAACAATAAATAATTGTAGTAACGTGAAGGCCTATTTTTAAAATCTATTTTCACTTACACAAAACATCCACCACTTTTATAACGTCATCGTTTCAAATAATGTTGTAACTCGCAATTTAAAAATAGGTCAATAGTTTTATCTGCCGTGCGTAAGGTACAATCAACTGATTTACAAGTGTTGCGCTAGAAGCGAACCCATTAGTGTGGAAAAACAAAAACGCCAATAGAAACGTACGAGTGTATAAATGGCAGATTTCCTTGTTTTTTTTTTATTTATTTATAAATAGGTACACAGATAGATTACAGCCTAGACTTGATAATGTTTTAGATAGGTTGGGTAATATAAGGCTAGATCGTTACCTATTAAGAGTGTACACGGCATGGTTAACTGACGGTCTTAACTACAAAACACAAAAAAAACAGAATTTCTAAAATTAAAAAAAAAAACAAGTTTTCTACAAAAACAAAACACAAACAATTTAGACTTATCAAGTGTCAATTTGGAAAACTTGGACCAGTCTGGTTAAGGATATCCGATATGGCTTTCTTGTATTGCGAGAAACTGACCTTGTGCTAGAAACTGGCTAAACGATGCAAACCTAATTCTTATGTGGCATGCTATCATTGGATGCAGGACGTTTCCAACCCGCCAATGTGGAAGTCACTGGGGGAGGCCTATGTTCAGCGGTGGACGTCCTGTGGCAGAAATTATGATGAAGATGCTATTTCAGTGCATAAAAACCATGAAAAGGAAGGCAAAATATTGTTTTTATCAAGCTTATATAAGATAAAACATCTATTATTATAGTCTGGTAGTAAGGAATTATTATCCTGGTGTTACGAGGGACTGGACAGTGAATTTAGACTGAGGCGTCTCACAGACGCGATCTTAATTTGAAGCGGAAATCAAACCCAGGACTACCTGGCTTTGTACTCCGAAGCACGAACGAGTAGACTAGACGGTTGTTAAATTATTTAATGTCATTCTTATAATGGATTCTAAACTTGCTTCAAAACTATTTAAAAATGGGTAACTCCAATGACATTTCGATTTCTTTATATAAAAACTAGGCTGATCCTACCTCGCCTAATTACTTAGCCAATAATCACCTGTCCGAACGAGTATTTTCATGTAAAATACGTGATTATAGCACTGATTGGCATCGTGGCCAGATCAACCGTGGTATTAAAATGAAATCAGTATTTAAAGGTAGAGCTGGTGGTATAGAACCCCCTATTATGCGGTGTGCGGGAAAGGCCATGTGGTGGCCGGTCGTTGACCTATGTTTTTTATTGATTTTCCTATTCGTTAACTTGAAGCCACTACTCGCACATAAAAAGTAGGCTTAAAAGCGCTTATTTCACCCTGCAATTAACTACCTTTGCTAAGATTTTTAAATACAAGTTTAATTTTAAAATAACACGTACATAATCATAATTACAAATAAACTTAGCTAGAGAAGATACAGAAAAAAAATCATGAAAAAATTTTACTCTTTTTTATTGTTTAGTTAGAAAAATAACCGTCTAATTAGAAAAAACTTTGCATCCCATCTATTCAATTAAAAAAATGTAAAGTTTAAAAATAACCCGACTACGACTGGACAGCGCGAACTGTACGACCGCATTTAAAGATATATTTTGAATTGAACAATATAATATATATTCATATTTTTTAATGTGCCAGCCAACACCTTTCTTTTGATACCAAACACGTAATGATTATCTCGTTTTATTTTTTTCGAGGTTAGAATCTGGGATTTGAATTCCGTCTTATAAAATTTGCCTATTTTACTCGGGCCATTATTATTACGAATCTATTGACACCTTGTTCATTAAAACTAGTAGTTCAGGCGCTACGGTGGAACATACAAACATACATACATAGACTGCCAAAATCATTACCCTTCCTTTTGGCTTCGCCGTAGTCGGGTAAAAAAGGCCCTCTGTTCCTCGATAGTGCGAGCAAAATAGGTAATTCCGGCGCACTTTATAAGTGAAGAAATCGCTTTTGAATTTGGAACACCATTTAAAAAAAAGTTTATTTTGGTCCTCTAGCACACAGTCTAATATTTCTAATTGATTTGGGCCTACTTTTGCGCCCCGCTAAAATCGTTGTCTGTTCCCTTGTGACAATTTGTAACACAAGGATGTAACACCTTACTTTGATACCATGACAATCGGTACGATAAAAATACCACAATCTTCTATACCATATGCTAATTTTGCAGAATTGAACAGATTTTTCCTTAAAAATAACAGGTTGTTAAGAATACAGGTAACTACACATCAAGAAACAGGGTACAAACGAGAAGTTTTACTTTTATTTTGTCTTTGAAATGATTAATGTTGTTTTCTCATTTAAACATGCCTACAAAAGTGAAGGACTGGTTATCTCATTAGATATTTGTTAGTACTTAGTGATGTCATCAATGTTAAAGTCGACACTAATAGTGCTTAGAGCAGTTGCAAAATTTTTCGGAGAAACTACCGAAAAATTTTCAAACAGAGAGAGCCAGAGGACTTGAATCAGATAGAGAGGAAACAGATAGATACTTTTCATATTTTTATTTTTAGAATGAAGTTATCGTATCTTTGTTAGCGCGACGAAAAAGTTTTCTGTTGAATAGGGATGACGACTAACTTTTTTTCTTCGTCTATCAGGTAGATTATTAAAAAAATGGACTCGTTTTTTTCTTTTTTCACATAAACAAAATTTTACAGAGATATTGATTTAAAATTTGCGCTTTATCTTTGTAAGTTTATGGATGATTGATAAAATAAAAAATAAGAGTCCGTTGTTTTTTGAAAACCTAACTTACGGACTAAATAGAATTTCATTTTTTTTACCACGCGAAAACGCAGGCAATAGCTAGTTTAGGTATTCAATCAAGCCTCCCATATTTACAACTAAGTGTAGATTGGCCGAATTACCACCAAACAAACTTGTGACAACGATCTTTATTCTTTACAGGGTCACGAGCTCCAAAAGACAGTGTTTGTGGTGTTCTTTCATGGGGAGCAGATCAAACTTCGAGTGAAGAAGGTCTGTCATGGTTTCCAAGCAACGATGTATCCCTGCCCTGCCACCTTCAAGGAACAGCAGGAGATGCTAGGCGGAGTTGACACCAGGATCAAAGATTTGAAAATGGTATTAAAATATTAATATTCTCTGTAGTCTTGTCGTTTAACAGTGAATCTTTTAATTGCATTTAGGATTACCATTAGTCGATATTTCTTATTACAGAAAAACGAGTTTTTGTCAAGCATGATGTTAAACTCTTTTTGAGCTTCAACTATGATTTTACATTATCATCGCCATTATCATTCTATGTCCTTCCACTGCTGGACATAGGCTCTCCACTTCCATCTACATTATAGTTATAGTAACTTATTGCTCGTACGAATTCCTTTATCAAAACTGCACAAACGAAGGTGCTAATTTATTTTCTAAAACGTCTTGTAACCGCTTTACAAGATTTTGTGTCGATTGAAACTTTTCAAAATATCTGATTAAACATTTTAACAATTATTGCCATATTAGAATGTAAGCAAATAAAACAGATTAAGGTATTTTAAAACTTTTCCTGTGATAATGTTTGACATATGCTTTCTGTTATCCTAACTTAAGGTCCTAGAACAGACTGAGAATCACAGACGACTGGTCCTGGCAAACATAGCGCGGGACATCAGCACCTGGATGGTGGTGGTGAGGAAGGAGAAGGCCATCTACCACACCATGAACATGTTCAGTATGGACATCGTGAAGAAGTGTCTGATTGCTGAGTGCTGGGTGCCGAAGCGAGATATGCCCTTGATGCAGAAAGCATTGGACGATGGCGTGGTAAGTTACACACTTTGATATAATCATAATCTGCCTTTTGTCCACTGCTCGACATAGGCCTTCCCCAGAGAATGTCATTTTGAGTGAATCTGGGCCTTTTATTTCCTGTGGCATCCAGCAACCTTGAATAGGTTGTCACAACACACTGTTATCTTAAAGTTATCAGTACAAATAGACGAAACTATTATACAGAAAGTAGTTAACTGAATCATCGAGTCGATTAGATTAAGTAAGAAAAATTAATTTTACTTTTACAGAAACAAAGTGGCAGCCCAATACCATCGATTCTGCATCACGTCCCCACAAGAGAGATTCCACCGACGTTTAACAGAACCAACAAATTTACTAGGGGCTTCCAGAACCTTATTGATTCCTATGGAATCGCAAGTTATAGAGAAGTTAATCCAGGTAAAATAACAAGCCTCGTCATATCTTCTTCTTAGTTTGAGACTTACAGTAATTTTGTCATACTCGTGAGCTAGATACTCGATTTCAATGACTGATGAAACATTCCTACAACTTTGGATGTCCTTGGATGACCTTGACTACCAAAAAAATACAACCAGAAATGGTACGGTGCTTCCTTAAAATAATTAAGAAAGCATAGTGCATAGCAATGAAAAACATGACAAGTGTGTATATAGTCAGCGCGCAACTGCTAGTCATCCCTAAAATATGAAAACGGAGATAAGCGGAACGAGTCAAATTTCAATCTGCTGTCATTGGCACATGCGTATTATCGAAGAACTTATGTATATCTTGCACGATCATTTTTTTTATTCCTACCATACTTAAGACGACTAGGCTCTTGTGCGCAAACCATAGCTCAAATTATAATTTATTTTGTCCTCTTTCAGCTTTGTACACAATCATAACATTCCCATTCCTATTCGCTGTGATGTTTGGAGACGTCGGCCACGGGCTCATCATGACAGTATTTGCTGCCATCCTCGTGATATTCGAGAAAAAATTCGCCAAACAGAAGACAGACAATGAAATATGGAATATATTCTTCGGTGGTCGCTATATTATACTCCTGATGGGCATATTTTCTATCTACACGGGCTTGATATACAATGATCTATTTTCAAAGTCTCTAAACATATTTGGGAGCAGTTGGAAGAACGTTTATGACAATGATACATTATTAAACCGCAGAATGTTTGATTTGGATCCTGCTGAGGCTTACACACAATACCCTTATCCTTTTGGATTGGATCCTGCATGGCAGGTACATAATGGTTTTATTAAACTTTTATAGCTAGCAAAAAACTGTGTTCCTTTTTTCATTTATGTGGATGATGTCACAGTAAGATGTGACAATCTTCAATATCTAACATTTAAAAATATTTTTTTGTTTCCAGTTTGCAGGAAATAATATAATATTCTTAAACTCTTTCAAGATGAAAATATCGATCATATTTGGGGTGATACACATGGCGTTCGGGGTGACATTGAGTGTGGTAAACTTCAAGTAATTAAGAGTATTCATAGAAATAAACTTAGTTGTGATTTTTGTAGTTGTTTTGATATTGATTTGGTAGACTAACATAATATTTTCATTTTACAGTTTCTTCAGGAAGACAGAGATGATATGGCTACAGTATATCCCACAGATCCTATTCTTGTTGCTCCTGTTTTGGTATCTCTGTATACTAATGTTTATGAAGTGGACAATGTATTCAGCGGTAGCAACAGGTAATTTCTCCAGATTCTTTCCAAGCATTAAATGTACGAAATGAACATTAAATAAACAGTTTAGGGCGCCCTCTGACAAGGTGGAGTGATGATGTAAGCAAAACTGTTGACTACGGATAGAAAACAGCAACCGACGATAAGGCACATTGAAGAAAGATGTCTATGACCAGAATTATACTGACATGGACCATGGACACATTTTGATAAATACTAAAGACTGATTTAAAGTACTTGCAAACAGCTAATTCTTTAACCTTTGCCACTAAAAATTATTGCGCACATAAAAATAATACCTCAATTAGCATTCTTTGTAGCTGAAACCCCGATGGGAATAGATTAAGGAGTGGTGAGCTCACGGCTGCTCCCTAGAGAAACGTCGGTTTGATTGTTGAGTTTGCTAATTGGTGATGCATTGCATTGATCGTAGCCTAGGTAATTACGGTGTTTCCATATTTTGTTGAATGGTAAATAAAATATTGTTTTGTATATTTCAATCCCCTTCGTTTTTACCGCGTTTTGTCGCTGCGTTTATGAAGGCACGTCACGGCTTCTACTGTATGGTTTTTATACAAATCAATGTATACGTGAAAAATGATAGTTATATTTATTCAATCACTTCATAACTTCACTTCATATGTATATCAATAAACATGCTTACGTTGGTTAGAGTTACGTAACTATCAATTACTTCCTTACACATACAATTATGTATTTACAATATACAATTTCTTTTAAAGTATGACCTTAACAAAATTACAAACCATAATTAAAAATACTTTATTAGTAAGTTTGAATTGGTCATCAATCCATCATACACAATTTTGACAGTCTTCGAATTGCACATTTATTTTGTCGTCGTGAAAAAACCGTAACTCATATGTTTGACGTGATATCGTCATATAAATCGATGACCGGCTGCACGCACGAAAAATTGTCACGTTCCGCGTGCGAGCGAGAGCGCGGAACAAGCGATGGAGAGGCACGATCGGCCTAAGCCAATCGTGCGATACGAACGCTTAGGCTTTCAGCTTGTGACGCATCTATCTCTCTTCCACTCCATCGGCCGATGCAATGCGTCCGAATAGCATCAATGTTTTCTTATGACGTGATCGCGTAAAATTACAGACATCTTTTTTTACAGATCCAGCCCTTGGCACCTCCTGCGCGCCGTCCGTGCTGATCATCTTCATCAACATGATGCTGCTCAAGAAGTCCGAATCGAAGGCACCCTGTAACGCTTTCATGTACGACGGCCAGGATGAGCTGCAAAAAACCTTCCTAGTATTCGCGTACTTGTGCGTCCCCGTCATGTTGTTTGGGAAGCCCGTGTATCAGATACTGGCGGCTAAGAAACTAAAGGTCAGTATCATCATCATTTCGGCATGAGCAGTGGACACTGCTGAACATAGGCCTCCCAGTGGCCTTTATCCAGCGGCTTCCTGCAACCTTTACCAGGTCGTCTGTCTACCTTGTGGGACGCTGCGCTTGCCGGTACGTGGCCTCCATTCCAGAACCTTTCTGCCCCGTTGGCCGTCAGTTCTACACGCAATGTGCTCCGCCCACCGCCACTTCAGCTTGCTAATTCGTCGGGCTATGTCAGCGACTTTTGTTCGTTCACGGATCTCCTCATTTCTGATTTGTTCTCGCAAAGAAATACCGAGCACAGCCGAGCGAGTATAGTAAGGTCATATGTCAGTAGACTTGTAGCAACTATTTAGTAATTTATGCATGAATCCTCAAGAGCACTCGTCAGGCCACTGCTGCCTTTCTCAATTTCACGTCATATTTTTTTCATTCGCAGAGCGGTTTGACTGTCTTGACTGGATATTTTTGAGCAGCATACGAATTCCCAATTCGAATTGTCCAACATTTATAATTATCTTTCTTTACTATTTTGCCAAGTCGCAGTCCTCACTCAACAACGTCTAGACGTCCATTGGTCATCGGTTCTACGGCAAATGTGACCAGCGCACTACCGTTAAATGTGAACAAATTACAGTTTTGTGCAATCTCTAGGCACTAGCCTTTAATAATTATCCCGAAGCAACGTTAGGGTAAAAGAATAGGACGTAAAAAGCCTTTTTCTAAAACATTTTTTTTTAATTTCAGAATTTTTTTTAAATACCGAAGACATTTAGCCAACCGAATCTATAGAGTATATTTTTTGTGTTACAGCAATATCGTCAAGGCGTTGAAAGCGGCGAAGTGACACCAGAAGAAGAGCCGCAAGAGGGGTTCGGCGAGATGATGATCACGCAAGCCATACACACCATAGAGTACGTCCTGGGAACAGTGTCCCACACCGCGTCCTACCTGCGCTTGTGGGCTCTGTCGCTGGCTCACGCCCGTAAGTATTTTAAGCCCACATAGTCCACCGACTTCACGTCACTCAGCGAGGTATGGAAAGGATGATGCTTGGGATTTCGTTAAGGGATAAAATTCGAAACGAGATCATCAGGCAAAAGACCAAAGTAACTGACATAGTCTAAAAACGTAGCAAGCTTAAGTGGCAGTGGCCTGGCCACATCTGTCACAGAACCGACGAAGGTGGAGTAAACGGGTTGGAGACCACGCCTTAGCAAACGTAATGTAGGACGCTCCCTAGCCCGATGGACCCACGACCTTAGGAAGATGGCTGGCAGTAGCTGGATCAAAAAGCGGGAGATCGTGCTCTTTGGCGCTCTTTGCAGAGACTTACGTCCAGCAGTAGACTGCAATTGGCTGAATAGATAGCCCACAATATTGTCCCAAAACAGTGGTAGGGTTAAAACATATATCGAAATTCCCAGCAACACTGAATACTAGTTCAGGTTTCATGATGGAAGGAGTGTTCCTGTAATTCAAAAAGAGGTATCTAGATTGTCTTAAATTTAAGCTCTCGAAGCCAAGCAAAGATGAGCAATTTATTTTACATTTCTGTGTTATCTATCTATCGAAAAAACTAAATGGCCGATGGACCATATAAACCTGTAACTTGTTTGATGTAGCAGACCACCACTTCCGTTAGTCTGATAATACTTATCTGTTAAATCATTTAGCACGTCATATTAAAATCAGTTAAAAAATCCAGTTAATGAAAACCCACGGAGTACATACAACACTTGTTGATGTTCATATTATAACAAGTGAATGAGGTTAATCCAACATATCGTCAAAGCCCTATAAAGGGTTTACTAGACCTCGGTAACTCGATTCCTTGATATTCATATTATAATAAGTGAATGAGGTTAATCCAATATATCGTCACAAGCCCTATAAAGGGTTTACTAGACCTCGGTAACTCGATCCTTAATATTTGCAGAGTTATCAGCAGTTCTCTGGCAGCGCGTACTCAAAATAGGCATGGCAGCGCCAGGTGTAGACGGCGCGGGCGTCGGCGCCGGCATGATGATCGTCTACGCGCTAAAGATGTTCGTGATATTCGGAGTATGGGCCTTCTTTACGCTGGCCATACTGGTGCTGATGGAAGGCCTGTCAGCTTTCTTGCATACGCTCAGGTTGCACTGGTGAGTAGAGTACACTAAGCTGTTAATAGTCTGGATCGGTGTTTTTGCAGCACCTAAGGATATTCGTGATATTCGCTATATAAGCCTTCTTCTACTTGTGCTGATGGAAGGTCTGTCAGCGTTCTTGGATACGCTCAGGTTGCATTGGTGAGTATCGTAAACAAACCTGCCGATAAGAGTCTGGGTCAGTGTTTTGAAACGTAGCTATAAAGCAGGATGTTCGTGATATTCTCTGTATGGGCCTTCATTATACTAGCAATACTTATGCTGATGGCAGGCCTGTCAGAGTTCTTGCATACGCTCAGGTTGCATTGATGAGTATAGTAAACTAAGATGCCGATGAGAGTCGGTGTTCTGGCAGCATTTTATTCAGCAAGATCTTCGTGATATTCGCTGTGTGGACCTTCTTCATGCTAGCCATACTTGTGCTGATAGAGAGCTTGACAGCGTCCTTGCATACGCTCAGGTTTTATTGGTGAGTATTGGGAGGTGTTTTTTGCGTTTATATTGGTCCTATAAAAAAAGTTATTGTATTTGGGCATTAGAATCACCCTCTTTTGGATCGAACAGTTTTATTACAGATTGTAAAATTTATTTGACAAGTTTGCTACAGACTTGTCTACGAGTAGTACCTACCTACTTATTCTTAGTATTTCTCTATGAATCTCATACATCTTTTACTCCCCAGGGTAGAGTTCATGAGCAAATTCTACGAAGGTCATGGTTACGCCTTCCTACCGTTTTCCTTCTCCGCCATGCTGGAGAATGACGAAGACGAACCACCGGTTGAAACCAATGGGGGGCCGCCAGAGTGACACGACCTCCCTCCACCATATCACTAGCAATAATGAAACCAGTATCATCGAGTTATACTTTTCCAAATTAGATATATTTAATGTTTGGCCAGTGTTCGAGGAGTAGGGGTCATCTCATGTAATGGTAGAAAGAACAACATTCTAGATGTGAATAAGAGGAGATCGACAGCAGAAAATTTAAGGGTGCGTTTGCAAAGCTATGTTATTATGTTAGACAGCGTTTACACTAGACATATTGTTAACTGCTTACTGTAGCACTCATTATCGAAGTATATCTGAACACAGAAACTGCATTTTTGTCCGCACTATGCTGCCAGTATGCTGTAATTCGCCAAGAGTCTGCAACAACGCATATCGTTATAGCATATTGTCGGTTCGGTTTCAACAGAAACTTGAATATTATATTATACGAAAAGCCAGCCATAGTCAGCGGTTGTAAAGACATTACGTTTAGTGTGAGCGCTCCCTTAGTCTCAATCAAATCAAACTTAAAAAAAACATTATCTAAATATGTTTGCAAAACAGCCAGTCCGCTGCGCCTATTGTTGTTATTGTATTCGTTTCATTTAAAAAATCTAAATTGTCACACTTCAAACGATACGTCTTCCTCCTGTGAGCGCAATCAAAAAATTCCCCTCTACCCCGCACGCGAACGCGGGGCATGTGATCCATTCGTGACGGCAAAGATGTAATCGTGTTTTTACTAACAAAACTCATAAACTACGCCCCTATTTGGTTAGCAAGCAATGTTATCGTGTTTTCAAACACGAAAACACGGCGCTGCGGACCCTGCTTTACAGATCAATATTTTTAAGAAAATCATGTGTCATTCTTTTCATGCTATACTCTATTCCTCTGTTCCTACACTGAAGCAAATTAGTGGATACAGTTAATGCAATTTTTTATACATAAAAAGGTGATTCAGGCAAAAGAAATTTGATAAATCATACTTGTAAGCTGAGCAAACGGGGGTGACCTTAAAAATATAAAATGCTCTGATCTGAAGCCCAATTCCCGTAATTTTACAGTAGTCGCAATCCAGTGTCAGCCCGGTCCCAGTAACATTACGATCAGAAACGGTATTCTCGTAAACGAAAAAACATAAACGGTTCGTAATGCAACTGAAAATAAAAGAAACCAATAAGAAATATTTTTTTGTCCAATTTTCAGTCGCGTTACGATAATTTTATGCTTTTTATGTAAAAGTTAAAGATTACAATAATACCGTTTTATATAGTAACTAGCTGACCCGGCGAACTTCGTACCGCCTTATATTTTTTGTCAGCTTTTCCAAATTATTTATTATTTATTCTGCTTTTCGGGGCGGAGACATATCCATAAAATTATAAACCATGAAAATCGGTTTAGCCATTCTCGAGTTATAAGTGTTGTAACAAACCCGACTTTGTTTTATATATAAAGATGTTACTGGGACCGGATCGACACTGGATTGCGGTTATAGTCAAAATACGGGAATAAGGCTTCTGATGTTCGTTTTTGGCTGACGTTTGTATTTTCATGATATTGTTAGTACATATTGTTAATATTTAAGCATTGTGTTCAATGAGCGTGATAATGACATGACACGAACGACATAGGCTACATCTACTCGTATGTTTAAAGAAGCCTTATTAGATATTAGTTATAGTAATTATTAAAAAGTGGTCAACTGGCAATACTGGCTGGTGGGAAAAAAATACGTAATCGACGACAGTGCTTATCAATGAAATTAATGTCATTCAATCATTTACTTGATTTTTTTCTAAATTCAAACGATTTTTATGATTATTTCTGTAAAAAGTACCTTTATAATTTTTTTGAGCAGTCATTTGTTTTAAAGAGAGACAACGCTCTACAAAAATCTGACTAAATATAATTGAATCTATTTTAGAAGGACTATTCTATTTTTTTTATGCCGGTAATAATAACAATCGATCATATTATGTGTGTGTTGCCATATTTTTGTAAAGGAATGATTTAGGAAGGGCATTGTTGTGATTATATTATTCACATTATGAAAGTCACAATAGAATATTTAACGTAAACTATATTTTTAAATAAATTGTTTAAACTAATAATATAATCGATAAGTTTAATGAAATTATTATTATTAATTTAAGAAATTTTGTTACATTTATTTTATTTTTCTTAAAATAAATCGTTTAGCCAAAGAGTTATGTTAAAATGAGTTTGTTGAAAGTTATTTTGTGTAAATAAAGTATATTGGTGCCTTTAAATTTGTAGAGTTCACTGCGAACATGTTTTCTGGAAGGTTAAGTTTGCTAATATCAGACTATACGTTACGTACGTTACCTTGATAAGATAATGAAATCCCTCTAGCAGGATATTCTACCCATTTTACTATGGAGACAAAGTAGCAACGCAAATATACGTTTCAATACATGCATTATCCTGTTAGTGATTCCACTGTAACTATCTGTATAGTTAAGTTACCAATTTGACAAACTTTTGGCCGAAGTGGAACCAGTATGACCGTAAATTTAACGTAACAGCCAGGTACACTTTGGGTACGTTTTCGTACGAATGAGTAACGTGCGAACAAATAAAACGCGCGTACGCATGTCTTTGGGAAGTGATCGTTCGCACGTTGACGCACGACTTAAATTCGTACGAAAAAGAGTCTAAAATGTGGCTAGCTCTAACCTACCAGACAATGTTTTAAGTTTATTCGTATAGAAACAGAAAAATAAAGTACAGTTAACGGCAGATCAACTAACCCAAAAAAACAACCGATTTTAAGGTTTATTTATCTCAGTATCCATTGAGAAAATAAGGCTTATTATGAGCTGTTCAACTAGTATTTTTTGACCTTGGATGACAATAAAAAAAAAATTAAAATCTGCTTGTATAACACGGGTAGTTTTAGTTGCTCTTAAGTCGTAGGTTTGAAATAAGGTTTATACATACGAACAAACGAAAACGTCACATGGTAGGTTAGTTATAATCTAATTATCATGGGTAAACACCTGGTTTGAAATTTTTACTAAGCTTGTTCGTGAAATACACTATATCCAAATTATAAATCTGCGTGACTATAACAATACTTTTCTAAGGAATGTTACTAGTATTTCAATTTTTTTACGCTTTTTACAAAACAAAAAATTTTCAAAATCTAATTATACTATGGAAGTGTTATCTGACACCAAATGACCTACACACATCTTTTATTCACTGGCAGAGAATTAAAAATGAGGTTTTTAGGTACCTAAGGATGTTACTCTACACTTATATTCGGGTCGGCTTCGTTGTTCGACGTTTTAAAATCAAAATCATTTATTTTTTCATATTGGCCATTAGAGACACGTACACGTTCCAATAAAAAAAAACCTTATCCCCGGGACAATCTGTAGTCTATACGGCCGAACCGACAATGCCGGCCCGATTGTGTAGCTACTGTACAGACTTTTTAAATAGTATATAATATTGCGAATCAATTAGTAGCTAGCTGTGGAAAAAAATGACAAATGGTTTGTGTTTATTTAAATTAAGGCCTTAACACGCTTGAATGACCTTGACGCGCCCATACAATTTCGCGCGTGCGGATGACCTCTAAAAATCGGAAAAACATGTTTTTTATGAAATTAATGCTTTAACGAGAATTTTCAAATAAAACTCTCAATTCAAAACATGTATATCTCCAAAATCTTGTTTTGTGTGAAAACAGTAATGAAATAGCTTGTGCCGTATAAGAGAACATTTGCAATTTATGAAAAAATATACACTTTTTTGTGCATGTTTTAATCCAAGGGACTAAACGGAAAATTATTCAATTCAAAATGTTTATTAAATCCTTTTTCAGCATATCGTATTTTAATTTTTAGATTCAAGTAACAGATATTCTGACAATTTGATTTTCATATTCGAGATTTTAGGCACTTGGGTGGTGTTAAGGCCTTAAAATTTAGCAATTATGTGGCCTTAACAAAGACTTTAAACCCACATATCATAGTAAGAAAAGACCAGCCGTATAACCTTATGAACTTTATTAATCTTTATGTACACGATACCGAACCGCACATTACATTAACAATTTACATTCGATCGACGCAAACAGACGAAATAATTTACAAGACACAAACATTTTTCACCATTCCTCAATAAACGAGTTTTACCTTGAGTATTATTTTCATAATCAAATCATAAATCAAAAGTTAGTGATTTAAATGACAAGCAGCAATAATTAGATTAAATAATAATAAATTAGATAGTATTTCATAATTTCTATCTTTAGTTTTAGCTAATCAAACAGAAAAATCAAATGTCAGTCTGAAAAGTGACCGTTATAAAGCAATTTAATGATATAACTGCAGTTACAAAATCTAAACTAGAAAATTGCTTAAAGTATACTAGATGCAATCCAAGTAATATAAATTTTTAAAGTAATTTCGTTACTTACTATAATAATATGTGTATATTAAACTTTACAGTTACGTACTGTTCCTAGCAAACAGTTATTCCTAATGGATAACTTCAGATATTTTTTCCATTAGTGCTTTAATATAAAATTCAGTATAAAATCACCATATATCGTTTACACCTTGATATAGTTTAGAATTACATAATATATTTTAAACAGGAGTAGTATTTAATACAGTATTCTAATTTCAGCTTTATTAAGTCCACCATTTTACACAAGCAATCTTACTTTTCGTCAAATATCACTAATAGTAATGTCACAAAAGTTTCAGTCCGAGCACTAAAATCCCAATGTTTATGCACTTAGTTTCTTTGGAAGCTAAACAGTCAAGTACCAATAAGAATAACAAGGTAACAGCGCTGTGACGTGAAGACCTGATAAATTACTATAATAAATCGTTGAAATTCTTGTTAATAAACATGGTTTTTACCTAATACTAAAAATAGAGCTTGCTTGGTTTAAAAAAGGTGCATAGATCAGTCAGTCTTAAACCGGACAGAAGTCGACCTGTGGTAAAGTGCCCTAATTTTCAATACCAACTGATCAAATCTTACAACTGCACCTTCTAGTTATAACTTACTCCCGTGCTTACGGACATGATAATATGTTCTTGTCAATACAAGGCTTTAGCAGCACAAGACGTGCTGTAGTTCACTGCCACCACATACGACAAAGCAGTTCTACCAAATCTTCAATTGGTTCGAGCTTATGTTTTGAAAGAGCTCACGTTAACAGTGTAATCTATGAACCTATCCTAAATTTCAACACTAGCAATATACCTAACCTTTTTACTAGCTTACCCAAAGGATAAAGCTCAAAAATTGCGTTGTTTTAGAGCTAGAGGCACTAACCACCAACATCGCTAAATTCAGCAAAGAAATCTAGTCTACCAGCAAATTATCTTAAACCCCAACCTTCAATTTTAACAAGACCTATATGTGTACGATGCAGACTGTGACATGGTGTTGGCACACTGGGACAAAAACTCCTCAATCGCTGCATAAAATAAAGAGAACTTGAAATGTTTTTCTTTATAAAATCTCTATCTTAAAAGCGAGGATCCAAAATTTTGACAAGACTCACGTCGACAGCGCGTTGCCACTGTTATCATTCTAAAACTGGTAACGTGACCTTCTTGTTAACACAGTGTGGTAGATGCTCATCAAGCGTTACGTAGCTTTCGTAACAGCGCTCGCAGCGCTTTAGCTCGCCGCTAGGAGCATCCATGCTTCTGCATCCAGCCCGTGTAGCAGTCGACGTCGGCCTGCGTGACAGTACGACGGGTCTTCTCCATAGCGACTGTATTGAATTGAAGTTACAATACAAAAGGCACCTATCATAGAATCCAAAAAAGTAATATGATTTGGAGCAGCTAAATTTAAACTCTTTAATTGATGATTTAAAAAAAGGAAACTATCCCCTAGCTAGAACCCAAAATTTAGACAGGACTCACGTCAAAAGCGCGTTCCATCTGTAATTATTCTATAGCTGGTAACGTGACCTTTTTGTTGACACAGTGTGGTAGATGCTCATCAAGCGTTACGTAGCTTTCGTAACAGCGCTCGCAGCGCTTTAGCTCGCCGCTAGGAGCATCCATGCTTCTTCATCCAGCCCGTGTAGCGGTCGACGTCGGCCTGCGTGACAGTGCGATGGGTCTTCTCCACGGCGACTGCGAGGTCGTTCATAGAGACTGGAGCCTCGAGCTCAGACCGCTTCAATTTGCGGATCTGATCCGGACTCTTTCCGGCGATTTTGCGACGCATCGTCATCATTGCTGCGTCTCTGGAAAATATATTTTGAGGATTATTGATGTTCTATGATTGCTTGTGTGATTTGTGTAACTAGGCTAAATTTCAAACTTGTACCATCTTATGTATAGGTATTCCATCTATCGCAGGCACAATAGGCTCCACCAATTAACTGACATACTTTTTATGAGCCGTCAAAAAACATCTCTCCCTTATAATTTGTATGACGATAGCGAACTATGACGTCACTGTTTACAAAAGTCAACTGTCATTTTTTTTTATAAATTCAAAGCAATCAAAAAGCCGAGTTTTTTGTTTTAGAAAAATGATAATGTACCGGATTTTCTGGCCTAAAATGTGGTGTTGGATTTAATAAATGACGTCTTAGAATCATTTAATAATGGTGTCAACATCTCAATTTGGACAGTCTATAAAATCTGTACAAATGCACTGGATTCACTTCTAAAGATGATAGAACTTATATGGTAAGCGTTGAATTATAATATAAGATTTGCACCTAGGATCGTGTTCAAACAAACCTCTTAGAAACTTAACAGTATCTTACCTGCACAGATTGCAAATATCTGAACCGCTATAGCCATCAAGTTTACTAGCCAGATCAGACAGATTCACGCCATCATCCAGTACCACATCCCGAAGACATAAATTCAGGAGCTTTATTCTTGTTGACTCTGTAAAAAACAAATGTACTTATGCTTTAAACTGGAGCTGTTCCATAACAGTATTTTTAAAAAAGCGGGTACAAACAAGGTACCGGAAATCCTGATACTATGTAGAAGTTAGTAAAACTAAAAAACCTTTCGTACTATTACTATTCCAGTACTATAGAATCGTTGGTTTCATAAGGTTTGAAGGAATATTTACCATCAGGAAGGCCAATATATATCCTCTTTTCGAATCTTCTTCTAAATGCTTCATCAATGTCCCACGGGTGGTTCGTCGCGGCGAGCACCATTATTATTTTGTCCCGATTACTGAAAACAAAACGAAACAAAGTTTGTGTGATTGCCGATAGTGGCACAGTGTAATCTGGGCAGAACATGTCATGCAGACAAAGTTTAATCTAACCAGACAGCTTAATACCAAAAAAAAAACTATGGTTTTGATATGGATCTTTGGATTTTTCTATTTTTGTTTTTGGCTGGACTATTTTCTTCTGTATGACGTTTCTATAACATTACGTGGTAAAAACGCTATGAGCTGCAGCAAGTAGAATGATGTGAATTGCACCACTGTTCTACTCTTTTTTAAATTTTGGACAACATCACATACATTGCTCTGATCCCAAGGAAAGTAGCTAAAGCGCTTGTGCTATAGAAATCAGAAACAATCATTTTCTACATTGACCCGACCGGGTATCAAACCCGGAACCTTAGAGATAGCGACGCCAAACACGACATGCTCGCCTTTCAGCTACGGAAGTCGTCATATACCTTATGTTTGATGGTAGTTTGTTGTGTTAAAATTTGGCTCATCAACATTGTTCCTGTAAATAAATAATTGGTTTCCTTACAAAGCCGCAGCGAGCCCGTCCATCTGTATGAGCAGCTCAGCCTTGAACCGGCGCGACGCTTCGTGCTCAGAGTCCGCGCCCCGCACCGCGCACAGAGAGTCCACCTCGTCCAGAAATATCGTGCTTGGGGCGTAGAAGGCTGCCTGAATTAATATAATACGAGGAAATATTATTATGAATACAAATAGTAAATTGATACATAATTAAATGATATATTGAGTTCTTCAAGATTCTCCAGGCTAAGACTTAGAAAGTGGGAACACTTGGAATTCAGAATTGTGAAATTCTGGTGCCTTGAAATAGGTTTTTTTCAAGTCCAGTTCTTCAATAAATTCAATAACTATATTTATTGCGTTCTAACATAGGTGTAAAAAAGGTACCTACATTTAATTAAACAGGTCATTTAGACTCTGGTGGGATTTACAATCAAATACGTGAATGGTCATTGGTAATCCCCAAAATAAAGAATTATCTATTGTATCTAGAGCCCGTTAAAGACTCATAAATAATATTAAAATGAAAAACGACAGGTTGGATTCTATTTAATACAGTGCTGGTTCGTGCTGAATCGGCCGTTCCTACTAATTTGTAAAGCGTTAGTTTAGTTTAATATCTATTTTGCTTCTTAGTTTATTTACCATTTGCCACCATCGTGAGATCCATCCGTGGCGGACATAAGAAATATGTCTGCGTCTGTTCATTAGGACATAAACATAACTGTCACAACATAAGTATTACTTACGTGTAACAAAAATCCTAATATTTTCTTACAAAAATCGTAGTCGGTAATAGGATAATATACCTAAAACAATTAATCAATCACCCAAACAGATTTTACGATATATTGAGGGTTATTAACTATAATTTATTGTTCTGTACCTCTAAGTATCAAGTTTATTTATATTCAGAAGGTTATGTAATCTAAATGTATTTGACAAAGTTTCGTAAGAAACGCAGACTTTTATGTATGATGAACCAACAAAACTACCGAAAAAAAATTAAGTCATACCATATCAAACAACAATCGGACGAGTTTTTCCGAATCACCTCTGTACTTAGAAGTGAGGGTAGCTGACGACACGTTGAAGAATGTGGTCTTGCACTCCGTGGCTACCGCCCTGGCCAGCAAGGTCTTCCCTGTGCCCGGAGGACCCGTCAGTAACACGCCTTTCCACGGTCTTCGGATTCCCTGAATATACCAAAGTTGTTAGTTCTCAAGCCCAAGTAATGCAGAATTTTAAGGCCTACAGCGAAGCATTAGAATAGTTTGTTACGGGATTGCTACCATGTACCTTATTTTTGAGTTCCCAATATTTCGGCACTGTTGCAAGCGCCATGATCACGGAGTAACTGAAGATCTTGCGGGTAAGTTGTTAAGGGCAAACATATCGGTCTACCCTCTTTCGCTGTCTTTTATTGCACGCGTCGGTACCATTGTCTACAAACTCACTATTTTCTCGCAACTGTTCTCGACACACAACACTAACAGTATCTGACCGCGAAACAGCAGTTTGTTGTTTTTTCGGTTTTTGCACATACGAATTACTGGATTCCAGACACTTGACAATTTAAACCCATCCTCGCGATTGAAATTTTTGTACTTTGTAATTTCAATCGCTTCCCTGACCATTCTTGGTATGTAGTGGCGTTCTGTCGCAATGATCTGAGGGTTGTGAAACTCAATCCAGTGATTTAGACCTGATTCCAACAAATGTTCCGCGATTGCCGATTTCTGTTTGTCGTTGTTTTTGACCGCTTTTATGTGTTCCTTCATTCGGCACGCTATGGTACGTTTTGTTTGGCCGATATATGAACTGCCACAGCTGCAGTCAATCTTATAGACACCCGGTTTCTCCATTGGGAAACTGTCTTTTGGAGATCGTAGACATTGTGTTACTTTTCTTAATGGAGTGAAGACAGTATTAAGTGAGTATTTATGAAGTACGTTTGAGATCTTGTCTGTCACTCCTCTTATGTATGGCAAGAACACAGGTTGCCTGTCTACTGTGTCTTTAAAGTGTCTTGATTTGTGTCTAGATGGTAGCTGCCCTCTATATCCATTATTCTGTAAGACTTTCTGAACATGTTCCAACTCTTGGTTTAGGTGTTCAAGGTCACACAAGTCATAGGCTCGGTTTGTCAGTGCAGTTACTACAGAATTAAGATGTCGAGGGTGGTGATGCGAGGTTGCGTTGAGATAGCGATCAGTGTGAGTGGATTTTCTATAGACAGAGTGACTCAGTGAACCGTCACTCCGCACTTCAATCTTCACATCCAAAAATGCTAGGCTTCTGTTTTCTTCTATCTCGCAGGTAAAATTTATTTTTGGATGGATACCATTTAAATATGACAGGTGAGTTTCTACATCTTGGTTGTTTCCTCTCAATACACAGAATACGTCGTCTACATACCTCTTCCATAGTTTGATTTCGGTGCGGGCGGTGGCCAGGGATTTTTCTTCGAAAAACTCCATCCAAATATTAGCTATAACTGGAGCTACGGGGCTGCCCATCGCAACTCCGTCTATTTGGAGATAGTATTGACCCTGGTATACAAAGAAATTCTTCGACAAACAATGATGTAGAAGTGTGCCATATTCCATCGGGATGTCATTATCTTCCAACTTCACCTTAACCACTTCAAGACAATCTGCTACTGTTAGATACTGTTAGTGTTGTGTGTCGAGAACAGGTGCGAGAAAATAGTGAGTTTGTAGACAATGGTACCGACGCGTGCAATAAAAGACAGCGAAAGAGGGTAGACCGATATGTTTGCCCTTAACAACTTACCCGCAAGATCTTCAGTTACTCCGTGATCATGGCGCTTGCAACAGTGCCGAAATATCGGGTACTCAAAAATAAGGTACATGGTAGCAATCCCGTAACAAACTATTCTAATGTTAGTGACCATGAAAGTTTAAAACAATATACAGCGAAACATTTTCGTTCGTTCGACGTATCTACTAAATTAAAATTCCCATCTACTTGTGTAAATCCTCTGACATTTAAAATAGTTCCTCTTTTTTATAGGGCTAGTTTCAGTTAGGCATTATGTTATCAAAGAATTAACACAAGTCTATTGTTATTTTAATTTTATTATAAAGCTATAAAATTCAAATGCTATTCCTATAAAGTTCAGTAAAATAAACGAAACATTTCGCAGTAGACCTTAGTAGAGTAGTGCTGAGTCTATGTTTTGTAACGCCCGTAGCACACCTTCGCTGCGATACACGAGTAGCGAAACCGCTGGCTGCATTCCGCTGCGATTTAGTGAAGAGTGACAGCGTTCCGCGACGGGGAACGTAATGCAAGTCAGCCAGTTTAGTCGAGACAATCGAAGTGAAATGTTGTCATTATAGTCTGGATGACTAAGCAAGTACAGAGTATGTCTATTTCCGACCTCTTGGATCAATTTTTTACCAATTTTTACTTTCGTTTCTTAAATGGACGCAAGTGTGACAGGTGTCGGACCAGATCGGCGAAATCGCGAGGTGAAAGAGACAGCATTATAGTCAAATCAATGCGCTAAAACAGGCAATTTCGCTAGAGTTCCGCTTCTCATACTTGCTGACAGAACATGGCTAAATCATTGCGGTTCCGCTGTTATGGTTTCGCAGCGGAGGTGTGCTACCGCCCTAAAACTCATGAAAAAGACGCGTAAAATAAAATGTCAGATTAACATCAGAACTTATTAGGTGCAAGAGAGTCGGCATGAGGGTAATCTTAAAGCCAAGAAGTTAGAACAGAATTAAATAAAGAGAATAGACTTGCTTCAGATGTTCAGAGTAATCAGAGTCGTTTAGTTATTAAATTGTTTGATGGAATGATAAGTGACTATAATATCATGCGACTGGCCTAGATGACCGGTCGCACACAGCAAAGTTCTTATCAAAAAGAAAAACGAAACCTAATAATATTGCCTTCGAAGGTACAACCGCCAAATGACCTCACAAATTGTTTATTTTAGCACAACTAATAAATTACAAGATAAAGTAAATCAAACTAATAACCAGAAAAAAATATAATAAGTTCAAAAAACTGTCACCTTCACTATTGCAACACGATTTCACAAGCTTACATTTACTGACATACCTTAATTGACATTAAGCATACATTATATTGTAAGGTGAAGCAGTTATATAAGTATTAGAAAGGTAATTAGTAACTACACACGAGATTAGCTAACTATGCACAGTGGACATGTGAAGGGGTATTTGTAAACACATTTTCAAGAAAATGCCTAGCAGTCTTAAGGAGTAAAATGTAAGGACGATAATATCGGTCACGCGAATCACCAATTTAAAGTAGGCTAATTCAGAGTTTGGTATAATCGCAAGCAAAGAGCCTTTGTGTTCATTTGGCTTTACGTGCTTCTTTTCGTGAGGCGATGGAACAAATAATGATAAAGCTAGTGTTATTCTAGAATTATTGGAACTCGTAAATTAACGGGAAAGTGGGGAACATGATTTCCTTAAATGTTATGCAAAGAATTGGAGAATTTAACTAGGTGCTGTAGACAAATTGAGATCAAATAACAACAGGGATTGTTATAAATTTAGTGAAAAAAATAAAATTGAAATTCTATCTAGTAGACTTGGTCAATGTAAAAAAACACGCCTGAATATACACCCATTATCATGGTTTTAATATAAGGAATAACCATCCTTGTGTTAACGAGACGTCACGAAAAAAAGGTAGTTGCTACCTACCAACTACCTTTTTTTCGCGGCGTCCCGTAGGAAACCTACACGCGCACTAATTTAGAAGATAAGGTTTTCTAAATTAATTCGACTGTGAAAAGGATCCGAGGCCTTGCTCTTGAGGTGCTATTTAATTTCATATCCCTCAATTAGTTAATATTAATCGTCAGTTACAGAAGTTTATTTTAAATTCCAAATCAGTCACATTTTTTGAGTTCAAAAAGAATAAGGATCGCAAAAAAAAACAGTCATCAAAAAAATATTACCTTAAAATAATCCGGCATCATGAGCGGCAAGACCATAGCTTCTTGCAACACTGATTTTGCGTCGTCCAAACCAATCACGTCCTTCCAACGGACGTCTGGGTTCCTCTGCAGAATGTCTCTCTCCAGTGTCTCTACAAGGTGCAACTCGTATCCCGTAGCATCAAACACTTTTTCGTCTCTTTCCAACATCGTCACATCCCCTTCTGTAGGCATATCGGTCTTTCTGACTGTGGGTTTGATCGGTATAAGGTGCCGCGCCCGGCCGCGTGGCATGCGGTCTACTGATCGACATTTCCTACCGCTTCCTACTGAAGATGTAGTGGATGATGTTTTCCGAGAGACGATGGAGGGGAGAGTAGGTTGAATGTCGGGGTCCCGACGTCGTAATGTGCCAGCCCACTTCTCTGTCGTAGGATCGGTTTGCTTTGATGACGTGTCCATTGATTGCATTTGAAAGGTGCATGCTTGTGTTGGTTTGACGACTGAAACATAAAACATGAATATGGGGCTATGGCGTACCTCTATTCATTTTTGCTTAAATGAATATTTCTTTAAAATGATTTGATGCTTGCTAAGAAATATACAAAGTAACAAGTCAGGACATATTATTAATTGTTGATAGGCGAGTGCGTACATCAGAACATTGTGTCCGGGATTGACATTATTTAAACTACCGTGAGCACAACTGTCTTGGTACGATGACCCTCTTTCCCAGCCGAAGATAAACGGATAGTCATGAAAAAACACTCCGTCTGGATAGACGTTTCGCTCTCTTTTAGTTTTTAGCGTCTATTTCAATGTGTATCTCAGCCCATTGTCTATTGTAAATAAAACGTAGAATAATTTGTCGGTTTACATACACTCCTGAAGTACAGTAAAATTATACCTTTATTTAAATCCGGAAATAAAAGTGATCCCTCAAACTACAGGCCTATATCAATACAACCAACTCTTAGTAAAATATTTGAAAAGATTATATTCAATCAACTCTTATCACAATTTAGAATGAACGAATTATTGCATGAGATGCAGTTTGGTTTTACTAAAGGTAGAAACACAACTGATGCGGGAGTTGCACTCACTATGCATATAATCGATGCATTTGAAAAAAAGAAAGATGCTTTAGGAGTGTTTTGTCATTTGTCTAAAGCATTCGATTGTGTAGATCACAAAACGTTAAATATGAAATTACGGCATTATGGTGTCTCGAATGATTCAGGAAATTTGTTAGAGTCCTACCTCACTGACAGATTGCAAACAGTTAGTATTAATGGAACTGACTCTTCTGGAGCCCCATTACGCATGGGTGTGCCCCAGGGCTCTATATTGGGACCTTTATTATTCCTAATATATATAAATGACCTTCCTTACTTTACTAAAGACCTTTGTGAGATAGTATTGTTTGCAGATGATACATCTTTGATTTTTAAAACTGATAGAGGTAAAGCTACCTTCGACGATGTGAATGATGCGCTCTCACAGGTAGTACGCTGGTTTGCTGCCAACAATCTCTTACTAAATGCGAAAAAAACCATATGCATTAAATTCACTATGCCCAATGTAAGGCAGGTCAGTACGCATATAAATATGTCAGACGATCATATAGATGCGGTGGATTCAACAACATTTTTGGGAATCACATTAGACTCACGACTGCAATGGGGTCCCCATATAAATGCGCTGTCAGGAAGGCTTAGTTTAGCGGCTTATGCTGTGAGGAAAATAAGGCTTTTAACTGATGCCAAAACCGCAAGACTAGTATACTTTAGTTATTTTCATAGCTTGTTGTCGTATGGTCTATTGCTATGGGGCTCAGCTGCTGCTGACATTGAATCAATCTTTGTGTTGCAGAAAAGAGCCGTACTTGCAATATACTGTCTTGTTCCTTGAAAGTCTCTGAGGGAGATTTTTAAAGAGGTCAACATATTAACCGTAGCGTCCCAATACATTTTTGAAATAATATGTATGTAAGAAAAAATCTAAGTTTGTTTAGTCTAAAAAGTGATTCACATCATTATAATACTAGAAATAAAAATAAATTTGCCGTTCCGTGCTTTAGATTAAAAAAAAGTTGGTAATTCATTTATGAGAAATGGTATAAATATTTCAATAAATTACCACAAACTCTTGTTGAACTACCGATTCATGAGTTTAAAATCCACATTAAAAAAGTCCTTATGACAAAAGGATATTACAAATTAGAAGATTATTTAAACGACAAGAGTGAATGGACTTAAACTGCCTAGCTCGCACTTACTAATTGTCTTGTAAAATGTATTTCCTGTAAAATCAGGCTGACAAAGGTGACTGAGTTTGTTGCGCCGTTTCTTCTCATCACCAGCCTATATGTAGTCCCGAAGCGGTGGTATGGCTAAGTTATATGAGTGCCCGGAGAAGGGCCTACATACAGAATAAATAATTTCATTTCATTTCACTGCTCCTTACAATGTAGGTAACATTGTTTAAACTTGGTCACTGACAACAAGGCTAAACATTGGGCATGCCTAAAGAAGCAAAATACATCTTGGGACATGGTCGCTCTGGCGATCATAAACGGACGTAGTCAGAGATGTTTGGCTAAGCAAAAATTTTAAGAAATTTGGATCGTTCTTTAGGGTTTTCCAGAGTTTGATCCTTGATAAGTTAGGCAGTCCAGTTAAACATTCATCTAAAATTAAAATTTCTAAAATTTCATCATTAACCTACCTTGCGTAGGCGGATGCCGAGTGCCGTTCGCAACGTGTGTGTCGGGCTGATTCTTCGCTCTCTCTCGCCGAACCTCGCTCCTCTCCGTCCGCTGCAGGCCGTCTCTTGGCGGCTCGTTCTTGTCTCGCCCGTCCCCGCCGCGTCTCGTCGTCATCCGCGCGAAGCCGAAAGGCTGCAGGCTCTCGACCATCATGCGGTCCATCATGCGGGCCATATGGTGGAAGCCTGACGATGGGCTGTGGAATATAGATTGTTATTGTTTTTGTTATTGGGTTTGATGCGAGTAGAAAATTCTAATATAAGTATTTCGAAGGGGAGCACGTAATAGACGTTAAATGTATGTAGTTTGAGATGTTTAGTGAAATCTATATTTGTGATCGTGTTTCCGGGACTCTTTTTATATCACATCACTAAGTCAGAAATGGAACAGGATCAATGTTTTAAGCATACTTGTAAGACAGTTCATGTATTAAGGAAGAATCGCGTGAACAGCGTTTGGAGTGGTTCTACAAAACAGTCAACATAATTCTCATAACAGATACATTTTAAATAAAAATAATTTTGAAAAATCTAAAATCCGTCTGAAAAAAAGACAATATAAAATTAATTCTATATATTATACTTAAAGGGTCGAAAAAAAAATAGAAAACAAAATTAGAAATATAAACAAAGTAAGTCTACTTCGGTTTAACAGAGTATAATACGACATGAAAGAAAGCCTAAGTTACATAACCTAATAATCAAATAGTTATTATAATTTTTCTTAAGATTTAAATGCGTGCGTCAATGAAGATAACTTAAGCAAGGTTGCGGACAGCCGCTGGATTTGCACAGCCTAGAGCAGTGTTTCTCAACGTTTTTCAAGTGCGGACCCCTTACGCCAAATACCTATAATCCGCGGACCCATTATACCGTCCAGACGCACAAATAAGCTCTTCTAATATTCCTTTTTCTCTGTTAGCGGACCCCCTGAGATAGGTCGGCGGACCCCTAGGGATCCGGGGACTACAGGTTGGGAAACACTGGCCTAGAGCGAGCGAATGGCTGTGACGTTTAGAAAACTGACCTCCAAATTCAAACACATTATTCACGTCACGTCACGAAAGATGGTAGATACAGAGATGTTAGATGTACAGAAATTATGAAAGCATGTTTCACTATTTCGATTATCATGCAAATATTACATTAGTAATATATAATTTAAAATAATCTAATAAATCATAGAACAACAGTAAAATACGTTAAACAGGATAAAATAATAATTAAACAGTCATTGTTATTCATATAAAAAAATGAGATTCGTTTTCTTAAATTACAATTGGGCTAATGTTATTTTGATGGCCACATTGTAGATGAGCTTAAGGTAAAATCACCGGAGCGTGGCGAGCCTTACTTGTTCTGTAGGTAAAATGATAGCAATACCATCTGCTGCTACGAAATGATACGAGACTACGTATAATAGCAATGTTTAAAAAAGTAAAAGTTGTAGATTCTTTTTGTTTTTTAACCAATTTTTTATACACGGTGTTACTTTGCATCCTTGCCATATTCACAGAGATAAAAGTAGGGAACAATACCTATTGTTTAGATCAACTAGAGACTCCCATAAATAAAGTACACTAAGTTTTTAGTAAATTTGATTTTGCAGTACACATAGGAAAACCGATTTTGTCTCGAACGGCACGCGATCACTGATCAAGTAATAATACAAAGTCTTTTGTGCCGATGAATAAGAACAGTGACGTGCATGCGTTTCGATAATTAGTGTTGTGTTTAATAGATTGTCGATAAAATAAAATACTCAAGATTAAAAAAAAATTGAATTAGGTCTTTCTTTTTTTACTGTTTTGTTATCATTGTCAGTGATATAGTTACCTCTGTAAATATGGCAAGGATGCAAAGTAACACCGTGTATAGCACAGAATTTGGTTTGGTCAACTGTTTTAGCTTCTTTTTTTATCTACTTTTTTATATAGCACAGAATTTGGTTTGGTCAACTGTTTTATCTTTAAATCCGTAAGTATATTGGCACATTTCTTAGCCCAACAAAACGAAGGAATTTTATTGCAAATAAGAACACATTTAAAATCTCCATAAGCATGACTAATCATATAGGTTAGCTAATAGCTAGGTTTTCTTGACGATTTAGCTAAGAATCATACCTACTACCGCTTATAGTGATCATCACAAATGCCACGTACCCAAAACCATTCTGGAAGAACTGGCTCAAACCACCCACGTTGGGGTACAAGGAGTCACCGAATCCAAAATCCATTCTGAGTTTCAGCACTCTTCTAACTTTTGCTAAGAACATAAGTAATTGTTGGTGTGTAGCATTCAAATGGAGGTCACTGTAGGTCACGGAAACATAATTTCTCAGCTATATAAGTATGGAAAGTGTGTCATTACTTTTGTTGAACCGGGTTGGAAAATATCGTGTGCTATTTGACAGGTTTGTTATGGTGCGGTTACCATGGCAACGCGGTTGCGGAAACCGACCACTGACCGCGGCCGGTGTTGCGTACGGCCGGACAAACTTATGAAATCTTTGGTCATATGATATTTGGATGATTTAAGACTTTATTTCTTACGCAATAAAGTTCACGATTAATTTGTTTGTCGAAAGTTTTTATGGCTGTTCGAACAAAGGCCCTTGACTGGTCTAGTTTTCGGATGTCATTAATCTTTACGGTGAAGATTAATATAAATTGCGATTTATTTATACGTCTTGCGTTTTGTTTAAAACAAAGATATTGTATTTCTAGTAACTTCAAAAGAAAGACCTTTATTAAGTGCAAAATGCATTTCCATACAAAATACATAAACGACCGCCACCTAGTCGAAGTGATTTTTAGGAGTTTTAGTAATTAGGTCACGATCCCTTTACGATAATAGCTAATCCAACAAATTACTTTTTGACGAGTTCAACAACTTGTTTCAACATTTTTATTTATAACAACACTTTCAAATATGTTTCCTACAAGAAGCTTATACCGTTTTTGGTTGATCCAATACCTATCATCATTGTGTATGTCATCGAAAAAAAATACACGAACTAAACAGAGTTTATTTGATCAGTGCTAAACAGATACTTTTATTTATCTGACGACCTTCGTAACTTCAAATGGCGCCGCCATCTCTGAGATTCCGGGTTCGATCCCCGGTCGGGTCAATGTAGAAATCGAAGTTTTCTATATTGACTCGGGTCTGGGTGTTGTGGTACCGTCGTTGTTTCTTATTTCTATAACACAAGTTCTTTAGCTACTTACCTTATGATCAGAGCAATGTATGTGATGTTGTCCAATATTTATTTATTTATTTATTATTACTTTTATTTATTGAAAACAGATGTAAGTTTGTACTCTGTCTTATCTTTGATTTAAATTATTTAATATTCACTAGTTAGGTTACCTATTTCGATCGATGTAATCTGCTGTCAAAAGAGGAGGTTCTCGATTTATTTCGTGGACTTAGAGCATAAGTTCGTGGACTAGCTAAATATAGTTACGATAAAAATCACATAAAAATATACTTACTTAGGTATATCGCATTTTCTGTTTGTAATAAAACAATCATAAGTGGAAACGAAAATCTTACATTTGCATGATAATTTGTGTAGCCCAAATATGTGATTCTTTTATTGTAAGTTAACACCTTGTTATACCATGTTTGACGCAAATAAATGATTAATTGATGATTGATTGATTACAAAACATTCCACAATTCAAGATTCCCTAAAAAGCATTTCCTCGTGCATTGCCTAGAGTGTGCCTAACTACAACTATTTTAACAAATTGCACTAAATAGGAAATTTAATTAAATGCAAAGTTTACTGGGTTCGATTTTCTTTAGCAACTTTCCAAGCTTTATTTTAAATTTAACTGTCCTTTTCTCTCCTCATAGAAAGAAAAAAGACAAATTGTAAAAAAAGATACATACAGACAATTTGGAAAAGTTATATTATAGCATCATCATCATAATAACAACATAGGCAACATAGGCTGCTTAACATAGGCCTCCCCTAAAGAGCGCCAAAGAGCACGAACTTTTCCTTTTTATCATCATCATCAAAATATGATGATATCTTAATGATAAACAAGGAGAGATCAAAATAAGATGGGATACTTACTGTTAAATATGTTTAGTCTTTGTGTCATAGATAAAGACAATCGGGAGAAAAAAGAAAACAATTAACA
Organism: Anania fuscalis; assembly: GCA_950371115.1. Taxonomy (NCBI): domain Eukaryota; kingdom Metazoa; phylum Arthropoda; class Insecta; order Lepidoptera; family Crambidae; genus Anania; species Anania fuscalis. Next base: position 3,081,414 of record OX493337.1, read on the forward strand.
TTTCAGCTTACCCATGTAAGGTTCACAAAAGTTCAGGTGCAAAAATGCAAACTTTACATGACTAAGCAAAAATGTTTTCCGTGTTGGAAACTACGCTGTTGCCAAGTACATTGTTGCCATCAATTGTCAATAACTAGCGATTCACATCGCCACCTACTTTGCACATTGCAAACTTTACTTGCAGCGAGGGGTCAACGACCCCGTGTTTACCTGTTGACGGAAGGAGGGTAGCGAGGATGTGGGCCAAAGGTCGTTGGCAGACACCTTATTGAAAGGTCATCGACATACACCAGTTTTCATTCATTCGATATTCAATCGATAGATAATTAACTGTCGTAAGATGGGCTATTGTTATTACGGTTACAGACTTGTCTTTGTTTGTTACGGAAACCTAATTACATATTAAATGAAGTTAGATATTTCTAGTAGACATAATAGTATGATATAAACTTCTTATTGTGTTACCGCATCGGTCCAGTTAAAAACGTATTAAGTATTATGGCTTTAAGAAAATAAGTTTTTTCGCCTTATAAATAGAAACATACACTCTTTTGCAAAAAAAACGGGCACCTAAGGAAATGTACGTTCTAGGGTTGAGTTCAGTTAAATAAATGAAATTTAATTGTTTAATGTAGTCTGTATACCTAAAATCGTGTAAATTAATACGCGTGAAGTGAAGTCTGGCAATTATTTTTCGATGAATTCTTCAAAACTGATGTACACGGCGCAACAATAAGAAGTGGTCGGCAATAAAGACAATCGTTTTTAACTTTTTTTATTTAAATAAAGTTACAAACGTAAAAACCTAATAACGAGTATGACCTCCTCTTGCCAAAATCACAGCTTGAATCCTTCTGGGCATGCTTTCCACGATGTTTTTAATAACGTTTTGAGTAATACGTTCCCACTCTTCTGCTATGACTCGTTTTAGCTCCCTGATGTTCTGTGGAGCAGGTTGCACTGATCTTACACGTCTCTTTAGAATATCCCAGATATGCTCAATCGGATTGAGGTCAGGACTTCGAGCTGGCCAATCTAAACGACGGATCCCAACTTCTTGCATGTACGCTTCCACGTCGCCAGAAAGGTGCGGGCGAGCATTGTCGTCCATAAAAATGGAATCTTTCTCAAGAGCAGTTAATGCGGGCTATGCATGTGGAATAAGGACTTCCGTTATGTACCGGTGTGCATTTAATGTTCAATTTTCTATGAAAACTAACTCCGTACGCTCCGTCGAATTAATTGCTGCCCAAAACATAACGGAGCCTCCGCCATAAGGAGTGATTTCTTCTTTGAAACGCACTTCCGCATAGCGTTCCCGTGGTCTTCGCAGCACTCGATGGCGTCGGTCCTCTCCACACAAAGAGATTCTAGCTTCATCAGAAAACAAAACTTTCTTCCAGTCCTCCAGAGTCCATGAAGCACAGTTTCGAGCAAACTGAAGTCTAGCAACACGGTGCTCACGGAGTAATTTAGGGCCCCGGGCCGGGCAGTAACTCCTGATATTGGCAGCCAAAAGCCTCCTCCTGACCGTCCACAAGGTAACTTTTACTCCTCTTACTTCTTCAAGGCTTTTCTTCAGGTCCACACTATACGCCTTACGATTTCGCAACGCCTAACTCACCAAAAAGCGGTCATCTCTTGGTTCTGTGCATCATTTTCTTCTCGAACCGGGTCTTCTTTTGACCGAACCGGTCTCTTAATACCGTTGCCAATCCTCTGGACAGTTGAACGACTCACATTTAGCTGCTGAAACACGTAAGTTTGCGAACAACCTTCTTCAAGTAGGGCTATAATTTTACCGGCCCTTATCACTTTATTAATCAATTCAGTCTTATCAGAAAGTGGTATTTAATGTACTAAGAAATTGTTTAATTTGCAGATAATATCCAAAAAAAATTAAAATCTGCAATTCGCACTATTAGCACATGAGTAAAGAAACTTTACTCATGTGCTATTAGTAAAGCAATTTTACAATAATCCACAATAATCATTATTTTTCTTTTGTTAATTTTAAAATTGGAACGAAGAGAATCATGCCGTGGTGTTTCAAATAACATGCCAAATACATCTTCAAATTAATTAAAACCTTTTCCTTGTAATATTCATTGAAGTAGAGAAAAAAATCTAAAGTGCCCGTTTTTTTGCAAAAGAGTTTAGTAAGTTTTACAATCATTTATAGTAAGATTCAATAGGTATGTAAATAAGTACTGAACTGAAGTGCTTTCCTGCTTTCGTCTATCGTCTGTCCTGTATAAACACAGGTTAATTTCTGAAACGAGCGTAATTTTTTTTATACAGTTTTTACCAAAAGATTTACAAGGAAGGTTTTTACCGTAATCTAATTGATATGTGCACTTTGCCCGTACGAAGCCGAGACTATTTACTATAGCAAACCATCTAGTTGCTTATGACAAAAATACCTACAAATTAATAAATATATTTTAAAGTGAAAGGAAATAATCGATAGATGACTAATTCAGCTATTGCAGTCCACTGCTGGACGTAAGCCTCCCCCAAAAAATGCCAAAGAGCACGAAGAGGTTTTTTCATAATTAATTAACAATGATTAATTAATGTATGTGATTAATTCACATGCTATAGGCTATCGGCTTGTTCAAACCAATCAAACGATAAAAAGTGGTTGTTTAATTTATTATCTTTAGTTACATCTTTTTTCAACAAAATCAACTTTTTTCCTGTCGAAAATGGAACCCACTTTCAAAGAGCCAAATATTATTGGAATCACCCCTGCCCCACCATCAGCCTGTTCGATCTGATCCATATTCAGGGGGACATCCTGTATAGTTAAACCTAAATTGACTCAAAAGAATTACAGCTCAGAATACATAAGCAGGATAACACATTTAAATGTCGATTCATCTCCAGAACCGTGTCAAGAGCAATTTAGCGACGAGGTGAACGAATACAACTCCTTAACAAAAGGACGCCTACAGGACAATTTGCTTTATAACAATTTGCGCCTCTCCCACGCACGCGTTCATGGACAGTCACCCTTATTAATATTACTTAAGAAACAACTTGGTTTTGATAGATGGTTGGTTAGGTATGACAGCTGCAGTTAGGGGATCAGAACGACCTCCAGGTTTGCTAGGCCTAACAAAAACTATCTACATCATCATTTCAGCCACAGGACGTCCTCTGCTGAATATAGGCCTTCCCCAGTGACTTCTAGATCGACCGGTTGGAAGCGACCTGCATCCTAAAACTATATACCCGATGTTAAATTCATCGTACTATTATAGAATTTACATAACAAATAACAGTACGCTGCTCAGATGTGATTCTTCTTTTCGAGGGAGTTAAGGGCATTGGGTGCCCAAATCTTGCTCTCAAAATCTGAAATTTCTTCTTCTTCAAGTCTTTTATGAGCTGGTGTTCCACAATAGCATTGGTAGCGAGAAAAACTAATTAAATATTTGAGTCGGTTTGCTTCAAGTTTCTCGGCAAACAAAAGGAGTGATAAAACAGTTATTAAACTGACTGTACGTGCAATGAAGACATTGTCTGAAGTATCTCTGAAATTTAATGGCCATTTTGTCAATTATCATGATTAAGGTCGGCGCCATGGTACCACACGCTGCTTATAAAACTGGTAATACAAATAGTTTAATGAGTTGATACCGCAAGACTAATATGTTTTATCGTTAAGGTAGTGTAAGTATATCATTGGCCATGATGACTGACAGTAAATTTAGTGAACACTAGCAGTTGGAAAATAGTACTAGACTAAAACCCTACCTTGTTAAAGATCGAGTTCGGTAGTGTTTAAGACCGGCCTTTCCATCAAGCAATATAATCATGATGGTTTAGAAATTTCAAAATAACTTATTAATCCTGCAAACTCAAGCTTCGTAATTTCATTTATGTACTAAAACACCATTTATCGTCGCTTTGCCCTAAACGACTAATGTATCGTATTAGTCATTGTGACATACGTAAAGTCTAGACCAAAATACTCATTCATACCCAGTTATTACTTCGAGTCCAACCAAACCCTTATCAGAGTGATCTATGATGTGTGCTGGCTGGGTAGGGTAGGGCAGTTTATTTTATTTACCTTGAAACTTTGGTGGCCAAACGTACTTTTAATTATTATTATAGCAGGTAACATACAATTCCCTGATTTTAGCGTCGTCAAATTTAAGTTTGCTTAACACTCAAAAATAATATGGGTCTGAAATCCTAGACGTTTAAAATGATTTCGTTTTTAAGGTTGCGTATCTCAAAATGAAAACAGGAACCCTTACAGTAAGACTTTGTTTGTCCTTCTGTCTGTCTGTCTGTCAAGGCTCTTTTTGTCAGGAAGCCCAGGCCATATAATAAAGACCTGTGTGTAAAGGTACCAAGTTAACAGGAATTATTCCGTTAATAGTTATTTCTGTTGACCTGGAATCATGAAAATATATATATATATAATATATATATATATTGGACAACATCTCATACATTGCTCTGATCCTAAGGTAAGTAGCTAAAGCACTTGTGTTATAGAAATCAGAAACAACGACGGTACCACAACACCCAGACCCAGACAGACATGAAATTTGGCAAGAGGCAATGTGCTTTAATAAAGTGTCAAATATGAAAAACGAAAAGCATTATTAGGGACCTTCTACAAAAAATTCTTGCTTCTCAAATTACTTTCATGATAACAACAGCAATTAATTAATATACAGTGTAATAATAGTAAAAAGTTGATAAGAGAGCTCGCGTGCTATGTCAAAGTATTCGCGATGTGTTAAACGGCCTACATTTTAATAAATAACTCTTACAAAGCAAAAATAGCTGAGAAATGGGACTAGAATTCGTTAGGCCTTTTGACCTTAAAAATAATAACAGCCTTGGTCACGTTATGATAAAGTCTTTACAGTTACGTCATGTTAAAGTTATTCTAGTGATAGTTCTTTTAAAATACACACTTGTTGTTTTAAACTTTCATGGTCACTAACATTAGAATAGTTTGTTACGGGATTGCTACCATGTACCTTATTTTTGAGTTCCTGATATTTCGGCACTGTTGCAAGCGCCATGATCACGGAATAACTGAAATATCGGGAACTCAAAAATAAGGTACATGGTAGCAATCCCATAACAAACTTTTCTAATACACACTTGTTATTTTCTTTTAAGCTATTTAATTCTACTTAGACAGCGGTGAATATTCTCGTCATTTATATTCCTCCAAGTTTCGATATCTTCAGCATATTATACTTACAGGGAATTCAAAATACATTACATGCTAAACGTTAAAACATAATTGGAAACTTTAATAATCATGACTTATTTAATAAAGATATCCAACTTGGAAAAAAGTGTAAAAAGGAAAAGGCTTAGCTGTCACAGAAGATGTCTTGAGAAAGAACAGTAGCTTACATTTATTGCCTTGTTTTAAGCCTAATCTAGATTTTTAATAACCTATACGACACAAATATACATGACGTTGTATTTGCAACCACGGAACAGGTAAGACACGATACACTCCACTACGTATTTGCAAGAGAACGGAGCACTTGTCTACTTAAACAAGGGCCAACGTGATTAGAGAAAATAGTCAAGTTCTAATCAGCAAAATTGCTTACAAATTGGTTAAAGAATGTGGAATTGAAATATGTGAGTTGTAGATCTTTCAAAGATCGGTGGTTCTTTTCCATGTCTATGTGAAGTAAGATCGCTATCATCTCTGCACGATGCTATTGCAAAGCAGTTAAGTTTGCCACATGTGCCTTTACGAGGCCTGTTACTACCCTGTACTAGGCCAGTTACTACCATTTTCTACCGTATTCAGCTCACAGTTGAAGGATCATCAGATTACTAATAACATGATAAAATATTGTGAGCGCACAGGATTGTAAGTGTAGAGCGTTAGCTGAGAGCGGATTAAAAGAAGACTTAAACCCATCAGCAGGTAAATACGCTAATGATGCATATCATTTGATTATAATCATCATTTGAGCTAATGACGTCCATAGCTAAACATAGGCCTTCCCAAAGATTAGATTATCTGGTTGGAAACGGCCTGCATCCAGTGGCTTCTTGCAACCTTTACCAGGTTGTCTTCAATGTCTACCTTATGGGTAGATTAAATATAGATTTAGTAAAAGACTCACCATTGTATTTAAACAATTGATAATCTGGTTTTTCTTACCATCCTAAGTTCCAGGCGGAGTGGAAGGCAGGATGCGCGGCCATCGCACCAAGAGGAACGCCGAAGCCAAATTCGATCTTCATTTTGTCGTCACTCCGTCTCGGCCAGGAACCTCGCGCGGTGCCTTCACGAGCCTCACCCGCCTCACACGAGCCTTTTGGTGTATCGTTCGTCATTTTTTTTCACATCAGACTTTGTTTTTACGCAGGATTAACTCTGATCGTTGTTTTTTTTTTGTTATTTTGCTGTATCGCTTGTCTTTTGTTTTCACATCAGATTATTTGTGTTGATGCAGGGTTAACTTTGACTGAATGTCTTTTTATACTTTTGATATATCGTTCGTCTCTTGTTTTCAAATTGGACTATTTGTGTGAACTTAGCGTTAATTTAGAGGGATATCTATTTACTTCGTCAACTTAATTTATGTAAATTGGTTGCGAGTAAGAATACGCGTTTTAAGATGCTATTTGATTTCTAATTCCAGTTAGTATCAGATGCCTTTGCAATTTGTCTGGGTTAACCAGTCCTAATTAGGTAAAATATAAGTTTGTATAATACAAAGAAAGTCTATAACATATTTAATTACTTATTAATTTAAATGCATGGCATTTTCAAGTCACAAATTTGTTTGAATACTTTTCATAAATGTTATTTGCATGCACCCAGCAAGTGATGTACCGTTACGTAATTATACGTATTCCTTACCAGTTAACCACATATTTAATGCAAATATATATTTTTTAATGGTTTCTAATTCCAGTTAGTATCAAACGCAACTTGTGTGCGTTTCTGATTCCTAATAAGCACAAAATACGTTTGAATACTACCTAAGAAAGTCTGTAACACATCTAAACAATAATTATAATGCCATGGTCACAAATACAGTTAATCAATGTCATTAACAACGACAATTGTAGCGTGCAGTTAAACTATGCCATTTAAAAAAAATATTTATAACTGAGCTACTTTGAGTCTAAGTGACTTTACATTCAGGCAATACAATCAAGTTTTTATATCATTTTATTTGCACATCCTTGCTCCTGTATTTAGAAATGAATTATTTATCAACTGATAAAACACACGACGATGAAAATCCCGAACATTTGTCTGTCAAAACAATTATTTAAAAAAACAATATAAGACCATTTTTTAAACAACAATCTAAAACTATCATGTTTACACATACTACCTACTACTCTAAAAGGCACGAATTTCACTTAAACCCGTGAGTCAGTTGCGCTAAAACATGAGTTTACTACGTACAGCGTCGTAGCAACGATGCTACGACTACGAGCGGCCGGCCCGTGACCACGACTGCCGACGGGACCGATGACCGACGTCGCGACGCATACCCTTAATGGGTTATATGCCCCAAAAAACCCCTTTGAGCGAAACCACACGTAGACGGCAATCTACAGTTTTTATTCATGATTATTTTCGTGGCCAGCGCACAGCGAGTGCGACGGTTTGGGGTTAAGTTATCTTTAACATGAATCGTGAAATTTATTTTTTTTGCTTTAAAATGTAGTCTGGAAAATATCTACGTAAAGGTAATTCACAAGTATCAAATTCTAGTGGTTCCCGCCCCGGAATACAAAGCCCGAAGGTTGCTGGTTCTAATCCCGGAAGTGATAAATGAATGTGCGTGATAATACCTAAGCATATATTTTTTAAATCCTATGCTATGTTTCTTAGGTTTAAATTAAAATATTAACTAGGTTCAAAATAGAGAAAAATTATTTAAATACTCAATCTAAAATTCAAATGCTGTGTGAAGTTTGTCAATATTTTTAACTTTCATAAAATAAATGACAAAACACTAAACATTAAAAACTAATACCAAACTAAACACACACTAACATAAATTCGAAACTAAATAAAACATACGAAATTGCCAAAGTAGATGCCGATGACGCAGACTTGCCACTGCCGAGTATTTCATTTTCGTAAGGTTTCAAATAAGGCATGTATTTGAGGACCATGTTCAGCATAGGGCCTCTGTCTGTCTTGTTCTGATCTGAGCCAGCAATGTATCGTTCTTCTGGTCTGGCGTATCGTCTGATGGTATCACTTCTAGTATCGCTTCTCATAGTTTCAGGTATCGTTGGTGGCATATCTCTGAGTTCACGACGAACCTTGGAGAAGATTGTAAAATTTAGGTAACAGAAGATGATAAACTACATTTGGCTCGAATATCAAAGATCGACTGCCTTAGGTGGGAATCGAACCCACGTGCTTTCGCTATCTTGACAACTGCGTTTCCAAAGTTTCAATTGAGCTACAGTGGCAATAATCTTCTAGTCAACAGTATGAAGCTGTCGCAAGTTTATCAATATTTGGTTACATTATTAATTTCAATTCACCAAAGATAGAACGTTAGTTGTTAGTTAATTGTTTTGTCCAAATAACATGATCGCGCTAAACATAAATAAGCGATACAACCAAACATTGCCTGTATTTCGCTAAGAAGTGTGTTCACATTACTATAATTGTCGATGGGTGACTTCAATGTTAAAGTGTCAGCACGTATCACCTAAGCAGTACAAACAAACAGACTCTATTCTGTTACAAAGTTGGATCTCATTTATTTATCTTCGATTGGTGAAGTGATGTCAAGGTGATCGAGGTTTTGTTTAGAAAACCGACAGGCTGGGATGATTAAAATGGTGAACGACGAACTTAATACCTGACTTATTTGTTGTTTTATACAAAAATGCTAAACTTACCTTCCCTGGTGTCGATCGTGCTTCTTCGAGGTTATGCTCCATGCGGTCCAAAGCCTCTTGTATCGCTCGCACTGTTTCAGCTGTCAATAAAATCTTATGTCAAAATAAATAAATAAATTCTTTAACAACATTACAGTTCTTTTCACAAGACGTGTTACAAATAAACTTCTAGAGCCATATTCATTAACTTTAACAAAGAAAGCCTTTATTTATTAGGCTTGGATTAAAAACGCTGCTATAAATAAACTTCGACTAGCTTCAGTTTTGTTTTTAAGAGTGTAATCTCGACTAATTAATATAATAGCTCGGTCCCGTCACGCAGAACGATTTCTGTACATCATATTACATCGCTGGCTTACCAGTCCGTCGATTCTAAAAAGCCAATATTACTTAAATCTGATTGAATCATCTAAATACACACATTCGGGATTCATGTCCATTGTATTCTTTGGCTCGTTTCCAAACAATTCTTATCACCTTCGTGGCTCAATTTTTACCTGGCAGTTTCTGCTGAATACTTACGATCTGTTAGATAATCTTCATCTGGTCTCAAAGTAGCAGCGGTGGTGCTCTCATTTATACTTCTTGTGACGTTGATAAAATAATCTAACGTCAAAACTGTTCCTTTGCTAGTATTGACATCATCTATCGAAGAAAGATCTGCATTTTCTGAGCTCATTTGAGGAATAATAATTTCAGATGGTGAAGGTTTTTCATTTGACTCATCAATGTTGCTGGAATTTTCTTGTTTTTCTGTTCTGTTTTCTGCGAAAATTACTCAACATTATCTTCTTAAAATCATAGTACCAATGTGAATTCTTGTTATGTTTACTATACGCACCATATGTTACATGTGTTGTTTCTTCCAAAGATGAGTTATCCTCTTGCTGACTATCTAAAAGTGCGTATTCCAAGTAAACATCACGGTCTATCTTTGAATGATCTGGGCTAGGTATGTCTTCGTGCGAATCTGCAACATATGATGAGTCAAATGTATAAACGGTTAAAGCGCTATCACTTATATTATTTCGGTGTGTGTCAACTTACTTGTATCTTCTGGTATAGAAGTATGGCTTTCAATGTCATTCAAATCTTCAATGTTGTACGATTTTGGTCGCCCAATTAAATGAGCTTTCTTTGTAGGATCAGAAATTACACCAGGTGGATCTCCTTTTGCCATTATAACTCGCGTTGCATTTATAAATTCGTGAGCGTCGTTTTCCACAATAACATTATCTATATGGATGACATTCTCATTTAACCCTAGAGTTTCTATGATATCTCTCTTATGTATAAGATTATCATATGATGGACTCGTAACTTTATTTTCCATTGTGACCACCGCCAGCTTGCTGAGATATAACTCGTCTAGACTTCCCATAAAATTTAATAACTCTTTATTCTCTTCTATTTCTAGGATTATGCTTAACAGAACATGTTCTTCTAAAGTCATTGTGCCGTCTATGTCAGTAGATGCATCCAAATTGCGTTCTGGAATATTGGTTGTAGTTATAGGAATAAACCTATTTTGTAATGCTTCCTTAACTCTACCAGAATTGTAGTGATAAAGTTTATACAAGATAACTTTCACACTATAGTCAAAACATAAATCATTAAACTGCAAATCTAATTTGAGTTGCTTACTATTATTTGATAATCTATCTACTTTTTTGTGGATAAGATGACGAATCCCACATTAAAATTACGGTAAAAATAATACAAAAGAAAAATCTAGAAAGTGCCTATACATAACATACAAATTAATAAAATAAAGCACTTACGAAAAGTGCACAATGCAGTCAGGTCCGGATCGGGTATTGACCGCGGGGGGCACGCTTTAGCGGGGGCCACGGGGGCCCACAGAGCCCTAGACTGCGACGGGCCCCGGGGGGCAATGTTGCAGACGAGCCTCTCCACGCTTCGCAGTCGTCCGTGCCAATCCGACTAGGAATTTATGGAAAATATTTTACTCAAACATAAAGTTACGGGAACTCATTCATGTACATTACGCAAATGTTGAATTTTGTCGACCGATTTTCAACTTCGAGATAAACCCTTAAATTACAATATTAATTGAGAAAATTTGAGATTCTGTAGTGATATTGATGAACTGTTGGCTGTACCATAAATCGACTCCGTCCACATCCAACCAAGTAGCTGCGCGCCCAAATCATTTGGGCGAAGTCACCGTAGTACGTGACATTGCTCATAGGTCTGCAAAATGGAAAACATAAGTACTAATTAAATCAATAAGTTTTTAGTTTTAAAACGTTGTAACTACGACTCCGGCGCCAGATAAAATAAGGGCCAGCATTGATTCAGCTTTGAATCCAGAAGAAGATCAATCTTTCTTTCTGAATCATCATATCAGCCTGTTGCAGTCCACTGCTGGACATAGGCCTCCCCCAAGGAGAATCCCTACCGAGAAAATGGTTAAGAAGACCAATTTTATTATTGCGTATCCAAAAAAACGCCAACCTGCTTCCATTGCACAAATTTATTAATGCATAAATTACTTAGACAACTGTTTGTCTAACCTAGAAAAAGTTGTATCTAGTGTTTAATTTGTAAATTACCTGTGTAATAGTTAATGGCGTGTCGTTGGTATAAATTTATGGTGAACTCAGTGATGTTTGCATTGTCAGAGACACATATTCAAGGGGTCAGTAACTCTAAATAGCATTCGAGGTGGAGCTATCTCAAAGTCTAGTCAGACTACTCCAATGGAGTCAGATATTGCTAAAATATATTTTTCGTAATATGCAACGCTATATGCAATGTAATTCGCATCATTTTAGGAAAGTTCTACACATTAAAAAAAATGCAGGCAGCTTCACCGCAGTCCACAGCGTTGCTTGATATGACACTTATCAAACATCCTGTAGTCCACGTGGGCACAGCCAGTAGGAGGTTAACTTTGCTACAAATAAGTACCTATTTAAGTAAATTAAATTTTGTTTCCATTGACCCCAGGACATTGATCTCAATTTAGGAAAAAAATATGATACCGAGATATAATATAGATACTCCTGATGGCACAACATAAAAAATCAAATGGTACAAACAGAGAAAAATACATTGAACAGATCCGTTTAGAACAACAAAATGCACATTACAGAGGGACGGCCCTCTTGAGATTTTCGCGCTCCAGACTTCAAAAGGCGCTTATGGGTTTAAAATCCCGCAAGGGGTAATAGGTTCTGTGTTGAACACATTTGTATTCAAATCTTGGATGGAGTCATAGCTATGTCAATCGCTAAATTAAGTGAGCCCTAAATTTAGTACACGCTGTGCTGAATTTAGGGCAAGAAGAAATTGTGAATTTATTAAGTGACTAACATGATGTAAGAAGTGACGTTCCCTTTGTACAATATGCTCTGCATGTACCACATATCCACCATGGACTCCACTCGCAGGCCCGGAGCCTCGCCGACCACAGACGCCACACACTGCCCCACTGAAGTCGAATCTAAACAGCCACAAGGATACAATAAAATAAAAACAAGATTCCATCCATGTCGTCTCGTGTCTAGAACGACGCCGGACTTGGCGTCGAAAACTCTTAGGTCCCGGGTTCGATTCCCAGTCGGTTCAATGAAAAAACGAACTTTTCTATATTGGCTCGGGTCTGGGTGTTGTAGTACCGTCGTTGTTTCTGATTACTATAACACAATTGCTTGAGCTACTTACCATAGGTAGGATCAGAGCAATGTAATGTAATATATAATGTATAGGAGTTGACAGCGGTCGCCATGACCGAAAACGGTCGGAGGAGGATTATTATTATTATTATATGTAAGAGTATGTCTCTTGGAGAACATGTTGACATTTTTAATTGTAGCAAAAGGATAGGTACTAAACTACTAAATACTATTAAGGACCTGTTTCACAATGTACGGATAAGTTCTGCATTAGTTCTGAATAAGCTATATTTTACATAATCTAAAGGATAAACCACATTTTGACACGATTTTCAAGCACTTTTATTCTCTACATATTTTTATCTTTTACATAATTTTATCCGTACATTGTGAAACAGGCCCTAAATACAACAAAAGTGAACTGCTAAAATATCCCCAAATAATATATTGGTCAAAGTTGTAAGTACTAAAGACCAAAACATTTAGGTGCATGACAGAAAAGAAGAACCTATCCGCTTCCACACCACGCCACATGCTCAGGCTCACCCTACTCTCGTTCGGCAGTGATTATACGTGTTTAGCCATTCATTTGTCATTTCCATAGTTATTATTCACTCTACTAAGACAAAGTAACACTTGAGCAACGATTTGCCGAGCATCCAGCACCATAATTCATGACCGTAAGTCAAGGAAATGAAATTATTGAGATTTGAATGACTAGACCATTTGGAAATAAGTACAGAACTGACATAGAAATTGTAAAATAAGATTATGTATATAATGGGGAGAAAAACTAACTTTTTATCACGCCAGGGGCGCTTATTGTCTTGTACCTAGATCTGACATAACATCTGTCAGATTGTATGGAAGTTTGCAATCATTTCTGTTTGTTTACCATATTTTCGAGGATTAAAGTCGCAATGCAACAGTGTGGTGCTTTAAACTGTAAAATTGAAGTAGTTCATTTATTCCCTAAGGACTATAAACGCAAAAATCAGTGGGAATCTGCTTTACGGATGTAAAAATTGCACGATTACTCACAGCATATTTCATAAAAGAAGACTATTTTGGAAAAAGTATAATATACTAAACGGGTAACAGTTTAGTGAATTCACTGGCACTGAAACAAAAGTACAGAAACCTAAAAGCCCAAATCATGACAAGCTTCATGGAGCAGTTTTAAACATACTAATACATTGAAAATATTAGTTAGTGCTTTACCCTGTCTTCTTCTTGAATTTATGAAGGACTCCACTACTTGCCTGTCTCTCTACTGTAGAGTGCTGTGAACTTTTAACTAAATGACAAAGCGGAGGCAATATACTTACAAAAGAGACAGAAAGAAATGTAATAGTTAGAACAGGTACCTCCTTTTCATAAAGGAAAATCTCAATTACTTACTAAGCCTTACTATTATGAAGAACTGAGAAACTCTCAAGCGCTGCAATTTTAGGGAATCTATTTATAAAAAAAATCAATAAAAGTCTAGGAAGTTATATCTGTTTTTTATTATTATTTTCAAATAACCTTTAAACATGTTACTAACTTTAAATATACCATTACTTCATAATGATGCTTATAAAAAAAAGTAACATTTCACAAATGTGAGTATCATACTTATTACTAAAGAAATAGTATCACGACTACATGCTATGCATCAATGAAATTGCAGAATTTCCTACCAGTACAAAATAAATATCTATGTGTTTGTGTGTAGTAAGGAATTTTCTGTTCAAAGGACAACTCTCTAACACTAATACTTAACTAAGGCACAGTCATTTCATATATCAAGCTTTTTTTTAGCTTTATACGGGTGCTTAATTTAATTATTGTATCTTTGCTTAGAAGTTTATCAAGACTACTTTGAAATTCACAATCCAATCCACGCTTGTCCACCACATATCCTAAATACACTTCCCATAATCTGGAGAACTTTCATGACCTCTGGTATTGAATTAGAGATACATGTTTACATCATGCATACATGCCACTATCCGCAGCACTCACAATGGTATAAAATTAACTTTCTCCATCCTTGCTTTACATTATCCTTTCATGTATGTGATATCACCAGCAGAGTAGAGGTGGACAGTTAGGAGATGACATGCTTCATACAGAACTTTTTGTTGCTTGCTGTTGTATCTGTGAAACAAAAAGCATCAGATGATGAATACTTATTATTTAAAAAGTGTATTGAATAAATATCAGGAAATTATTTGAATATACTTCATACCTTTCTAAATAAAGATGTATTTCATGTTTCCTTAAGCTAGGAAGTGGAAAATCGGCATCAATGTCTCTGATTTTTTTTATCGCCAGAGAGGCATTTGCAACATCATCTGTAATGTTAGTCAGCGCTAAAGTTTCGGTTCCACTCATAAGCCTCCAATCTAGAAGAAATAACAGATATAGTCCAAATTAACCAGAATTATGCACAGGAAATAGAATGTAACCTTCAATATTTTCAATGCTTACCTCTCTATCAAATCACAACGTTTCCGTGAATTGT
Source organism: Anania fuscalis (assembly GCA_950371115.1). Lineage (NCBI taxonomy): Eukaryota > Metazoa > Arthropoda > Insecta > Lepidoptera > Crambidae > Anania > Anania fuscalis. Next base: position 3,096,459 of record OX493337.1, read on the forward strand.
TCTGGTCCTTTTACGAAATCCGCTTTGAAGCTCAGAAAAATACATTAATGAATACATTTTAAACGCTAAAAAACTTTATATGCGGAAAAATCGCAAATACACACTTGACACTAGCAGTCAACAGGGTACAAGCGACGATCGCGCCATCTACAAAAAGCTTTGCGTGTTCCTCCCCATTGGGTAATTAATAGACAAGTAGGTATAATTACATAAATCTCTGCAAGCGTCCCGCTCATCAGGCGTCCGCGGCGGCCGACACTGGTCAGCCCAACGCTGCGCCTCGCGAGCTAATTCTTCTACCCAGCGCTAGAAACAAAATCCTAATCAACTTGTACAAGTTAAAAAAACACGGCTACATTTCGGAAAAATTCAACACAAAATTCTGAAAACCGTAAAGAAAAGTTCTGTGATTAGATTCTACATAAATCAACTTGAACATAGATGCATTAATTGTAGCTCATCAGCGGATTACCAATGTTATCTTATACGCTGCAGCTAAGAATGAGCGAGTGACTACTCGGACAATATTTAGTGATATTTCTGCCGGCTTTAACCACCTCATAGTTAAGTCGATGCCTATGCCTTGCAGTGGAACGCGTATATTAATGGTTTGCTTGCCTGCTTTACTTATTTGCTACACAATGATTCGTACCTTAATAGATTGACGACCTCCATAGCCGAAAAGCGAGCACGCCGGCCTAATTATGGCGTGGACATCTCGGAGGTTCCGGGTTCGATCCCCGGTCGGGTCGGGCTGGTATAGAAAACGAACGCCTAAGGAGATGGCCTAATTCTGAAGCTGTGTTCTGGTGAGGATGATGATGAATCGTACCAACTTGAGCATGTTCCCAGCAGTGGGGAGGTGCCTCAGCCGGCCACTCGCCGCCTCGCTTCGCCGCCGGTTCAGTCGCGCGACTATCCGCACCTTCTCTTCGGCGGTCAGGCGCGCATCCATGTACCCTCTACATTTGGGGCTTGGACCAGCCTGCAAATTTCCATTCGGATATCAGAATATTAGTGAATCGCATGCCTCGAAATGTCAGGACTAAAGCTGGAGCCCACTAAGGCGGTACTACTCACAGAACACAAGCAGAAAATATGCGCGTTGGTATGTCCACAAATCTTTCCACCGTTACAGAAAAGCGTTAGTGATTGCGATAACGCTAGCGGTATGCGGTAACCTACAGTATCAGTAATTTGAAACCGGGACTGTTGAAAGTTTTCTTACAGAATACAAGGAAAGTATGTTTTGGTGTGTCCACATTTCTTGGTTCCAATACCGTGATGATACTAGTTGTAGACGCCGACAAGATAGCGTTCCCAACTACGGTAATGCTAGCAGCGACATGCAACCAACTTAGGTCCATGCAACTTATAGTACACAGCACCTTCCTATGTTGAGCGGTGGGGCAAAGAGATCGCTTTGCGCATCTTCCGAGACGATCATCATATCAGAGATGCGTGTGCGCGTAGCTAACAACCAATCACGGCCGGTCGTGCATAGTCGTCACACAACTAGCCAATCACGCAATCTTAATGGTCTTCTGTGCAACTTTCGCCCAGCGCTTAACTTCCGTGCCGCTAGTTGTAGCTATGTTGTCTGTTTTTTTAAACGAACCCGACTCCTTTATGTAATGTGATAATTCGTTAAGCTATGCCAGCAATAAGCATGCAGTATCATGTCCTCCACACCGTTTTTGGTGACGGCACTCCTAAATGTTCAGCTTGTCAATATGATAAGCCCTGATATGACTTGCAAACATAGATATAGGTAGCGAATGCTAAGTCAATGCTTGCAAAGCCGAACTTCGACCTGAAGACACGACCACAAGGCGCACAACATAGCTGGCCAAATGCATTATATGTGTACGTGTAAGATGGTTTGGGTCGAATCTACCGTACCTGGCGTCTCGCGTCAAGATCCTCAAGGCACCTCTCTTCGTATAAATACTTATATACTCACAGGATACTGGCAGAAGGTATGAGCGTTGGTGTGGCCGCACATCTTGGCCCCGCAGTAGTTGACGGCCCGCCCCGACGGCACGAACGCGCCCGCGACAACGACGGCGATTGCGATTAGCAACGCGATCGCGTGTCGCATCTTCAACGTTTAATTTTGTTTACCATTTTGTTCACTTGCTTCTTGATTTTGATAGATGACAATATAGAATGGATAATTGGCATATGCCAATATTTTTCTTTCAGTCACTTCAAACTTTATACATAATCGAAGAAAATGTAATCACTGGGCTAACAGATGTTAAACGCGCAAAATAGCTTGAATGACAACGCTACAGTCGTTATAACTATACAGGATGTCTCTGGAAGTATGGATCAAATCGAACAGTAGAATAGCGGGGGTCATCCCCGAAATTTTTGGCTCCATGACTGTAGGTTTTTTCGGATAAATAGTTATAAAAAAAAATTTATTTTCGTCCGACTTTACACATTTTTGATATTAAAAGACTTGACCGTCACTGGAAGCTTTATATTATTGAGATAGCACTTCCGTTTCCCGTCGATTTCCTACCCTTTTTTAGTACTTGTATTGACTTCGTGTTTCCGGATCAGTGACGACACCTGGCGATTGCGCGCCATTTTTAGTTTTCGTTAAAAGCATGGCGCCGTTTTTGGTTCATTGGCGTTTTGTTTTCCGTCGCATCAACTTGTGCGCAGCAGCTCTGCCTCTGCGACTTGTGAAAAGAATATTAAGTACTTAATAAATAACAGTGATTAAACTACTTGACCGTCACTGGAAGCTTTATATTGAGATAGCATATCCGTTTCCGTCGTTTTTTACCAGTTTTCGTACTTTTATTCCTCTAGTTTCCGGCCCAGTGGCGACACCTGGCGGCCGCGTGCCTTTTTTAGTTTTCTTTAAACAGTGCGACGCCATTTTTGTTCATTGGCGTTTCGTATTCCGTCGAAGCAACTTGTACGCAGCAAGCTCTGTCTCTGCGTCAAGCGATAACCGTTTATTTTATAAGTTATTCAACTAGCGATAAAAGTGAGTGAATATAAAACCACGTAAGTAGAAAAATCAACTACCGCAATTGCGATGTTTAAATAAGATATTGTAATTATAACGAGATCTTTACATTTAACGGTTTTACCGTTCGGATCTCAGTTACAGTTTTATGTGTTTGCCACTTTTTACATGATAATTTGTGTCTAGATATTTTTTTCTTAACTTCCATTTACTAAAGTGAGATTATTTTCAGAATTAATGATAATGATACTGTGTCGTCTACCGAGCAAGCGTACTCGAAGTAGCTCCAGTAGTAGCAGTTCATCATCGAGCTCGACCTCACCGAACAAAAACTACTCCAGGAAATGGGTGAGCTCCGCAACATTGTTTCGAATCATATTGTTGCTACCGATAATTAAAATATTGTTGATGTAGGTTATCAAGACGGGGCCTAGATTTGTTCAGAGGTTAGTAAGGACCTTTTTAACCAGGATTTCGTCACTGACAACAATCATGACAATGCACAGCCGGGTTCAAATCAATACTTTACATTTGATATTGAAACGAAATTCAAGGAACCAACTGTTCCAAAAGCCCCCTTAACTTTTAAAAATGTTACTTGATGCCCAACGTTTAGATAGGTCCACTTGGTCAGATGTTAGATATGCTGAGACTCGCGGTTTCATAGAACTAGAAACAAACGAATAGGTAAAAATGTACGACACCTTCCGTCACCAGGCATATCCCGATAGGTCTTATGCAGCCAATACCTATTGCAAATTAAAACAAATGGAAGCATTACACATTCGTAATCTTCTCTCGTGGGCCAAAAATACCGACATTAATTTTGAAATTTAAAAAAGTTGACTAACTATTTCAAAAAGGTGATCTTCTCACCTCTTACAATTAGCTTGTGGCCACAGAGCAGAAGCTATAGAAATGCGACGATAGACTATTACAAGCCAAGATCGTGATCCTTTAGTTAAAGCTACACTGAACCGAATTCCCCCGCCTAGTCTGCTACAAATATATTTGAGTCTGAACCATTTACGGCTGTTTTGGAAAAAGCTGGGGGTGTAAATTGATTCTAATTAATAGCCGTCCCTCGTGGGAGCATGGCTTGTGAAAATCAGTAGCTTCATCGCGTGGAGCTCATACATAACATGGTTCATGAGCCAAACCTTCCTATGCACATGCAGTTTTACGCATGTAACAGCCCACCCTCGCGGGGTGAATACAACCAAAGTAACTAGTGTTCGTAAAGCATTTCGGCCCTCCAAAATTGATGGTTCACGATCTAAATCGATTCTAACTAATAGCCGCCCCTCGAAGGGGCATGGCTTGTGAAAATCAGTAGCTTCATCGAATGGAGCTCATACATAACATGGTTCATGAGCCAAACCTTCCTATGCAGATGCAGTTTTACGCATATAACAACCCACCCTCGCGGGGTGAATACAACCAAGGTAACTAGTGTTCGTAAAGCATTTTGGCCCTCCAAAATTGATGGTTCGCGATCTAAATCGATTCTAACTAATAGCCGCCCCTCGAAGGGGCATGGCTTGTGAAAATCAGTAGCTTCATCGAGTGGAGCTCATACATAACATAGTTCATGAGCCAAACCTTCCTATGCACATGCAGTTTTACGCATATAACAACCCACCCTCGCGGGGTGAATACAACCAAGGTAACTAGTGTTCGTAAAGCATTTTGGCCCTCCAAAATTGATGGTTCGCGATCTAAATCGATGCTAATAGCCGCTTCTCGAAAGGGCATGGCTTGTGAAAATCAGTAGCTTCATCGAGTGGAGCTCATACATAACATGGTTCATGAGCCAAACCTTCCTTTGCACATGCAGTTTTACGCATATAACAACCCACCCTCGCGGGGTAAATACAACAAAAGTAACTAGTGTTCGTAAAGCATTTTGGCCCTCCAAAATTGATGGTTCGCGATCTAAATCGATTCTAACTAATAGCCGCCCCTCGAGGGGGCATGGCTTGTGAAAATCAGTAGCTTCATCGAGTGGAGCTCATACATAACATGGTTAATGAGCCAAACCTTCCTATGCACATGCAGTTTTACGTACCCACCCTGGCGGGGTGAATACAACCAAAGTAACTATCCACACATGGTTCAACACATGAATCCTCAACCTCAATACGAGAGTCTGAACTTTAATGGAAGGAGTTTATTTCACAACCGAGGTTCACGGCCCGCCCGCTGTGGTACCAGAGGACGCTCAAATGCTCCGAGGGACTCTAGAGGGAACCAAGGGTCAGTCCGTCCTTTATTCAATCTCAAAGCGCTTAACGACTATGTAATAGCAGAACCGCTTCAATTTAATAAATATGTATCGCATCCCAGACTTAATCAGCCCCAAGACTGGCTCTGCAAGGTCGATCTTTTACAGGCCTATTTTCATTTAAAAATAGCAATAGCAATAGACCAGCGCGTCTACGCCTGGTATACAAACAAGAGTTGTTAGAAATGATGTGCATTCCATTTGGTTAGTCCAAATGGCAATACACGGCTCCGAGAACCTTCTCGATTCTCACAAATTATTTTTAATTTTTATATTTTGAAAAGGTCCAGGTCCTTATTGAATAAATGTTTACAATTTACACAATCGACTTTCTTTAGGTTTATGAGGTCCGAAGACCTATTATAACAGCTAAAATGAAATCTCGGTATAACTTCATTGCAAAATAAATTAACTTCAAAGTAAATATTATTCAACAAGGACTTTGTAATAGTGCTGGTTTAGTATCACCTTAATTTTTAAAACAATGTATACAACGAACTCAACTGGTGGACTCAGAACTGTCAACTGTCAACACCACTTCATTACCCTCCTCCGACAAATTAAACCTATCAAATCTTGAGAATACTAGATCAACATCAAATATACTTTAGCATACACCACATCTCGGGAAAGTACAACAACGATGCCGATCACTTGTCGCATCATCGCCAACCTCCAGAATGGCACCTACTACCAGCTTGTGTGGAAATAGTGTTTGCCAAGTTGGGAATCCCTACAATAGATTATTTTGCCTCAGATACCGCGCATGTTGTTTACAATTATTTGAGTCGAGATCTGAAAGACCGTCAAGCTCTGTTTCACGACGCGTTCAGCGTCCCATTAAACATCCAGCTCGCATGGGTGTGTTTTCACCACCGTTTCTGATCCCCAAAGTTCTAACACACCCAAATCAGTCAACGGGAATATTTCAACTAGTGGTACCTCGGTGGGAAAAAGTGGTTTGGCGCTCGGACCTTGCACTGAAAAAACTACAAAAACACCTAATCAATACTTCGACCGGTCTTCCTCCACCGATAGTCGAAGACATAACACTCGAAGTCTGGAAATGTGGGGATGGTCAGCAGCGATAGAAACATGGAACCCTGAGCAGGTGTTCTTACTGCAAAATTCCTGGCGAAAGTCTACTGTAAACCTACGACGTAGCTTGGAATCGTTGGACGTCTCAGTAAAAATTTTTAAAAACATTTTAACATAAATACCGGTGCGTAACTAGCACAATATTTTTTGTTGTATTTTCATTTAGTTAATCACTTGTCATACAATACAATACTTTTGCACAAATCTGTCTTGTCTACACTCTGTAACACTGAAGCATCACCTACCTGGTAAAATATATTCTAAAGTCCATTGAACTAAAAATGCTGAGACATCCAAAGCGCATATTTGGGACGTTGGTAAACTTACTGCGTTTCTTATTAATTACTTATTTGACGTCACAAATAATTTTCAAATATTACGTCATACTGCAAATTTCTTGCCTTTGCTTGGGTAGACGTATACATAACATGACTTGACGTTACTGACAATTAATAGATTTCAGTCACTGCGTTAGATCTGATAATCATGTAATATTTTGGCCTCCGTTTGGCTCGAAAACGGACAGCAGTACATACAGACAGTCCGGTTGGAAACTACTATCAAACTATAATGACTCTAACTTAAATTCTGTGTTTTGGGTTGACAAAACAATTGATTTGCTAAAAGAAAGATGTGAAGCCGCTAAATCATTTAATAAAAACCAATAAACCATTAAAACCAATTTATTTCTGTAAATAGGCTTAAACTAAGCGCTTTTACACGTCCCAATATTTTTTTCCCTACCTAATTTGTTTGTGACGATAAGGGGCATAGTTAATCCCGCCTCACGTACTATTATAGCTGGTTGGATCTCCTGAAAACTTTTTTCAAGGAAGCTGGCATTACAGCAACACCTGGAAGTGTTAGATCAGCCGTGGCCTCTAAAAGTTGGCTTAAATATCATTACCTGGACGAAATTCTAGCCCGCGGAAATTGGCTGTCAGCTAATACGTTTTAAAACTACTACAAGTAGTAATTGAAAATAATAATTTAGAAACTGTCTTACAGTTGTTCGAACCATTAAATTGACTTTAGTAAATATTCTTATCATATAATAATTTTCTATAAAATTACATTGATGAAACACTGTATTTTACTTTATAAAGCTCTTTAATCACATTGGCGTAAATAAGGTTTCCTATTAGGTACTACTAAGTGGCGGCACCAGGCGATAACAAACAGGTCTCAATATAAAGCTTCCAGTGACGGTCAAGTAGTTTAATAGCAGCGTTTTACCTGAAATAAAACGCATATTAAAATACTTACCTCACTGGAAGCTTCTACTTAATTTCTGCCTGGTGTATGTGAGCCAATGAACAAAAATGGCGTCGCACTGTTTAAAGAAAACTAAAAAAGGCACGCGGCCGCCAGGTGTCGCCACTGGGCCGGAAACTAGAGGAATAAAAGTACGAAAACTGGTAAAAAACGACGGAAACGGATATGCTATCTCAATATAAAGCTTCCAGTGAGGTAAGTATTTTAATATGCGTTTTATTTCAGGTAAAACGCTGCTATTAAAATAAGTGTAAGTGAATTCTAGGCAAATTGAAGAAAAGTATGTAAGTAACCTACCCTACTATAGAAAAGAGTGTTAATATTTGAAAAATTACGATTGTATCGTATACAATTTGTTACTAACAACTATAACCTTTTTCATAAGGAGTAATGTAACGTATTGATGTGATCATTAAATTTAACGGTTTTTCCGTTCGTGTACAATTTAACTGTGTAAAATATTTTGAACTTTCGTGTCTTTCCGGTTCTATTAGCAGCTGACGTTAAAATTAATTTGATTTTTGTTAGAAATGGATAATCTTGAAAAAGATTCGGACGGTGACCCTCAGCCGCTGCCACCTGTGTCTGGTCCGAGCGGGACGTCTCGCAAGCGGACCCGGAGCACTAGCAGCAGCAGTTCGACCAGCAACTCCTCGAGTTCTTCATCATCGTCCGGCAAACGAGGTAAACGATCACGCCGCCGGCGCCATAAGAAAAGTAAACGTTCGCGTTATTCTAACCGAATGATAGATAAATTGTTTGATGAAATGGGTGAACTTCGTAAACAGCTAACTTCTACCACCAATCATAATGATGCATGTGACAATTTATCGATATATTCAGGGGTTAGTGGCGATTTATATGAACAACAAACTTCTTTAACTGGGGAACAATGTGGCGACTCGGAATGTCAAAATTCGGCTTCAGGGTTTACATTTGATATTGAGACTAAACTTAAAGAACCCACGGTACCAAAGACACCTGATCAGTACCTTAAGATTCTTCTTAATATACAACGTTTTGGCAATAGTTCTTGGTCAGACGTTAGATACGCTGATACACAAAAGTTATACAACCACACTCCAGGTTTCATAGACTTGGAAACAAACGATGAGGTAAAAATATATGATAACCTTCGTCATTTGGCAAACACTGAGAAAGCTTATGCAGCTATAACTTACTGCGTATTAAAACAAAAAGAAACATTACAAGAAAGCATTCGCAATCTTCTTTTTTGGGCTAGGAATACAAATGTAACTTTTGATAATTTAAACGCGAAGGTGGAAGAACTTTTTCATAAAGGAGATTTCCACAAAACATCTTCAGATCTTTTACAGTTAGTTTGTGGCCACCGGGCAGAAAGTATTGAAGTGAGGAGAGAATCGATTACTAGTCAAGTGCGAGACCCCCTTATCAAAGCTTCTTTAAACAGAATACCACCAACACATACAAACTTATTTGATTCAGAGAAGTTAACGTCTCTTTTAGAAAAATCGGGTGGTGTTCGTAAAACATTTTGGCCACTAAAGTCCAAAGAATCTGACCAACAAAAAGGCTATGCATCAAACCGCCGCCCCTCGCGGGGGCAAGGCGCGCGTAAGCCTTCCTTCCCATCGAGTGGGACTCAATATTCTTTTCCCGACTCTGGCTTTCCCACGTATGCATATGCGGCCAACCATAACCCACCCTCGAGGGGTGGATATACTCAGGCCAGCTTCCCTTCGAGAGGGCAGCCCTATTACCACCTTAATACCAGAGGTGCATTCCATAATCGAGGCTCGCGGCCCGTATACAGAGGTAACCGAGGACGCTCCAATGCTCCTAAAACTACCAAAGATACTGCAAAACAATACAAACAATGACTCAGAACGATTTCAAGCAGGTCAGCTAGCACATTACCATTCGAAATGGAGGGAAATGAAAGCACCAAAAATTCTTTTGAAAATAATACAGGGATATCGAATTCCGTTTTATCAAAAACCTCCACTTATATACCCGGATATAGTCAATTGTCCATTCCAAACTCCTGTTTCGGATTGCATGACCACAATAATTCAGAAAATGAAAAAACAGGGCGTTCTAAAGATTGCACAGCCGTCACCAAGCTTCATTTCACCTCTGTTTCTGGTGCCGAAACCCGACGGGTCAGCCCGTCTTATATGCAACCTCAAAGCATTGAACGAATATGTGATGACCGAACCTTTTCATCTAATAAATATGTATCGCATCCCAGATTTCCTGCAACCTCACGACTGGATGTGCAAGATAGATATATCCCAAGCATACTTTCATTTAAAAATAGCAAAGCCACACAGACGCTTTCTAAGACTCATATACGACGGGGAGTTATTGGAAATGACTTGCCTTCCGTTCGGTTTGAGCACAGCTCCAAAAACATTCTCAATGTTAACGAATTGGGTGGCTCAAACGCTACGCGAAACGTTGAACATGAGAATCCTAGTGTACCTAGACGATATTTTGATAGTAAATCAAAATCCAAAAATCCTACGCGACCATGTACATCACACAGTACAAATTTTAAAAAACTTAGGATGGCAAGTCAATTTCAAGAAATCCATACTTCATCCCCAAAAGAGCATAATTTATCTGGGCATAATGTGGAGAACTTGGACCAATCAGAAAAGTCTACCTGTCGAAAAAAGTTCATCAATCAAAAAACAAATAAATCAAGTTCTAGAACGCAAGAAAATAACTGTAAAAGAATTACAAAAAATTATAGGAATTCTGAACATTGCCAGTTTTGTGGTACCACGAGGTCGGCTCAATCATCGGTACTTAATGAGGTTACTAAACTCACTACCCGAGCAATCGGCGAAGGAATTCCCGTTACCTCAAGAAGTATACGGGGAATTGATGTGGTGGACGGAGAATTGTCAATTAGCAACAGCAATACACTACCCTCCTCCGAAATACTTTTTGACAACGGATGCTTCAGATCAGGCTTGGGGAGCGCAGCTAAACAATCGAGCGATCTCAGGAAGTTGGACTTCCGAAGAGAAAGGATTGCATTGCAACCAAAAAGAATTGCTCGCCATACTGCATGCCCTCCAATGCCACATTCACGAACTCCACCACAGTTCGATTGTCATACAATCCGACAGCAAGACAGCAGTAGCACATCTCCGAAAAGAGGGAGGCACAAAGTCGTTACCCCTATTAGAGATAACTCGCCAAATTCTGAATCTACTAGATCAGCATCAAACACATTTCAAAATACATTACATACCCGGCAAATACAACAATCATGCCGACCATTTATCACGCCTTCGCACACCTCCAGAATGGCATTTACTGGCACCAGGCGTAGACATAGTATTTGCGAAATGGGGATATCCAATGATAGACTTATTTGCCTCGAAGACAGCACACGTAATCAGCAATTACGTGTCATTGGATCAGACAGACCATCAAGCTGTATTTCACGACGCATTCAGTATTCCATGGAATTACCCCCTCGCGTGGATATTTCCACCACCGTTTCTAATACCGAAAGTCCTGATTCATCTAAATCAGTCGACGGGGGTGTTTCTAATAGTAGTGCCTCGGTGGGAGAAAGTATACTGGCGCGCAGACCTCAAAGCTCGGGCACTCGCGGCTCCGTTAACCTTGAGGAACCTTCAGAGACATCTCGTCGACACAACAACGGGACTACCTCCTCCGAACGTAGAGAACCTGGTTCTGGAAGTATGGAGATGTGGGGGTGGTCTGAGGCGGTAGATACATGGAATTCTCAACAAATATCCCTACTTAAAAATTCCTGGCGAAAATCTACTTTGAAAACGTATGAGGTCGCATGGAAGCGTTGGTGTTCTTGGGCCACTACTAATGACATTGATATAAAAAACCCTAATGGGCCCCAATTAGCTCAATTCTTATCTGACTTATACTTGATTCACAATTTGTCATACAACACAATACTTTTACATAAATCAGTAGTCTCTACGTTATGTAACGCTGAAACATCAGGTCAATTAAGCTCACATGTTTTAGTGAAACATATTATAAAGTCTATCGCTTTTAAAAAACCGATGAACACCAAACCACCAGTATGGGACGTCGGTAAACTAATTCAGCATTTATCGAAGTATACCGTCGATACAAACAATATGTTTCAAACATCACGTCATGCTGCGATGTTATTACTACTTTGTTCGGGTAGACGTATTCATGACTTAACTTTACTTAGAGTCGATCCTATACATTACATTAAAACTAGTGAAAATGTTATATTCTGGCCCGAATTCGGTTCTAAGACGGATAGTAATAAATATAGACAATCTGGTTGGAAATTGTTAGTTAATTCAAATAACAATAATTTAAATCCCCCCTATTGGATTGAAAGAACAATACTTTTGATGAATGAGCGACGTGAAGCTTCAAAATCATCTAGTTTATTCATCACAGTAAGAGGTCAACCGAAACCTGCTTCACGCACAGTTATAGCGGGATGGATAAAATCAGTATTTCAAGAAGCTGGCATTACAGCTACTCCAGGCAGTGTGAGATCAGCTGTAGCTTCCAAAAGTTGGGTGGAAAATCATTCTTTAGACGAAATTCTTGCTCGTGGAAATTGGCAATCGGCTAAAACATTTCAAAAGTTTTATAGACGCGAGATTATAAGAAATGTTGATTCAGAAAGTGTAACTCAATTATTTAACCCAGTAAATTAATTAAATCTTAAAAGTTTACAATTTTATTAATATATATCTATTGAAATGAATAATACATTCATAATTAAATATAATTTAAGGTTTTTTTTTTTTTAATAAAATAAAATAAATTTCCTTAATCAGAAATGGTGTTTATTTTCATAAATTCATCACATTGGCGTAAGGTATCAGTGTTTAATAAGTGACGTCACCAGGCGATAACAAACAGTTCTCAATAATATAAAGCTTCCAGTGACGGTCAAGTCTTTTAATATGAGCGTTTTACCCTGAAATAAAACGCATATTAAAATACTTACCTCACTGGAAGCTTTTACTTCTATTCCTGCCTGGTGATAATTATAATTGAGCCAATGAACCAAAAACGGCGCCATGCTTTTAACGAAAACTAAAAATGGCGCGCAATCGCCAGGTGTCGTCACTGATCCGGAAACACGAAGTCAATACAAGTACTAAAAAAGGGTAGGAAATCGACGGGAAACGGAAGTGCTATCTCAATAATATAAAGCTTCCAGTGAGGTAAGTATTTTAATATGCGTTTTATTTCAGGGTAAAACGCTCATACTTAGTTGATTAAATTACATAGGGAAAGGCAACCCTCGTGCAACATTCTCAACAACAACAAAAATTACTGTTCTCTTTGATAATTTGTTTGTTTGATCTTTGTTTATGCAAAATAAATAAAAAAAAATATTCAGATCTTTTGTATCTGTCGAAAATGGAACCCACATTCATAGACTGAAAAAGATCGGGAATGACCCCGCTATGCGCCTGTTCGTTTTGATCCATACTTTTAAAGTCACCCTGTATAACTTAGTAGGTACTTGACTTCTACCCCGCTACCCCTTCTGCTATACAGCAACCATTTAAGTGACCTTATAAACTCGCAGGCTTTAATAGTAGCCATTAAAGAGAGATCCACTGTCCACTTGTTGGCTTCACCATCCCATCAGATATTTACATATTTACAAAGTTTCAAAGAAATACGACATTTTATTGACGTGGGGTGATTGTAGTTCAATGGCGGCACTGATTATGGTCCAAAGTAAAGCAACCTACAACGCGATTGTTAATGAATAGGTGTCCATTCCGACCATATTTAGTGACATTTATCACAACAGAAGCATCTCCGTGCTTCGGAAGGCACGTTAAAATTTGGTCTATTCACTCTATTGGAATGTTAAACGAATGTGAAGAAAAGAGCGTGCGGAACTTACTGTTGCAGGAACAAAAACAAAAGACTGCTGCGTCACGTACAGAAGAATTTGATAAAGACTCCTTAAATCCACGTGATCAGCTGCTTATACAATGTAATATGGGTGGTACTTCTAACCCGTTAAGGCTAAGTTCGGTATCTAATTTTACTGACAAAAAAAGTAATTTGGGGTCAAAACAAATCTGCAAAAAATCAATTTATTGAATTATTTTTTTTCTAGCCAAAGAAACCCTAAACACCAGAAATGAAGTTTATGGCCAGTTACTCTGTTCTTTTAGCTATCTTGTAGGATTTTTTTCATTTTTCTACGACACATAAAACCTTTTTTATTTACCCAAGGTGTTAAAAAACCAAAATGGCCGCTATTAATAGGGGGTGAGGGTTTGACCTCCCAAATTATTATTTTTGTCGATAAAATTAGATATTGCACTTAGCCTTAACGGGTTAGAAGTACCGTCCATATCACATTGTATACAACATTTACTAAGGGCAACATCGAAATCGTATTTTTTCAAATCGTCCATTTATTCTCATCGGGGTATGTAGCGCATTAGTATGTTAGTATGGAGCATCTATTATTTTTTTCGATTTCGATGTTGCTTCCATAGAAAAAGGTGATGTGTGCACCTCATCACTTGATGTGACGGAGTTTCCTATTCTCTTGCAAACGCTTTATCCTTTTCTTATGCCGCAAGCCAAAGTCCAAAAGGAGATTTATTTTTAAAAACTAATTAAATAGTAAACAATGAGTGAGTTTAAAATAAATTTATTCAAAAGTATCACATAACAATCAATAAATAAAAATACTTTATAATATACAGTTTCATTTATAAAACATTCTATACGTGCTTCGAATTAACGTAACTTGTACATACAATCCAAAAAAAACACAGAATACCAATCTATAAATGCTAAAAATATGCATAGCTTGTACTAGACATATTAAATACATTATAAACCTCTACGTCTCAGAAGGCCTACTACAAAAATGTATCGTTCAATCGGACGTATTAACCTATCAAATTAAAATAACCATACACTTATATCAACCCTTTGACAAATTATGACCCACTCAAATTAGCCGTGTAAAAACAAGACCGTTTTTAATTGTTTACACGTTTTCAAAGGTTTGACACAAGTGAATTGTTATTTTAATTTGATAGGTTAATACGTCCGAACGAATGTAATATTTTCGTAATAGGCCTCCTTTAAATTCGCCCTATGCGGGGTTTGCCCCCGCCACCGCTGGCTTCGTGGATTACGTACCACTAAGCCAGATTAGCCAGACAGACGTAAAGTAGTTGTTTGCATTGTGCTATTTAAATTCGGCTGATACCAAGTTGCGTTACAAATATGCTATAGGTATTACCACAAGTACTTTGTACTACCTGAGGCCCAGTACAGCGTTAATGATCTAATTATAGTAGGAATGAGGTTTTATACTAAAGCATCTGTATTGGAAGATCCTATCTTGGCATAGAACATTTAACACACCAACCTATTACAAATTCTACTCAGTTGATATTGAACGCTACGTATATAAATTTTAAGTGTAAAATCGGTTGAGTAAATTTGACATTTTGTAGCAGGTTGATATGCTGTTATGCAATATTTGTAACATACGATAGTTACTCATACACATATTTTTTACAACAGTGTATACAACTAACCCTCAAAATAGAAGCTTAGGCAATGGAGAATGTTAATAGTTTAGTTTTGATTTTACAGGTATTTAAACTTACGATAAATATCGAGTCCCGCTAATAGTCACGTGACCGCATGTGACGTCAATTTATAACGCTCCGCTTAGTAGCAAGTCGACAGACACCGTGCTGATGAGAGCGCGAGCGGACTGAGCGAGTGTTGTGAGATGACGTCACACCGTCACACGTTTACTTCTATAAATCGGAAACTAATTGACGTATCGAAGTAATTCTTTCACTTGTATTTTTTTTATTTTTGACAGAGAATATGGAGAGCTAATATTTAAAATTAGTGAACATTCTTCATTATCATATATGCGCTGGGGCCGCCGATTTTATCATTGCACACCAATATCTCTGTTAGTATACAGGGTGACTGGACCTAGACAAAAGACGCTTTAACAAGAAATATAACAATGTAATAAGATTTTTTTTTGGCACTATTCAATATCTAAACTCGCAAGCCTTAACTCAAAGTCATTGAAAAGACACTATCCAGCTTCTGATCATATCAGCTTGATGGTTAAAAAAGATTTTATTACTAAGGTACAAGTGATGCTAAAAAAGTGCATATTATTAATAGTAATATGCTGTAAATTTTTGTTTTTAGCAATTCCATGCAAGGTTGCATGATTTTTTTCAAGTGTTATTTATCTTCTAGTAATATGCTGTGTTCACTTCAATTTGTAAGCGCCTCAACAATGTGTAAATTATAGTTAGAATAAATCCCACATAATATTAGTATACGATAGTTATTTATGTACAATGTACGTTTGAAATACCGTACCTATACAGTTACCGTTTGCGATTCAGTATCGTTGATAAAATTTGTTTCGTAAAAAAATGTACTGGCACTTTCGACTAGGAGCGATAAAAAAATGCTGGATTATTGTGTATTTAAGTACCTTCAATGTATTTGTCATAGAGTAAAAGTATATTTTATTTGGAACCCAACCCTGTGTGATGTTCAAAAATCAAAATATTAAAAAAAGTTGATCTCTGTACAAAAATTACAGCAAGTCCATTAAAAATGCTAGAAACACAATATATTTGTATCATAACAAAATTCTCAAAATGATTTAACTTTGTTTTTAATTTGCCGATCTTCTTTTTCAAATGATATACATTTTAAATCTATTTTTTAGGTATTTAGAATAGAACAACTATAAACATGAGCTATTTCTTTTCTTCTTTCAATATAAATTATTATCTTATATACTCGAGTTTATACAACTCGTTCTAGGTTGACAGCTGTGTATAAGCGCCCTTACAATGTAAACTGATCTTTAAAGAGGTAAAGTTTGAGAGTTTGTATGTATGAGGTAATCTCCGGAACTAATCATCTAATTTAAATAATAATTTGACTAATATTCAGAATGAACCTTCAAGATGGACACCGGCTATATTATATCGCGAATAGATAACCGGGTGGTATTGCCACTCGATAGCTTCTATTAAAATACAGTCTACAATCGATAGTCCAAAACTATCGACAGTATCGATACTATTTATAGTTTCGATTGCTAATATGGTACAAAACTATCGACACTATCCATAGTATAATATAGTATTGGTAAATATATTTTAGCAATTGATAGTATCGATACTATTGGATTGTATAAATACTATCGATGCGTAATTCCAAGGTCAACTGTCGATAGTACGACAACACTATAACCGGGTAACTTAGTTACCCGTACGAATTCAACCGGGTAAGTTTGTAACAACTCACATAACTATCATCTCTCTCGTCTTGTGATGCAACGTGTTCGGAATGTTTGATTTCTACTTCTCTTCGTCATCTTCTGGGTTTGGCAAATAGTACATGGAGTCGATAAAGTACTTTGTGATGTCGGAGACGAGGCTTCTGTCCGAAATCTCTTGAGCGACGCCGTAGATTGCCATCTGAAAAGTATACCAGAATATATATTGACGACCTCCGTAGCCGAGAGGCGAGCACCGCGGACTTTAAATGGCGCCGCCATCTCTGAGGTTCCGGGTTCGATTCCCGGTCGGGTCAATGTAGAAAACGAACTTTTCTATATGGTCTGGGGTCTGTGTGTTGTGGTACCGTCGTTGTTTCTGATTTCTATAACACAAGTGCTACTTTTCTATATGATCTCGGGTCTGGATGTTGTGCTACCGTCGTTGTTTCTGATGATAACACAAGTGCTTTAGCTACTTACCTTAGGATCAGAGCAATGTATGTAATGTTGTCCAATATTTATTTATATTTATATAAATACACACGGCTAGTTCTAACTTTTCTATTTATAGACACTGGAGGCGGTTTTTTCAACAATCCAATTCCTAGGAAATTGTATTTATGATTCAAAGGATTTCGTATTCGATTTTGAATTTTAACGCTTAAAAAAATACGTCTCCCAGGCAGAGAATAGCAGAAGTAGAACATTTAGTTATATTATAACGATGAAATTATTATTATTATTATCCACCCACAAGGTGGGCAGACGACCTGGTAAAGGTTGCAGGAAGCCGCTGGATGCAGGCCGCTTCCAACCGGCCGATGTGGAAGTCACTGGGGGACAATAATTAATGGCAATAATTAAAATATGAGAAAATATGAATAAAAATCATGAGAAAAAAGACTGCCTCGGTGTTGCTGCATATGCGTGGGAGCGTGAATCGGATCTAGGGGATGATAGCAGAAAGAGGGGACTCTGCGGTCTTCAACAGGTTCACCGAGTTGCATGTTACTAAACATGCATATCAGTGAACCTATTTGCTGTAAATAAGTAACTCTCTTTTGTTCACAGGTTCATCGGGGTAACCATGAACTCTTAAAATTTTTCTAGCAGTATTAGTATCTGAGTATAAATAGGTATACATATAGATGCGTATTTCACTTAGAGATACTTAAATTGAGATACCGTCTTAAGTAAAACCTAATTTGTCCAAATATTGGTGCATGTTACGGTAACAGGATTGTGTTGTTGTAATATTGTTTTCCTCTTCTTTCGATTTTTTTTGGCCGAGTGAGATAAGTTTAATTATTAATGTGGTCATAAAAACTAGAATACCTATTTACTGGATAGTATGTCCATTCTTTTACCTCGCGCTATAATACTTTTGTAAATTAAGGAAGACCTTTAATTAGCCTTACTAATATTATAAATAGTTCTTGTATAATCATTATTTGTAACGCCGTTGGTTTTCTTAAATAAATAAAAAAAAAAAAAAAAAAAAAACAATCTCAAAGCTGTCAAATCTGTCAATTTTGTTACGTCATTACATACAAAATTTGACAGATTTTATAATGTTTGACAGATTTGAGATTGTTTTAAGAGTTTGTGGTTAGGGCCCATGTATACTACTAAAATTGTTTCTAACCAAGTGGACTTTTGTGTCTGAAAAAAAAAGATTTTTATTTTTTTTATTAAATACTAAACGCAGGTGAAGCATAGTAGTATAGTTACCTTCCCCTGCACGGGCCCGGAACCGGAATGCATGCAGTCCGCGGCGGCGGCGCGCACGTCGGCCACGAAGCGAGTCGCAACTCCGGCCGCCGTGTGCGCGTGCGTGATGCATATGTGTAAACTGGGGGGAGGAGGTAATATATTAGTACACTATGATACTAGTGTGCTAAGTTGATCATTACACACGAGGCATTATTGTAAGCGCGAGCCGCAGGCGAGCGCGGTAAGGAAGCCGAGTGTGCAATGCACACGAGTTGCATACGACGTTTTTCAACACAATTGCGTGGAAAAAAACAAACTAAAATCTAAAATACCTTATCCGTGTTTGCTGTTTTTCTCTGGAATTTGGCGGCAACAGGCTATCACTCGCGTTTCGTGCCTCGATAAGTATTTCCGACGGGGTTGAATTAACATTTTACTTGTCCTCACTATTTAAAGTAGACATTTTTGATAGTAATTAACCACACAGCAAGAACTTTACCAAATATTTAGGGAAAATGTCACGTAAGTTTTGTTTTTTTCGAGCGCCACAATTTTGATGCGCGCGCAGGATCAATAAAGGCACAGGAAGAACCGGCTGTTAAGCCGGAGCTGCAGCAATATAAAAAATAAAATAAACTATAAATTATTGTTTCTAAAAATGATAGTTAAGTTAATTTGCGTTTATTAATATACAATTTGATAAAATGAAATATTTATTTGTCATCTTAACCCTAAAATAATGTAATATTCGTAAAATATTCAATGTTCTTAGACATAAACTTTAAAAAAAATATAGTTTACATTACCGCACTAGTGCGATAATGTTTTTACAGCACAAGTGCGTAATATGATGAATTATGAAACTAAAAACGGTGTTATAAAAGTCAATTTACGAGCAACTGTGTTGAAAACGGTGTTATAAAAGTCAATTTACGAGCAACTGTGTTGAAAACGGTGTTATAAAAGTCAATTTACGAGCAACTGTGTTGAAAAAAATATTGGACAACATCACATACATTGCTCTGATTCTAAGGTAAGTAGCTTAAGCACTTGTGTTATAGAAATCAGAAACGGGCGGGAAGCAAGTGCTTGTAGGACACCGCCCCTGACCGACGTCCAGAATATAAGGTCAGACGGGAACCTAACTCCCTAGTGAGCGTAGATTCCCTTTACCCCAAGACACTAAGTCCCTGAGTCCTAGCCCCACCTAACAATAAATACGTAAATATAATAAGGATGATAAGGAGGAGAGTGATAGCTGCTCCCAGGTTGCCCTGGGCAACGTTAGGACCGTAGGTAGGTGGTGTAGTGGACCCGCTGCCAGTCTGGCAGACTCACCAGACTGATCATAGTGTCTTGGCCGCAGCGGAGGGAAATAACAACCAACACGGACGGTTGATATCCGATTTATTATGTGTAAAAGTTATCCATGGGTCGAGCTGGTTTCTAGGTCGTTGATTGCGCAGCATACAAATGTACGATCGTAGCTCGTACAACGACGGTACCACAACACGCAGACGATAAAATAAATTACATTGACCAGCCCCTCTAACATGTGCAACCAAACACGATATGATATAGCGATTTATCGCATATTTTTTGTCAAAATACGAACTTTAATTAAAAAAGCGAGCATAACCGTGACGTCGCCGGCACAGACACATGCTTAGTTTCAATAAAAGTTCAAGATGGCGGCTCAAGTTATTTTGAAAGTAAATAGGCGATAAATCGCTTTATCATATCGTGTTTTGTTGATCGTGCTAGAGGGGCTGGCCAGGAATCGAACCCGAAACCTCAGAGATGGCGACGCCAAATCCAGCGTGGTCGCCTCTCAGCTATGATTATATAACAGAGGTTTGATTGAAAAGGATATTACAAATAAGAAACGAAAAGATAGTATGTACTTTATAACCTGCCTGGCTCGCACTTGCTAATTGCAAATTGTGTCTTGTAAAATGTATTTCCTGTAAAATCTGGCTAACAAAGGTGAGTTTGTTGCGCCGCTTCTTCTCATCACCAGCCTATACAGGTTGTAACATAATGAACGCACATCCTCTTAGGGTCTGATTCTGGTGCTCAAATACAACAACTTTTATTATAGGACCAACATCAAAATCTCAAAAAATAATTTGCCTTCTCCATACCAACTGATGTAACCGAATTTTTCTATTTGTCCAATCAGACACAAGTCTAGACACACATATCACTTCTACAATCTCTCTAGTAATTCTACTTACCCAGAAGGGAACTGTAGAGCGTTGAGGCTCCACCCCTTCTTGTGCAACAAGTCTGCGAGCTTGGATATCGAACTGCTTCGAGCCGAACACTATTAACGACGTCGTCAGCTTGCCAATTATGATCAGCCTTTCGATCTGACTCAACATAGGCCTCCTCAAATGACATTATATACAATTTTCGGCATGTTTCTTGAGCGCTAGGGCAAAGAGTAGGGATAGCTTTGCGCATCTAACAAAATGATCATAGTATCAGAGATGCGTGTGCGCAGAGCGCACAACCAATCCCGGCGGCGGTGCAGGCGCGTCGGGGCTAGCCAATGAATAATAAACATTGAACAACATCACACACATTGCTCTGATCCTAAGGTAAGTAGCCAAAGCACTTGGGTTATAGAAATCAGAAACAACGACGGTACCACAACACCCAGACCCGAGACAATATAGAAAAGTTCGTTTTCTACATTGACCCGACCGGGGATCGAACCCGGAACCTCAGAGATGGCGACGCCTTAAATAGTCCGGCGTGCTCGCCTCTCGGCTACGGAGTTCGTCAAAAATCGCCATCACCATCGCAATCGCCAATCACGTAATCGTAATGGTCTTCTGCGCATCTTTCGCCCAGCGCTCAACATCAGTACCGTAAGATTATTAATACTTGAAAAGAATCGTCCTCCTCAGGCAGGTGGGATCCGAACCCACGTCCATCGCATACCGGACGAGTGCTTTACCACTAAGCTACCGAGACGTTAGTCGACTCGACGAAATCTTTTAAGTGTTTCTCGCTGTCAAAGCCAGCGTATTTTCTGATCAATGTTGTGGTATATACTACTACCGTTAACACCCGATAGAAATATTTTTACAAATATTAACTATTGGAAAAGATCAGAAAAGCTTAAACAATTAAAAATTTTGTTTTTAGCAATTACCATGCTAGGTTTATCTAAGATTTTTAATACTTGAAAAAAGAACCACTTGAAAGATTTCGTCGAGTCGACTAACGTCTCAGTAGTTTAGTGGTAAAGCACTCGCCCGGTATGCGATGGACGTGGGTTCGGATCCCACCTGAGGCGGACGATTTGTTTTTTCAGGTATTAAAAATCTTAGATAAAAATAGCATGATCATTGCTAAAAACAAAAAATTAAATCGGTACCGTAAGTTGTAAGCCTGTTGGAGCAGCCTGCACTCAACGGTTTCCTGCAACCGTCGTTGGCGATAATAGACCAGTGACATTTGTAATTCTTGTAACAAAAATTCCACTTACCCAGACGGGAATTGCAAAGCATTGAGGCTCCACCCCTTCTTGTGTAACAAGTCTGCGAGCTTGAAGATGTCGAACTGCTTCGAGCCGAAAGCGATCACCGAGGTGGCCGGCGTGCCGAATATGAACAGCCCTTCGATCTGACGTAATCTGTTGAGTGTTTTTGTAATTTAGTGTGTAATAAATACAGGATATTTTAATGTTATTAAAAAAAGGTGAAAAAATAAATAAGTAACGATGATGATGACGATGCACTTTTAAATTATTCTCTAGATCTTATTTTTAAAGTTTGCCACTACATTGCAATGTAACCCTGTATAATGGAAGAGTTAATTATTTTAATTTTATTTTCGTGTTTTCAATTACAAACTTACTAGTGTTTTTATTTAGACATTTCTATACCACCAGTATAATATAAAACTTACTATTTACACTTTATATAAGTATGTTTACCAGTTATCTATTATACAGGGTGTATAAGAGAATAGGACACTTCTTGAAACCACGTGATCAAGTGCTCATACTCACCAACTTTTTCTATGAAAGCAACATTCACATTTGAGAAAAATATAAATGCTCCATACCAACTAACGCGGTACATCGATGATAATGTAAGAAGCATCCGAAAAAAAACATGATTTTAAAACTCAATGAAACGGGAATTAACGCGATCATAATTTAGGTACAAAATGTTACCTCTTTTGCCTGACGTTTCGATCGGGTTACACCGACCGTGGTCACAGGCTGACTGGAACAGCGATGTCCTCACTCCATATGAGAGGCAGATTCTTCATCTACCCTCATAATATTATTTTCACGCCAAGTACCGTCACACACTACACTCACTGTGTCCCTATTCTGCACACTAACCGCCGCGTCCGTATTCAGGTGAGAACTCGATCGCGAAACAAAACGAGATTGTTTTTTTTTTACGGTCGGTGTAACCCGATCGAAACATCAGGCAAAAGAGGTAACATTTTGTACCTAAATTATGATCGCGTTAATTCCCGTTTCATTGAGTTTTAAATTATGCAACGCGAAAGTTTAAAAGTAACATGATTTTGACAGCAAAACCATTTTTTTTAACCTCATGGCTCTCATAGTTGTTTTGCATGAGCATCTTATCACGTTTAAAGAAGTGTTCTAGTCTTCTGTACATCCTGTAAGATCGCCATAGCTTTGATTAGTTTGGAGCTAGATAATAAGTGTAATTGCGAAAACAATTGGTTATAATTTTTCTTTGGTTACGCGGATAACTTGGCTCTCCTGGGCCAGATAAAGGGAGAGGTAGAGATTGCGTAGCAGAACCTTGTTTCTGAGGCATCCAGGGTTGGACTCAGAATAAATCTGGAGAAGATGGAATATCTCCACATGAAGCGTTATAAAAACACAAGGCAACAGCGCGATCATCTGCGATGTGGAGATATTATGTTTAAAGGAGTCACTAAATTCAAGTACTTGGGGTGTACCATTACTGACACAAACACAAGGGAAGAGGAGATAGATACCCGCATCCAGAATGCCTTGCGTTGTACAGCTGCCCTTCACAAGGTGCTGGTGTCTAAGCTTCATAGCAGGAGAACCAAGATACGGATATACAAAACTGTCATAAGACCGATCTTGATGTATGGCAGTGAGGTTTGGACACTTACCCTCAAGGAAGAAGAAAAGCTTTTAGTGGCGGAGAGGAAGATCATGGGGAAGATTCTGGGTCCAACTCAGAGAGAAGATGGCAGCTGGAGGGTCCGAAAAAACCAAGAGATCGAGGAGCTGGTCGCCGAACCCAACATCTTGGGAGAAACCAAAGCCCAGAGACTCCGTTGGATGGGCCATCTCGAAAGAATGGGGGGAGGATCGTAGCGCCAAAGCAGCGTATCTTGGAATACCGCTGGAAGGACGCCGTCATATCAGATCTGCAGGAGCTACAAGTTGCGGACTGGCAAAAGGCGGCGCAAGACCCGATCAGATGGCGTTCTCTTGTGTCAGAGGCCAAGACACACTTTGGGTCGCTGCGCCAAAGGAGTAAGTAAGTAAGTATAATTTTTCTTTTATAATATCACTCCTGCATTCTTTACCAGGTCGTCTGTCCACCTTGTGGGTTGTCGTCCTACGATGCAAAGGCAAAGCTTGCAGGAAGCCGCTGGATGCAGGCCGCTTCCACCGGGCCGATCTGGAAGTCACTGGGGGAGGCCTATGTTCAGCAGTGGACGTTCTTTGGCTGAAATTATGAAGCTGATGATATGACTCAATAGCGTCTGCACGTGTTAGTATAATATACCAAATTATCTCACTCTTTTTCGACGAATCTGGCAGTGTCGATGATCTCCCTCGTCATTTCAATGTAGCGCTCGCGGCCCACGTGCATCATGGTGGCCCAGCACGCCGCGATGAGACCGCCCGCACGGCTGCCTACAAACAATTCAATAAATATATATAATAGATTCGGAGCAAACAGACGGACGGACAGACAGAGGTACGAGTGATCTAAGGGTTCCGTTTTTTATTTTTTTTGTATGGGACCCTAAAATAAAACAAGACAGTAAATATATTAAATATATTCGACAACATAACATACATTGCTCTGATCCTAAGTAGCTAAACCACTTGTATTATAGAATCAGAAGCAAGCACCCATACCCGAGACAATATAGAAAAGATCGTTTTCTTCATTGACCCGACCGGGGATCAAACCTGGAATCTCAGAGATGGCGACGCTATATAAGGTCCGATTTTATTAGTGTACATCCTGTTAACCTGTGACTATATAGGTGAAAAGCAATCGTTAAAACCAACTTTCAAATGTATATCATATAAACTAAAAAAGTTAAAAATAGAAAATAACAACATCGACTTCATATTTCGGCACTGTTGCAAGCGCCATGATCATGTTACTCCGTGATCATGGCGCTTGCAACAGTGCCGAAATATCGGGAACTCAAAAATAAGGTACATGGTAGCAATCCCGTAAAAAACTATTCTAATCTTCATTAATAATCTTAATTTTTTAATTTACCATTGACAGTGGGCGAGCCGTAGACGCCGCCCGGCCACTCCGTGGTGACGGTGTACTGGCAGTGCCGGTACTCCGGCTTCCTATACAGCACCACTGACGTGCCTTTTGGCGCGTACCCGTACTGGAACAATACAATTATATTGAAGATAAATAACACTTGAAATAAAAACCATCAACCTCTCTAAACGTTTCCTGGGACCAGTGGCGTGCATTGGTTTTATTTCGAAGTAGGCAGTAGATACTTATAATGTGTTTTATTGATGAAAATCAGTGGTCTTCATCAATAATCCACACTTGTAACTCTTGTAAGTAGCTACTACTTACCTCATTTCAATTATCAGGTAGGCACTGCCTAATTGCCAATATGCACCGCACACCCCTGCCTGGGACACAACGCTAGACATAATAGAATTTTTATTGTTATCACGGCTATAAGCGTACTGTGTCCAAAAAGTGCTAAGTCAAAAAATTTGCCAATAAATCATGTCTTTGGAACATTTTCTTTGAACTTATTTAAGAGCATCCTGTAAAACGAGATATGTATTTCCCTAGCGCTCCTCTTTTTAGTTCGTGTATGTTAGATGTATAGAGAATAGCAAGCCATTAGCTACGTTATGTGATTATGACGATATTTAGACTGGACCTGAGCTTCTCCCTCCAACTTCTTTCCTTCTTACGAGAATGCTTTTTTTAAGTGCTTGATTGTTACCATTTCGACATAAACGACTCACGCAATTAACATGAGGTGCTCGTAGCTCAGTGGCGGCAGCGCTTTGGTATCGATTAATAAAGTTAAGCAACCAACGCCGCGGTCGTGAGTGGATGGGTGACCATTCCGACCGTATTGAGTGACATTTATCACGAGCATCTCCGTGCTTCGGAAGGCACGTTAAAAGTTGGTCCCGGCTAATATCGCTTGATATTGGTCGTGAAGCCTAGTCAGAGGCCTTGAGGCGGCCTGATAAAATCTGACAGTAAGGTTTAGTCACTGGCCTTACTTTACAACACCCCTCCACCAATCCCCGCACCGGGCCCGCGTGGTGAGGTATGGCCCAAACCACCTTCTAGTTGAGGTGACGCCTGTCCCATGCAGTGCCACGTACTTTATACATACTTTAATATACTTTACTTTACAATTAACGTACCCCAAGCTATAACAACAACCTAACCTACCTTATGCGTATCCGCGGACATACTACACACGCCGCGCAGCCGGAAATCGAACACAGGCACCGGCCGCCCCGCCGCCGGCATGAACGCCGCCACGAACCCGCCGAGACAAGCGTCCACGTGTAAAGGCACCTCGTACTCGAGCGCCACGGCCGACAGCGCCGCGATGTCGTCCATCGTGCCGTAAGGGAAGTTCGGCGCTGAGCCTACGATCTGGAATGTTAAAAAATTCAACACACTTTTATACAACGCGTAATTCGAAATACACAAAACTGAGACCGAGTGAGTGCCGTGTGGGGACGTCCGTAAAGAATACACTTCCCCACCGTCAACAGGAGGCGTGTCGTAAGAGGCGACTAAATCCTGTAGCACGAGACGAGGAGCAGCGTCTGCGTGCGAAATAATAAAAACTGCGCTCGCAAACCCGCCTGCCAAGCGTGGCGAGTATGGAAAAAAACCC
The DNA here is from genome assembly GCA_950371115.1 of Anania fuscalis. Taxonomy (NCBI): domain Eukaryota; kingdom Metazoa; phylum Arthropoda; class Insecta; order Lepidoptera; family Crambidae; genus Anania; species Anania fuscalis. Next base: position 3,123,270 of record OX493337.1, read on the forward strand.
CCCGATGACAGAAGTCACTGGGGGAGGCCTATGTTCAGTAGTGGACGTCCTGTGGCTGATATGATGATGATGAGACCGACATAAAAATTAAAAATTAATATTGGACAGCATCAAATACATTGCACTGATCCTAAGTAGTTAAAGCACTTGTGTTATAGAAATCAAAAACAACGCCGGTACCACAACACGCAGACACGAGCCAATATAGAAAAGTTCGTTTTCTACATTGACCCGACCGGGGATCGAACCCGGCACCTCAAAGACGGCGGCGCCATTTAAAGTCCGGCGTGCTCGCCTCTCGGCTCGGAGGTCTTAAAAAAAACATTCATCATTTCAGCCACGGGACTTCTACTGCTGAACCTAGGCCTCCCCCAGTGACTTCCAGATGGGCCGGTTGGAAGCGGCCTGTATACAACAGCTTCCTGCAACTTTTACTAGGTCTTCTGTCTGTCGACCTCGTGGGTGAAAGAAACATTACTTCTCATAAAAATAATGTGACGTGACCAAAAAATTGGCCAAAATCAGATACAAGCATCTCATCATAAGAAAGTAGTTAAAGCACTTTTCTGCTAGAAATGTGTGATAGCATATAAAAATTAATTGTATTTGAGCACCAGAAACACCAAAACAAGACATATTTGAAGTTGCATATACTCGTAGTATGATGTATTGGACTCATATAATCAATTCTTATGAGCCCAAACAAAAAAGTCTTACTAGTCATCGAGGTGTTCCACTATTCACCTCCTGGCTCAATTATCATGTTTACAGGATTGTAGCAAATTGTTATATTCTTATCTGAACGACGCTTACTTACAAAGTTTTGAATCAACAGAAATAGGTTAAAAACCACTTAGATTAGATTACGAGATTCAAAATAAATATGTGACTATTATTTATTTTACCAACTATACAGACACGAATACCAAGAGTTCTATAAATATTTACCATAGATTGGATTAGGTAGAGTATTACGTCAAAGGTATCAATAGTATAAATTCATGTTTGTCTTACTCTTCAACTCCCAGGTAAATAGATAACAATTGAATAGCAATGGACGTGGTTTGGGGGTCAAAAGTTTAATTTATTTTACAGATTGAAATTGACATTTTCTGCCAGTCGACTATTGTCACAAAAACCACTGGACTGGAGGTATCAGATTCTGAACATTAGGGGGACGTTAAAATTAAATGCAACAGAATAATCAAACATTTTAAACTTTCGTATTGCATTTTTCAACTAACACTATACACAGCACTGGCATGAATGCAACAAATATCTCTTTCACGTGGCGGGAAAACTGGAAAAGCCAGTCACCACGGCCTTTTCCAATCTTCCCGCCACGTAAAAGAGGTATTTGTTGCATTAATACCCGTGCTTTGTATAGTGTTAGAGTAATCAAATGACAGTTTTTTAAAATAAAATATAAAATCCTCCAACTTACCAAGCATGTCCTCCTGCTGATAGCCTTCCTGACAGCGTCCACATCCACAACCAATGTTTCCGGGTCGACTGGCACCGTCTTCACTGAGAGGCCGAGGTACTGCGCGGCTTTATCGAAGGCGGTGTGTACTGTGGTCGGCACCACTATTTGCGGGTTGGATATGCCTTTGCTGTACGCGAGGTCTCGGAACGCCTTGCAAGCCATTATGATGGACTCTGTGCCGCCGGTTGTGACCTGAAATTAGAAAGAAAGAGAAAGTATTTATTTGGCTCATATCACAAATAATAGAAACTACATACAATCAGTAATTAAAGAGCAATACTGTGATATGATACCAAAATGGTTGCCACTCAGCTATTTTGCCATAGCAAAGGTTGCCATGACGCTGGTTTTCTGTGGAAACCATTACGTATACACCGTGAATTTTACTGGTTGTCTTTCCGCAACGTAAAGATTTGGTCTCAATATTACAATCTATTTGTAAGCACTTTAGTCCTGAAAGTCAAATAATGGCTGATTTACAAATTGTGTGAAATGACTCGAAATTGACGAGAAACAGTAGTAATCTCTCCAGAATGAAACGTTCGTCAGAGGCGCGCGCCGTTGCGAAGGGCGCGGGGTGCGGTCAGCGAAACGTCTAACAGCCTAGTGAGTTACTATTGGTTTTCACGCTTTCGAGTTGGTGAATCAAGTTATACGGACACAAAAATATGGTTTTTTTAAATTTTATTTTAGTGAATCGAAAGTACTACTGTACCTATCAGTAGTACTTTCGATTCACTAAAATAAAATTTCATGGTTCTGCTATAACCTAACTAAAATTATAGTAATAGGCTTCTTTTGTAAGGCTGGGTTTTAAAAGGTTTTGAATTGTTGGTATTGAGATATCACAAAAAGAAATTAACAGATGGGAAGCAAGTGTTTGTAAAAAACTACTTCGACGCCTTGAATATAAAGTCAGACAGGAAACTAACTCCCTAGAAAGTGTAGAGTCCTTTTACCCTAAGAAAATATCTTCCTAGAGCCCTTAATGGACTAACCCTTATTTAAGACATTATTTCATTGATCATTTAAATTACTAATAAAAAATATTATTTGATCGAATTTATAAGCAATTAATATTTTATCATTCGCTTTCACTTCATTTCATCATTTGATTTTAAATCAATGGGAATAATAATACCGTGGTGCCGTCATTCATCTTTAATTTTTTACATTCATGTGTAATAAAAAACCAGCCAAGTGCGAGTCCGACTCGCGCACGAAGGGTTTCGTACCATTATCTATAAAAACGGCAAAAAAAAAATACGTTTGTTATATGTATAAGCCCCTATAAATATTTATTGTATTCTGTTTTTTAGTATTTGTTGTTATAGCGGCAACAGAACTACATCATCTGTGAAAATTTCAACTCTCCAACTATCTCATGAGATACAGCCTGGTGACAGACGGACAGACGGACAGACAGACAGACAGATAGACAGATAGACAGATAGACAGATAGACAGATAGACAGATAGACAGACAGACAGACAGACAGACAGACAGACAGACAGACAGACAGACAGACAGACAGACAGACAGACGGACAGCCGAGATTTAGTAATAAGGTCCCTTTCACCCTTTGGGTACGGAACCCTAAAAACGATTAAAAATCTTTTTTTAAATAATCATACCTTATTAGAAAATAAGGTAGAAAAAATATCTTATCTCACTAACGACAATTCACCAAAAAAATATGAACCATTGTATTGTAATTCTAAATAGGTAACAAGTCGTCTTGAAACGTGTTTGAGATCTCAATGCTCATAATTGTAGAAAAGCTGTAAAGATTAATTTTATGATTTAGGTAGATAACAGAAATACTTTAACAACAATATGACTTTTTGAAGAATTTAGGAGATTAAAAATCGGCTAATAATGTGTCAGTTTTTTTTTAAAAAAAATCAAATTTTTATTTTTTTATGCTTATTAGGGTATGAGTATGAGTATGAGAGTATTAGAGTGGACTCCCTTTTCCGCACTTAGACTCAAAGTCGGTTTTTTGTACGTGGGGGATGTGATGGTTACGGTGGTAACCAGCCTAGCACCGCCCAGAAGCGCAGAAGTTTCCTGGGTTTTTCACAGGCTTCGCGGAGCGACCTTGGGTTTTAAAGGATTTCATTGCGAAGTGATGCTACCGCCTCGCATTCCAGGACTACGTGGACGGCGGTTTCATCTGTAGTTAGACAAGCCCTGCAGAGAGGGCTGTCTGTGTTGCCTATGGTGTAAAGGTGTTTGTTTAGGAGACAGTGACGGTCACTGTCCCCACGATTATGCTTATTAGAGCAAAGATAACAATATTTTTTTTTAAACTGAAAAATTTCAGTTATCTCAAAATTAGCTAATTTTAGGGTAGCGCATTGTAGGGTGAAAATGACTGGATAAATAACTCTACTTTCCCCTCTTGAAGGCTCCGCACTCAAAACCTGTCATCCTGTATAATTGACTCACCGTGCCACAACACTCGTCGTCCCCATGAAACAGATTGATAGCCATGCGCACGATCTCGGCCTCCATCTTGTTGATCCCGGGGAACACGTCAGCATGCAGCGGGTTGGTGTACGCTGTGAGTGCGTAGGCGTCGCACGCCACCTTCGCTATATCTTCGCTCGTGTGGTAGACTGCCCCGGAGACGTGGCCGTTCTTCCAGTCGTACGTGCCTGTTTAAATTATATGTTGTGGCTTATGTTTTGTTTGTCATGCAAGGATGTGTTGGACAATTGTTTCAGCAGTTACAGTTTTGTCATCCTGGATATGTTCTACACTGTAGAATCTACAGTCCATTGAAATAAATGCAGCAACAATGTGAATATACAAATAAAAACGTATCACTAAAAGATAGATACATATTCCTTATTGCATACCACATAAAACAAACAAAGATCTAGTATCATGTACGAATTAGTAAAAAATCTCAAGAAAGAGAAGTTTCACTGTACCACTGAGACTGAGAATTATGTCAGTTATACTTGCGTATCTCACCAACTACTATGGTCATATGCTAGTTGTGTCATGATTCTATTCGTAGTATTCAGTGTCATTAAAAAAAAATCCTTGCCACCAGATAGTCCTCACCTAAGCTTAGATGGTCTCTCACTTCTTCAGCAACTTGTTCAGCACTCATACCAGTCTCAGGCAGTTCTCGTCTCACAGTCACCCCTGCCAATCGTTTCTTGACATCTGTTCTGAAATCCTTATTGATCTCAGCCATTTTCTTCTGAATGGTTGTTCGCACTATTGGCATCTGGCGCAGCCATAGGAAAAATTGTTTGCGTAGTCTTGTAGTGGGACCTTATAGAAACAAAAGTCATATGGTTATTTCATGTAAAGCAGAAGATAAAGACAATAGGTTTAAAGTCAAACCAGACAATAGTAACTAATTGACAAGGTTACAAGACATAGTGCCAGCAGGAGTGAAATAAAGCACATTTACATTTTTAACACATTGAGCACCATGGGGGCTCTGGTGACCCGACCCTCAAAGAACAGTTTTTCTATTGTCTAGTTTTGTGGCAGCCAATGGCTTAGGTTTGTAAACCGAGTTACTTACTTTCTCTAGCATTGTAGAGGCTGTGTGCCCACACTAATGCTAGTATGGAGGAGGCTGTCATGGTGACGATCTGCCATGGCTCTTTACCTTCGAAGAACCGGTTCACGGCCTTCAGAGGCTGCGGGCGCTCACTCATTGCTGCACTGACAAGACAAATAATTTAAGCACCATTCAAATTTAAATACCTTAATCACTCACAACCACTATTCACTTTGAAGTGGTACACAACCAAGTTTATTTATTAGGCCTTATGAATAGTTAAGTACTGAATAACTAGCAATAAACATTGTTTATGTTTGATTAGCAAAAACAAAGACCTTTATGCAACAGTTCCAACAAAGAAGAATTGTTGCATAAATTAACTATTTATTTGCAGACTGATTAGCATTACTTAAGTAAATCAATTAGAATTAATAAGTCCATATCATTCTAAAATCTAAATTAAAAACACTAAAAATAAAAAGTTGATTTACGTACCTACATACGTATACGTATATTATCACTTTATTAATTAAAGGTGCTATTAATATGTAATTATAAGTTAGTGGAGTTTGAACTTACCTACGACAAGGCAGAATAAACAGTAAGACAATATAAATCTTATCTTCAATTCCTTCGACGATCAATTCAGCTGTCAACCGAGCATGTACATAATCGCGGTAATTACCGAGATACCTGGCCTCACTCACTGATACAAAGCACAAGATTACACGACCCGTAATGGTTGTGTAATGTAAGGATCACTAAATAAAACAAAGGCCAATTGATGATAACAAGAGAATTTAAATTGTCTACACACCACGACCACGACCGCTGGCCGGTCGAAACGTCAAAAACTAGAGTGACTAGACTAGTTTAGTGCACCGTGGATATCGACAAAAGATGGTAATGATTTCTAGTTGAATAATTAACATTATCTTACATTAGATTCGGAGTTAGCACCTTTCTGGCCGTGTGGCCAACGACTCCATCGAGCAGTCAGTTGTTGTTTGATACAACAAGCCGCTTGTTTGTTTGGAGTCGGTAAGAATTACCCAGTGGGACTCGAGTGGCTTATTATAAAAATAAAATCATTTCATGAAGACACAGCTTATCTCTGCGTTAAAATTAATCGAAACAGTATTAATAAAAATACACTAAAGCTTTTTGGTAGGATACTGGAACTATAATTTATTTATAACTTATAAAGCGCCAACAAAAGTAAAGCCTTATCTCCGAAATTATTAAGACGTCCATTCATGATGTACACTCCTCGTCATGAATGGACGTCCAAAATGATTGACCAAACCATTACTGGTTATTTTTGGCTGGCTGGTTTGGTTACCCAAACAGGCCTCGGCCCCAACACCCCCAACTGCAGCGATCTTATGGCATAACCACGGCAAGCCGTGTACAGCATGCTGTATGCCGCCACCGTAGGCCGTGTCTGTCTGTGGGCAGTGACACGCTTAAAGGGCTATTTATTAGATACCACAGTGATCACAAATCTCACCACCTCCCATGAATGAAGCACTTCCATCTCAAGAAAAAATAGTGCTACTGGCGGCTTAGAAGGGAAACAGTCATAAGTATAAGCATCAACCAGTCATATTGCCTTAACGACGTTTTTATTTTGTTTTATGTGTGTTGGGTACATCTCTAGAAATGTCAAATTGACTGCCAGCGCCCAGCCCAGCCAGCCAGTGTCTCAGACCAACCAAACAAACTTTGGACTGACTTTCAACGTGAGAAAGATAACCAATGGAGCGATTAATTTTATTTTTATTGACCAATCATAGCTTCATTTGCCGCTAAACGTCAAAAAGGATGTCAGAACCGACTAATCAGCATTCAGTCCGATTGCACGACTATTCGTTATTCATGAATCATAATCGGTGTGTATTTTTTTGGGAATTTGGATTGTTCAGTTACCATTACTGGTTCTCCGTTCATAAAAGATATCGAATAAAATCATTAGCCGCAATGTATACAAACTATATTCGATTATTAATTTCCAATTGTGTTATATTAAGTTTCATAATACCGGTTGATAAGACGAGGAGGAAAAACAGCTGTGCGCCGATATGAGTCATCAACCTCCTGTTTCGTGTATTCCAAACACAGCGAAGATGTCGAAAGCTAAAAAAGTGATTGAAGAAGCTAGGGAAATCAATAATCCTGAGATAGATTTGGTGGACAAAGGGATATCCAACCTAGACGAAATACCAGGCCTCTGTAAGTTTATCATGTAAACTTGTTTTCTCCTTTTTTAGAACAAGTTACCTGTCCAACAAGTTTTGTAGCTTGTTTCGTTTACGCCTGCTGTCGTTCAATAAAGCATTCGGAGTATATTTATGTACTTACTATACATGCATTATAGCTATTTATAGTAATTTTTGAAGTAAACAAATGTAAAGTTTATGAGATACAAATGAAAAGTGCCTCTTTTCAAACATGTTTTGCATCCATGACAAAATGATGATGCCATAGTCCAAAAATAAATAGATGCTTATACCACCTACAAAGTAAAATAATTCTATTGAACAGACAGTAAGTTAAAGTATTTCAATTTTCTTATACCTAGAAACTAGGCATAATGTTGTCCAAAATGTTTTTTTATGTTAAATATTTTTTATTTACATTTGTCCTTGCATCAGGACTGCTTCAAATTCAACTTAAAATTTTTCACATTACACATAAAAAAACTTTTCAAATATAAATAAATAAATTGTTTCCACAATCACACCAATTAGATAGCCCCAAACTAAGCATAGCTTGTACTATGGCAACTAGGTAATAGATAAACATACTAAATATGTTTATAAACGTCCAAGACAGGTACAAAGCACACAAACATTTGTCCCTGGCAGGATTTGAACCCGCAACTGCCAGGCTTTGCAATACAAAGGTATTGGAGCGCGAACCACTACACCAGAGAGTCATCATATAACTATTTTATTTGTTTTTCAGTCAGCCTTGCCAACATTACCCGGTTATCGTTAAGCCACAACAAAATACAAACAGTTCCGGCCGCACTGGCCAATTTGATGAACTTGGAGATCCTGAATCTTGCTAACAACCACATTGAGGAGCTGCCATTGAGTCTGTCCTCTCTACCCAAGCTCCGAATCCTCAATGTATCCCTCAACAGACTGTATGGACTGCCTAGAGGGTTTGGTGCCTTTCCGGTTCTGGAAATTTTGGACTTGACATACAATAACTTGAATGAGAAAACTCTTTCTGGAAACTTCTTTATGATGGGTCAGTATTTTCTTATAAGAATATACATGCTTTTCAGTTTTCGTACTTTTTTTTACTAGTTTGTTTTTTAGTACTTATGAACCATATGTGACACAAAGCAGGAAAGCTGTTAACATACAATAGCTACTTATCGGAGCAAACATAAATATTTGTTGTTTTTTCTTACAGAAAGTTTACGAGCTCTGTATTTGGGTGATAATGACTTTGAATATTTACCACCTGAAATTGGCAACTTGAAGAATTTACAAATTGTAAGTGTTTTATATGCCTCTTGTATTTTAGTTAGTTTGTTTCCACCAAAAAGTACTAATATGATTATCATTAATACCAGGAAAAAGTATACATAGTTAACATTACAGTGATTTATCCTGCTTTAATACAAAATATTGAATGAAAATGCTTAATAAATATAATAATAATCCCCCTTTCTCTTGTTAGCTGTCGCTGCGTGAGAACGACCTGGTGGAAGTCCCTCGAGAACTGTCGCAGCTGGCGCGCCTGCGCGAGCTGCATCTGCAGGGGAACCGCCTCGTCGTGCTGCCGCCGGAGATCGGTAACGATAACGATACACCGCACCAATAATAACGATACATCACATCAATAATAACGATGACGATACATCACATCAATAATGACGATACATCACATCAATAATAACGATTCATCACAAATATTAACTATACTTCACATCAATAATAACGATGACGATACATTACACCAATGATGACAATTTTAGGTGAGCACGCCGGACTATTATATAGCGCTGCCATCTCTGAGGTTCCGGGTACGATCCCTGGTCGGGTCAATGTAGAAAACGAACTTTTATATATTGTCTCGGGTCTGGGTGTTGTGGTACCGTCGTTGTTTCTGATTTTTATGACACAAGTGCTTTAGCTACTTACCCTAGGATCAGAGCAATGTATGTGATCTATTCAGCCTATTGCAGTCCACTGCTGGACGTAAGCCTCCCCCAAAGAACGCCAGAGTGCACGATCTCCCGCTTTTTTCATCCAGCCACTGCCAGCCATCTTCCTAAGGTCGTCGGTCCATCGGGCTGGGGGGCGGAAACGTAGTGTACTACGTTTCCCAAGGCTGCCAAATGTGATGTTGTCAGTTAAAAGTTTACTGAGTTTTGTTTTAAATGTATGTATGTTCGCCAGGCACGCTAGACCTGGCCAGCAACAAGGCGGTGTTACGGCTGGAGGGAAACTTCTGGGTCCCGCCCATCGAAGACCAGCTCAAGCTGGGGCCCTCGCACGTGCTCGACTACCTGCGCTCTGAGACCTACCGAGTGTAAGCGCTGTGTTACCTTTGCTTTTAGGGTTCCGTACCCAAAGGGTAAAACGGGACCCTATTAATGAGGCTCCGCTGTCCGTCTGTCACCAGGCTGTATCTCATGAACCGTGATAGTTAGACAGTTGAAACTAAAAATCAGAATAAAATTAATATTTAAGGGGGCTCCCATACAACAAACGTAATTTTTTTTGCTCGTTTTTATAGATAATTTTGCGGAACCCTTCGTGCGCGAGTTGGACTCGCACTTGACCGGTTTTTTAATATACTTGTAGCAAAAGCCCAATTTCCGTATTTAAACAATAGCCGCAATCCAGTGTCGATCCGGCCGTAGGTAGTAACATTCTGGAAGGAAAGCTTTGCGGTTGAGTTACAACCACAAATAAAAAGTTTTTGAAAAAAATAATCACAGAATTGATTCTTTAAATAAATTGATTGTGCTGTGATGTGAGTGGATGTCAAAAAAGTGATCCAACTTTACTTTTTACAGCACAAGAAACCAATCCAATATCACGTTTTTAGTTATTTTATTTAGAAAACTCCCCCATTCGAAGTCGGAGTCGAGATAATCTAACCCAGTTGGCCAAACTTGAGAGAGTGAGACCCTGTGAGATCTACTAATTACATACCTCTTAAAATTGTTAATGAAACACTATAGTTCAATATACATCATAATAATTTTTTTGCCTTGCCCAGATCGACTGGACTAGTAGACGCGATCGACCGGTTGGCCATACCTGGGGGCCTAGCGCGAAAGTGTGCTTTCGTTCGGTCGTATAAACCTAACAAATTAAAATGGCCAGTCTCATGTGTCAATACATTATTCAAATTCAAATTCGGTAAAATAAAATATGACCAACTCAATTTAGCCGTGTAAAAAACCCGATTGTTTTCAATTGTTCATAAATTGTGAAACCTTTGATACAGTGGAATGGATGTTTTAATTTGATCGGTTAATACTTAAGACCGACCGAACGATACGCTTTCGCGGTAGGCCCCCTGGAGACGTATTTTTAAAGCATTCGAAATGAATCTTGAATTCGAACACGAATACGATTCGTGTGCGAATTCTATTTCTATCACTCCCGATTTTACGCATTTTTGAATCACTCGAATTCTGTGTTGCTATTATGGTAAAATTATTAAACTATTTTCGTTTCACGCAGAAAATATTTAAAACCGGAATGCAAAAACTTATTGATTTTAAAAACCGGCAATGAATCGCATGAAACGGAACAAAAAAAAGTTTTTAATCTGTGAACCATATGTTTGTTTACTTGTCAAAGTCATACTTCTAATCTCCTAGTAGAATCGAAATACGAGTGGGTCGGACCACTCGTTGCAGAATTCACAGAATGAATTTTTAAAAATAGCGATTATAGTCATTCGCATGCGAATCTTGCCATTTCGTATTCGACTTGGAATTCGCATGATTCAAAAATACGTCTCCAGGTCTAACCGTTAAGACTTTTGGCAACACAATTTAACATTCATTTCACCTTCCAGGTTGTACAGTCGGCACATGTCTGCCAAGCCGCCGCCGCCGCCGCAGACTCTCGACAAGAGCAAGAAGGCAAGCCGTGCCAAGTCTTAAATCCTTACTCCAACGACAATCATCTCAGTGCCATAACCTCATATCTTCATCATCAGTTCATCTCCGTTAAATTCCACTACCTACATGAACTTCCCATGACAAGAGGGATGACGACTAACTTTTTTTCTATGTCTATCAAGTAGATTATTACAAAGTATTGGACACGTATTTTTTTCTTTTTTCACTCAATCAAAATATTACAGAGATACAATGATTTGAAATGTCGCATGACGTCACGACTAGGTACGATTATTACTTAGAAGTGACGTCACAAGTCCCCTCTCCCGAACTTTCACGCGCTTTAACTTTGTAATTTTTTGGTTGCTTGTCAAAATAAAAAGTAAGAGTTCATTATTTTTTGATAAAACTGACTGACGGACTAAATAGAATTTAATTTTCTTTACTCAGTAGTCATCCCTATTCTTACGAGTCAACAACTTGACTTTAGCTGTCAATTTTTACGTCTCCTATTGGCCAAAATGATACCTGACGTTCGATCGGTAGTCTTCAGACTTATTAAATGTCAAATTATAAAAATCTCTAGTAAAGAATCCACCTAAATGTATGTGTGTAAAGATGCCTTTAGTGATGTGTTCATTTATAATTTTGGTTATTTTTTTAATGAATTAATTTAGTATGTAATGTTTATTGTAGTTGTGAAAAAGATCTTGTGTTTGGTTATTGATTTTGAGGTAGTATTATTAAAGAATAATATTTAACATCTAAAAACATTATAACATGGTAATAATAGGTACTTTAGTTAAGTTTAATTTCTTTTGCTAAGATTAATGTGAGGCTTTAAGGAAAAGGTATAATTTTGTTAAATCAACTTTATTAAACACACAAACCAAATAATATTTTCAAATGTCATAAAAAAAGGAACTTTAAAGTACATTTTACAATCGCATTATTAAAGAAATTATTCTCCAACTGCACTTATATACAAATATTATTACATAGTATATTTTTACAAACAAATGGTGCTTTTATGAATGTATTAACATTATGATAAGGTAAAAAAATACATATATGTGACAAATCCTAATTAAATTATTACTAACAAGTAATATTTTGTTTTCTTATATTACATGACTACCTATTCAGTCGATTGATAATAATAACCACTTTTTAATAAAAGTTTAAACGTCTGATATTATTGAGATGTTATTTTTACAGATATTATTAATATGTTTTTAGAAAGTAGTATTTCGTAGGGCAATTTTTACACCTCTATGTACGCGTGAACTAAGTTTAAAAAGTGTTATTTTTGTAACAAATCAAATAATGACTTTTGTTAATATCGAGACTCATGAGCACCTCTTACATAACATGATATGTTAAGGCACCCTTATAAAACTACAATTATTTTATTTTCTATCTTCGAGAATAGTTTTTTGTAATTGTAAACATACTTATAATTAAAGTGACTATTGATTTGAACCATTATTCCATGTTAAACTTTGGTGTGTTGTTCGTAACGCACAAAGCTTCTTCAAATGTTATGCGAGTTCAGACACTTGTTGGGTAGATTTAGGATGTTAAATATAAACAATAACTTATTGAAAAATGACACAAAAAAATTACATAACGGTACTATGTAGTGCATCTCTTTCTAGTTTGTAGGGTACGGATAATGATGTCTCTTTTCCACGCTCACGCTTTTCGTCTTTTAGCGTAACATTTCCTTTAGGTACACACCACTAATCAATTAAAAATTGACACACTTTATAAGCCGTTAAAACGTGCCATAAGGTTTATATGGAAATAGTGAACTGTGACGTCACAGTTTACCAAACATAACTAAACAATTATCAATCAAATTTTACAAATAAATGAGAATGATCGGGTTTTCTTACAACAAATGTCAGCAAATATAGCCTTGGAATTCGTTTTGAAGTTATTTTCACCGCAGCGTTGTGACTTGTGCGTTTCGAACAAGAGACTAAAGCTTTGTTTAGACCAAGTAATTATTTGTCAAAAGTTGTATTTTCACAAATACATGCATAACTTTAATAAAGATAGCCTTAAGCCCGCTTAAGGTATTAAAATGCCCAGTGCTTCTAAGACTCTTAGACTTGAAGGCTATTTTTGGGTAGAGATAACGTCACAATTATAGGTAAGAGAGGGGTCAACAGAAGAGCGGTTAAGAGTATATATACATAAGCTTCATGACGTCATGATTTATTAAATTAAAGGGAGCAAAAATATTGCTTGAATCAAGGAGGGCTCTTTAAAATAAAAAAAATCGGGTGACGTAATCGTTCTGAATTAGTCTCTTCTAAACGAAAGGTTCAAGAGCAGAAGCAAGTAAGGCCACGTTACCCAAGCTATTAAGTCAATAGCACAGCTGTCCAAATCGTATCCCTTGTTCAATTAAATCCATCTGGACTATATTTATAATTAAAAAAGATAAATATTTGTATATTACAATTAATGAAATATTTGACTCAAACTCAAAGCCAGTATGATTTACAAAACTAAGATAATAGCGGCACATTCAAATCATCATTCATCAATCAAATTGAACATCAGTTCATCAATAACTGGCGGAATATTGCCAAATTTTACTTTACTAGTCAAAACAGCTTTTATTTCTTTTCTTCTCTACCACTAAACGAAACCGACATGCTGAACTCGTTTGTTCAAACTAAATTCTGACAGAAACGGTCGTTAAATGGACCTCTAACATTTCATCACAACACTTAATCACTTAATTTCCCGAGGCTCACATGCCTTTGTATTCTCGACTATACTATAGTTCGTCGTCCGATATCTCGTCATCGTCAGATATCTCGAGTCGATTGGCGGTCGAGTTGCCGCGAGGGCCGCGCTTGCGCGCTGAATCCATAGAGAACGCGTACGACTCATAGTCTAGGATTTCGTCGTCGCTCAGGTGGGAGTTGCCTTCGACGAAGCTTGCAAACCTGGAGTAAGAGAGATTAATTTTAAATATATGTATGTCAATTTCAAATATAACGGGGGTTCAGGGTGTTATTATTAGAATGGAATAAATTTCTTCTAAAAATTATTTTCCAATAATATAAAAAAGAAAATTCATCTGCGTACTGGTCTAGGAAGGGAGAAAGTCACTTTCAAATATTTCTTCATCATCGTTCGACTGCCCTGCTTCCAGATAATTTGCGGTCTTCATCAAATCATCCATTCTCTTCTCAGCTATATCACCTCCCCTAACACAATCCATCCATTTTTTCTTACTATGTTTACCATCAACATTCTTACTCATTACTCTCGTACGAACTACTTGATCTTACATTCTCATCACAAATGTCCATACCAAGGCAAACAATTTCCTTTAATTATAAAAAATCTGTGGCCGGTAATTCGGACATTTTAAGTTTCGTTTCTTTCTATGGGCCTTCAGCCCCGAATCTAAGGGGAGGGGGAAGGGGGAAACCGGGACACTCGCCCCGGGCGGTATTTTAATGGGGGCGCCAAATCCTTGAAACAAGAATGTGATGTCATTAAATTATGGTTCAGCTGGACAACAGTTTCAGGAGAGATATTTTAGCATTCACAAATTATTTCGTATTAATTGAATTGGAGCCTGTTATGTTTGTACAAGGGCTATGCGACTGCCCCCCCTAGGCAAAATCCCTAGCTAAGCCCATGTTTTTCTCAAACACTGAAGTGAGGGGGCGCCACTATCAAGCTTTGCCCCGGTACGAAAAGATCGTAGATCCGGGGCTGTGGGCCTTATAAGAAAGCTCTAAGTTGCACAGCGTGCAATGGAAAAGGCTATGCCTGGTGTTTCTTTGCGAGATCAAATCAGCCTCAGAAATGAGGAGATCCGTAAACAAACAAAGTCGCTGACATAGCCCGACGGATTAGCCAGCTTAAGTGGCAGTGGGCGGGGCACATAGCATGTAGAACCGACGGCAGAACTGATGGGGCAGAACCGTTCTGGAATGGAGACCACGTGGACATGGACAGGTTGACAGACGACCTGGTAAATGTAGTAGGAAGATGCTGGTTGCAGGCCGCGCGCAACCGGCCGATCTGGAAGTCACTGAAGGTGGGCTATGTTCTGCAGTGGACGTTCGCCGGCTGAAATAATGACGATGATGAAGTTTCTTTTGTTCTGTGTACTAGCAAACATACTTTAAGTTTTAATAAAATTAAATTAAACTAACAACACTCGCACTAGCGTTTAATCTCTTTACCGGATAGCTAACTTACGTGTTTCGTTTTGGTCTTGTAAACCGTACTCTAGGCGATGGTAATGGCGGTGTCGCGGGGCGGGGGGTCGACCTGCGGAGTGTGGAGGGGTGAGGCTATTGCAGCTGTGGTGGGGGTATGATGATGACATGAGACTAATTCCAAGCAGTTTAAAGTATTGCTGTCCTTTTCTCTCCATGATGATTGAAAGGAGACGGACTCCAGTAATCTGAGAAAACACTGCACTTAAAAATGTTTAACAACATTTATGTTTAATCTAGCTAGGTGATAAATTTAGACTACGGAAAGTTGTGCAAGTAGATAGATCTATTTCTAAACATATATTTTTTGTTTTAAGGATAACTAAGAACTTGGAATCAGGCCCAATAGCGATATGATGATTATCTTTTTTTGAACTAGAGGTGTTATTGTGAAACCTGTCTTACTAGACCATAGAGAATTGTGTATAGAGCGCGTTTTAAAAATGCTTTACAAAAAATGATCATGCAAGGATTGATTACCTTTTGGACACCATAAACCATGCCACCACCATAATTTGCTGTTATTGAGCTTGTCATTCCGTCTAGAGTCATGAAGGTTAAGCATAAGGTTATAAAGTGCTTTTGATCTTCTAGCTTGAAATACTATACCACTGCTGGCCTGGTCACATTTACTGCTGAAATAACCGATGGGATACACGCGTTCTGGATTGGAGACAGCTATTTGCTAAACGCAGCGCAGGGCGCGCTTTGACAAGCTGGAGGGATGGCACTGCAGCTGGACGCGGATGGAAAAGAATCTCGAATCGGGTTCAGCAGCGTGCATTGGGTTTGTGTTTCGGAGCAGTGGACTGACGTGGCCTGATTATATGCTTGTTACCTTCTGGAGTCATACAGCTAAACAGAGCCTACATAGTGTCCTGTACATTGTAAGAAGCTTATGTCCAGCAGTGGGGTTTTGTGGGCTTACCTCCAAGAGTCGTGCAGCTTGAGCATGATGAACCACTGCGCGCAGTCGGGGCTGGCGCAGTGCTTCCGCAGATCTTTCAGCGCCTTCTTGTAATTGGATCGTGCTCTGTGCTGTGCATTGTGAGAAGCCTATGTCCAGCAGTGGACTGACGCGCGGTTGTCATTCCCTTCTTAGAGTCATGCAGCTTAGACATAATGCTATAGAGTGCTCCAGGTCTCCTACCTACCTGACAGAGAAGAATAGCTAGGTACTACCTACCTTACAGAGAAGAATAGTCTGTGCTTTGAAGCCTATGTCCAGCATTAGACTGGTGTGAATTAATGATGATTTGCTTGTGATAACCTCTTGGAGTCATGTAGATGTCCAGCAGTGGACTTGTGTGGGCTTACCTCCTGGAGTCGTGCAACTTGAGCATGATGGACCACTGCGCGCAGTCTGGGCTGGCAAAGTATTTTTACAGGTCTTCCAGCGCCTTCTTGGCCTCAGATCGTTTCTGTCCTATACATTGTGAGAAGCCTATATCCAGCAGTGGGCTGACTGGGTTTACCTCCTGGAGCTGTGCAGCTTGGGCATTAACCTACAGTGCTCCGGGTCTCGTATCTCAGAGAAACTATTATTAAGACACTTCGCACTGTGAGAAGCATAGGCTATGGACCTAGGTCCAGCAGTGGACTTTTGTGGGCTTACCTCCTGGAGTCGTGCAGCTTAAGCATGATGGACCACTGCGCGCAGTCGGGGCTGGCGCAATGTTTCCGCAGGTCTTCCAGCGCCTTCTTGGTCTCGCGCGCGCCTTCTTCATAGTACTCCTCGTTGGTTAGAAGTCGCTTTTTGGGTGGGAACTTGCGGAGCCTGAACATATTTATGATAGCTTGAGCAATCAGTTTAAAAATCTAGGCCGAAATTTAGCAGTTTGTATTCATTATTTAAAGGACCTGATTGGCCTAGTGTCGTATCGTAATTCGAATTGAGCGTTTTTCAAACAAGCCCAAAAAATGTTTAATGGGATCGCGAAAAATTTCGTGAATGCTACAATATGAAATATCTCTCATAAACTGCCGTTCTGATGAACTAAAAAAAATGCATAAGAGAGCAAAACTGACGCGTTAATAGGCGTCATTTTATAAATATAAAGAATTATTCTAGGGTGGGAAAAGAGGTTTCTAGGGTGGGCAAAGAGTTATCTAGGGTGGGCACCGCCCACTCTTGATCCCCGAGCTACGCGCATAGACAGACGACCTGATAAGGTTGCAGGAAGCAGCTGGATGCAACCACTTCCAACCAGACATTCTAGAGGTGGTAAATTTTTTTGTTTCCACAATCACAACAAGTATAGCTTGGCTAGTAAGGCGACTAGATAACGGATAAACATACTTAAATACGTCCATGACTTAGGTACAAATGCTCTTGCTCATCACACAAACATTTGCCCCTCGCGGGATTCGAGCCCGCAACCGCCAGGCTTTGTAGTCCGGAGCGCGAACCACTACACCAGACGGTCGTCAGCGACGGTCGACGATGACGGCTACTCACCAGTATCCCCTGAGGATGCGGCTCAGCGAGTCCGGGAAGAACTTGACGGCGAGAGACACCAGCACGACGGCGGCCGACGCCTCCCGGTACTGGCTGCTGAAGAACACCGTTGTCATGCCTACCACCTACAATGGAATTTGATGCTTTTATTCTTATCAATGGAGCAAGAAAATGTCATGTTTTAATTTTAGCTTTTTATTCTCATTTTTGTAAAACGCGTACCTGGAGAAGCCTAGAGGAGATAGGTTAAATATCAGGCTAAAGCCTATTAAAACGTAAATGTGTTGATTGATCTAGTAGTAGCTAGGTCTAAGTACTAGCTTAGCGCGGATACTGACACTTATGCAACACCAAGGTTTTAGTTTATTTCGACAATAGGCTGCCATTGCAGAAACTAGCCACTATGGAAAATAGCCGATAATACGAAAATCAGAACTGCCAGTGCTGCAGTTACGGCAATCAGTTGCAATTGCCACAACTAGACGCCATTGCCGGAAAAATACCTATTACGATAATCAGCTGCCATTGCCGCTTACACTATCACACACATTACCAGCCTATATCAGTCCACTGCTGGACACAGGCCTCTCCAAAAGGAGGATTTTGCCATAATCGCCACGCTTGGCAGGCGGGTTGGCGATCGCAATTTGGCCAATGGTGGAGAGGAGACGCTGCTGCCCGTCTTCTTATGGCGGTTCTCCTGTAGTCGCCTCTTACGACACCCATGGGAACAGAAGGGGCGATGCTATTCTTTTAACGTGCCGGCACCACACAACACTATAACTGCAGCATTCCCGTATTCATTGCAGCATACATCTGTCATTCTCACACGCTCTAAAAGACAGTTAGTTATTAGTAAACAGATTCATTAGTTCAAAACATACCTGTAACGTCCACATAACAATATTCTGACTTCGCTCGTTCCTCGGCGGGCCGATCTTGTAGCAGATCAGGAAGCTGGCGAAGCTGACCACCAGCGTATACCAGAACAGGTAGTTCTGGTACGACGCAATAATCGTCCTGAGATTCTCCCAAACCTGCTGGAAGACGTACACGCCGACCGTCCAGCCGCCGACTAAAATGCCGTACGTTAGAGTTTTCTGAAAGGGTGAAAATGAGTATGACACTGGAATCCATTAGCACAGCCGTTCTCAGTGTGCTCCGAGCCGCAAAGAGGCGTGGAGCCTCTCTATAGAGGCTCCACGGGAGGAATTGTAATAATAAAAAAAAACTTCAAACCTTTTCTATCAATCTGATATCCACCAAGTGACGAAGCAGTTTCGTACCTCTCATTAGATATCTATTTTTTCTCATTTATTAAATACTATGTGGCCCTTGATTGTAACATGATTGTTACAATAAGAATACACTAAATTGCCTAAAAATGGGGCTTTGTCAAATATTTCGATTTCCAAGTGTTCCGTCAGCAATAAAGTTCGAGAAACGCTGCATTAGCACTTACGACTCAAATTCGGTCCTTGTAAGGGTTGCTACACACACAGGTGGATCGGCATCAATCGGCAAAGCCGGGCGGCAAAACCGAATATTACAATTATAATAATGAGCTTCCCTAAGTAACTAAAGTACTTATGTTATAGAAATCAGAACCAAAGACGGTACAACAACACCCAGACCTGAGACAATATTACTGTACTTGTACTGTTTGTTTCGTGTGGTGTATAATAAAGAGTATATCTATCTATCTATAAAAAAGTTTGTTTTCTAAAATGACTGACCGGGATTCGAACCCGGGACTTCAGAGATGGCGACGCCAAGTCCGGCGTGCTCGCCGCTTGGCTACAAAGGTCGTCATGAGTTGTTAATACAACAGTAACCATCACATCCCACCAGCGCAACTAAAGAGTATGTAATAATATGTATTTTGTGTTGAGCCCAAAAATGATACAACCTCCCCAAATATAAAGTTTGTACTAAAACTTTGAAAACCTTAACAAAGTGTATTAAATTTTAATTATTAAAGGCAGAATACAATTCAAATAATTCAATAAATTTACATGTACTTCTAATGTAGGTTTCATGTTAATTGAATTCAAGTTATGTAATTGAATCACGGAAATTGGCAAGAAGCAAGTTTGGGTGGTACCCTTGGTGCGAGAGCAATAAGTCTTAACAAATCCATCCAAAACAGATAATAACAAAGATCAAATGCAAGAAATCTTAATTAAGTTAATAATTTATCTTTTTACTTACCCTTGGCAAAAGTTTACTGACATAGTAAACTATGACCATAAAGGAAGCAAACACTCCGATAAAGATACCGCACAGATAGAAGAACACTTTGTTCCCACTAAGGGACTTTGATGAATATATGATCACGAGGCCAATGATCATCAATAGCACTCTCCAGATATCGACTCCTGAAATAAAAATTAAATTACTTATATAGCACCCTCACTTGTTGAATTAAAATCATATTACTAAACAGGATTATTGGAAAAAAATACTATCTGTATGTATCATTTATTTGCATGCTTAAGAAACCATGACCTCTTCTTTTAGAACTTGACATCTCTACAACAATCAGAGACTGAAGATTAACACTTTGGCCTTACTACAAAAAGATAGACTAGTGTTGAACACTTGTCTAAAGATTAGTCAACCAATTTGAAATGTTTCTTAATAATATGTGGTGAATGTCTGATGTGTCAACATTTCAAATTGGCGATGCGGTGAAACACACATCAGTCGCCATATAAAAAAGAAGAAGACTAATCTTTAGACAAGTGTTCAACACTAGTCTATCTTTTTGTAGTAAGGCCACTAGTCACAAACAAAAAGCAAACAAACAGTATAAGCATAAAACAGTTTTAAAAATACTTACTTATGACCTGCAAGTCAATACTATGTCTGCTTCTGACATTAATAGCCATACATGTAGGAGTGAATAGTTCCAAATAAAGAGATTTTTGAGCTTTCCGCTGGAACGGGCTGATGACGGATGACCAGCCATAACTATCTTCTGTATAATCCTTGTAAACTTCTTCTGGATTACTTCCAATATATTGGCTAAATTCATCAGTTTTTGTTCTTACATGAAACTAAGAGTAAAATTATTATTTATAAGGCTCTAAAATACTCTAAATGAAATTATGATTGTATCAAATTGTTAGTTTAGCGACCCCAACATTTTAAATTCTGGCAAGACCAAGTTAGCTTTTTTATTATCTAAAATAGGTGTAATGTATAGTTAAAATTTGTTTAATACATGCCAAATTCGAATTAAAATTTACATATGCATGCAATTTAATCTGGCATCAGCTGATAAATCCAACATGTGAAACCGGTTTTCTCAGATAACATTTTACAGGAAGCACCTATTTGCTTTGATATTACATTTAATGTTGATACTTATACTTACTTTAACAGTCTGAAATGTAGCTAACAAATTTTTAGATGTCCCAGGAAAGCAATAAATGTCTACTTTTTGTTTGTTAGAAGATGGTGCTTCCCTTTCTATTGTAGTTGTGCCTTCCAACCAATGCACTGAAATAATACATAACCAATGAAAGAAAAAATATTTATTTTAAATGCGATTTTATTTACGATTGAATTCTCTAGCGGGAACTGCGTAATTTTCACGAGGATCTTGTGTTAACAATATCTATAACCGTGCATTGGATTCCTCATGCATTTCAATAATATTCATTATGTAATTTTAATGTTTTGTGTTTCAAAGATAGTTAGATATAGACTTACCATCATAATTCAAGCAATCAGAATTATGAATAACTATAACGATCAACAAAAACACTAAATTAAGATAGCTGCCGTGGAGATTTATTGTACCCATTTTACGACGCCGGCAAGTAACTTTGATTTTTTAAGAATAGAATATGTTAGAAATATTTGTCTGGTGAATCTTCCTATAATGATTGCTTACATGCAATCAATGTGCAATCAAATTATTGAAAAATAAATATTTACAAATTACAAATTAAAACAAAGGTGATTGATAGATATAGTGTTGCCACTCAATGTAGTAATGATGTTCCTTGCACTCGATAGTTGACTTCTATCGATAGTTGGCCAAAAACAATAGTATCGATAAGCCTATCTATACTGTTGATACTATCAATAGTATCGATAGCTCAGTTTTGCATAATAGTATCGGTATAAAGCAATACTATCGAAATTATCGAGGCTCAATATCGATGCACTTTCGATAGTATCTATACTATTGCTGCTGAATATTGCAACAACAACAATCCATACTATCGATAGTTTAGTCCCATCGATAGTGACTTTTTTCTCAATAGTATTGGTATATCAATGATATTCTAGCGAGGGGCGTTCAAGTATTACGTAACACAATTTGGGGTCCTGTAAACCGTTACGAATGTTACGATGCGTTATAGGGGCGGGAGGGGGTTCAAACAACGCTAACGCGTTGTTTGATCGTAACCGTAACATTCTAGGGTATTAAAATCTCCCTAGTTGGCAACTCTTTTCGTTTTTGGTTTACGGGGAATACACCGACCGATTGTATTATACGACATTTTTATTTTCCTCACCCAAGTTGGCAACTCTTTTCGGTTATGTTTTACGGGGAGTCCCTCACTGCACTGCATAGTTACGTCATTTTTATTTTGTTTTTGAATATTTTTGATGTCAGTCAGTATACGGCTGTCCCATTTCAAAACCTAGTAAGTCTCCAGGATGCGATTTTGATATTTTTGGCTAAATATCATTTTCTAGTAAGCCCTTAATTATTGCAAAAACACCCAGATCGATTACTCTAATAAATAAAAAGTGAAGCTGGAAACATACTATCGGACGCGGCTTACGGACGCGGCTTACAGCCGCGACTTATAAGTGTGCACGGTCCTCGGACGTTGCTTGCGGACGCCATGAGTGTGACCACTTTAAGTAGATTTCTACGTTTTTGGTAGGTTTGTGACAAAGAGGACGATGATTTAGTAGTAATTTCAGTAGAAAATCTGTATCGTTTAAATTTTGAAAAATAGTAGCTTATCCAAAATACAATTATCCAGGCCAAAAAAAAAGCTAAATAAATCACTTTGGTTGTATGGGAGCCCCCTTAAATATTTATTTTATTCTGGTTTTTAGTATTTGTTGTTATAGCGGCAACAAAAATACATCATCTGTGAAAATTTTAACTGTCCAGCTATCATGGTTCATGAGATAGACGGACAGACGGACAGACAGACAGACAGACAGAGAGACAGACAGACGGACAGACGGACAGCGGAGCCTTAGTAATAGGGCCCCGTTTTACGCTTTGGGTACGGAACACTAAATAAATCTTGTCCAGGTCCCGGGGATTTCCTGTAAAATAATACTGAATACGGTGATAAGCGGGTTTCTTTTTCGCATACGTTATCAAATCACTAGCTATCTTATAATAAAAATGTTTATGCAATCAATAAGCACGTGCGAGCTCTCGCGCAGTCGGCGTCCTTCTGACGCTCGGACGCGTCCGCACCCCGTGCATACCGTCCGCGGACGTTTTCGGCTTACAGAAACATCCAGCGCGCCAGATTGCTGTCGGACGTCCGAGAGCTCAAGGTCAGCCCAAGGTTACGTCCGCGACTTACGTCCGATGGTTTGCACACCTTAGTGTACATTCAATACCTAGATTCCTTTAAGTCGCGGCTGTAAGCCGCGTCCGTAAGCCGCGTCCGATAGTATGTTTCCAGCTTTACACTCTAGTAAGTGGATGTACCTTTTAGTCCGAGACCGATAAGCGATATTGGTGTCTTCGCCTAAAAGAATTCTAAAGTTTCTATTTTTTTTTCTGTAGATACATTTATACCTAAATAACTTAATTTAGCGTTTTGTGTCAGATCTTGCTAACCTTTCTTAAAAAAATATTTTTTATTTGTCTGTTTTATTTAATTCGATTTAAAACTGCCAAAATTAATTATAATTGTAATGTTCCTAATATAGCATACATATAATACAAGCCTAGTTTGTGTCACTTTCGTCCAGTAAAAACTGACATAGAAAAAGTACCACATAACTTTGCCAAAAAAAATTTCTAATTTAGAAAGTTTATTTTATGTATCTCAGTTTATATAGATATGCTTTTTACATAATTTTGTGCCAAATTAAGGGACAAACTTATGAAAATTTTAATTATTTAGTTAATCCAAGCTAAACACGCTTCAAAAAAAAATATAAATTGTTACAGTTAACATACTTCATATCACAAATACATTGAAAATCGATTATGTTATTTTTGTGTCACTTTCGACTACAATCTATTTAATTAAACACAAGAAACTGCGCTCGAAGCGGACGCAGGCGGGTAGGAGAGGTTGTGACGGGGCCATTGTTATTCAATTGATATCTTTTTCCGAGCATATGAGTTAATCTTAAAATAACAAAGCGTTCGTGTTAAGTAACAAACGAGAATATGGATAAAAAATAATGACAATGCATTTCGTACAAAACTAAACTTATTTATATCGAGTGGATTAATCTTTTGGTTAGTCTACCTATGGAGTTATCAATGTGCCATACAATTACCGCACTTAGCTTCAAGTAGTGTACGGTCACCAAAACTGTACCATACCTACTTACTTACTGAATTAAGATAATTATTTCACATTATGCTGTTTTATTTTATAAATCGAAAAATTGTCTTAGCAACCCCTAACTCATTTTAAAGGGCATATTCAACAATATCCCACATAATGGGGTAGACATTGAAAAAATTAATCATCCCCACTTTATACGTATGGGTGCTACCCTGAAAAATTTTTTTTACATATCCCCACAAAATTACAACTCTCCAGGGTCAATAATCTCGGACGAACAGACAGACAGACAGATGGACATGACGAAACTATAAGGGTTTCTTGTCGGGACTACGGAAACCTAAAAATCAGACGTAAAAAAAATACTGTTAGGCGGTACGAAGTTATCCGGGTCAGCTAGTTACATAAAGAATAATCATGGCTTAGCTCACTCTTCCACTCTTAAATAATTGAGGAACGTCAAATTAGGAGTGAGTCGTACTTGCAAAATCCAATACAGGGTTCCCTAGATGGTTACTTTATTAAAACCAGCGTCAAAAATCAGAAATCAGACGCCCAATTCCCGTAATTTAAAAGTTAGTAATAATAATCCAGTGTCGATCCAGGGGGCCTAGCACGAAAGTGTATCGTTCGGTGTAGTGTTTTGTTCGGTCGTATAAACCTAACAAATTAAAATGGCGAGTCGCATATTTCAATCCTTTGATAAATATAACCAACTCAATCTAGCCGAGTAAAAGCCCCGACCATTGTCAATTGTTCATAAATTGTCAAACCTTTGTACGGGGAATGAATGTTTTAATCTGATTGCATAATACGACCGACCGAACGATGCGCTTTCGTATTAGGATTCCTGTCTTGCCAACATCAACCTCTTAAACGGTATTCTTTTACACTAAAATGACAATGTCAAATTGACAAATCAAGAAAATGGCCAAATGGTAGGTACTTCTACTAATTTTAATGTTGACTTAATTTGTGAAAATTGTGACCATGGATTTAATAGTCAAACTGGATAGAGCATTCGATAGACAGAGAAAAATTCTCTGGTTTGTGCCTCTCACTAGAAACAAGAGGCCTAATACGAAAGCGTATCGTTCGTTCGGTCGATTATCCGATCAAATTAAATATCTATTCACTTGTATTAAAGGTTTGACAATTTATGAACATTTGTAAAGGGTCGTTTTTTTTACACGGCTAGATTGAGTAAGTCATATTTTATCAAAGGATTGCCACATGATACTGGTTATTACAATTTGTTAGGTTTATACGTCCGAAAAAAATATATAATTTCGTGCTAGGCGTCCAGTATTTCAATTTGGTTGCATCAAATAAATATTTTGTTTACTGCTAAGGCCGAAAGTGTAAGTTACTTGCAAAATTTTAGAAGTACTCTATCCAGTTTCACTACTAAGTCCATGATTGATACAATCATATCCCGCTCATCATGATCATATTTCGTGCGCACGTATAAATAGCGACAAGAATTCAGATTTTTAGTAACATTATAATCGCATCATATTAAAATCTTCGTAACCAACTACGGGAATTACGGTAATCGACCCCCAGGTTTCTTGATACTTGCAAATATTTATTTTATGCAAAAGTACACCTTACTGTACAAGATTTAAAGAACGAAGTCGCGTGTCTAGACCTAACTAGTTTAAAATATAGAACAGTTTGTAGATTTAAGCTAGGGATTGCAGTCCGGATTATCCGTAATACAAAACATCCGGATTACACCGTTTTATTTTAAATATGTATAGATGCTTCCGCAAACAAAAAAGTGACGATCCAATTGACGGATTGTCCCAGACAGACGCGGCCTGAGGTGGCGGCCTCGGCTGCGGCCTGTTGTGTAGTATGAAAGTCTTAACACTATTTAAATCTATGCGGCTTGCGCGCGGCCAAACGTGGCTAGCCGCGGCCCTGCTTGGTGTGTGCGCTCACGCGGCCTGCGGCGCGGCCAGCTGCAATTTTTACAACTAGCCGCAGCGGCCAATTTATAATATACGTCGTCTGCTTCTTCTCTGCACTAGCCCAGAATAGTCTCGAAGCAGTGGTAGGAAAAAAAAATTGGGACATGTAAAAGTGCCTTTTATGGCCAATTTACAGAAATTAAAGATTTTGATTTTTTTTATTTTTGGTTGCTATTGACATAATGTAATATCTTATTTATCATGTTTCAAATTGTTTGGGTAATATTTAGTCTAAGTATAAACCTAGTCTTATATTTTTGGAATAAGGGAATATACAGTTTATTTCATTATGAAACTCTCGCAGGCTATAGTAAGAAGCAAACAAAAAAAGTTTTGTCACCGTGGTCATAGGCTGACTGGAACAGCGATGCTTCACTCCGTATGAGAGGCAGATTTTTCATCTACCCTTGTAATATTATTTTCACGCGAAGTACCGTCACACACTACACTCACTGTGTCCCTATTCTGCACACTAACCGCCTCGAATAGAATTAATTGAGAGTAATAGTCGTTCAACTTAGTCGTTCCAAAATTCCTTAGAGGAAAACATTTAAAGTGACTTAAATGAAGTAATTGCGGAAATATATTGTGGTAACAATGGGCAACTACGGATCCCTCTACTGCGCGTGGCACGACACGCAAAATTCAATAAATTCGGATTTATCCGGATTAGTCACGAAACCCGTTTATGAAATCCGGATTGCAAATTTAGGTTAGCTAAATTAATTCAAATTAAAAATATATGACGCTTCCCGTGATGACATTTTCTTGGTTTTTTTATTTCTAGCAAAACAATTCTAACACATGCCTGCTTTCTTGCAAATAAAAATTACACGTTTATTAAAAGTTTGGTGAATTGAAATTTTGGCAAATAAAACAGCGGTGTAATAAATGTTGGGAAACATAATACTTCGAACAAACGTTACCGCATTATTGATCAGACGTAAGCAAACTTCTTTAATCATTGTTGTTAAAGTGTTCCGAATAAATGTTACTTTTTTTTGCTAGGAAACCGTTTTTAGGGTTCCGTACCCAGAGGGTAAAACAGCACCCTATTACTAAGGCTCCGCTGTCTGTCTGTCTGTTTGTCCGTCTATCACCAGGCTGCGTCTCATGAACCGTGATAGTAAGATAGTTGAAATTTTCACAGATGATGTATTTCTGCTGCCGCTACAACAACAAATACTAAAAACCAGAATAAAATAAATATTTATGCGGGCTCAGATACGACGAACATAATTTTTTGCTTTTTTCTATAGACCATGGTAAGGAACCCCTTCTTCGGCGGAGGTCAGGCAATGAAGGCTTATCGAGGTTCGACAAATGTTAAACATTTTTTAACGTGAGGAAATACATTAACGCACCGTCCTCCAACCACGAAGGAACGGCTGGAGGGGTGTGCGGGACTCCGGGCTGAGAAGGAGCCCGCCTACCCACTAAAACCTCACGGTGCTGACCGGTGCCTTAAGTGATATGGAGCCAAGGGTTTCGCCATTGGCCGCAGCCGCAGGATGGTCCTTGACTTGGCTTCGGCTGCGGCCCGCTTTATAGCGGGCTGGAGAGGAAGCTGTCACCTCCACTCTACTGCGAACGGCACGCGGGGTCATACGCTGCGCCGCTGTGAGTCCCGGAGACACCCTCGTGTCTGTAGCCCGGGACCCATTTGGAAGAAGCAGGTGGAGGAGGTATGCCCTCATCCAATTTGCCGCAGAACAACAATAAGGCATGGTGGAGTCAACGGTTAGATATTATTATGTATACGGTTAGATATTATTATGGCTGTATAATTTATTACACTCCCGTAAAAAAAGAATCAATGTATTTCAATTTTGATGAGGTATGTTCATTGTAGTGTAGGACGCCCCTTACTGTCAAGCCAGAATGCAAATTAAAAAATATAACCGAATTATCAGAATATTGACTTACTAGATATCCGAATTATACATATTCGGCGGATATCCGAATAATTTGAATATCCGGATCGCAAGCCCTAAGTGTGCTTCCCTAATTGGCCTATCATAGAATCCGAGCAATTTATAGGTGACGTTGTCATATAATTATTTATAAAAAATCTGTTACAGCTACCATTATCTTATCCACAAAACTGTTCTATGTTTTGAACTATTTAGTTCCGATCACGCAATTTTATTCTTAAATTTGTGCATAATAAGGTCTTCTTTCGCATAAAAAATTAAATTAATAACCATGGTTTTTGCGATAGTATTTAGGGTTTACGTCCAATATATGATCATATTGAACACATTAATTGTTTTCAACCTCCATTTTAGTATTTCCTATGCATCATCTTTTGTAATTTTAAGTAAATACATGTTGCAACGCAACGCGCACCGAAAACAAATAATAATACTGACAATACCGCGTTCGCGCTAGACCGGTCGGTAGAAGTGTGCGGGCGCGGGGGGCGCCGCGTCCATGCAACTCTCTTCCGCGTGTGACCTTTGCGCGTAAACATACCTGTTTATTTTCAGATAATAAGATTTTGTTGATAAATTCTGAAAATAGTATCATTATACTATAACAACAATAATGCCTAAAACTCTAGAAACTTGCATTTTCTTTTGGGGCTTTTTACAGGCTTTTATATGAAAAAACAAAAAAACAACCAATATTATGGATGGATTTGACCCAAAACATTTCGAGTAACAGATACCAATGACCCAAAACTCTTAAAACTTATTTAGGCTACTACAATTTTCTTTTAGAGCTGTTTTGGAGACATTTTAGGTACTGGTTAAATAACAGTAATTGTGGACAGAGGTGACACAAAAGGCCTATGTACATCAGTTACTACTTCATTATTAACATGGAGCAAAATTTTGATCTATAATATTCTTTTCGTCCGTTAATAGCCGAAAAGGCAAATACCTAAATTTCTACCTAAGTAAGCACCAAAAATGACACAAATTAACATGTTAGGTTTGGAAACTGGTCCGAAAACTATATGCGAAAAATCACAAACTTTAGTATTCTTGAAACCTCAAAACCCAGCGGGCTCGGTCTATTTTCGGTTTGAGCCGACTTGACCATTTCAAAACAGCAAGTCACAAAACCATTTCAAAAGTCTAGCAAGTGTCGTTCACTTGCTATGTTTTGAAATGGTCAATTAACATAAGGTTTTGGAGTGGTTACTACAGGTTTCTAATGATTTTTAAGTCTAGTAACTAGAAATATAATGATAGTTACTAAGTTTTTTTAATGAGTAATAAAGTTTGAAGCTCGAGGAACAAAAAATGAGTTACAAGAAAGAATTTAATCGTTAAAAAACGCCGACAAATGAAAAGCTAAATGATAATACACATTTTATTTCATTGAAATATTGCTTTTAAAAGTTTTAGTGCGAAATCTGAATAATCTATTTTATAGTAAAATTTATTGAAAAAAAAAAAACATTCAGTCGAATGATAACCTCCTCCTTTTTTAAAAGTCGGTTGAAAAGAAAATAGTGCGAAAATAATTAAAATTGATAGCTGACACTCTCTACAAAACAATTCATTCTTGCTTGTCTTAACACGTCAACCAGGAAATCTTATTAGAAAGATAAGTTTAATCAAAATGAATTTTGATTAAACTTATTTTTCTAATACCAAAATTACTTATTTTCGGGTATTTTTCATAAATATTTTTCTATCTCTAGAGCTTTACTAGGTTTTGATCCAGTTGAATTAGTAACCTTATCCTTCAATGATCAATTTTACCATGTCAAAACCCAGTAAGTCGTCATTTCAAACAGAGTTACTAGGTTTTGCTATGGTATTTTTGCTCTGCTTTTTTAAAGATATTTTATTTCAAAGTCAGTAAGGCTAATAAAACTTGCACTATTTAAAGTTAATTTGTTATATACACATCAAAAAAAAGCTTTTTTTTTCTCTATTTTTTAAATACAAATATGTTATCTAATTCTTTACACTTTTGAAAGGCTAGCATGAAACACGTTTTGCGCTCTCCTGCCTGTCGATTCTGTAAACAAAACCGCGCTCACTTCGTCGCTGCACTCGCTCATCAACGATAAATAATATGAACCTTCTTACTAAAAAGATAGAGGCTATGTTCGTTTGTACGGCTAAGTCGAGTTTTAGAGCGAGTCCGTTGCGTTTTTCTTAGAGAATCGACCGGCTGTAAAGTTGTGTCAAACACACTTACTAGGTTTTGAAATGGGGCAGCCGTATAGTATTAGTGTTTACGCAGAAGCACATTGCTGTAGTCAGTGACCAAGTTGTTCAAGTGAGTTCATACTGTAAAGTACTCAAAAGAAGGAGATTTGCATCATCAGCTGTTTTTGGCCTTTAAAGGCTCTCATGCTGACTTGTCAGCGTAACTTTGTCAAAAAATGTCGAAACTTGGAAAACGGCCAAAGGAACTAAAAAATAAGGAATTGTTTATAGAACATACAATAACGAAGGAAGAAGAAAGCAACAATGCTTAGTTATTTCATACACAGGTTAGTTTACTGCTAAAATGTAATAAAATAAATAACATTTAAATAACTTTAGTGTGTCAGTCATGTGGTGTTAGTTTGCTCTGGTACTCATGCTCAGAGTTAGTTAGTTAATTTGCCACTCACAGATCTCATGAACCGTGATAGTTAGACCGTTGAAATTTTCACAGATGATGTACCTATTTCTGTTCCCGTTATAACAACAAATACTTAAAATAATATAAAAAAATATTTAAGCGGGCTCCCATACCACAAACATGATTTTTTCGCCGTTTTTTATAGATGATGGTAAGGAACCCTTCGTGCGCCAGTCTGACTCGCAATTGGTCGGTTTTTTGTCTACTATATTCTTCTTTCTCCTATAATTAAATTATGCTAAACACGTTTCTAGTTGACGATAACTTTAACAGTGACAAAAATTAAAAAACAGGTAACAAACATCCAATGTTTAAATTACGAGTTACTAGTTTAATCCTAATAGAATACCTACAGCAAAATTAATACAAGCTAAGAAGACAAAAGAAATAGTGAAAGAAAGAAGATTTTTAAACAAGCAAAACCGGGATAGCTGTATACCGATTAAGTGATTTTGCCATAAAAGCGTAACAGGCAGAGTACCTACCTAATTACCTACGCAAGCATAATATAGTAAAATTCACATTCATATTTACGAGTTTTCTTTATTTTTTCTCTATGCTAGAACTATTAAAAGAACTAAAGAAATATAAAATACCTAGCGAGTCTCAGCCAAAAAGTTTTAACGCAATTGAAAGTAAAGCCGTGAGTTATTTACAATATTTGAACGTAGCTTCTGAATCGTGCCCATAGATGGCGGTGTGCACAGTTGGCCCGCGTTAGCATTGCATTTTATCCAAACTACTTGAATCCTCACAAAGCTAATGTTTGTACTGAAAACTATTGGTCCGCGACCTATTTCGCGATTTTTTGGACGGTATACGAGTAGAATTACTCGATAACCGATATAAATAAATAAGGTTACAAATTAATGAATGAGTCCAATCACAAGTTCACAACTTTATTAAAGTTGGGAACTTGATGCGAGTGTCTTTACACGTTGCGGTGACGCATTGTGAATGTGAAATCCTAATTAGAACTGGATGGATAGATCGGAATTTGTAACTTGAACGTCGTGTTGTTGCTCTATGACTAGCTTTAGCTATTTGGTTGGGGAACTTTTTTTATTTAAATGGGTTTGGGTCTAGACTCTGGGTGCGCTAGAATACCTCCCAAAAGCAAGCTAACCAGTAAAAAAAAAACAAGACAGACCATGAAAAGATCAGCAGACTTATATTTGAAGCAACGAAATGGCAAGATTCTCAATTTAAAGTTTAACAAATAGAGTTATATGATCTTCTTAATTAAAAAAGAAAGAAAGAAAAAATCTTTATTTCATATTTGGTTCATATCACAAAACTCATTGTCGCGGAAACATTAGATTAGTGTACAAAATAATCGGCCAGGTCGAATTAAGCGACTGGTTTTATGCGATAATCCAAGTTTTTGCGAAACTGGCGGGCATCGGTCTTATTTTGATTGAGGTAGGCAGTAGGTACTTACAAATGGATAAACATCTGTGGTTTTCATCATTATACTGCCTACCTCATTTCATTTCATTTATCAGGTAGGCACTGCCTAATTGCCTTCATGCACCGCACGCCCCTGTTATTTATATACTCGTATAATAGCAAAAAAACAGTTTTATGTAGGTATCTTAAAACTTAAACAATTTTTTTCTAGTCTACAACCATTAAGTTCAGAATTGATACTTCTACATTAAGCACCAAGCAATTGCTTAATGCTTGTGTTACGTGTATCAATAATTATACTTATTAAAACACTACTAAAAGCTATTTTTGGGTGGGTGGGGATTTGGTTGAAGTTGGGATTAAAACTCGTTACGTTTCCTTCGGCACAACTTTTTTCTTTGAAGTAATTCAGTTCATTATGCTAATTAGGGCATGCATGCTTGATTTACCTGCAAAAGAAACATACAAATCCACCGCACCACCAAACCACTTACATCCTTTTTCTACGAATTGAGCGAAAAGATCAGAGTTTCCACGGAACAGACGGCCGATTACACATTCAAATCCCCGAAGCAATACCCACGGCACTTGCTAGTGTTGTGGGGCTATCGACGGCAAACTGTCGACTCGAAACAGAAAATTGGACATTTCTATTTACATTTCTGATAGTCATCACCTTTACCTATTTTTCAGATTTAAAACTATCACATAGCTTACGCTTTTTAGCAAGCTAAGTTAGATCATAAATATGTTTCCCTATTTAGATCTATGTAACGCAGTATATCTTTTAATAAAACGAATAAAGCCCTTGCTTTTTGGCTTTTGCCATAAACACTTGCTTTTGCAACAAACAACGATGACAAATGAAAATCAATTTTGAAACCCTGAGTTAAATTGCCACTGACTCATCCTTAAAAGGACCCCTACTTTTGTCTGCCTCGTCTCACCTTAACCATGTTTGTCAATGATCCATTGGGCACCTACACCCCTAAATATTGCTCGATAGTTCTGATACGATGATGATGATGCCGCAAAGCGATCTCCTCTCTTTGCCCTAGCGCTCAACATCGTTTCCGGGTACGGTACGCACATTCAAAATGAAACAAACTTTTTAGTTATCATTTTTATTTGGTAAAGCATAAAATACACATATACAGAGGTCACATGCTAACTGCATCAATCTATAAGGCACTTAAAATTGTTTTACCGAACTAAAATATGGAATAATTCAAAACTGTTGTTTTCCTTTTCTAAATGTAATATTCATCAAAATGTATTTCATTTTCAGGCAATATGTTAGAGCCCTATTTTTATTTTCTAGAATCATTTCTACAGATTAAGTGCATTTAATTTAAAACATTTATCAATTGTACTATTTTTAGTAACAGTTTATTTATCTATTAGTGCTTAAATTTACATAAAAAAAATATCTTTGTTGATAAAATTTGTAAATGTATAAGTCTTTTTCCAGGAATGCTAAATGTATTCCAAAGTATAAAAACTTCGGTACAAAATACTGTTTTTTTAAGTTTAAAATATAATACAAAAAAGGCAATTCACCAGTCTTAAATGGTGACAAGGAATGCTTAGAATAAATACTTTAATTTCTCTACAAAAGAACCTTACCTTAAATATAACCAGAATACCTCTCAAAATAATCACAGTTTACAAAATTAAACAAAGCATTTCATTTAAATTATCTATCACTAAAAATTCTTTACACATATTTCCTAATGTACTCTTTTCATGTGCATACTTTGAACTAACTATGAAAACTGCTTTTACGAGAATGTAGGCACGTGTGAATTTAAATTAAACTACAGTTATTAGAATTGTAATTAATGTTTCGTAAATACTAATTAATATATTATTTTTAATATAGCTACCTCTGGTTTTACAAAACATGTGTGTTTCATTGCGGTGGAACATTCTCGAATAAAATATTGCACTACTATAATGTAGGAACCTGTGAAGGCACGTAACAAAGCACTTTTTATCTTATTTGTATCGAGTTAGAGTCGCAACTCGCAACTTGAAGATGGCGCACGTATACGTATGTATTTCGATGGCGCGCGTTTCGTATGGTTTTCTCACTTGGAATGTTTAATGAGGCATCTGAAAAAGGAAAAAATAATGTTTAACTTGGTTGATTACATAATTAATCGAATTTTATTAACAAAATCACTCCAATGTGGAGTTGCGTATTCACTTGAAATGGTCGCCATTAAAAAATCTTAATTTTTATTACATTTCATTGATTAAATTAGGTAAATTATATGCCCTGAACAGGGCATGTGGAAGTAAGATGGGCATATGTATGTACTTTGCAAAAGGCTGCTTGCTGTTGTGTTAAGGCTTATTCCCACTATTCCCAGTTTTCTTTTACTAACGAGATGAAAGTCAAATAAATACAATTATTTTGTTAGAAGGCATGCACACCGCTTTTATTGCAGCAAAAATGAAAAAGCCTAGCATAATTAAATAAAGAAAACAAAATCCTAAAATGTTTGTAAATGTACTTTTTAAGTATTATTGTTTAAGTACTAACCCATGGACCTTAGTAGTCTATAATAAAAAGATTTAATTTGAGTATCGTCTGAATATCCCATCACTAGTGATGTCTGTAATAATAATAAATTCTTTATTTGCAAAAAACATGGTTTAACTAGGTGGTTAAAAAACATAAGTGTACATGTTTTGGCATGCAAATTCGTATTTTTAACAGTACAATAATTTTAATATGTTTATATGTTGTTACATTCCATTAGAGGTAGGTATATTCAATAGTTAAAATGCCATAAATCTTAATAAAATCACACAAAGTCACGAATAAATAAGTCAAGTCAAACAAATACAACTTAACAATTTATCATACGCTAATGTTAGTAAATTCTTTTATGTCATACCCTTTCTGTTCAATAAGCCATTTATAGAGCTGCGATTTAAATAAATTAAAATTTAGATTTTTAATGTCATTTGGGATCCTCTTATAGTATATTTAAGCACACATCGCTAAAACACTTTTCCTGAATTTAGCAATTCTCGGAATGACACACAACAAAAGTTTATCTGGATTACTTTTCACGTATAATGGGCTAGTTTTTAAAAAAAATCTTATTAGTCCGTCAGTTGGATTAACAGAAAATATTGGACACGTATTTTTTCTTTTCTCAATCAAACAAGAAATGATCAAGATACAGCCCTTTAAAGTTCCGCGTAACGTCACACCTTGCGACACTTATTAGCAAGGCGTGACGTCACGTGCTCACTTTGATGCGATTTATCTTCCTTATTTTTGTTTGATTAACAAAAGAAAAAATATGGGTCCAATCTTTCTGATATTCTAACTGATGGACTAAATAGAATAATCTTTTTTTGACCCAGGAAACTAGCCTATTTTCATCTCTAGCTTTGTATGTAGTGTGTAGTGTAGTGGTAATCAGTTACCTAGTGCCTCGCGTCCGAGGGGCGGTAGGGGGCGCCGTGGTTGAGCGCCCACTCGCGCTCGAACTCGTGCTCGAGTATCTCCGCGCCGCGCTTGCGCGTCAGCCCCGTCTCCTCTAGGCTCAGCTCGCACATCTGCATGTCGTCCACGCCTGTCGTGTCACACGATGAGTTTAATAGTTTATCACTAATAAACGGTTATTATAAGGTAACAATAAATAGCAATATATGTTCACGTGGAAATCAATTTAAAGTTCGGCCGTTCAGAGAATGCGTTCCTGACACCTATCAGTTAGTCACGACTAGTGATGGGCACAACATAACCAGAGCTCGTTACCGTTCCTCCAAAATGAAACGCGACGTTATTTTTTAGATTATTTTCGTTTTAAATTGGCGGAATCATTTAAAATTTATATTTTAGTAATTTAAGTGGAAACCAAAAGAAGGTTATTTTAATATAATAAAATTGTTTTATTTATTTTTTGTTACAAAGTTACAATCTGTCATCATCATCATCATCATCAGCCCACACTAGTCCACTGCTGGACATAGGCCTCTCCAATTGCACGCCACTCTGCACGATCCACGGCTACTCTCATCCAGCTCCTGCCAGCAACCTTGCGAAGATCGTCACTCCATCTAGTCTGAGGGCGTCCCACACTACGCTTGCCGACACGCGGTCTCCACTCAAGAACTCGTTTACCCCAGCGGTTATCGGTTCTGCGACAAATATGGCCGGCCCACTGCCACTTCAGCTTGCTTATTCGATGGGCTATGTCGATGACTTTAGTTTGTGTCGATGACTTTAGTTTATGTCGATGACTTTAGTTACAATCTGTATTTCTATGCAATAAAGTACATTGAATTGAATGTGCGTACAGAATATTAATCAGACTCCGATTCGCTTGAGGAGGTGGTGTCTTCATCATCATCTTCGCCTACATGTATAATTATATTATTATCAATAACAGAATCAATCCTTATATCTCGGTCAAAATACGAATAACGCAATACAAAACACAATCGAAGTCCGATTTAGCGCCGATGTCAGTTTGAAAAGCAGAAACAGTCCATTAAACGAAAGCCGGGTAATCCAATAAAAACAGATCGAAAACACTTGAAGAACGTGGTCTATGCGCACGAAACGACAACAGACGACTGTTTTAGCGTCACAAAATGGCGGCCCATAACGCCATTTGGGGTTACCATTTTCAACCTAAATATAAAAATGCTACTTTCTTTCGCGCGTTCGGTTTGTTCATAGTTTTATTTTTATATTTAATAAAAGTTATCTTATAGTCCATTATTTTCAAATTCTTAAAAATAAAAACAAAACGTAGTATTTTATAAAGTATAACTGTATAAGAACAGATTACGATACTGTTATTGCCTGTTATTGTCTGTTATTGTTAGCACAGCACTACAAATACAAAGCGCTGACATAACCTTGTAATAGCGCAGTATAGATTTAGAAAAATATTGTTTACCAAGTTATTTGACACTCAGTTTGGCACAAAATTATAAAATTCATTGATTATTGATGTAATAATGTTGTTTTAATGCTCATCAATTGTTAAAACGGTAAACAACCAGCAAACATATTTTTATCGTAACTGCAACGCCATTACAAAGTTACGTCGTCAGTTCAATCGCGACGTGTCAGGAACGCATTCTCTGAACGGGGTTATACTCATCAAAGTCAAATATCAAAACCTCTATTTTGTTTCTACTTTGAATAGTCTATT
Source organism: Anania fuscalis (assembly GCA_950371115.1). Classification (NCBI taxonomy): domain Eukaryota; kingdom Metazoa; phylum Arthropoda; class Insecta; order Lepidoptera; family Crambidae; genus Anania; species Anania fuscalis. The sequence goes on from OX493337.1 coordinate 3,160,797, forward strand.
TTAAACATGGTGTCATTTTAATTCAGGCAGAAATTGGATATCATGGTTAAAATTTTACACAATAATATTACTGACAGACTCTAACGGACCTTGCGCACAATACGACGACGCACGAACAGGATGCGTAAGTAGTAGTGCTTCGTCAAACGTCATCAACATCTGTCACCGGCTTGCAGCAGCACTGGTATGGAACCGGATACAGCTTAAACTGACGTGCCACTAAATGGCCCTCAAAAAGGGGCTTTCAGATCACCCATCCCAAAAAACTCTTAGAAACTTTATTTTTAGTCTTTTCCCTATCATGTCGTCTACATATTATGTGCAATGTGAGTTAATGAATACGTAACAAGTCGTCTACATATGTGTACTCACCGGCCTGCAGTAGCACAGGCGTCTTGTCCGGATGCAGCTCCATCTGTCGCGCCACGTACTGGCCGTCGAAGTGCGCGTACCACCAGCCGCGGCGGTCGGCCGCGTCGCCGTTACTCGTGCGGACGAACGGGATGCGGAAGTAGCGGTGTCGCGCGCCTAGGATCTCGCCCTTTTGCGGTAGACGAGGGGTTTTGGCTGGAGGTTTCAAGTCAATATTGTTGAGTGCTGTCTAAATACTGGATGCAGTCCGGACGGCTGTGGTAACCGGCATATTCGGTGGAAGTTTCAAATCAATGAAATGAAATGAAATTATTTATTCTGTATGTATGTAGGTCCTCCTCCGGGCACTTATACACGTCCCAGAATATAACTTAGCCCTACCACCGCTTCCGGACTACATATAGGCTGGTGATGAGAAGAAACGGCGCAACAAACTCAGTCACCTTTGTCAGCCTGATTTTACAGGAAAAACATTTTACAAGACAATTAGTAAGTAATATAATTGAGTATTGTCGTAAACGCTGTCCAGAAATGGTACAGTCCGCACGGTAACGAAATCAGAATTAGTATCAAAGCGAGTGGTGTGTTTTAAATACTAGCTGTGCCTGCGAATTCACCCATGTGAAACATATCATGTTTGTTAAATTACTTTACTGCTAGCAGCAGCGACAGGCAATATCGCACTTAAATTCGTCATTAGAGACGCTAATGTAAGTGTGAGGTAAAACAGATGAATGAGGTGTAAATGAATATCAAACGTTCCTAAATGTTATTTTTTCAGGGCTTTGACCGGTACAAACATTTTTAATTTTCATTGGTTTTCAATCCTTACTCTAGGGCATAAAATTCAAAATATGATGGCAGCTATTTGGCCACCACTGGTTAAAGGTTTTAATCACATAGTCTCGAAGTTAGGAGTTCCTTCTTCCATCCATCGTTACGGGGTATCGGCTAGTGATTTCAGCAAAGGGCTTCTCCAAGCACACTAAGACTCAAATCAATGTTAATAAGTTAGTTTTTTTCTGGATTGACCTAATTTTTGCGAATCACCGCGCTAGTACTCCGGGCCCTAAAATGTGTTTCATCATCATCATTACAGCCACAGGATGTCCACTGCTGAACATAGGCCTCCCCCAGCGACTTCCAGCTTGTCCGGTTGCGCGCGGCTACACCCAGCGGCTTCCTGCAACCTTTACCAGGTCGTCTGTCCACCTTGTGGGTGTTAGTCCCACGCTGCGCTTGCCGGTACGTGGCCTATATTCCAGAACCTTTCTGCCCCATCCGCCCCGCCTCCTGCCACTTTAGCTTGCTAATCCGTCGGGCTATGTCAGCGACTTTTGTTAAATAAGTTAGTTTTTCTGAATTAACCTTAACTTAGGGTTCAAAGCGAATCACAGCGCTACTACTCCGGGCCTTAAAATGGATTTTTAAACAAATAAATCGCACATACCGGCGTCCATGATAGACTGTGGCGCCCTCTCCTGCTCGGCCATGGTGGACTTGCGCGCGTTCTTCGCCTTCCACGCGTGGTAAACCTTCAGCCGGCGGTGGAACTCGTGTCGGCAAGCCTGAATTATAATATAAGCCGGAATGTAAGAAAGTGTAGCTCCTAATAGGGTGAAATAATTAGACTCTTAATTTTCTAGGGTTCAAATTATTTAACTTCAGATTGTCTTTTATCTGTAACCACTGCTCGGTCGGGATTGAAGGAAATGCAGCGCAAATTCCGATAGGGTGCAGGGTGCAATTCTCATTGGCATGTTTACAGTAGGCGACTATGGTAATAGTCACCTACAGGTATGTGGGTGGTGTGGCAGAAATGTGCATCTTAGAGGAGAGTGATTACTAGTTTTAGTGTCGTGACACTCACGTGATCATGTGTAATACCGGTTGTGAATTCGTTATATAAGGGTTTTGACTTTGTTTTATAAACTGCCAGAGGTCGTAGCCAAAAGTTCGGAAATAATAAAATGTGTGGGATTGACAAATGCTATCGTGAAGTCACGTGATAAATTGTCATCGTTATCATAGTCTCACTTGACGAATTTCGATACCTAGTACACGTAGTTCCATAGAAGTTAACACAAGTCACAAAGCAACGAACAATTACTACTGATCCTTACAACTAATCTTTACTCCATCCTAGTAGACTCACCTCCAACAGCTCGATATCACAGCTCGTGTTGATGGTGTCTCGCAGCTCGGAGTACTTCCACTTGGACAGGTCGTACTTCTGCTTGCCCTGCATCGCCTGCTGCATGCGAACGCGTTCCGACCTACGCGGCACGAATGTTATACTCTTTATTTAACGAACAAGTATGTTTGACAAATAAGACCTAAGAAATTAGATTCGAATTCTTCAGAAATAAGTTTTATTTGTTTTCAGAACGTTTTAACGACTACCTAAGAAATGGGGTGTGATTATTAGGTGTTCATATGCAAATTGGATCTCAAAGTAATAATATGAAACATTGAAGCTACATCGCTTTGAGTCGTTCGTCAAAGACAGTAAAACTGATTTAGTTAGAGGATGGGGTTTTAATACTGTTTTTAATGAAATCAATTATTTATTGTTTTCTTTGATATGTGTACCAAAGAGAATAACAATAATAGCATGTCATTAGCATTGAATTACAAACAATAGAAAATTATAAGTACAGTTTTAAGATATCATTACACTCTAACGGGATTTCATGCAACTACATACCTAAAACTATTTGGTTTTTGTCCCGACGTTTTGGCTCGATTACACGAGCCGTGGTCGCGGGTTGACCAGTCAACCCGTTAGAGTGTAAAAATTATGTTTAAAAATGCAACAAGATAGTTTAAACAGTTTTAAGATGTTAATACACACAAGGTTAGGTTATAAATTAATGAGATAAGAAATGACATCGTATCTACCTCTCACTTAACTAATAATAACAACTGGGGATATCTTATGGGTTACTAAATAACTACAAAACATGTATTACCTGTTCAACACTTAATACTAACAATATAAGGTACGATTATCTACAATTTTCATGCAAATGCTTACCAAACACCGCAAACGAGTAGAGTATTAAATAACACGTGTCATATTTACATGCTATTCTACGGTTAACATACAATTAGAGACTAGAACACAAATCCGTGCCGTGCATAAAATAGAAGTAGGAAGCTTGGAAGTTAGCAAAGTTAGTAAGTGTCAGTAAAGGTCCTCTTTCAATGCGTCAATGTTGCTTTTGCGGTGGAGGCCTATAGTGCAAGCATCGACTGCACTTTTTCTACGTCATCTGTTACAAATGAAACTATGCATTTCTTTTCTGAACGTATCCCATGGAGCTTCATGGGTTTCATACGATTTTTTTTACCTAACCGTTAACCGTATTTAACTCTGACTGGCCAAGGGATAGGTTCCGGCCAGAATGACGCCCGTAGACTAAAATGAACACCTAACAATACGAGTATTAAATAATTTTATTCACAAAGTTTCAAAGACGACTCCAGAGCAAAGGAGAATGTACGTCCAATATTTGGGGTTACATTTTGTTGCGGCCTTTTACTACGTCGAATAGCAGTAACAAGACAAGCGGTTGGTACAATACGCATACATTAATAACTCCTTGACTGACTTTCAGAACAAACGAATGCGTAATTAATTGATCTAGAGCTAGAGTGCAATTTGAAACAATTGTTTCGTGGAACATTTATTATGCACGTATATTTATTTATTATCATTATGTAACAATTGAGCATTGAAAGAGGACGCGAGGAAGGCGTGCAGAGTAACGTGTATCGTGTGTACCTGTTCAACTTATTCTCCCCGTTCACTGAGTCCATTGTGGGGAAACTGTGCAAACATACCACAATATTACTCGATGCTGTTCACAGCTGACGTCTGATTATTCTCGAACGATTTTGTTATGAATAGAAACTTTACAAAGTATTAAAGTCTTGAAACTAGATAAATAATGGTTTAATAAACATTTGTGTATTTTCTGTTCACAACAAAAAACAAGAACCGTTTCGTCTATACTAATAAAAGGATCTTTAAGCAGACAATTAAATATTTTTTTGAATGAAAATGAATATTCTTCATCTTCCTCTTGTTCCAAATCGATTTAGCGTGCTTGCAAAGGTAACATATTTTAGGACAATGTTATGGAAATATCAATTCGAAAGAAGTTACACTAATATTTACTTTGTCCTCAATCGGAATGCACTTTTGGAAAAAAACCTAGGTACTCGTTTTAGTGATCATTAAACTTTTATATCTTGTTTAAAATCACTCGTTTTTCGATCAGCATGCCCCTGATTTTAAAACCATTGGGAAATGGTACAATCAGAAAGCGGATTGTAACCGAGATCCTTTTATTACTACGAAAGATTCAAATCGGCCTTATAAATGGGTCGAGTTAACTGACCGATTAAGTGACGTTTACAAGCTATATACAAGAAGAAATATCGCGGTCCCTGTGTGCATAAACGTTTAATTTTACAGTGTTTTCTTTTAATTTTGCAATATCAAAATGCGAGGCTTGCAGCTCAAGAAACAGTACTAATAATTAAACATTAATGTTATAAGTTATTGCGTTATCAATTTACCTATTTAAAAAGCATATTCTGTGAGTGTAAGTTATTTAACTTTTACGCGACTAAGAACTAAACACGAATTCTTATGGCATTGTGGGTGGCGCCGCCTAGTGCCACATTATCAACATCTTATTTATTACAATTTAAGCTTTCGATACCAAGAAAGAAGAAAAAAAGTTGGAATAATCCTTCTGGCCTTTTTGTAATGTCATATCAACTATTTTTCAGTGGCAATAAGACCAACGACAATATGCATATATTTAATTCAATTAAAAAATCATGTCTATGCCACTGTATATTTTAGTTTTTTACATTTGAGCCACGAGCCGCACCATTCAAACGAGATATTGCATACTCGTAAACATTGCGAGATATTTTGCACCGTCCAGCACATCGAGTTACCACTAACTGTCAAATATCCCCAATGAAGATCAAACTCTATTGCTTAAAAATTAAGTGGAAAATCGATTGAAGAAATTTGACAGTTTTGGATAAAATGACGTGCTGACGTCTGTACATGTGAATTGAATGATGGAATACCTTCTAAGCTGAGGCGGCGATCCTTCGACGTGTCCGTTTGTTTCCTTCGCCAGTCGCACGGCCATCTCGTGGTCCCTTCGTTCTTGTTCTAACCTAAAATACAAGTCGTACTTTATTAGGGTAGCTACACACATAATCTGACCGGCATCGTCGGTTCGGCAGTATTTGTCTAACAACAAAGCCGACCCGAAGCGTCTACATTACATCGATCTACCATATACGGTCCTGCCGCCTGGCTTTGCCGATAAATATGTGTGTAACACCCTTATACACTAGCTTTTGACCGAAAATTGGTTTGACCCGTTTGTTTTGATTCGACACAGGAAATTGTTAAGTAAAGAAATAAAGTATTCGACAAGTTCAGTTTTTTATACTTAGCCTACCATCAACAACAGATGGAGCTCTATTTTTACCAACAAATTATGTCGTCTTTTTATCGTGTGAAGGAATTGTAAATTTTTGTTTTTAGCAATTCCATGCAAGGTTTAATTAAAGATAAATAACACTTGAAAAAAATCATCGACCTCAGGTGGGACTCGAACCCACGTCCCATCGCATACCGGGCGAGTGCTTTGACTTGTCACGTGACGTCCTCGGTAGCTTAGTGGTCAAAGCACTCGCCCGGTATGCGATGGGATGTGGGTTCGAGTCCCACCTGAGGTTGATGATTTTTTTTCAAGTGTTATTTATCTTTAATTAAACCTTGCATGGAATTGCTAAAAACAAAAATTTACAATGTTTAAGCATTTTTGATCTTAAACAATAGTCAAATATTTGTAAAAATATTTCTATAGGGTGTTGACGGTAGTATACTACACAGCTATACATATAGCTACAACATTGATCAGAATACGCTGGCTTTGACAGCGAGAAAAAAACACTTGAGGAATTTCATCTTGTCACGTGACGTCCTCGGTAGCTTAGTGGTCAAAGCACTCGCCCGGTATGCGATGGGACGTGGGTTCGAGTCCCACCTGAGGTCGATGATTTTTTTCAAGTGTTATTTATCTTTAGTGTGAAGGAATTCTAAGAACTTGATGGTGAGGGTTTAAAAAAAAATCCCTGATTTCCTGGTCTGCTGGCGGGTCGTGCGACTAGCCAATCACCAAATCGTAATGATCTGCGCAACTTTCGCCCCGCGCTCAAATTCCGTAGCTAGCTGTACCTTTCTCTGTTCTCCTGGTCCGCGGCAAGCCTCTATCTCTGCTTTGCTTTATGCAGGTGTTATATGTAACCTAACAGGGTGATTTGATAAAAATCATCGACCACGCACAACTAGATAGCTAACATCATACACAACAACATTTTTTTGGTAGCGGTAAATTAATAAATCTGACCAGTAGGATTGTTGGTGTACCCGCTGTCATACATTGGTGATCCTATACACACACACACACACACCCACACATTTAATTTTACACTTTTTTATAAAGTCATTTATGTAACTTTACTATCATTTTTATAATCTATCTATTTCATCTTTATCTGCAAAAAGTAGTCTATGTATACGTGTATATATGTTATTGTATTTATTTAGTGCAGTCCGTGATCTCACTCGGCAGGGGCCTACTGAAAACCAGCGTCGTAGCCTACGTAGTGGGCAACGACTTTATGCTGAGTGAGGTCCTTTTGCGATGGGCTTCGCGACGCGCATAACGGTACAGTTCGGTCATCATGTTTGTCTTTTTTTTTTTTCTTCTTGCTTTTTTCTTAAGTTTTTAGTTTTATGTTTGCGTTCTGTTTTGTTATGTGTCGTTGTGATGTCCCGCAATAAATGTTATTTATCTTATTTATCTTATCTCATCTTATCTTTTGTTCTACTTTTGATAATTTGACACATTTTACTTTCATACAAAAATAAATATTAATTTAATTTTACGTCTAAATGTTCTTATCTCTCTGCGTATCGCATCGAGCGCGGCGGGGAAGGGCGGGGCGCGCTTCGTCGTATGCGAATGGAACATAGACTTGCAAATGTCATGCACGACAGTACAATAAACGCTTGAAAAAACATTTTTATTGAGTTATGATAAAACTCGTAGAACAAATGTTGTTGTTGTTAGCTATCTAGACTTGCGAGGTTGTTGATTTTTTTCAAATAACCCTGTATACCTTTCCCTGTTCTCCTGGTCCGCTTTGGCAGCTTCTTCCATCTGTAGTTGCAGCTTCTGAGCAGCGATGCGGTCTTGTTCCTCCAGACGTAGTAGCTCCGCTTCCTCGGTCTTGCGGCGAGCCTCCATCTCTGCTTTGCTGTATAGAGGTGTTATAAAAGTTGTAAGATAAACTGCTATATAACCAGTTTCCTAAAAATTTTATTATTAGTTTAGGCATATAAAGTATTAATAAGTAAATTTCTTCATTCATTCGTTCGTCACTCGATATCAGGGTTTAATACCACAATAATGATAAACATGTAATTTTGACTGGTGATTTTTGTAGTTTTCTTTGTAATAGCGGAGTAATTTTTGCCTTACCAAAAAAAGGTGATCTCATTCAGAGTAAAGACGATAAATAAATAAAAACAAAGAAAAGTTAATAAATACATTTGGACAACATCACATACATTAAGCTGTTCCTAAGGTAAGTAGCTAAAACACTTGTGTATAGATAGACCATCTAATCTTTTTTTTACTTTTCGATGTCACTTCCGTGGTAAAAGTTTCTTGTATTATTGTCGGAAGTTCTACTCCACCTTGTAGTTTGACTTCTTTATCTGTATGCCTGATTATTTGGTATCGTAGGTCTCAAACGGATTATACCATACGGACGTACTTCAAAGCCGTTTATTGATTCGATACCTAAATAAATAAAATAATACTCACAGCCTCCGATTGTCTTCCTCCTGCCGCAGCGCTTCCATTTCCAGCCGCTTGGCCGCTTCGGCCGCGCGCATCTCTGCTTCTAACTTGCGGAGACGCTCTTGCTCTTCCCTGAACATACATTTAGTTTGTAAGACTATTTGCTAGGTAGTGGCTAAATTGGTGAGATGATTTGAACCTTAAATAACTGGCAGAAGGTCGAATATATTTGTGTGAATGTGCATGTGACTTACGATGTTTGGGCAAACGGTCATTGCTGTGGGACTCTTTACTAAGTGGAAAAATCGTTGGGACATTTTGAACCTTATTTACATGTCATACGGTCGAGAATATTCTGTCTGAATGTACATGTAATATACGATGTTCTCCCTCACCCAAGAAAGTGGTATTAATCTGTACATTGATTTCGAAAAATCTAGAGGCACGTGTTGTGGGATCCGAACTCTTTTTTTTTGTATCAGGTACGTAGAATTATATGAACTCTGCACCACTGTTCTGTATGGTTGTTCACCATCTGAAGATTGTCTAAAAGCTCATCACATTTTTCATATAACGAAATTTTTAGAATCCGATTTGTATGATGTTTTTAATGGTGATATCAAATTTCTGACTTCACCATCGTATTTATATATAAACATAGGTTGATATCGGTTTGATATACCATTTACGTAACATCCTGTATATTTTGAAAATGTTGTAACTCAATACAGAAACAAAATTTTCACTAATTCTTGTTTAATTGAAGATAAATAACACTTGAAAAAAATCATCGACCTCAGATGGGACTCAAACCCACGTCCCATCGCATGCCGGGCGAGTGCTTTACCAACTAAGCTACCGAGGACGTCACGTGACAAGATGAAATTCCTCAAGTGTTTTTTCTCGCTGTCAAAGCCAGCGTATTCTGATCAATGTTGTAGCTATATGTATAGCTGAGTAGTATACTACCGTCAACACCCTATAGAAATATTTTTACAAATATTTGACTATTGGTTAAGATCAGAAATGCTTAAACATTGTAAATTTTTGTTTTTAGCAATTCCATGCAAGGTTTATTTGAAGATAATTCTTGTTTTCCACATTCATCAAACTAAATGATACACACGTCGTGGACATAAGCCAATCCCTGTGACGTTCTATAGTCCCTGTATCCAACAATTGGCTTCTAAAGGCAGATGATAATAATGTACTGTAACCATATAAAAGTGAATACCTGTTCTTCTGGTCAACCATAGCTTTCTGTAGCGCAGTCATCTGGGTCTCGACTTCTTTGGTCAGTTTTGTGTATAGCTGGTCGATTTCGGCCCTTGTTATTTTCTCGTTACCCTGCAAAAAAATATTATTAATTACATTTAGAATGCGAATGGTTCAGTCAATTCAGATTGCGAAGTTTTCTTGGGTTTGGGTGTGCGGGAACAACTCTGGCAATATTTTTGTAGTTAATTAAGAGTATTTGTGCTAAGGCACAAGGATGTCAATTCCCAAAAACAACAAAGAAAATTGCCGTTGATATTAAAACTGCTGGATTGATTTTCACAAACATAGCTACGAAACCACCTCCACACATAACCAATTTCAAATTAAAAAGATTCATAGAAATATTTTAATTCTTTAGAATAGTTTGTTACGGGATTGCTACCATGTACCTTATTTTTGAGTTCCCGATATTTCGGCACTGTTGCAAGCGCCATGCTCACGGAGTAACTGAAGATCTTGCGGGTAAGTTGTTAAGGGCAAACATATCGGTCTACCCTCTTTCGCTGTCTTTTATTGCACGCGTCGGTACCATTGTTTACAAACTCACTATTTTCTCGCACCTGTTCTCGACACACAACACTAACAGTATCTGACCGCGACACAGCAGTTTGTTGTTTTTTCCGGTTTTTGCACATACGAATCACTGGATTCCAGACACTTGACAATTTAAACCCATCCTCGCGATTGAAATTTTTGTACTTTGTAATTTCAATCGCTTCCCTGACCATTCTTGGTATGTAGTGGCGTTCTGTCGAAATGATCTGAGGGTTGTGAAACTCAATCCAGTGATTGAGACCTGATTCCAAAAAATGTTCCGCGATTGCCGATTTCTGTTTGTCGTTGTTTTTGACCGCTTTTATGTGTTCTTTCATTCGGCACGCTATGGTACGTTTTGTTTGGCCGATATATGAACTGCCACAGCTGCAGTCAATCTTATAGACACCCGGTTTCTCCATTGGGAAACTATCTTTTGGAGATCGTAGACATTGTGTTACTTTTCTTAATGGAGTGAAGACAGTATTAAGTGAGTATTTATGAAGTACGTTTGAGATCTTGTCTGTCACTCCTCTTATGTATGGCAAGAACACAGGTTGCCTGTCTACTGTGTCTTTAAAGTGTCTTGATTTGTGTCTAGATGGTAGCTGCCCTCTATATCCATTATTCTGTAAGACTTTCTGAACATGTTCCAACTCTTGGTTTAAGTGTTCAAGGTCACACAAGTCATAGGCTCGGTTTGTCAGTGCAGTTACTACAGAATTAAGATGTCGAGGGTGGTGATGCGAGGTTGCGTTGAGATAGCGGTCAGTGTGAGTGGATTTTCTATAGACAGAGTGACTCAGTGAACCGTCACTCCGCACTTCAATCTTCACATCCAAAAATGCTAGGCTTCTGTTTTCTTCTATCTCGCAGGTAAAATTTATTTTTGGATGGATACCATTTAAATATGACAGGTGAGTTTCTACATCTTGGTTGTTTCCTCTCAATACACAGAATACGTCGTCTACATACCTCTTCCATAGTTTGATTTCGGTGCGGGCGGTGGCCAGGGATTTTTCTTCGAAAAACTCCATCCAAATATTAGCTATAACTGGAGCTACGGGGCTGCCCATCGCGACTCCGTCTATTTGGAGATAGTATTGACCCTGGTATACAAAAAAATTCTTCGACAAACAATGATGTAGAAGTGTGCCATATTCCATCGGGATGTCATTATCTTCCAACTTCACCTTAACCACTTCAAGACAATCTGCTACTGGGACATTTGTGAAGAGTGATTCTACGTCAAAACTGACCATCAACTCATCCACATCAACCTTGTTTTGGTGCAGGATTTCAATGAAGTGACGAGAATCTTTGACAAACGATGACGTACGGCCTACTAATGGTTGCAAGACTTTAGCTACGTGCTTGGCCAGGTCATACGTAGGTGAGTCTATCTGACTCACAATCGGTCGTAGTGGCACGTTCTGCTTGTGTACTTTAGGCAAGCCATATAGTTTCGGGGGCTGGACATTTCTAGGCCGCAGTAAGTATTTAAAAGTCTCGTCGTCGAAAACGTCCTCGCACTGTCTAATGAGTGAGCGAGTGCTTCGATCCGTTCTCGCCGTCGGGTTGTAATTTACCTTCTTGTATGTATTGACATCACTGAGTAGATTTTGGATCTTTCTATCGTACTCAACGACATCCATTATAACAGTCGCGTTCCCTTTATCAGCTTTCAGAACCAGTATAGTTTCATCCTTTCGGAGTTCATTCAGCGCAGTTGATTCGTATGTGCAAAAACCGGAAAAAACAACAAACTGCTGTGTCGCGGTCAGATACTGTTAGTGTTGTGTGTCGAGAACAGGTGCGAGAAAATAGTGAGTTTGTAAACAATGGTACCGACGCGTGCAATAAAAGACAGCGAAAGAGGGTAGACCGATATGTTTGCCCTTAACAACTTACCCGCAAGATCTTCAGTTACTCCGTGAGCATGGCGCTTGCAACAGTGCCGAAATATCGGGAACTCAAAAATAAGGTACATGGTAGCAATCCCGTAACAAACTATTCTAATGTTAGTGACCATGAAAGTTTAAAACAATATATTTTAATTCGTTTAGGACCACGATCACAGACAGTCAAATATAAACTTTTTTAACCTGACTTAAAACATGTATTACACAGAACACTTGCTGTTATAGGTTTGCTTTCAATTACAATCTGATCAAGTTAAATCACCTTAATCGTAGCACAGGCAGTCTTGATAGAATTCCTCAAGTTCTCTATATTCTTCTGCGCACTATCCTTCTCCTTCTTCAGCTGCCCGACGACGCTGTCCATCTGCTTCAAGTTGTTGTGAAGCGCGTTGATCTTAGCGATCGCTTTGTATCGCGGTTGGTGGCGCTTGCGCACCAGGTATCCACGAACCGTCTTTTGGACTTTGATGAGGCATTCGCGACGGTATACTATCTTGTTTTTCACTGAGAAGGAACGGAGTTTTAAATAAAAAACATTGAAGAGCAGAGTTGAAGTAGTTATAAAAATATTAACCTGTAAACTCGGGTCCATTGTTATTCAATTGTTTTTTTTTTTCCGAGCATACATGTTAACTTGGATATGCAGACTAAAATCATTAATTCAAGAATTCTTGGACTGGGTATATCCATATTAATATTGAAATTAACATTAATTATTTAGTAAGAAATGAGAGGTATCAGGAAGGCCTTTGCCTAGTACATGGAGATAAATGGCTAGAAATTATGGCATTCTTTCGTAAATTTTAGTTGTTTTACAAAAACGATAAGATAAGGTTTACCGGTATATTAGGATTACCCAGCCAGACAATGTATGTTAACATTACCGAGACATGCTTAAGTGTCAACAATTCACATTGTTTGGCTATTTCAGATATGGTTTTAACGTCATCACTATCATTTTAGCCAATGATTTCCAGATTTGCGGGTTGGAAGCAGGAACTGACGGCAAAAAGGTTCTGAAGTGAAGGGCCAAGTATCAGCAAGCGCAGCGTACAACGTCTACCCACGAGGTAGTGGTGGACTATGTTTAAACGTAGTCTATCTAATCGTCTAAATGTCCGATCTGTAAAACCAGTCTGCAGCGATGGTAATTACGGGTATTGTCTATGTACTTGCGCTTAATACTGCCAGTCATCTTCCTAATGTTGTTGGTTGGACAGACGACCTGGTAAAAGGTTGCAGGAAGCCGCTGGATTAAGCCTGCTTCTAACCGGACAATCTGGAAATCGCTGGGGGATGCCTATGTTCAGCAGTGGACGTCCCATAGCTAAATGATAATGATGGATCGAGCTGGCGAGACATCTCTACGCTCCTCGTGTCTCCACTAGAGAACCCGTTTACTCCTCCTTTCATTGGTTCTGCGACTATGGCCAGCCTACTGCCACTTAGCCGGCTGGAAAAACAGGCGCGTATCGAGTAACTTATTATGTTAATGACGACCGAGGACGACCTCCGTAGCCGAGAGGCGAGCACGCCGGACTGTGTATAGCGCCGCCATCTCCGAGGTTCCGGGTTCGATCCCCGGTCGGGCCAATGTAGAAAACGAGCTTTTCTATATTGTCTCGGGTCTGGGTGTTGTGGTACCGTCGATGTTTCTGATTTCTATAACACAAGTGCTTTAGCTACTTACCTTAGGATTAGAGCAATGTATGTGATGTTGTCCAATATTTATATTATTTATTTAATGAGGTATATAAACACTCACGTTTAACAATTGACAACACGGCGAATATAGAGCGTCTCCAACGCGACTTGACAAGCCAGGCCAGTACAGCGTCGACTATAGCGCGAAGACTCTCCGGATCAGACTTCATGATGCTGTCGAACTCCGAGTACTTGCCGGGCCGGAAGAATACGCGCGTCACGCCGAATTTGTAGTCTTTGTCGGAAAGGCCGAAACTGTGGATCATGGCCTAAAACGCAATACGACATGGTCAATTAAGTTCTACTCGCGATAGAGCGTAAGTCAAAATGGGTACTTTGCAAAAATATCTGTTTTGACATAATTAGTTTTAAACTTACGCGTTGCATACTTAGAACTGAATGAAACGGGAATTAACGCGATCATAATTTAGGTACAAAATGTTTATTTGCCTGACGTTTCGACTTAAAGTCTATGACCTAATATCGATTGATACCAGTCGTGATGCCTAGTCAGAGGCCTTAAGGCGATTTGACCTCCACCAATCCGCACTGGGGCCGCGTGTTGGGGTATGGCTCAAACCGCCTTATAGACGCTAGATACTTTACTTTTATGGCAGAATAACAAAGTTTGCGGACCCCCTGAAATAATCACTGAGCTTTAGACCATTTTATCTCATTACATGAAATTTTACATATTCCGTTGTACTTGTAATCTGTTTTGAGACGAATAAATGGATTCTTATTTTTTTTAAATCTGTCAAAATCAAAATCTTTTCTATGAAAGAATTTAAGGAATTATGTAATTATTGTTACAATAAACGGAGGTAGTTTAAAAACAAAAAAAAATGCATAAAAAGGAATATCCTTATTTTCTGTGGTAAATGATGTCATTAACCGTTTAAAGTAGTGATTATGGGGCATTTTATTAAACAGACTCGTTATTGAGCACAAGTCTAGGGGGTCACCATGAGTTTTAAACTATCCACTCAAATTCCAGGCCGTTCAGTGTCTGTGCAGCTAACTGAATCGTTTAGATTCTTACTAGGCATAGTAATATGCATAGTACGAATCTGACAGATCTACTATACATAGTACGAATCTGAGCGATTCAGTTAGCTGCACGGACACTGAACTGCCTGGAATTTGAGTAGATAGTTTAAAGCTCATGGCAGCCCCGCAGTAGTGGATTGACGTGGCCTGATTGTGATGATGGTACTAACCTCACAGAACAGCTTCGGCGTGAGTCCCCTTAGCTTCGGCGGCAGGTAGCTACTGTACATGGCGTGCAGGTCATTGAAGGGCGCCCGCGACGGGTAGCCGTGCTCCATGAGCTCCAGCACCGCAGTAGTGCCGCTGCACTGCAGTTGAGTCAGGACCAATGAGCCTTCTGTCTCGCGCCCCACCATGCGAGAGTTCGGCTTGATGCAGCGGACGAAGTTTGTGCCCTGGGACAATACAGTTTTACAGTCATAAAAAAACCGGCCAAGTGCGAGTCGGACTCGCGCACGAAGGGTACCGTACCATTATCTATAAAAACGGCAAAAAAAAAACACGTCTGTTGTATGGGAGCCCCCTTAAATATTAATTGTATTCTGTTTTTCAGTATCTGTTACTATAGCTGCAACAGAAATACACCATCTGTGAAAATTTCAACTCTCTAGCTGACAGACGGACGGACAGACAGACAAACGGACAGCGGAGCCTTAGTAATAGGATCCCGTTTTACCCTTTGAGTACGGAACCCTAAAAGCACCAGGCAAAATTATACAAGGTGTCCAGAAAGTTATTGTCTCGTCAACGGAACGTCGCGGATGACCCACATGATGTTAATAAACCAAATATTAAATTATTAAGTCAAAAAAGGGTCACAGTTATTAGACATAGTAGGCCGACTATTTTAATCAATTTGCATATTCCATCATCACAACACACAAAGGTGATCATTGTGATACTTGTCTATCGGAGATGTTCTGTCCACGATAAGATTTATGTTACCGTAAAAGTATGTTCGAGTTATTGGTAGTGGAAGAAGGTATTAAATATGTCTTAGTTTATAACTTTTAAATTATCTTGTTATATTTTAAACATAATTATTACACTCTAACGAGATTTCATGCAACAACATACCTAAAACGATTTGTTTTTTGTCCCGACGTTTCGGCTCGATTACACGAGCCGTGGTCGCGGGTTGACTGGCGTTGCGCAGCGTCGTCTCGGACGAGTTGAAGAATTTTCTCGATGTACCGACATTTCTTCAACATTTTCGTCACTGGTACAGTCAGTCCGGCAAAATACACTATGGTTGGGTTGCACGAACTTACTTTAACTTTAACTGTTCAGTTAAAACACCAGTTAGGTAAAAAATGCGTTGCACCATTTTGACAATGGTCAAATGACGTCATAACTTAACTCTAACCGTAACCGCCCAAGATCGGCCAGTTAGAGTTAAAGTTATTGTCAAGTATCTGTCATGCATGTCGAATATTCTAACCTCCAAAAATGTCGATACGAGAAATATTCGCGGACACTACTTCTGAAGACAAGTGATTTGGTGGTCAATATAAGGCCCAGAAAAAGAAAAGTATATATCCCAAGAACCGATCGATTTGCCAAATGTGGCGAAGATTCGTTTCTAGCGACATTTCGAGTCTCAAAAAATTATCATCCGATGAGGAAGATGTTGTGTTTATGTGTTGTGTTTATAGTGGGCCAGAATGATGATTGCAACAGTTTACTATAGTAGGCTGAGCCAATAACTTTTGTGTATGCGAGCCGAAGTGATGTTTTTTTTGTTTGATACAAATAAATATAATTTATAATTTACTTGTAGTTTTATTACAGAAATTACTTTTACCCCGTGGATTTCATTTCATGGGTTTACTAAGATAAATAGTAATTTCGGATATACTCTACCTGTGCACCAAATTTCATCTCAATTCTTTGAGCCGTTTTAGTATGAACCAGGCACAAACAAACATAATACTTTACATCTAATTAAACTAATATTATAAAGCTGAAGAGTTTGCTGGTAACGGATTTGCATACCTAATAATAAATATAAGACAATATCACATAGATTGGTCTCATCCTATGGTAAGTAGCGAAATTACTTGTGTTACAGAAATCAGAAACAACGACGGTAGGTACCATAACACCCAGAGCCAAGACAATATAGAGAATTTCGGTTTTTACACTGATCCGGGAGTCCCGGGACCTTAGAGATTGCGACGCCTAGTTTGGCATGCTCACCTCTCTGCTACCGAGGTCGATAGCGATATTCATGAGGAAATGCTATATATTATGTATAAGTAGTATCCCGAAAACCCACGGGAGCGAAACTGCAGGGCACGGCTAGTTTCTACTATTAGTATGGGATAAAAAAATAGAACATAGGTACTCATTAATATTTACTTATTTAATAATTCTATTTCTAAATGTAAATTTTCGAATTGTAATTTGTATTTCTCTTCATTGTAACGTCATGGACCTCCTGAGCTTGTCTGATTGAATCCCTTATTTTCTGGAGCTCCAGCTCCTGCAGTTTAAGCTGTCTCATTGTGCGTGGAGTATCTCCGAGAGCATTGAATTCACAATGGATCACACTCCACGCACTGTGTCTTTGTTTCGAGCTAAAACCGTCTTTTTTTTTGCAGAATAATATGATTTTATGTTTAACAACAATTTATTGCAATCTCTCCATCTCCACTTTTCTAAAGTTCCCTGAAACGTTAAGAATTAAATAACTTAAGTTACAATACATAACAGTGCAAAAAATAACACGCAACTCATAGATACTTACTTTGTTGGAATGTTTGTGAGCAAGGTGTCCATAAATTCCGTACCTAGCGTCGATTTGATACAATTTATTTTATTTAACAAGTCTCATGATGCTCTTTGCAAATACAGTGGTTAAATTATTAATTAAAATAAAGAAATTAAAAAACTTTGTTGTAGTTTGACAGCTGAATGATTTGACAATTCAATGACTGATAACACCACTGATCAAATAAACTGATAACACCGTATCAGCTTTTTGACGTTACGTGGAACATTGCCATGTCACAAATAGTTTTCTACAACGAGTTAGGTGTAAATAAGGCGTCATTAGACTTGTAACCCTGGTAACTTTAACTGTGCTACCGAATACGATGGTGCAACCCATGTCGGTCAAATAGTTAAAGTTAGCGTTACAGTTAAAGTTAAATTTGACTTTGACCTTAACTTTAACTGATACTATGGAGCAACCCAACCTAAGGTTGGGTTGCACGAACTTACTTTAACTTTAACTGTTCAGTTAAAACACCAGTTAGGTAAAAAATGCGTTGCACCATTTTGACAATGGTCAAATGACGTCATAACTTAACTCTAACCGTAACCGCCCAAGATCGGCCAGTTAGAGTTAAAGTTATTGTCAAGTATCTGTCATGCATGTCGAATATTCTAACCTCCAAAAATGTCGATACGAGAAATATTCGCGGAAACTACTTCTGAAGACAAGTGATTTGGTGGTCAATATAAGGCCCAGAAAAAGAAAAGTATATATCCCAAGAACCGATCGATTTGCCAAATGTGGCGAAGATTCGTTTCTAGCGACATTTCGAGTCTCAAAAAATTATCATCCGATGAGGAAGATGTTGTGTTTATGTGTTGTGTTTATAGTGGGCCAGAATGATGATTGCAACAGTTTACTATAGTAGGCTGAGCCAATAACTTTTGTGTATGCGAGCCGAAGTGATGTTTTTTTTGTTTGATACAAATAAATATAATTTATAATTTACTTGTAGTTTTATTACAGAAATTACTTTTACCCCGTGGATTTCATTTCATGGGTTTACTAAGATAAATAGTAATTTCGGATATACTCTACCTGTGCACCAAATTTCATCTCAATTCTTTGAGCCGTTTTAGTATGAACCAGGCACAAACAAACATAATACTTTACATCTAATTAAACTAATATTATAAAGCTGAAGAGTTTGCTGGTAACGGATTTGCATACCTAATAATAAATATAAGACAATATCACATAGATTGGTCTCATCCTATGGTAAGTAGCGAAATTACTTGTGTTACAGAAATCAGAAACAACGACGGTAGGTACCATAACACCCAGAGCCAAGACAATATAGAGAATTTCGGTTTTTACACTGATCCGGGAGTCCCGGGACCTTAAAGATTGCGACGCCTAGTTTGGCATGCTCACCTCTCTGCTACCGAGGTCGATAGCGATATTCATGAGGAAATGCTATATATTATGTATAAGTAGTATCCCGAAAACCCACGGGAGCGAAACTGCAGGGCACGGCTAGTTTCTACTATTAGTATGGGATAAAAAAATAGAACATAGGTACTCATTAATATTTACTTATTTAATAATTCTATTTCTAAATGTAAATTTTCGAATTGTAATTTGTATTTCTCTTCATTGTAACGTCATGGACCTCCTGAGCTTGTCTGATTGAATCCCTTATTTTCTGGAGCTCCAGCTCCTGCAGTTTAAGCTGTCTCATTGTGCGTGGAGTATCTCCGAGAGCATTGAATTCCCAATGGATCACACTCCACGCACTGTGTCTTTTTTTCGAGCTAAAACCGTCTTTTTTTTTGCAGAATAATATGATTTTATGTTTAACAACAATTTATTGCAATCTCTCCATCTCCACTTTTCTAAAGTTCCCTGAAACGTTAAGAATTAAATAACTTAAGTTACAATACATAACAGTGCAAAAAATAACACGCAACTCATAGATACTTACTTTGTTGGAATGTTTGTGAGCAAGGTGTCCATAAATTCCGTACCTAGCGTCGATTTGATACAATTTATTTTATTTAACAAGTCTCATGATGCTCTTTGCAAATTCAGTGGTTAAATTAGTAATTAAAATAAAGAAATTAAAAAACTTTGTTGTAGTTTGACAGCTGAATGATTTGACAATTCAATGACTGATAACACCACTGATCAAATAAACTGATAACACCGTATCAGCTTTTTGACGTTACGTGGAACATTGCCATGTCACAAATAGTTTTCTACAACGAGTTAGGTGTAAATAAGGAGTCATTAGACTTGTAACCCTGGTAACTTTAACTGTGCTACCGAATACGATGGTGCAACCCATGTCGCTCAAATAGTTAAAGTTAGCGTTACAGTTAAAGTTAAATTTGACTTTGACCTTAACTTTAACTGATACTATGGAGCAACCCAACCTTAGGTTGGGTTGCACGAACTTACTTTAACTTTAACTGTTCAGTTAAAACACCAGTTAGGTAAAAAATGCGTTGCACCATTTTGACAATGGTCAAATGACGTCATAACTTAACTCTAACCGTAACCGCCCAAGATCGACCAGTTAAAGTTAGTTATTGTCAAGTATCTGTCATGCATGTCGAATATTCTAACCTCCAAAAATGTCAATACGAGAAATATTCGCGGAAACTACTTCTGAAGACGATAGTAATTTGGTAGTCAATATAAGGCACAGAAAAAGAAAAGTATATATCCCAAGAACCGATCGATTTGCCTAATGTGGCGAAGATTCGTTTCTAGCGTCATTTCGAGTCTCAAAAAATTATCATCCGATGAGGAAGATGTTGTGTTTTGTGTTGTGTTTAGAGTGGGCCAGAATGATGATTGCAACAGTTTACTCTAGTAGGCGGAGCCAATAACTTTTGTGTATGCGAGCCGAAGTGATGTTTTTTTTGTTTGATACAAATAAATATAATTTATATTTTCTTGTAGCTTTATTACATAAATTACTTTTACCCCGTGGATTTCATTTCATGGGTTTACTGAGATAAATAGTAATTTCGGATATACTCTACCTGTGCACCAAATTTCATCTTAATTCTTTGAGCCGTTTTGCACCAGGCACAAACAAACAAAATACTTTACATCTAATTAAACTAATATTATAAAGCTGAAGAGTTTGCTGGTGACGGATTTGCATACCTAATAACAAATATAAGACAATATCACATAGAATGCTCTCATCCTATGGTAAGTAGCGAAATTACTTGTGTTACAGAAATCAGAAACAACGACGGTAGGTACCATAACTCCCAGAGCCAAGACAATATAGAGAATTTCGGTTTCTACACGGATCCCGGAGTCCCGGGACCTTAGAGATTGCGACGCCTAGTTTGGCATGCTCACCTCTCTGCTACCGAGGTCGATAGCGATATTCATGAGGAAATGCTATATATGTATAAGTAGTATCCCGAAAACCCACGGGAGCGAAGCCGCAGGGCACGGCTAGTCTTTACTATTAGTATGGGATAAAAAAATAGAACATAGGTACTCATTAATATTCTTCTTCTATTTCTAAGTGTATATTTTCGAATTGTAATTTGTATTTCTCATCATTGTAACGTCATGGACCTCCTGAGCTTGTCTGATTGAATCCCTTATTTTCTGGAGCTCCAGCTCCTGCAGTTTAAGCTGTCTCATTGTGCGTGGAGTGTCTCCGAGAGCATTGAATTCCCAATGGATCACACTCCACGCACTGTGTTTTTGTTTCGAGCTAACACCGTCTGTCTTTTTGCAGAATAATATGTTTTTAGTTTAGCAACAATTGATTGCCATCTCTCCATCTCCACTTTCCTAAAGTTCCCTGAAACGTTAAGAATTAAATAACTAAAGTAACAATACATAAAATAACAGTGCAAAAAATAACACGCAACTCATAGATACTTACTTTGTTGGAATGTTTGTGAGCAAGGTGTCCATAAATTTCTGTACCTAGCGTCGATTTGATACAATTTATTTTATTTAACAAGTCTCATGATGCTCTTCGCAAATTCAGTGGTTAAATTATTAATTAAATTAAAAAAAATTAAAAACTTTGTTGTAGTTTGACAGCTGAATGATTTGACAATTCAATGACTGATAACACCACTGATCAAATAAACTGATAACACCGTATCAGCTTTTTGACGTTACGTGGAACATTGCCATGTCACAAATAGTTTTCTACAACGAGTTAGGTGTAAATAAGGCGTCATTAGACTTGTAACCCTGGTAACTTTAACTGTACTACCGAATACGATGGTGCAACCCATGTCGCTCAAATAGTTAAAGTTAGCGTTACAGTTAAAGTTAAATTTGACTTTGACCTTAACTTTAACTGATACTATGGAGCAACCCAACCTAACAGTATCGGGAATTGTTTGAGACGGCCTAACCCGCGATTTGCACTTTGAAATCACGGTATTCCACAATGGTGATAATTTAAATCCATCTTCTCGATTGAAATTTTTATGCTTCTTAATTTCAATGGCTTCACGTATTAACCTTAAGTGGTAATGACGATCAGTGGAGAGGATTTTTGGTGCATGTAGTTCCATCCAATGATCAAAAAAACAAATCGTTTAAGGTATGTTGTTGCATGAAATTTCGTTAGAGTGTAATAATTATGTCTTAGTTTATTTAGACTGCAATAATTAAAGATACTAAACGACATGCATAACTCATGAAGAACTCATTATTAAAAGCTCTCAAAGCTGATTTTTAAGACATTTTTTTTGACATTTTAAGTTTACCGCAAAAATATTTTTTTGATTTCTCTAAAATCAATAAAATGTCAGGCCACTGAAACGAAACTTAATTGAAACGTTTTTGTTACGCAGGTATATTAGTTCGAGCTTGACAGATCAGACTACAGAAGTGACGTCATAAACCACACTTACATTCTCTTTGAGCTTGTCCATGAGCAGTGCCAGCTGAGTTTGGAACTTAGCGCCGACGGATATAAAGTTCAGTTTCCCTTTAGCGTTGTTGTTGTCCGTGTTCTGGAATAGTTGCTGTATGAGGGTACTCCTGGACTCTTGGACTAGGAACTCGAGCGATGCGTGGAGTGCGTCATTGTTCTTCTCTATGAATTGATTCTGAAAATTATTTATTTATGGTAAATAAGTAGTGAAAATAGTAGATTCTCTGCGATGCCTGCCCCCCTAGCATAACCAACAAAACACGATATGATATAGCGATTTATCGACACCCAACTGTAATATACATATGACGTTTTATCGAAACAGCGAGCATGAACGTGACGTCACTGACAGTTGGGTGTCGATGAATCGCTATATCATACATGCTATGCATGCATGCTAGGGGGGCAAGGTATGCTAGTAAACGTCAGTGGCAAACATGAAGAGGGGGGGAGAAGTTTGAATTAGACATATACAAAAATAAAGATCACAATAACAAAAAGAAAACATTTTTATAAAGAAAAGTCAACAAAAATCGAGATAAATACAAATAAAAGGTGTACGATATTGGTAAAATTAAATAATTTTACCGTGTTATAGCAGACAGCGCCAGCAAAGTGTCTTAGTAAGAACCCTTCGTCATCTCGAAGTATACGATGTGCCTTCAGGCGGGATGTGCGGGGCAATTGTAACCTATAACCCAGAATTTTTACATCATTTACATTATACATACATACAACTTGCATTCAAGTAAATAAAATTATAGTATACGTAATGTCAAAATAACAGCTTTTTACTAAATGCATGTAATAACTTTGGATAAAAAAAAAACTTTTTTTGTCTGTATGTTCCAGCTAATCTCCGAAACGGCTAGACTGATTTTGATAGCACTTAACTGGCGAATAGTTTATGTTATAAGGAACTACTTAGATGTAAAAAGAATTGGTAGTATGACAAAAAAAAAGAATAGTTTTTGAATTAATTGAATTTTTTAAGCAAAAGCGTCGAAAAACTTTTCACTGTTAATTCGACAATCTGTCGGCATATTAATTGTGGTATCGTTGCGAGACATACCTATTATTGTTACTTCCCAGTTGTTTGTGCACGGAATGCGTGAAGTGCCCGAACTCGGGTTTAGGTAACTTCGACTCTTCATCCAGTAAATGAAACACGCCGTGGTTCTTGCTCTCGATCAAGTCTATTGGGAATAAGACTTTTGTACTTCTCATGCTCGTAAAGTTCATGTTTATGTCGGGTATAGGCTGCTTATAACCTTTTCATGGTATAGTGCATAAAGTAAAATCTTTGTCCAAGTTTCAGACTTTAATTAAGACAAGGGTCGTCCGTCAGGTAAACAGCCAGACACGCAATTAAACGTTAATAAATAAACGTTATTTTTGCAATATTGCTGTTTAATTTTCTCAAAATCGAAGTGGAAAGCAAAGTGCATAAAACGCACCATATTACCCGAGACGCAGGCCAGGGTGGATAGTTAAATCGAGGGTAAAATGGGTTTTTCACTTCTCATGCTCGTAAAGTTCATCTTTACTAATCAAATCAAATCTAGGCGCAGGGGTGTGAGGTGCATATAGGCAATTAGGCAGTGCCTACCTAGTAAATGAAATGAGGTAGGCAGTAGGTCCTTACAAATGTGTGTCATTGATAAAAGCCACTGATTTTCATCAATAAAACACTTAAATAAGTATCTATTGCCTACCTCGAAATAAAACTAATGCCCCCCACTGACTAGGCGTGTGGTTGAATGGCGTTGTTCAATGAAACGGCTAGCCGTGCAATAGGCTAGTTGACACCACCAATCAATTTACATACTTTTTATGAGCTGTCAAAACAGATATCTTCGTTATTATTTATATGGCGATATCGGATTATGACGTCACTATCCGATAAACTCAACTGCCTTACTTTTTTACGATTTTAAAGCAATCAAAAATCAGTTTGCCTCTTAAATGAAATTGTACTGAGTTATTAGGCCTAAAATAAAGTGTCTGTTTTAATAAACGATGCCTTAGAATTATTTATGAATGGGGTCAACATCCCTATTGAACGGCTAGCACGGCTAATTGAACCAGTTGGCT
Source organism: Anania fuscalis (assembly GCA_950371115.1). Classification (NCBI taxonomy): domain Eukaryota; kingdom Metazoa; phylum Arthropoda; class Insecta; order Lepidoptera; family Crambidae; genus Anania; species Anania fuscalis. The sequence goes on from OX493337.1 coordinate 3,185,319, forward strand.
GTGACAGATATATCGTGTCTATGTAGTGTGTGGTGAAGCACTGACCGATGCAGTCCTGGTTGTCGACGAAGCGGATCTCGGGCACGTTGAGCCCCTCGCGCCGGTACAGTTCCTGCTCGTTCTTCAGGATGCGCTCGTTGAAGAACTGCTGCAGCTTCTCGTTGCAGTAGTTGATGCAGAACTGCTCGAAGCTGTTCATTTGGAAATACTCTGCGGAATACGTTGCATTTGTTAAAATATCTCTGTGATTTGAAAGCCAATTTAACGACCCTTTTTAAATCAAACCAGGAATTCAAAGCTATTCTAAGGTATCAATGTCATCATGTCGGGATTTTACTTAATATATTAACATTTTTAAACGCTGTTATACAGGGTTGTATTGCAAAGGGGTGCCAAATTTTCAGGGACTACTCAGAATCAGTAACTAAATCGATCTACGATATAAACGATCTAAAAAACCCGGCCAAGTGCGAGTCGGAGTCGCGCATGAAGGGTTCCGAACCATTATCTATAAAAACGGCAAAAAAATACTTTTGTTATATGGGAGGCCCCATTTATATTTATTGTATTCTGTTTTTTAGTATTTGTTGTTATAGCGGCAACAGAAATACATCATCTGTGAAAATTTCAACTCTGTAACTATCACGGTTCATGAGATACAGCCTGGTGACAGACGGACAGACAGACAGACGGACAACGGAGCCTTAGTAATAGGGTCCCGTTTTACCCTTTGGGTACGGAACCCTAAAAACAAACTTTTTTTTTTACTACCGCTGTTCAAAGATTGTACGCGTGGATAATCTTGTCTCATTCATACAAAATACGCACGCACTATCTCTGTGTAACCTAGAACTGCAAAGTTCAATGCAATAATGGTCACAATGGCGCGCAAAAACAAACTTTAGCCTTTACGATGTAAGGTACATTTCTAACAGCAAGAGCGTCCGCGCATACCAGAGGTCCAAATTGACAACAAATACCATAGGCAGTGCACCTCTAGACCTTATTTATAAAATTTGGCACCCCTTTGTAATGTAACCCTGTATACAACTAAAAAAATAGTTTCATATAAGTTTTTCTAGTCCTAGTTATGCAATGTCACTATAGAACTATTTTTTATGTTTTCATTTCAATCAATATTTATTGCTGTTGGCTTTTGTCCTAAATTATATTAACAAAATGCAGCGTGGACGTCCACCCAAAAGGTGGACAGACGACCTGGTAAAGGTTGCAGGAATTTAATTCACTGGCTGCAGGCCGCGCGCAACCAGACAATCTGGAGGCCACTGGAGGATGCCTATGTTCAGCAGTAGATGTCCTGTGGCTGAAATGTTAATGATGAAATCGCCTGATACAACTACATAATGTATCGATATGTGAGTATTAAAAATATATGACCGATGCCGTATCGAGTAAAAGTATCGATACCTATGTGACCTCATTTCTTTCACTTACCGAACCCAGCTATATCCAGTACGCCGATATAGTAAGCAGAAGCCTGGAAGGGTATGCTGGTGTTGATGCGGTGCACGATGTAGTCGAACAGTCTACTGTATACTGCCTTGGCTAGTGCGTCGCGCGCGTTGTTTGCTTCGTACGTCTTGAGGGGCACCCTGCGTGGGATAATCGACCTTGTATTTTGGTGATTAAGGTTGAATTTGTATTGTAGGTAAACATGATTATCGACGATTGAATTGGACACAATGAGTGGGAAAATCGACTTTGATTTTTAGAATTAAGGTTGGATTTATATTGCATGCCGTTGATGCGGTGCACGATGTAGTAAAACAGTTTACTGTATACCGCCTTAGCTAGAGCATCACGCCGTTTTTTGCTACATACGTCTTTAGGGGCACCCTGCGTAGGATAATCGACCTTGTATTGTGGTGGTTAAGGTTGAATTTGTATTGTAGGTAAACATGATTATCGACGATTGAATTGGGGAAAATCGACTTTGATATTTTAGATTTAAGGTTGGATTTATATTGAATGGCGTTTATGCGGTGTATGATTAATCGAAAAGTCGACTGTACACCGCCTTGGCTAGTGCATTACGCGCGTTGTTCGCTTCGTACGTCTTCGCTCCCTGCATGGGATTAACGACCTTTTATTGTGGTGGTTAATGTTGAATTTGTATTGGAGGTAAATTAGATGGTTGGTAAGATTGAATTGGGCACCCGGACTGAGATATCTACTTTGATCTTTAGATTGAATTGGGGACCCTTAGTGGAATAATCGTCTTTGTATTGTAGCGTTTAAGGTTGAATTTCCATTGTAGGTAAACAAGATGGTTGGTAAGATTGAATTAGGCAACTTGACATCATCCTGGACACCAAAGCCATTCTGAACTCCCCTCCACCTACCCCTAGAAACGAAGCAGCAGTGGCCAAGGCAGACTCTGATGCTAAAGAGACACCCAGCCAGCATACATCTCTAAGTTTAGTATCTCCTTTTAACTCTATAATGCTAAGAGTGATTCACAAATACAATTTACATGATAACAGTTCCCTTAATCCCACCCTTCGAGCTCTGCATGAGTCTGGACACCAAAGCAATTCTAAACCTCTCCTCCTAGGGGGTACTGGGGGTAGATCCCCAGTAGCGAAACAGCAATGGCCAAGGTATACTCTGATGCTGTAGAGACCCAACATACATCCCTAATTTTGGTATGACCTTTTAACTCGTTAATCCTAAAAAAAGTTATTCAGAATTACAACTTACATGATGGCAGTTCCCTTAATCCCTCCCCTCGAGCTCTGCATAAGTCTGGACACCAGAGCCATTCTCAACTCTCCCCCATCTACCCCCAGTAGCGAAGCAGCAGTGGCCAAGGCAGACTCTGATGCTGGAGAGACTCCGCAACCACCCCTGGGCCCAGTATCTTCCTCGAACTCAATGTTGCCGAGATGCAGGACTGCGGCTACTATGGAGTAGACAGTCTTTTTTTCTTCTTCCGTTAGACCGACGCGGGTAAGTGCCTGGTGAATGAGAGTGTATCAGATCTTTGCCAGAACTTTGTGTACGAGTACCTATCTATATTCTTATAAACAAGGTGGTAGAACATAGTTGAAAACTAATAATAGTTACGATGTTGTGTTGTAAAAATGGTGCTTTTTTTCAATGAGAAAAGATGTGTTTTAGAAACTCTTTGACCACTAATTGATTGTAAACATAGTTTTGTAAACTGGTTGATTGAACATTTATGTACAGACTTATGATAAAATGATTAAAAATAATTAAAGATTAATAATTAGATCATATTTGAAAAAAAAACTAAGCCAAGGAAAAAAAACCAGTGACATTTTGACAGAATTTATAGGATAAAAAAATGAATGTAATTGATAAACATGTATTCATTAATCCCGCCATCATTAAAGAAAAGAATATTATTTATTTGCTATATGAAAGAGTGGTAACATAAGATGTTTTACATTTTATCGTATCCACAATTAATCTTTTCAGACATGCAAAATTTAATTTATTACATTACAAATATGCTTTTAAATTTAGTAACATATTTAAGAGCATCCACATTAAATTAATAACACATTTAAATTTAAGTATAATTATTTTAACAATGTCAGTAAATTAAACCCCTTTTATTCTTTGGCAATTCTTATAAAAGTATACTTTTAATATATTGTTAACTAACCTGATGAAGTCTTTGGAAGTCCTCCACGTCATCAAGTATGGGGTCTCTAAGGCCGCCTTTAGCGGTCTGCTGCTTGGATTTCTGACTTGCGCTGATTTTCTTCTCGTTGGCTGGCGATGTGAAGTATTGCGTGCAGCCGTGCTTCAGGTACTGGCAATGTACAAGAATGGTTAATGATAACAATCGTAGGTGATCGCGTTGAAACCAGAAGACGGAGATGTCTTGGGTTAATCATCATCATCATTTCTGCCACAGGACTTTCACTGAAGATAGGCCTCCCCTAGCGACATCCAGATTATCCGGTTGCGCGCGGCTGCACACCTTCACCAGGTCGTCTGTCCACCTTGTGGGTGTGAGACCAACGCTGCTCTTGCCACGTGGCCTCCATCCCAGAACCTTTCTGCCCTATCGGGTTAATCAATGGCATATATTTAGGTTAATTACTTTTATAGGCATAGCCTAGACATGCTGACGAATCGATAACCACTGGAGTAGACTTGTTCTTGAATCGAAATTACGACTTGGTAAGCACAGCGTAGGGGGTGCCCTACGCTGTGCTGTGCTGTCCAACAAGATAGAGCAATATATTCGCAAAGCTGATAGCATAGGATGGAAATGAATAGCCGAGCTCATTGACATTTATTGGGAGAGACCTATGTCAATTAAGTTATGAGATTGCATTCTTACTTGGGAATCGTCACATTCTTACCTCGTAATCGTCACATGCTGACCTGGTAATCGTCACATGCTGACATCGTCACATTCTTATTTGGTAATCGTCACATTCTTACCTGGTAATCGTCACATTCTTATCTGGTAATCGTCACATTCTGACCTGGTAATCGACAAATTCTTACCAGGTAATCGTCGGGCTTGGTGATCTTCAAAGCGGCCCTTAATTCGCTGGGTGCGCCGGCGCCCAGGTTCGCACAGCAGGTAGAACACGTGATAGTTTAGTTAATTGAGAGAAACCTATATCCAGCAAGCGATTGACCATGAGATCACATTCTTACCTTTTCATAGTCAGATTGTTATCAGTAATCGTCACATGCTTACCTGGTAATCGTCGGGCTTGGTGATGTTCAAGGCGGCCCTGAGGTCGGTGGGCGCGCCGGCGCAGAGCAGGTAGAACACGTGGTAGTTGCGCTCCTCCGCGCTCTGCGTGCAGATGCGGGACTTCTCCAGCAGGTAGTGCGAGATGTGCCCGCCCACCACCTGGTATACCAGATATATAAGGTGTAAGTGAATTAGTGTCAGATATTTTTAGGAGTAACTTAGACTACCACATGGATCACATATAAGATAAATTTAAAATTATAGAACAAATTTTAAAAAATCAAAAAAATAAAAAGTTTTAAAATAAAAAATCTACATCATCCTGTACATGAACCCAAACATCACAAGTAGACTACTACACAACGCTAGCCGATTCATAATCTCTCCAGAATTACATTTATGCACTCAAATAATCATATTACACTGTTCATCATAATATCATATTACTTGGTGCGTGAATTAAAGATTGTTCTATAATTTTAAATTTATCTTATATGTGATCCATGTGATAGTCTAAGTTACTCCTAAAAATATCTGACACTAATTCACTTACACCTTATATATTAGAGTGCGGTAATTGTGGAATCAATAAATTGTTTCCACAATCACCGCACTGCTGTATCTAACCCCAAAGTTAGCGAAAAGGGGGATGTTTTTTATAAGACACACAACAATAATCATCATTTTAGCAACGGGCAATTTCACTCGACGATGCAAAAATGAAGATCACAATAGCAAGACAAAATAATCGAAAAAAAACCGGCCAAGTGCGAGTCAGAGTCGCGCACGAAGGGTTTCCATACCATTATAATATGGGAGCCCCCTTAAATATTTATTTTGTTTTTGATATTTTTCATTATAGCAGCAACAGAAATACATCATCTGTGAAAATTTCAACTGTCTAACTATCACGGTTCATGAGATACAGCTGTTGACGGACGGATAGGCAGACGGACAACGGATTCTTAGTAATAGGTCCCGTTTTACCCTTTGGGTACGGAACCCTAAAAATCATCAAATCGATATGGTTTCTAATGGGCACTGGCTCAGAGTTGCAGCGCTAATTTTTAGGTAGATATAAATTAACACCCATGACTTAGATATAGCTGATGCTCATCACCCAAATGTTTGCCCCTTGCGGGATTCGAAGTCACAGGTGCCGGACTTTGCAATCCGGAGCGCGAAATACTACACCACGGTCATTCCGGTATGTTGGACAACATCACATACATTGCTCTGATCCTAAGGTATATAGCTAAAGCACATGTGTTATAGAAATGAAAACAACGACGACGGTAGATCATCACCAAGACCCGAGACAATACAAGGTTTCCAAAATTAATGCACATCTCCTAAGGGCTGATTCTGATGTTCAAATACAACAACTTTTTGTATGGGATCGACAACTAAAAAAAAACTTCGTGTACAAATGTCCAATCAACTATTACGATTTGTATGGGGAAACAAATATTTTCTGTAATTTAAATGACGGTCCCATACAATCAGGTGTTGTATGTCAGCTCCAGATAGAATCAAGGGTATGTGCATTAATTCTGTTACATCTCGTAGGTATAGAAAAGTTTGTTTCCTCCTCCCGAACGGGAATCGACCTCAGGAGCTCAGAAATGCCGACGGCGTCCGGCGTTATAACCGAGAGGTTACAAAGGTTACCCTACCTGGTACTTGCTGCTGAAGTGCACCTCCATAAACTTGCCGAAGCGAGAGCTGTTGTTGTTGCGGGTCGTCTTCGCGTTGCCGAACGCTTCCAGGATCGGATTGGCTGTGGAGATTAATAAATAGACAACATCACATACATTGCTCTGATCCTGTGGTAAGTAGCCAAAGCACTTGTGTTCAAAATCAGAAAGAACCCGGGACCTCGGAGATGGCGACGGCTCGCCTCTCGGCTACGGAAATCGTGGGGGTTACATTAAATTCAGGTATTACCAACTACAGGTTGACTTTTCAATGTGCACAACACAAATTTTATCTTCCACTGATGAATAAAAACTACTTTTACTATGGGACCAACCGAAAAAAAAATCTTTTTTTGCAGTGCTCCTCGGCCAAGATATATGTAAGTGTTTTCTTTCTTTCTTTATTTTATTTTTATTTTTATTTATTTGTTTTACCAGTAGTTGATACACTAAAATTTTCAAAACACAATATCAACTTATACTATTTTACTATTGGTCCCATAGTAAAATAGTTTATATTCATGAGTCACTTTAAATTTGTGTACTCATTAAATAACCACCGTGTAGTATCATTGGGCTATTGTTTTCTGAGGCTTGGAGATTAAAAAGTTATCAATTCTACTGTTTATTTCGTCCGCACAAAATAGGTTCCCATTTTGGATTGCAAGGGAAAAATCTTGACTGAAATTGTTAAAATAATGGAGTTTGAAGCTTGTGTTGCAAAATATTGATATGTGCATTACATACACGCAAAGTTTGTTGCGTAAAACCTTTAAATGGATGGAAGCGATGAAACATACACTTTTCCTCTGACATCGTACCTACGTTAATTAATGAAATTGACCTTGTAGCTAACGTTTCATCAGTTCATTCACTTTAAGCATATAATACTACTTACTACTATAATAATAAATAATAATAATAGTAATAAATATTGGACAACATCACATACATTGCTCTGATCCTAAGGTAAGTGGCTAAGCACTTGTGTTATAGAAATCAGAAATAACGACGGTACCACAACACCCAGACCCGAGCCAATATAGAAAAGTTCGTTTTCTACATTGACCCGACCGGGAATCGAACCCGGAACCTCAGAGATGGCGGCGCCATTTACAGTCCGGCGTGCTCGCCTCTCGGCTACGGAGGTCGTATAATGCTTATTAAGATTACAAGACGATTACTTATTTAATATCGGTAACTTAAATATAATGGAAAATTATTTAGATGCACATCTTCGAATCTAATTATATCGGTACCGGACATATTTGAGTTATCTCCTTGATAAACAAGTACTTAAGATATCCAATCCCAAAAAAAAAACGCATCATCATAAACATGACTAAAATTAATCAATTAAGAGCCTTTTTATTTATAACGCATATGAACAATGACATCATTATCCTGCACTTTAACTAATCTTTATTACAATAATACCTACTCTGGCGTGACATTTTTCACGTAATATGAAACATTTGCCAGCCTTGGCGACAGGACATTCTAGACGACTGAGAACTGATTTTAGTATAGATAATGGGGTGGTATCAATGAAGCATTAACCTTAAACTCGTTGTCAGTATGGTTGCTTTACTTTTTCTTTCATAAAAATCCAATTTGCTTGAGAATATTGTTATAAAAATAACATTATTAAATTTATTAAATCGCAATGATTTGTATGCCTTTTACAATTGTCAAACAGTAGATGATATATTTGACAGTTTCTGGGACTGACAATTTAGATAGACTATTGTTAGACTAAACAATAATGTTATTCATAGTCACTCAGAAGCCATCCTCAAATTACGCCACAAGTTTAAGGTAGTCAACAAAGTGTGACATTTTGTGACAAAGAGGAGGGTACTCATAAGTGACGTTACATATTTAAATATTAAGCATTAAATTCTAAACTTTACCACAAACAAGAAAACTTGCAAAATATTAGCAAGTTTATCAATTCCATTTATTTATTTTAGAGTTAAAAAAGATTTTCAAATAAAAAAAAAAATCATGTTCAGTTTTTTTTAAAATGAACAATTTCTATTAAAATTTTAATTATTGTGATTTCACATCTGGGTGTGCGGAGTTACTAAAATACTACCCACCCCCACACTAGCGTTTTTCGAGCGTTGATGTCGTGGCAGCGTCCAATCAGTGTTGATGCATCGTTTGCGCAGCATCATTTACTTAACGCTGATTGGGCATTGCCACGACGTCAAAGCTCGAAAGACGCTCGCGTAGGGGAGGCCTTAACAAGCAAATTATGCGAGTCAGTTGTAGGTACTCACCATCCAGGATCTTCTGTTCGACCGGGCCGGCCCCTTTAGCCCACAAGTCGCAGAGATACTTCAAGATATACTTGGTGGACTCCGTCTTGCCCGCTCCGGACTCGCCCGACACTATGACCGACTGCGACTGCTTGAATGATTTCATGTCTCGGAATGCTTTGTCGGCTGGAATTATTAATACCAAAGTTTTGAGAACTGGATGCAAAAAGTTTAACGCTGAGAAAAATGATACAGGAGGCCTACAACACATCGGTCGAGACGGGCCTAAAACGAAGAAGTATAAGAAAATTTTAAAACACTTTTATGCCCAAACAAATAAGCCCAAATACAAAGGTTTTACTAAGTATTCACTGAAGAGTTGAACTATTCAACTTGTGGCTCCATTGTCAGATCAGCACGATGATGGCAAATTATTGTATTGTCATCAGAATGTCACTTAGGAAGTTTTAAATTGATATACCAGAAGTAGGTTAAAAACCGATTCCAAGATTAGGTTCATGGTAGTCATTCTATGGTTTATAGTTTGTTAGCGGAGTTTTCGACAAGTTGATACCAATCTTACCTATGGCAAAGACATGCGGCGGTAGTTCCCCCAAGGACCTGCCCTGGTATTTCTTGATTGTGGTTGAAGAGTACATGTCTTTTATCTCTTCATAGGGATTCACGGCTAGCAGGATATTTGCCACGTAAGTCTGCAAACAAACAGTTAAAAGTATTTATGTTATGACTTGAACTCCACATACACAAATATATAAAAATAATATTCAGTAGTTAATCTGTTGTTTGGTCGAATTCGTTGAGCGTATACCATTACCATAATGTGAATATTTTTGACTGAATTGATATTCTATGATTTTATGGCTTTTTAATCATTGTGTCAATTGTGAGAACTCATCGGACCTACTAGTAAACCCTGCAAATTCTATAAGGCATTCAGACGGGTGCAGAATCGTTATAACTGGAGATGGTTAATCATAGAGACTAAATAGATGGGGTCACGATCCTCAACCGCTAAGGAACTAATTATGAACGAGGATAAATAACATAGACATCGTCAAGCTAATAGTGTTTGATGCAGACGTCGTAAAATTAAAGACCCTTACAGCTAAAACAACTGAGGCCAAAGTTGACCGCAAAACTTAAGTAGGTAAGTACTAATATTAGTACCCGCATCTCCAGTATACAATACCAAAGTATTGGTAAGGCGCGCTAATTTGACAGTCTTTATGCAATCCCACGCAGCCTTCACAGCTCTGAATACCCGTATGGCACAGAATGTCACTTGGGCAACAAATAATTTCATTAAATGCCTTACAGGGTTTTATTATACTCTAAGTTACTAAATGTTACGCAGAACGCGTGAATTTTATTTTTATTACTTAGTATGGTATGTCATAAATGTTTTATGTTTTAAATAAAACTAATTTAAAATAACTCTTCTAATTTCTCATCAGCATACCACACATGTTTTATTAGTTTTTTAACGGTACAGTGTTGTAAACATGTGGATGTTAATAATAATTGTATGAATTATGGATACTGTTTAAATCTGAAATAAATGAATTTTAATTTAATAATAAATTCATACAATACTTATGTTAATGCGCAATCTATGTATGTAGCTGTTATCTGCGCACGGTGTTGGCGAATTGTTTCAAGGTGAAAAACTCGGACGTTAAGTATTCTCACATGACAGCGAGATCAGTTAATTCATTTGAAAAAAATAAAGGTTTGTGACATGCGAAAAAATCTAACAAAATGTAAATGGCTGATGGGCATTGAAACAATGTAAAGTGTCATAAACTATTGATAAATAGTAATACCAATTTAAAATACTCGCCAAAAGCGGCATGTAGACACAGTAGTAAGAAAATAGGCTGGTATTTGTGCTGGTGTCAAATACAAATCATTTATTGTGTATCACATTAAATAATTACTTCGTCAGCGTGATTAATAACTACTATGTAATCTTGCGAACTTACGGCTTTTAAGTACTTAATCTAAATATCACTGAGCTAAGCCGCGGACAGATATACAGACAGACTGATGACGTTTTGATTATAGAACCCTAAAAATTATGCTTATTGATTGATGGTGTCATCACCCCTATTGGCTACGTCACTCGTGCATTGGCTGTTTTCGTTTTGCTGCGTTATTTACCAGCGCAATATGAGTCACGGTGCAATCGATTGTTCACTTACATAAATCTTGTTCTTCTTGTATCGTGTTAGGATGTTGTTCAGCAGCGTGGCCTCGTTCAGAAACATCAGCTCACCTGAAAAGAGTATGTGCGTGTCAGTGATCAGTTATTATTAATTACATGCCATGGCCGAATTTTGTTCTTTGCAGGTAATACGATTATTGGATGTTGCGTAATCTAAGCACTTATGTTATATGCAAGCAAGACTGATGATTACGAATTGATGGGATAGATATCCAAAAATGTAAAACTAACGCTGGTAAACGAGCCCCACTTCATCGATTAATGAAGTCTTATAATATGTATCTCTCAGATGTCGATTTGTTTAAGCTTACACCAATGGCATTTAAAAAACAAGTAAAACTTAAACTTGATGAGATTAAAATAGACTCATAATACCTAAAATATGTTAAATGAAACTTACATAAGTATCTACAGATACTTATGTAAGTTTCATTTAATTTATTTAATTTAATAGATTGTATAAAATTAAGAGGCAATTTTTTTTTTCATATGTAAGAAGGGGATAACGGTGCTGATTGTGCAATTAGTAATATTGTTTTAAAACATTTTGTATTTGGAATTGTACAATTGTTTGTTATCCTAAATAAATAAATAGATGTGGAAATACTGTACCGCTGTTATGAAGATTACGCCCGGCCCTGGACGATTTTAGGATGATATTTCAGGTAATAGAAGACTTAATTGAGCCAGCCCGGCATCGAACTTAGGACCCATGCGCTCAAGTCGATAGGCCGCGCCAATTGGGTGGTCAGTGTATTAGTTTAACTTTGACTTGAAAGGCCATAAGAACAATGATGTATATCCCGTAATCCTATATGGATGTATATCCCGTAGGGAAATACGTTGCACTTCATCTCTGGGGAATGGACAACATGTTGTATAACGGACAATTTCCGCACTACTCAGTCACCAGGACTTCTGCAGCTGCGGTTGGAAGGCCAAGCTGTTTGTGTTGTATTTAGGTATTTAACTTTATTTCTCATGTAAGTAGGTAAAACTGGCGGACCTGATAATACAGCATTCATTATCATCGACATGCATATTAGGGTCTCATGCCGGGAATATGTCTTCTAAGTTGCAAACACGGCGGAGGTACTTAGACAAGTACGTCGTAGAGGAAGACGGCAGCTCTGCTGTTTCGCTCATTAGATTTAGTCTAGCAAAAGCCGTACCTTACAGATATCGACATCCATAATAGGATCTCCTGCCGAGACCCGAGAATATTATGTCTTTGAAGTTGTAGACCTGACGGGGGTACTAACACAACTACGTCGTAGATAGACTTAGTCCAGCAAAAGCCGTAACTTACAGTTATCATCGACATCCTTTATGGGGTCTCCTGCCAGGAATATGTCTTTGAAGTTGCAGACCTGACGGGGGTACTAATACAACTACGTCATAGATGGACTTAAACCAGCAAAAGCCGTAACTTACAGTTATCATCGACATCCTTTATGGGGTCTCCTGCCAGGAATATGTCTTTGAAGTTGCAGACCTGACGGGGGTACTAATACAACTACGTCGTAGATAGACTTAGTCCAGCAAAAGTCGTAACTAGCAGTTATCATCGACATCCTGTATAGGATCTTCTGCCGGGAATGTCTAGTTGCAAACCTGGTGGGGGTACTTTATACAACTACGTTTTAGATAGACTTAGTCCAGCAAAAGACGTAACTTACAATTATCATCGACATCCTTGACAGGGTCTCCTGCCGGGAATATGTCCTCGAAGTTGCAGACCCGACGGGGGTACTTGTTGTCCACCGGGAACACGTCCGCCTCCTCGCCCATCAGCTCGTGCAGGCGGGCGAGCACGAACCCCTCGTTCGGGTCCCGGACCCATACCAGCTGCTTATCGATCGTCATTGCTCACTGAAACAAGGATTGTTGTTAGAAATTATTTTGATGGCGGGCAATAGATTAACACCTGATTGAACCTGGGGGGTTACCATGAGCTTTAAACTATCCACTCAAATTCCAGACAGTTCAGTGTCTGTGCAGCTATGTGAATCGCTCATATTCGTTCTATGCATAGTAGATTGCTCAGATTGGTAGTATGCATAGTACGTATCTAAGCGATTCAGTTAGCTGCACAGACACTGAACTGCCCGGTATTTGAGTAGATAGTTTAAAACTCATGGTAACCCCCCTGATCTATCAGAGAGGAACCTCTTTTTTAACTTAGACATAGTGATTGTCTTATCCAAGTATGTTTTTACGGTTTATAACACAGATAGATAACATAACAATGTACAGTCTATCTATAGGGTTCCCTAACCTAGTGTCCGCTAAGCTATACCAGAAGACCCGTGAATAAAAATAAATAGAATATCAGAAGTTATTAAGATTAAACGATCCGCTCCGCTTTTGAAAAAGTTCGAGAAATGAATTAAATTTACAAAATATCTATTCTTTAGAGAACTTAAGTTTAAAGTAGTTTGTAGTGTCTCGTACATACAATACGTAAAGAATATTAACTGTAAACAAAAATAAATAAGCAATTACGACAATACGCCTCTCATCTTTCATCTATCTTAGGACATCGCATAAGTATCGGCTTTTAATGAAAAAGTAATTTATTAACATCGAGCCCAACGGTTTATCGTAGATAAATGTTCAATATTTATGCGATAAACAAAGCCATATGTTTCTGAAGCCACTTTAGAGGCACTCAAGCGATCGTGACTATGAGTCACTGTCCCATAGTCACAGCGGACAAGTTCATAAATATAGTCACAAAGAAACCAGTTCTGCGTTGTAAGAGTGTAAATGTATTAACGATTAATTTATCAGAAATGATATCAATGCATTTAATAACGCTACAGTAGATACTGACTGAGTCCATACTGAGAATAACTGATAGACGGTTGGATGGATGGGATGGATTACGCTCTGCATACACAACTAACAACATCTTGATAACAGACAGATCACGATTACACTTCCATAATGATCGCAACATAAATAAACCCAACGCCTCGAATACAAAGGAAGAAGGAAACCCACGGGTGCGTGAAAATTAGCCCAATAAGCATAATAACGTTATATCATAAGTTGTAACAAATTCTGTTGTTACAGTTACACTTGATACGGACGAGGAATATGATTAACTCACTTTCGTGACGAGCAGGCATAATGCGGCGCGTGACGTAACGCCGCGAGATAAAAACAGTGGTCATGCCCGGAGTCGTTACGGTACGGTAGACGGTGGCGGAAGCAAAAAATGGAAAGAGTCGTACACGAAGTGCACATAACAGCGATCACAAGCTTTCAGGTACACTGTTACGACTAATGGTTATGACCTTTACAACGCAAATTCTTGTCTGTCAAGCATGCTTTTACGACTGCATACTCATTCAAAATTATGAACCAGACTTTAAACGTGTGATAAAAAAAATGAAAGTGAAAGCCTCAATTCAACACGTATATTTGTGAAACAAACAGAAGTATGAGATATAATCAACTATTCCAGGAACAGTATTGTAAGTATAACCACCTCTTGGTTAAATCAACGACACTCGGTTTGATAGAAATCGCTACAAAAACAACTTGGTTTTCAACATCAAGGATGATGGTAAAGGTCAACTAAAAACGAAACAAAGGGCGAAGGAGATGACAGAAGAAATGGATTAGTAGAAAATGAGATCCATAAGAAGAGAAATGTACATTTTATAAAATACAAAACGGATACCCAAAATTTGAAAACAACGATAATGCTCGCGGTCGCAGCAACAGTGTTGATCTCCCGTAATCGGTGAAAGCTAATTCAAAATAAGACACTTATCAAAAGTGTCGCAATAGATAAATTGGCTACAAAACTATTGTCACGTACCGTAACGACGTTTTTATGGCAGTACGGTTGCGGTAACCACGGCCACGGGCTAGGTTTTTTAGCTTCTAATTGCTTTGAAAAGAAAACGAAATTGGAGGAAACGATTAAGTTTACGACATAAGTAATTAGATACAAGTAACTATATTAGCTTATTCATTCATATTAACGAAATCCAGACCCGAAACAACTATAATAATGACTAAAACCATTGGTTGATATTAAACAATGTCGCAATAACTGCGTAGGTAAATACATAATTTTAAATAAACGAGTTTATGCAACACAAAGCTCGAAAACAAGCAGCTAGAAAACAACTATAAAAGTGCAAAATTTATGAATAAACAATACGAAACTAGCGTAAATAAATGGAAAGAAATTATTCAGATCAGCGAGAAGAAACCAGTGAGCAACTGAAAGCGTACGATTTTGACTAAATTGCTATGGGACCATTTCCGTCGCAAAAAAGTTCAACGAAGTAGAAAAACTATACCTCGCTACGCCCCGTTTACAAAAAGAAAGTAAGAAAATGTAAATCGATTGATAAATCGCTTTGAAGTGTTCAAAATTTTATTACAAACGAAATGGGTTCCTTAAAACAGTATTTTGGACATAAAATTTTATGGAATAATCAATGTAAATAATCGTCCAATACGCATTAATTACGAACATTTATCATAATTCTAACTGCTGCAGGAAATATTAATATTTTAGGTAAAAGTAAAGATATTTTAGGTCTTTTCTATTTCTACAGTTATAAACCAATTATTAGTATTATTTTTAAAACATCTGGATACTTATGTTGGTGGTAACGCAAACTATTTTATAAAAACATTGTTTATAAAGATTATACAATTTATTTATTTTCCAAATAAAATAAAATACTACAAGAGCTTCTCAGTGAGTATAGGGATTTTTAAGGAAATAAATAAATAATTGGATTTCAGAGCAATCTATTGACCTACTTCCAAAATTGTAATCCCTCAGTAGTCGTACGATCGACCGAAACCTATCAACCGAACAACACTTGCTATGACCCAAATAGGAATAGTAATCTTATCTAGTCTAAAGAAACGAACAATAACTTTGCAATTTGCAATGGCGATGCAATCATAGAGAAGCGTGGACGGTCGGATGCAATAATAGTGAAATCTAGCTTTATACACTACGTCCAAAGGATAGTCGTTTACACACATTTTTTTGCTCGACACAAACACCATTACGTTGTTGATTTTCTATCTTTAAATAGACGAGCAGACTTTGTTAAAAAGACAAAGCTACTACTCTTTGACACTGCATTAATAAAGCAGATTTCACAATATGATTATAACATCAAGCTTTTGAAATCGTGGGTACAAAAAAGGAGAAATTACGTTCAAAAATAGTGATAGGTGTATTCTTTAGAATACCTTTCATGAGAAAATATTTGCAAGTTAATTTCAGGAGTATTGGATTGGATTATATTACATTCACAAATCAGAATCCATTCAGTCAGTTGATGTTGATTGATGGTCACCTATGGCTTGAGGCTGTCTCGATCCATCTACAATTGTAAACGCATAATGCAACCAGACAGGATACCTTGTGTCTGTAGACACAAGACATTTCCTCGAACTTATCAACTGGATGAGACTGACCTGTCAGTCTCATCCAGCATTCATTCGCCTGCGAAGCGAGAGTGGCTTAGCTTGTAATTGTCCCCAACAATGACCCGATTACAATCTTCGCGGTATCTCAGATGTTGCGTGATAAGTTGATGAGTGCACGCATCGCGTTGTCGCAAACAATTATCTCACTCACCTTGTAGCATATAAATCTACATGACATTTGTGAAACAGTAATACAATATTTACATTTATGATTTTTGATACAAAATTTGCCCATTCTAACTCTAGTACGGAACTGTACCTGGAGCTGAATGGCTTACCATTAATTATAAAAATGAATTTGACCTTTGACGGTCACGAACAAAAATAAAACGACTAATCACTAATCAGGTTTAGTATTTATGAATCATGCTCCTAGTACCCAAATCGTCACACGATGGCACGACTGCCTGATAAATGACTGAATATCGCCGAAGAGGTCGACTTAAGATAAAAAATGGTCGACGATTTGGCTATTCTGACAGGGATTGGGATTCTTTAAAGTTGTTGGCAGAGTTTCGGGTGAAAGACTTTATCCTGGATAATGGAAATTACTGGATAAATGGGTAATTTAAAAAAACCGGAGAGGTCGTAGCAATGACACGGGTGTTCCATTTTTTTCTAAAAAGTGTTTTGCTTTAGACATGAAATAAAAAATAAAAGCATATATACGAGTAGTAGGAATTGCCTGGCTTATGACGATTAGGAAAGACACTCATGACGTGACGGAAAGTCTAAAAGATACTTAGTGTGAATACCTATGCGGAAAATCAGCACATTTTGTTGTCTTGGTAATAAAGCTTTGAACACATCATTGTGGTCGCTCTGCTGATGATTGTAGTAAATTATGACAAATTAACAAGTTTAAAAACAAGACTCGATTGCTGAACTGAATTCTTTAATCAATTTATATTAAGCATTCAATGCACAGCAATTCCCAGCTCCTAGTTTTTTTTATACTCACTATTGAGAATACCATTTTAAATGGAATGGTTGTCATGTTTTGTATGCTCCAAAATAATCGCTATTATTTATTAAGTAGTAGTGATGTTCAAGTAATCTATGTATACCTACATCATAATGAACTCTATACCTGTGTAACTATCGAATCAATACCACAGCCTAATAATTAGAGATATCTGTGTCGGTATCGCCAAAAGATAAGAGATAGGATATATCAATGGCAGAGATAATCACAAAATTATTGCTACCGTATTCTGCAGACGCTGTGGATAAAGGTCAAAGCACCCAATGAAGGTGACAACTATTAATTTTTCAGGACGCCCGTCGCGATGACATCAAGTCATTGAACCTCAACATTATTAGAGCCGTGAACACCTTTTTCTAAGCTATTTAGTTAGACCTTCAAATCCTGCCATGGCATTTTTACCCTAAGACGTAGACGTTTAGAGCTATTCTCGAAAAATGGCAGTGCAATAATGGGAAAGGTTATGAGGTGACCTCGGGGGCTCAAACCGTGCCATTTTCAGCAAATGGGTAGTGAGAGTGACCAGACCACACCTCCATTTCCCTGTGTCAACTTTTATGAATAATGGAGCAAAACCATGATGATGGTTGAAAACCTAAGTTAGATTTTGCATAGTAGTAGGTAGTATAAGTTATTTCACATGAATAAATTCAAATAATACTGTCAGTAGGAGTGATCACATCCAAAGTTCCCACAGACAGAAACGGACGATCGTGGGTTATGCTCTCGCAACAGCCACGGTTACGATTTTGTTTTACACAATGATAATAGGTACGCACGCTAAACAAAAGCAACAAAAGTGAGAGAATACACAAACGCACACACCGTACGTTATGGCTTTTAGACAGTATTTGACAACAATGCGAGTGCACATGTGTGGGTGGTTTATGTATATGCTAATTTTAACCAATTTATTTTACATGCTGTAGAGCGTGGTCTTTAAACTATTCCAAATTGTGATTTCTAAAATGCATTGCACAAAGTAACTGGTTTAAGTTGTTTTACAATAAACCTATTTGATGAGACCATGATGACATTAAACGAAAAAATAACGTTGTTGGTTTTTCTCCAAAAAATCTGATAATGTTTATACAACTTACAACAATACGAGTACATCTGAATCATGGCCTCGCAGACGTTGTTGATTGATTGATAAAGGACCACCAATGTTCAACCTTATTTATAGCTCCGAATGCTCCAAATCCAAAAGGGGAAAGTATAAAAAACGTATAAACAAACTGTCACAGTCTGCCTCCATGATTCATCGGCCGTGTCGTGCGCATCTAAATTGCCATTAACCCGCAGCAGGGCCGGACCGCGACTTGTGAGAACTTATGCTGGAGCTGTTATGTTTTGATCTGTTCCTCGGTTTTCGATTGGCAAGTATTAAGCAGATACTTACTACAAGATAAACCTTCCCCTGGTATTTTATGAATGTTTAGTGGAAATCAATAACTGGAAAACAGCACTAGCAAGAATGCTTTTCTCGAAGTCGAGTAGAGTTTAAGGAATTGTAACGCTGAGTTATTCACAGATTCTAAGACAAATGTTGTAAAAAATACGTCTGGGTTTCATTGTAACAATATAAAAACAATTATGTGACTTTAAAGCAATATCTCCAATGATAACAAGTCTCTTATTAGCCGCACACTATCTTATCTCAAGGTTCAGACACAATGAAAATTCCTACAGATATTAATTTCCATGACATTACACACTTTTCTTCGAAAACTGTAACAAAATTGAATAATAATCGATTCGCTTAAATTTTAAATGCTTGAGGCTTAAGCCTTATTACCATTTTGTCTTTAATCTTACTCAAATGAATAATGTGAATGATGGTCACGATTCACTTTTTTCACAGAACAACAAAGGTTGTGCTGATTACTGTGTGTTCTTTTCATTTGCACTATTAATTAAATAGAAAAATGCACAATTTTAACATAAATGTGCTGTGAAGAGTACGCATCACTTGTTTCTAGCAATAGGTATCTTAATTATGCAAGTAATGGAGGAGATGATAATAAGGTTCATTTATTGAAAGTTGCTATCATGTCTCATTCATTCCAGTTAACTAACAAAATCTTTCGGCTATGACGAAGACAGCTAAAGAGATGAAATTTTCTGTTTCTATAGCTATTAAAGCAGACACTTTCACGCGTCAGAATGTGACTTAACACTAAAATATGATGTTTGCTGAACACGATAACATCGGGCGAGCAAACCTGCGTCTGCGACCAGGAGCGATGAACGCACTGATTACGCATAACTTGAACAGCTTGTAGTGTGGGAGGCATAACGAACACCTGCCTTCAAGCTTTAAATAGATCCGGTCGTTCTACAGGTTCTGATATAACAAGTTAGCAACTAGTCTAAATACTGAAGTACTTTGCGTACCAACTTGCATTACCCTCAAATTAAAACCATGAAGAAGCCAAGGACTAAACGATAGTGGGATTAACTGTCGACATAAAAAATAATGACATATCTTTAAGAATTTTTTACGACTAGATGTGTGACTAACAAGTTTGGTTTAGACGTCGGGGATTCCTTTGATAAATAAAATAAAGACAAAAAATAAGTGTGTCACACGACTACAGCGACCATCGCAGCGTATAGCAAGTAAAATGCAACACTGGATGCGAAAGAAATAGTTCGAAGCGCGATCATTCCAACAAACCAGGCGTATGTAATAAGAGTATGTGAAACTAATTGTGAAACTTTTAAAGATATTTCACAAGCACATTTAAATTCTAAAATGTTACGAAAAGATATTTATAATTAAGAAAATGTTGACGCAAGTGCTCATGCGCAAAATTGACGCAGAATTATTAAGCAAGGTACCGTTTGATGGTAATTCACCGAGACATTTTTTCTGCAATCAAACGATTGCGGTACAAAAGGTAATAGTGTTAACTGTTGAAAAGCCATAACTACAATCATAGATTTTCTTATTCGAATAAGCGTTATTAATTGCGAGCAATTCATATTTAAAAAATGCTCTGTGGGTCGAATGTCGATTAAATATCACGCAATGGCGTGGCTTGATCGTGGGTTTGACGTAAGGTGTTTAGTTGGAGTATAAAAGTACGTTGTTAGTCAGCGTGTTCCCTCAATGCCAAGGTTGGGGCATCGCCGCATTCGGCGGTACTTAACTAAACTGGTTGTTGTAAGTCGGTCACTGCTGCCAGCCAGGCCTCCTCCGGCCAACGGTCCGCGACCGGTAAATTCGCTCCGCTAATCCGAAGTGACTCTTTGCCGTCGACCGAAGCGATTGCATTATACTGTTAATATCAAAATGCATTGCCTGTTCCAACGGATCTTGTAATCATGCGATGCAAATTCCTGCGGATTTCTTTTGACCATGTTCCATTCAAATGCAAATTGCAATGTTATTTTATATTAATTTTCTACATGGATGATCTTTTTACTTGCTCAACGGCTTTATAATATACCCGTTTGTAAAACAGAATAACAAGTCAGTATTCGTTTTAAATTATCAATGATTATTGTCAATGGCTTCATATTCCAGTAAAGATTTGAAAGAGTTATTCCAATCTAATAATTGAAGTACATGATTGTAGCGATAGAAATTATAAAGTTGTTGAAATCACACGGATCTCAGCAGCCATAAAAAGATACATGAACAACTGGTATGGTCACTTAATGTGGCGTAAAGTACTGATATGATCTGGTACATCGTCAGTCATCTCTTCACTCATCGCCATCACTAGAGAAAGTAACAGACAAGTAACAAATTATGGCAGAGGGGAAAAACTGCATAATTACATTGTAAACGTAAGCGATACAAGATGCGCGCCGCGATATGTGAACAACAACAAGCCTGACGATCGACGACATGGAACGGTTTTGGTATTTCCGTAAAAAGTTATGGCCATTAAAACACAATGATTCTTTTTAAAATTAAAATACGTAAAATAAAATCCCAAAAAGCCCAACATGATAATCGCATCTAGCAAATTACTAAAGGATTTATGAGAGCTAAAATCGAAATTAGTTTGAGAGAGTAAAAGATAGTGGCAATTAGTGATTTACTGGAAAAAGGAAGCAAATAGGTAAACAGAAAAATTTCCACCATGTCATGTTCTGAGGTTTTCATATTTTATGCTTTGGCGCCAAACGAGCACACTTATCAGAGGAGCCATTCTTTGAAATACCTTAACAATAAATTGTTTCGGATTTAGTGTTATCCAGATTAATGCAGCAAACACTTTAGGTTAATTACACCATGTCGATGGCGCATCACAGACAATTAGCAGTAGCCAATTTCAACAAATGAGGTCAAGCCGTATCAATATGTGCAGGTTAACGAATAAATCATCGCCGGGGCGCACAGGGCCATATCAATTGATGCCCCTCGCTGGTGATGACGTGCGAACACTACAGCTGTAGCGAGAACTGAGCAGGATTCGCCTGAAAGAGAACTAGCAATGACCGGCGACGACAGAGAGAAAAAAAATGGTGCACTTGTTTTGCAGATAAATCATCTTGTCCAATTACCCGATCTAAATGCCTAAAATATTTGCCATAATTCAAAAGCATTTGAGTTAACAAAAAAATTGACCAAGACCAAGTTATTCAACAACTGTAAGTAGACTGTGATAATAACTCAGTATCTTGACGTTACGCAAGCGTGAAATATCCGAATAGACAAGAAGTAGTAATATCTCAGCTGTTTTATACGCAACTCAAAACAGCCTCCGAGGAAGCAATACATTTATAATTTACGTTACGATTCGCTTACATTAAAATTCATGAGACCATTACAGTTGATCCGATTCAGTGACCGTTTCGTTATATTTAAATGGGTCATATCTTACGACTTGATTAATTTTCTTGCAGTTGCATTCGCGGGCCCCTTTCTCTAGCTAGATAATCTCACGATGCAGCTTCCAGACACGGCATATTCTAATGATTAATTAAGTGAAGCAAGCTTTCGCGTACGTGTATAATCTGGGATAAATAATAGTGATGGTAAAATACGATTCAATTGAGTCGAATGCGCTCAAAGCGGATATCATCCCGTTAGCGTAATCTCTCCGAACCGATTGAGTAACGGTACCCCCCTGGGCCTACGGGGCAAGCAAAGCGAAGGCGGCGTACCGTGTCGTCCGTCAACAGAAGCCTTGCAAGAGCGATCGATATCACGTTACGTAGGAATAGAGCTAGTAAAACTGTTTAGGAATACTTACAGAGTTTACAAAAACAATGTTTTCATGATAACATCAATATAAACACGCATCATCCATGTTGAATGAAATAAAGACAAACGGGATTAGATTCAATGACAACATACGTGAGACAAGTTTTCTTACAACTGCTGTTGTAGATTATGTTTTGGACATAGATGACACTTTCTAAATACAATCTCGCCTTCTGGTAAAGTTGCCAAATCATCAATATCGTGTCAATCATTGCCTATGGTATTATTAAGAGTCATGGTTTTAGATGCACTTTCACTGTTTGCCAGAGTAAATTACTTGAAGCTAACATATAACTAATTGGAGGGAAAGCTCTGCAACGGTGAGGATAACGAGGTTTCTAAAGTCTAGACCTCCGTTTATTAGACATTCGTTCAATTTCAATAGGTAGGTACTGCTCCTCTCTCTGCGACGTTCCAAACCATGTGAATTAAAATTCGTTAGTTGGTAGTCTATTCATAAAAAATAATGTTTGTTTGTTTCTTTACTAAACTATTCATCCGAATGAGATGAAACAACCTCTTCTATTTATTATGCAAACGCCGGAGAAGGTTTCTATTTAGAATTATTTTTTCCGAATTTACTTTTTTAATTCGTTTAATCCATTTCTACTTTTATTACAATTTGTAAACATTACGCCTTGTTGTCTGTGATCAGTTCTGTTTTTTGTACATGCTCATCTCCGAAACTACAGCAGCAATTTAGTAACGGCTTGCACTAATAGACAGATTGATTCGTCAGAAACGTTTCTGTATACAATTAGATAATTTATAACCGATGGTATTAGTGCTACAAGTGTGAATGGCTGGTCGCAGGACTCGCAGGGGCGTGTGGTGCATATACGCAATTAGGCAGTGCCGCCTACCTTGTTAATGAAATGAGGTAGGCAGTAGGTACTTAAAAATGTGTGTTATTGGTGAAATGAAGACCACCAACTTTCATTAATAAAACATATTGTTGTATCTACTGCCTACCTCGAAATAAAACCAATGCCCGCCACAGGCTGGTCGCTAGTTTTAATGAAATCGCAAATGTTCAAACTTCAATGGTCATGGGTGGCTTGCATCTTGCAGCTTAAAGGCTAACTAAAGGACAAGAGAATGTCCAGTTAATAAAATTCAACTTGTGTAATCATGCGCATATTAAATCATTACTTAAATGAAATACACAATCGTTCTATAAACGTCTGATCTAAGAAATGGCGACTATATGGTAACGGTTTGTTTGTACAAATGTTCACGAACTCATTTTGCTATAGAAATAAACAAAGTTAGCTGGGGGTTACTACCTACTGTCAAGTCACCGCTTGGAGAACAGTGCGTGCTATACTTTTGAATATTGATCTTGCACGTGTTACGGTTGTCCCTTTTCATCTTGAGGTGCGTTGTGTATGAGCGAGTGGTGTAGAGCATCAGTGTTATGCTAGTGCTAGGGTTCGGATATCCGTGTTACCGTTGCCTACCGGCGCGTGACCGTGCCTTCCGTTGTGGGGTGCTGCTGACATTTACCAGCCTTGTATTTTAACTAAATGACGTCATCAGTCAGCAAAAAACAGTCTGGTCAAGTAATCATCGCGACGCCGTTAATAGTTCCAAGGTTCAAACCGGTACTAGGTTACAGGTAATTAGTTTTGTAACCGATACCAGAACTAACAAAGCGATTTGTTTTTTCTATCCACAAGACGCTGCGCTACTTTGTGTAATGCATGTACCTACTTCGACAATTAAATATTTTATCATACTTGAAGCATCGGATAATGCAATTTGAAGCAGATCGCGTGACTTGTAAAATTGCAGACATGATGAGACAAGTACATAATGTAACAAACAAAAGTGGCTATTGCTAGGTAACGATTGGGGTATATTCTGGTTAGATCGATACATAAGCCTTGAAACAAGCGAACTTCGCTGTTATTCTATACGAACACGCTTGAGGATATTGATTATAATTTCTAATTAACTAATTTATTATTTAAACAAGCTAACACCTGTGAAAAGTTCCGAATAAGTAGTACTTAAAACTAAATCACAAATTTTAAGAAAAATTATAGTTCAGTCAAGAAATGACTCAAAAGAATCCGTAGGTATAGAGTGCGGCAGCGGGAATCTAAGCGATTTCTTAAGAAACTTGTTCAGGGTGCTTAAAGAGAAAACATACTAAAAGTCCTGACGTCTAGGAGGAACGCCGGAGGGCGGGACTGACAAAGGTCCCAATTTTAGGTTTTTTACCAACATCTCAAAAATGATGCGTTGTAGCGATTAATGTTTTATAAGGGGATAAAAGCTAATTAAATGTTCTATACACTTTTTCCATATTTCTAACCATTTTTGAACTACACGCTCCAGAAATGTAAAAATTATATCATAATAAAATTCTAAGCTGATTTGGTCTATCAACGCACAGCCTGGACCGCTTAAACCTAGAGACTTAAAATTTTGCACATAGATACCTTATACAGTGTAGGTATCCACAAAGAAAGGATTTTCAGAAATTCTACCCTTGAGGGGGTAAAATAGGGGATGAAAGTCCGTCAGAGTTGAAGTTAGGATCTGCAAATTTAGTATTTAGGCTGACGTATGAAAATGAATAAACAAGTGTTTCAGAGTTTTTGATCAATTAACCCCCGATGGGGTAAAAAAGGGGATGAAGTTGTGTATGGAAAGCCCTAGTATAGTCCTATATCTATTTTTGCATTTCTGAAGAAATCGCTTAGGTCCCGCTCACTCTAAAATACTTTATTGAGTGGACTATTACTTTAATCTCACCTACTTTATGAATAATCGCTACAAATACAATTTACTACTACTTACAGGGTTCTAAAATAAAGACCCACTTACATATAAACTTGTTTCTAAGCTAGATTAAATGATATTGTAACTGCAGCAAGAACAATTGTGATAAAAAACGCGACAACGTTATCTTATCGTCATCATTAATCACACTGCGCAAAGTTGTTGAAAAGTGACCAATATGGAAAATAGGAAAAAAATATATAATCTATAAAAAAGTGAAAAACATTTATTACGTAATAAAATAATTTACAAATAATAAAAAATACTCTCTACATTATCACATTTGACGCCTGTTTCCAAACGTAATGCCACTCTGTTGACCTTTGTTGGTGCCGTACTGGAGAGAAATTACGTTTTGTCCGGATTTCAGTTGTTCCTCGGAGAAATTGCGCACGTTCCTTTCGGATTCCTTGGGTCCAATCGAGGGCTTGCCATAGTTGCCGGCCTTCCTGCCTAGAGACTGCAAGCAGATCAGTACGGAGTATAGATTCTGCTTCTCCCAAAGATCAATCGTTTGGAAAGTTTCTTGCGGGGGCACTCCCAGCTTCTTAGCCGCTTCTAGAAAGGCGTTGATGTTTTCCATGCACTTAAAAGCCATTGTAGACTGATTGATTTTTTTGACAGACCCTTCCTCTATCGCATTGACGAGTTTGCAAAGAAGGGTGCCATCTTTGAGTACCTCGTAGACGTTTTCCGCGTCACCAGCGGTGTTGGCGGGCTCGCCGGTCAGCTCTTTGATCCACTCGAGGATTTCCTGGCCGATGTTGTCGTTGTACTTGCTGTTGATCCTGGCCTGGGCGTCGGCGTTGATGCCAGACTTATTCGCGCGGTACTCGGCCATTTCGATGCTGTCAGGTTTGCGGACACGTAACCACTGAATGCGGCCCGATAAGCACTTACAATATCACTATCATAATACTTTTGATAGCGATTATCGTATTTTCCGTGAAGGCATTTAACTTTATCATTATATTTATCCGTATAAATGATTATTAACAATTGCCACAATAGTATAGGTACCATAAAGTCGTTTGATCGTGCAAATGGGTCCAATGAGTAACGTAACGTTAGAGAATTGAAGTGCAAAAGCACCTGCTTTGATTAAAATGTTATAATTTACCTAAAAAGTACAGATAGACACTTCTAGAATACCGATCAACTTATCAGTGCTCCATATGATAGTATAATTTTATCGTGATTGTGATAAGACAGTATTCAAACGTTAATAAGTTTGAAATACAAAAATAATAATCAAAAGACGTGGCTTTGTTTTATCATTGAAAGACTTAAATACCAAATCTAATTTAGGAATGCAAACAGCGGCAGGGCTAGGAGGGCTTGGGGGCGATTTGTAACACCTCAGATTCAAACCTTTCAGAGTTCCAACCCTTAATTACCCTTATTACAATTATTACTCTGTTGTGCCCCTTGGACAGACTACCTTTTTCATAGAATGGGTAGAGGTATCAAGAACATCCGTTTGAAATAAATATTGACTTTGTACTAAGGTCTATGCTATGGTCCCTTGGAGGTAAAAAGATTCAAACTTCTCAGTCAACGCGGATAAAAAAACACATTTTTAAATACTCGCAACTCAGTCATCACAACCTGTAAGCTTTCTGTCAACCTGGAATAGTAAAAGGCAAGAATGAAGGTCTCACAGCGCAAGTAAAGGAACACTTCGATAATAATCGTTCATTCGTAGTTCACTTCGGATCTGTAATGTATATAGGTCGTGGCCCCAATTTGAAATGTTTGTTAGTAATATGTCTCGAATGTCAAATGTGTCAACATTTCAAATTGGTTGATCAATTTTAGACAAGTGTTTAACGCTAGTCTATCTTTTTTGTAGGAAGGCCATGAAAGTTTTAAACTTTATTAGAAATATCAAAGGCGTAACTTATAGGCGTGAAATACAACATACATGCTTACAAGAAAATAGGCTACTTTAAGGATTCTGAACTACATTAGAAACAACGGTGGTGGTACAGAATGGTCGCGATGGTGTGCAGATCCGACCCGCAACTCTACACTATTGGTATTGGACGAATTACTTTTCGATAGCTTCATTAAGCTTCATGTGTGTAAAATCGCATGGATTTTAGTTTTTTAGGAGTGTATGTTGATGATTGTATTGTTACGCCGCTGTCTGTGACAGTCCATGAAAGAGCGAATTCCGCTAGCTCGCGCGCCCTTAGGATAAATTCTCAATTTCAATTGGCAAAAATGGTGTTGCATTGTTAGCAAACAGCCTTGTTTCGTGGCACAGATATGCAATTTTTATTGTGTTTTATTGTCCGCCAAAACAATGGCTGTACGGCAGATTGTTGCGAACAAAGACTATCAGAGAATAGCCTGATAAAATCACACAAACAATTTTCAGCTGATAAAAGGCTTATTACCTTTAATTTTAACTAATTTCGTTACAAAACCAATTGATCGAAAATATATAGTTCTTAGAAAGATGGTTGGCTCTTTGACACTCAATGGGGGAGGCTTACGTCCAGCTGCAGTGTACTGCAATATACTGAGATGATGATGATGATATTAGTTCTTGGTAGTATAATATCAGCACCCAGTTAATAGGTAATTATTATTTTGCATCAACATTGACATTACACAATGCAATAAGAATCAGTAAGTATTTTATCTAAATAGATTTTGAATAAAAACAAAATAAGTTAAAATTCTGTAAAAGTATAACACATCGAATCCTAATAATTGGAGGTAGCGCAGCCACTAAAAGGTTATCAAAAGTTCTTGAAGTCTTGACTAATTAGAATGTAAAGACATTACAACCTAAAAATGTTGCCAAAAACTACAAAAATAATATAAAAGACAAAATAATTACATTAATGCAAAAACTGAAGTGGACTAAAACATTTACAGAGTGCAATCTCAGGTCCAGAAAGACAAAATAACAATGGATGTGCAGCAACCGGCTGCCGGTTGAGGGTTGAAGGATTAATCTAGGGCTATTTGTTAGTTAAAATGACATTAAAACAAAACAGCATGTCATACTGCAACTAATATTTTTCATCTGTTTTTTGGTATTTATATTATAAATAAATCCCAAAAGAGGAGGATCTAACAATCAGCAAAGTCTGGAGGTCCTCATACTTCTATGATCTCTTAGAGCACCATTGCATGAAGCTTGTGCTGCTTTTTTTGTGGACATATTGACAGAGAAAAGAACAATGCCTAGCATTCGTGGTAGGTGCCAGGGTACCCTCAGGGTCCCTGCTGAAAACCAGCGTCGTGATACATCCCTTACTATCACGAAAAATGCTGAGCGGGGGCCTTTTTGACACTATTGCTTTTTATTATCCTGTAAATGTTTTCCTTTTGTATTCTGTGTGTGTCAAATAAATCTTGTTCTATTCTATTTTATTCTAAAACATAAATCTTAGTTTAGTTTCAATAAATTTAAAGATAAATAACACTTGAAAAAAATTCCTTGGACCTCAGGTGGGACTCGAACTCACATCCCATCGCATGCCGGGCGAGTGCGATGGGACGTGGGTTTGAGTCCCATCTGAGGTCGATGATTTTTTTCAAGTGTTATTTATCTTCAATTAAACCTTGCATGAAATTGCTAAAAACTAAAATTTTCAATAAATTTGAATGTTTTATGAGGAAATTTTGTAAAAAAAACTTGCTTTAATATTTTGTTTTAAATCAATTCCGGTAGTTGTAAATGTTTAGTAGTAGTGGTCAGAGGGTAGAGTTTGTTTATTAATTTGTATCACTGAAAAACCCATTTAGTAAGTAAATACTTGAATAACATAAAAGATAGAAACCCATAAAAGTATGGGTACATAAAGATGTAGAATCATTATTTTATACATTATAAATTGCAAACAATTTGACTCATTAAACAGATTTGAGCATCATCATCAATATTACACTTCACAGACTTAATATGGCATGCATTTTAGCAAAAAATATTATTAGAATAACTATCTACCTCATTAATTTCTCGAGATATTATTATTTCTAATCAGTACATACTTAGTCTTTTTTATGTTATTTAAAGTTGGTTTAAGGTAACCTTCTTCTAGTAATATTTTAATGAATTTAAGAATAGTTCAGAATTTTTGACTACCTATATAAATTTTATCATATATAATAAGTAGATAAGTACCATAACTCCGAAAGAAACTTTACAATAAAGACTTATAAGTAAAACTATGCCTACTGTTAGTTCTTTCAGGACCTATTTCTTAAGTTTAGAAATGTCCATTTACTTGTGTCTTATAGAAATAAAAGAGTGAAAAAATGATGTTTTAACAAGTTGGAAGTACTTATTACAGAATTTTAATCATGTATAAGTTATCCAATAAGATTCTAACAGGTGTCGCGGCTAAAACGTAGTAAAATGACTAAGCGCTGTTAGTAGGTATTTTTGTGATAAGATCACAGTCAAATAAAATAGTCAGGTGAAACAAAGGTACGCGGGTAGTTCCACCAATAAATACCATTAAAAACTCACCGAAAGTTATGCAGAAAATGAATAAATCCACTTAACACCGTTTGCAAACAGTTAACAGTCAAAAAGCATTGTATCTTTCACAAATCACTTCACATTCGCGAGGTACGTAAACTTATTAATTTACGCAAGCAAGCAGCTAGCTAGCCGACCGATCGCGCCACAAGAATTTTGTTGACAGCGCGTTTCGTTCGAAAATGTTTTTGAATGAATGGCTTTAGTTTTCCCCACCACGTGACATGACATTTTACGTTTGTTATCTGTGCTTAATTTTTATTGGCCAGGCAATGAAACGTGGATGTTGAGTGATGTCCTACACCTACATTTAAGAAACACTTAATCGATTTGTTAAATCAAATTTAATCGTTTATATTAGGAAAGTAAATTAATCCTACTTCTTGGACAAAGTGCTATAGTCCGGTGCTCAAGAAACAGATTGTAAAGGTGTGGTGATGAATGATTGGCAATATTTGGTTTTGTTTCATAAGATTTGATGTTAGTGGAACCTACGAACTCCGAATATTATCGCTGTGGCTTCCTTTTGTATTTGTGAGTAACGTTTATCTGCGGAGTTTAAAGTCCGTGACGCGAACGAAATTGGCCTTTCCAGTCCGTCCGTGTCCACCTGTGATAAGATCGCGCCCAACCCGCTAGGAGATGCGTCTACTGTCAAGATTAACGTTGCGGTCGGGTTAAAATGCGTAAAAACTTTATCCGATGACAATATCGTTTTTATGGTTTTAAATGCCTGCCTGCGTCTGTATTTCCGAGTGCATATAACCTGACTCTCTTTAAGACCAGAGTGAATAGGCATCTTCTGGGCAAGCTCGCTCCATCGTAGATCCCATCTATGCTCTAGAGCAAGATTGGGGTCAAGAGTAAGCCCATCTCAAATAAATAAAAAAAAAAAAAAATCGCTATGCTCTGGCGTCCATTTCCATTTAACATTTTTTTTTTGTTACTCGTACAAAGGACTTATATAATATTGAAGATGCACTTGGTACGAAATTCCTGTAGTAATTTACCAACCCCTTAAAGTGATTGCAATTGACTAATATTAGTTGGTACTGGAGCTACCACTATAGCATCAACTATGTTTGGACACTTTTTTAGTCCTTGTTTATTTATTATGTACCCGAGGTAACTTATTTTGTCCTTGAAGAATTTACATTTTCCCTCTGCAATGTCAATCCTGCGGCTTGAAATCTTTGAAGGACAGCTTCCAGGCGTTCCAGGTGTTGACTTTCGTTACAGGCCGTTATGCATACATCATCAAGTAGACACAAAACCCCGTCTAAGCCTGACAGAATACCTTCCACGGCTTTTTGAAAGATAGCCGGTGCACTAGAAAGACCAAACACGAGGCGTGTATATTTAAAAAGTCCGCGGTGCATATTTATACAAGTAATGTTTTGTAAAGCATCATCAAGAACAAATTGATTGTAAGCCATCGATAAATCTAGTTTAGCGAACTGCTGGCCACCATGTAGTCTTGAAAACAACTCTTTAATTGTAGGTAAGGGGTACTGATCGACTACCAACTGTTTGTTTATGCTCACTGAGTAATCAGCACACAACCTAACATTTCCGTTACGTTTAAGGACAGGCACTACAGGTGACGCGTATTCAGAATGATCCACCGGTTTTAAAACTCCTAAATCGACCAATTTATCGATTTCCTTGTCTACCTTATGAATGCAATAGGACGCGCCCTAAAAAACACTGGTTTAGCGTTTTCTTTTAAGGTAAGTCTTACTTTATGTTTGTTAAATAAGCCTAATTTATCGGAAAATACATCTGGATAACGTAACTGTAATTTCTCAAGACTTACTTCCGGTCGTATGTTATAATTACTTGCTGATAATTCTAGTTTAAAAAGAGATATGAAATCACGACCTAGGAGTGGCGGGCCGCCGTTGCGAATTACATAAATGGATAATGTGTGTGTAAACTCGGCGTAAGACAAGGGTAATGCAACCATACCTACACATTCTATGCTATCACCTGTGTAGGTCATTAACCTCTTATTTGTAGGTACAATGGCACATCTTTAAAACTTGAATTATATACATTTTCGGATATAACTGTATATAACCGCTATCGATTTCAAATTTAAACTGAACGTCGTCAATTTTAACGGTTTCTAGTAAGGGTTCTCCTCTTACCGAACGAATGTTAAATAACTCACCGTCATCGTCTTCAACCTCCTCTATATTACTGGCTATTACGTAGTTAACTTTTCCGCACATTCTACGTAGGTGACCTTTTTCATTGCACTTTTTACACGTATATTTCACAAAACGGCACTCCGATGCTTTGTGGTTTGTATACCCGCATACCGAACACTTAAGCTGGAAACATACTATCGGACGCGGCTTACGGACGCGGCTTCCAGCCGCGACTTAAAGGAATCTAGGTATTGAATTTACACTAAGGTGTGCAAACCAGCGGACGTCAGTCGCGGACGTAACCTTCGCTGACCTTGAGCGCTCGGACGTCCGACAGCAATCTGGCGCGCTGGATGTTTCTGTAAGCCGAAAACGTCCGCGGAC
Organism: Anania fuscalis; assembly: GCA_950371115.1. Classification (NCBI taxonomy): domain Eukaryota; kingdom Metazoa; phylum Arthropoda; class Insecta; order Lepidoptera; family Crambidae; genus Anania; species Anania fuscalis. Next base: position 3,217,751 of record OX493337.1, read on the forward strand.
GGTATGCACGGGGTGCGGACGCGTCCGAGCGTCAGAAGGACGCCGGCTGCGCGAGAGCTCGCACGTGCTTATTGATTGCATGAACATTTTTATTATAAGATAGCTAGCGATTTGATAACGTATGCGAAAAAAAGGGGCTTCCATACAACAAACGTGATTTTTTTGCCGTTTTGATAGAAAATGGTATGGTAATGGAACCCTTCGTGCGCGAGTCCGACTCGCACTTCGCCGGTTTTTACAGATAATGGTGCGGAACCCTTCGTGCGCGAGTTCGACTCGCACTTGGTCGGTTTTTTTTGGCCTGGATAATTGTATTTTGGATTAGCTACTATTTTTCAGAATTTTCTTCCAAAATCTACTAAACGATACAGATTTTCTACTGAAATTACTACTAAATCATCGTCACAATAAAGTGGTCACACTCATGGCGTCCGCAAGCAACGTCCGAGGACCGTGCACACTGATCAGTCGCGGCTGTAAGCCGCGTCCGTAAGTCGCGTCCGATAGTATGTTTCCAGCTTTATGTCTTTGTACACTGACATTTTTTCCACTTTGAAGTTTGAACAACTGATCAGTGGTTGCGCTAGTAACGCCACTAATGACGCTGCTGGCTACCGCGCCAGCTTTGGCGCACCGTAGACTTTCTGCTAACTCCACTGCCTTTGCCAGATTCAAATCGTCCAAGTTCTGCATATACAACTTTTCTTTCTCCATACCAGGCAGCATACCTATGATGAAGCGGTCACGTAAAGCCTCTTCGATGTTGCTGAACTTGCAGTGGGCTGTTAATTCGCGTAGTCTCGCAGCCCACTGCGAGACTACGCGAGCGAGCTTGTAGGTACCGTCGCTGAGTGCGCTCAAAAATATTGCGCGCCTTCTTGTTCCCACAATTATACTATAAATATTCTACAATAATAATTAACACAATAATAAATATTTATGTGCTATTAATGTTTTACCTCTGAAATATATTATGTAATGCTAAAATTGCTAAGAACTTTACCTTAGGTGTTTAGCAACTATTTCAAAGAGAAAATTGGAGGCACCGCTTTGTCCGTATATTAAAATTCAAGTGACGATTAGACGTACTAATTTAATATAGAATTGTTTTAGAATTATTTCATACCATATATTTTATCATACTATGTATAGTAATAGATATTTCGTAATGGTTTCGCTGGAAGGATAAAATACGGCGAAACTTGCAACATAGTTTTTTTTTAAATAGTACTAGCATTCTATAGACATTTCATAGATTTTATTGAGTAACTTATACTACCTAGTTAAATCAAAAGTGGTACCGCCGTAAAGCATGACGTAAATTAGCGAATAAAAAATATCCTAAAATGTTTGATGCGTAAAACAGAACGCTTTCCTATAGGGAATAACCACACAAAATCGACACCTAATCAATGAATATCCGATGAATCAGCGCGGTCGGCTTGTCAAAGCCTATGCTTTGTCGTTAATAGGAGTGCGTCGGCCTTTTAAGTATTTTGTGTTTTTGTTGTGCTGTAGAGTAGTTCCGGTTTTGCCGTATTACTATTTTTGTAGATTTTTTTTGTTAAGAATTTGTAATTTTCTTTTGCTTTTTAAGTTTGTTTAGTTTTAAACAACATGCCAAAAATCTGTTTCCGGCAACAGCAACAGAATTTGAAAAATATTAGAAAAAGGTCACTAAAATAAAAACCCATTCAACTTTCATTATAATACTTTCTTGATTTCCGAAAAGAAATGAATAGATTTAGTTGGGGCGCATCACTATAAGTGTGAACTGTCATGTGGTTTCAAGAATAGGCTGTATGGCTCTGTACCATCGCCTTTCCCTTCGTGGATAAATACTACTGCTGCTGTCATGTGTCTACGTAGTATTATTTGATCAGTGTCAGTCATGTGGTGTCAGAGCGATCATCATAACCACAGATTTGTTTGATTGATCTTATTTATCCTTAATAAGGAATGGAGTTAAAACTTATAAAGGTTCGACGAAAGTGTTGTTGTGTTTGTTTATTACGTGTATGTTTTGAAAATGTCTATCTATGTTTTCCAATGTGGAATACTATGAAATGATGTTGTGTGTAGGTCGGGCTGATGGAAATTTAGCTCGAGCACGGGATCTTTATCGGGAAAGTTTCATCGACGGTAGGCCGGCGGCTGAAAGGCGACGTCTGCCGTCGAATCAGCGCTTTCACAACATGGTGACTCGTCTCCACTATAGGGTTCCTTTCATCGTTCGGGTGGCAGTGGGCGTTCGAATACTAATGAAGAACGTGTAGAAGAGGTTCTGCAGCTTTTCGAAAGTGAACCGACGATCTGTACAAAGCGTGCCGGGGCGAGACTCAACCATAAGCCATATTTCAGTGTGGCGAATACTTAAAGATGAGGGTCAATACCCGAATCACTACCGTCGTACCCAGGAACTAATTCCGAATGACTTCGCGCCGCGGATCACGTTTTGCAAGTGGTATCTCGCGCAGCTGGAAGCCGACCTCAGCTGCGTGAACTGCGTAATTTGGACGGATGATGTCACGTTCACCAGGTCCGGCATCTAGAATATTCACAATCAACAAACATGTTTGGGCGCACCCACATTGGACCAGATACTAGAAAAGTATAAAGAATATAACCACCCCTATATATCGCCCTAATTGACTATGCAAAGGCATTTGACAGCATAATGCACAACTCGATATGGGAAGCGCTTATCCAATGTGGAATAAACCAAAAAAATATGGAGGTCATAAAGTATATATACTCGCAAAGCACAAGCAGAGTAAGTCTGGAAAATAAAGGACAAGAAATAAAAATAGATAGAGGCGTCAGGCAAGGGGACCCATTATCTTCTAAATTATTCATAGCAGTACTAGAAGGTATATTCAAAGTAATAGACTGGACAAATAAGGGACTGAAGATACAGGGACACTATTTAAGCCATCCTAGATTCGCTGACAATATCATCCTTTTCGCAGAAAAACGGCAACCGAGCTTGAACAAATGATACAGACTCTGGACAACGAAAGCAAAAAGGTGGGACTAAACATGAACACAAACAAAACCAAAATAATGACAAACCATTTAAGAATGCAGATAAACATGTCAGAAAACTGTATTGAATATGTGAATGAATATCTATCTACCTTGGGAAAAAAATATTGTTTGATCCAAAATACAATGAAGATGAAAGTAGACAGGAGAATCAACAATACCTGGAAGAAATTTTGGGCACTTAAAGAAATCCTTAAAGGAGATTACAGTCTGAAATTTAAACAAATAATTATGGACACCTGTATCTTACCCAGCCTGCCAGCGGAAGCCAAACATGGACCTATACAAATAGAATAAGATATAAAATTACAACATGTCAATACGCTATGGAAAGAAGCATATTAAAGCTCAAAAGAATAAAGCTTTAGAATACAAAAAACCAGGAACGAGAAGATAAGGAAGACAACCAAACTCAAAGACGCACTCCAGCACGCCCTTCGTCTTAAATGGAAATGGGCTTGCCACATTTCTAGATACAATTCAAGACGATGGGCATCAACAATAACAAAATGGCTGGGACCAACTGGAAAAAGGAAAATAGGTAGACCTCGAAAACGATGGGCAGATGATATCATCGAAATTGCCGGTACCAACTGGATGAAGCTTGCCCAGGATAGAGAAATATGGCACGGGATGGAGGAGGCTTTTACCCTAAAGGGATCCAAATAAAACATGTATACAGTTAAATATGCATTTATATTGTAACTTCAAATTGGATAAATAAAAAGCTTTTTTTTTTATTTTTATTTTTTTTATGTTTGGGCGCACGAAAATCCCCGCGTATCACGGCAGGGGAACTTTCAACACCAATGGCGACTCAATGTGTGGGCAGGAGTCTACAACGGCCATGTCATCGGTCCTGTCATTTTACCCGCGCGGCTAAACGGTAATAACTACCTGACATTCCCCCCAAGTTTGGAGTTGAGTTCGAAGACGCCATTGATGACATCCCGGTAATCGAAACCGATTACTTCGACCAACAAACAGACAACAGACATGGTGTTCCAGCACGACGGTGCCCTGGCACATTTCGCTCGGGATCCCATTGTATTTCATAAACTTTTTTTGGCCGAAAATCATAACCCATAACAAAGTTCTCAGAATCATCACTTGTCATAATCACAGATTAATATATGTTGGTCATAATAATCAAATCTCCGATTCAATCACACACACGGACAAATGACTATTAGACATAATAGTTATTAACACATTCTATGACATCACAATGCATCGTCGTGTCGGTCTTTGCCAGGAAATACGCTCTCTTATTATTTATTATTATTAAATTATTTTTTGTGATCTTTAAAAAAAAAACTTTTTTTTAATGTTCGATATATTTTTTCCCATATGTACCATAGAGAAAAAAATTGTCGTTATACTGCTACGGGTTAACGGGAACACCTTTCGTTAATTAACATACTGTATAGTTGGTGGAGTCACAAATATAGTATCATAATATTAATTTTTAAAGTTTTGCATACACAACTATTTTTTTAATGCGATTTGTATGAAAATATTTTTTTCAAAAATGATGATATCAAATATCTGACTTCACCATAGTATTTATTTGATATACCTAGCATTTACCTAACACCCTGTATCATAATATAAATATCAGCGTGATTTCGTGGACATTGAGAGCCCGATTTACAATCCAAAGTGACTTTCATTAGGTTTTTTAAACCTTTTTTAGGGTTCCGTAGTCCCTAGAAATCCTTAAGGTCGACCAAACCAACGCGTTCAGCCTGCGTGCGCGTTGGCGGCACGTTGGCGATCTTCTCGCGTGCAAGGCCAGTTCACACCAAATACGCGAACACCTACGCGTTCAGTAGCACGAAAATGTATCTTTCGTTATGCATAAACCTAACAATATTTGATAAAATATGACCAACTCAATCTAGCTGTGTAAAAAAACCCGACCGTTTCTAATTGTTCATAGATTGTCAAACCTTTGATACACGTGAATGGATATTTTAATTTGATCGGATAATACGACCGATTCACCGATAGAACGATACTCTTTCGTATAAGACCTCCAGTCCAGTCTGCGTCCGCCTTCCGAACATTCTTCTTCTATCAGCTGTTTTCTTGTGTATATATAAAAGGTTGCTGGCTGACTCATCAATCAACGCACAGCTCAAAAATTTGCTATTATGATGTAGGCGTGCGCAGTCGTGATGTTCATCCTTTTACTATTAAAGCATATCTGTACATTGTAACATTGTGAAACAGGCCCTATTATTGTCTCAAAAATAAGTCCTCTGTAGTTGGTTTTGCGCCTTTCGTTATTTACGAGCAATCGCTGTTTTGTGCAACTAAAGGAGACTTAAATATCCCAGTAGGCGTTAAATATCCTGTATATTGACCGTCGTCCCCTTGTTCAACCTGTTGTTACCTTTTTTTAAGTTTGGTTATAGATTCACAGACAATGCATTGTGATTGTGATGGTAAAAGGAAAATTAGGAACCTAACTATTTGTAAAGGTACTAAGCATTCTTGATAGTATTGTGGTGTATTATCAATACAGTGCGCAATATGTCGCCTGAGCAGGAAGCGGTGAAGTGAGAAATGTGTAGTTAGTTCCGAGTTCCGGCGCGCGCGCTGTACCGTTGCGATGTAAACAAGTCTGAAGCGCGGCGCGCATGCGTGGGGCGGCGGGCGGCGCGTGGGGCGGCGGGGGCGGGCGGGCGCGGCGCGTGCGCAGGGCGGGCGGCTCAGTCCGCGCGCGCCCTCGCCATGGCTCGGTGGCTGAAGGCCCTGGCGGCGCTGTTACTGCTCACCGCGGCCGCCGCGCGCAAATCGCCCGCTCCCAAAAACGAACCCCAGATCGAGGAGGTCACCGCCAAACAACTCGAACGCGTGCTGGAAGACAAGGACTTCGTCGCGGTGTACTGGTGTAAGTGCCACTCGGCCGCCGCGCGCCGACCGGCGCGTGTCTCCGCTAATTTTGCGAGGCTCAGCGCTGGCCGCGCGCCAGAGCGGGCGACACCCGCCGCCCGTGGCGAAACGTCTGCGACGGCGCCCGTCCAAATGGGTTACCCTCGAGTTAATGATCTTCGGACGGGCCGGCGGGAAGACCGCCTCGCCGCAGCCGCATGATATTTTCGAAGCTCGATTCGCGAGTTATGCAACCCAGGCGCGGAGACAATAAAACTTGACCCGCCCGGCTCGGCTGTCGGCGCGGCCTAAAATGGTGGCGAGTCTCGTTTTCCACCGTTCCACGATGCTGCGAAGGTCGCGGCGCCTACGCCGGGCCGGGCTCGGCTAAAACTAGTGTGGTGGTCGCCATGCGCCGCTTGGCCGTGCTCTGTTACGTGCTCTCGGCATTCTAGACTATTTCTATTGTCAGGGATGTTTGTTGACATGTCACATTCCTGGGATGCCTCTTGAGAAAAGTGCATTTTGTGAGTGCGGACGCGTTGCTGCCCGCCGGCACACGTCTGTTAGTTACTCGACACTGCCATCTATATTCGTTGCCGTCTGCCTACAATGCATCTCTCACTCATTCGGAGGATGCACCGGCTAGACACAAAAAGTGCAATAAATCTCTGTCGAAGCGCACGATTGCAAGATTGTTTCTTGGCTGATACACAGATTGTTCTGAGCTAACTATACACTGCCATTAAGAGATTAGTGGTTTCTGCTCATTAACATTGATTTTTACTGTCCAAAAACTTAAAATTTTCTGACTCTGATGATGTTGGTGATGACATCAACAAAACGCGTAAACAACACATTAATGACGTCATTGTATCAAATTAAAAAAACTAATCTAAATACCACATTAATCAACAAATTCTAAATCCAGAATTTTAGCTATAAGAAATTGCCAAGCCCTTTAAAAACCGACCAGTAAACCAGCGAGTCGGAATCTCGCAATATCTATAAAAACGGCAAAAAAATCACGTTTGTTGTATGGGAGCCCTCTTAAAATTTTATTGTATTCTGCTTTTTTGTATTTTTTGTTAAAGTGGCAACAGAAATACATCATCTGTGAAAAATTCAAATCTCTTTATGAGATACAGCCTGGTGACAGACAAACAGACGGACGGACAGCGGAGCCTTAGTAATAGGGTTTCATTTTACCCTTTGGGTACGGAACCGTAAAAAGAATTTACTGATTTGATTTAAAAAGTTTGATCAAATAAATTCTTTTTTTAATTATACATGGTGGTTATTCCCTATAGTTGCGACGTTGCGATTGAAAACATGAGGTCAAGGACCGTACATACACTTGATTTACTGTAGCAATCCTGTATAAAAGTGGCCAGCTTGTAACAGCCGCTACGATAAAATGTTATAAAAATAGGCCTGAAACTAACGTTTGTTAGAGAAAAGTCACATAATTACGAAAACGGTCTCGTACAACTGTTTCTCTTGGATAGCATCCAAAATCAAGAATGTTATCATTAATTCCTGGATTAATGAAAATTACGACAGTCCACTCAGAGTCATACAATGATTTCGCACATAGCTGTTCAGCTATATCGCAGTTAACTTCTATGAAAGTTCAAAAACACCAATATATTCAACAATCATCGTTAGCGTTGGTTAGCACCCTTAGTAATTATCTTGCAAATTGCATCGATTCTACCATCTTCATTCTTCTTTCCTCTTCTTTAAAAGTGTTGAAACAGATTTTTTATTGGCGTAAAACAGTATTTGAGGATGTTACACGATAAGGGAGTGCACATGTTTCGCTTTTAAAAATAGCATGCATGAAACGTTAAATAATGTTGTTTAAAACTCTTTAATTATGTGCAGATGCCTATTGTATTATTATTTAAACTTCAGTCGCTGTTGACTCTATAAACTGCTGACGCTGACTGATGAATTCTTCCTGCCTCTGCATTAAATCAGTGCAAGGCAGTGATGGATGGGTTATTTTAGCTAATAGTTATATTCTGGAATTCATTTAGACGGTATTTTTTTCAAAGAATGTTCCTCTGCAACACTTCCTCTATCTTTATAGTTGTCCTCTGCTTGAAAATTGTCTGGAAGAGATCGTTTTTGGCGATAAGACCGCCTACATTGTACATTTTTAACCTGTATTAAATATCACCTGTAACTTCTTTGTTTGCTGTGCAATAAAGAGTATAGATCTATCTATCTTTGCGATTGAAGCATAAATCCTACTTAATATACTACTCTGTCAAGAAAGTACCGGGAAAAGATTAATCTACTATATAAAATTCTAAACTGACTGTTGGTCTATCAACGCACAGCCCAGACTGCTGAACCTAGAGACTTGAAATTTTGCACATAGATAACTTATACAGTGTAGGCATCCACTAAGGACACTAAGGACTAAATTGCAACATGATGCCTGTACTGAAAAATTAACAGAGTCCAGAAGGAAATCTAATATCCCTAATACAATTTAAAAATCGCAAGTTATGTTAGGCAATCTTAAAATAATTACTGTAAGCTAATTTACCTTTGTCTATAAACTGTAATTTTATGGTAATTGTCATAACATCTTACTAAAATGTATTTTATGATTACTACTTAAGTGACACTGCAATGAGCACATTTTAAAACGCGGTATTTTTTTAGTTTTTTATTTTATCAGACTATGTATATCTTTATGTTATCAGACTAATAAAAAGTGCTTCGATGTCTCGCGCTACAACCTATACAATACGTACCTACGTAATATAATTTTAGCGATTTGATAAAAACATTATTTTTATGGTTTAGTTATGTGTGTCAAGATTTATTTTAATATTGTAATTGGATTACGTTTAAAGCATTGACTTATATACTTTTTACATCAATGGTTTAAAGTTAATATTGTCCTTTATTTTAGCGTAGCCGCGGGCAAATGCTAGTAATACACAAAATGTTAGTTATTCATCCAAATTTATTTTATCGCCTTCAAAGTATGCTCCTTCAGAAGCGATACACTTACGCAAACGAATAAACCAATCATCAAAACATTTTTTACACGCTTTTTCCGGAATCGAGTTCAGTTCTCGCCGCGAATTCTCCTTTATGTCTTCTACCGAATGAAACCGGGTGCCACGAAGTGATAATTTGAGTTTAGGAAAAAGAAAGAAGTCGGCTGGAGCCATATCTGGTGAATAAGGTGGCTACTTGATGGTATTTGAGTTTTTGGTCAAAAATTTGTTCACAATGATGGCCTTGTGGAAAGGCGCATTATCGTAGTGCAAAATCCAAGACTTTACATTCCACAAATCTGGCCTTTTTCGTCTAATTTGCTCTCTTAAACGCCGCATAACGCTTGAATAATACTTTTTTTTTATCGTTTGACCTCCTGGCAAGAATTCTGAGTGCACTACACCGCAACAGTCAAAGAAAACAGTCAACATGACTTTGACTTTCGATCGAGTTTGGCGCGGTTTCTTAGGTTTCGGTTCAGTTGGAAGGCGCCACTCCGAAGCTTGTTGACTAGTTTGCATGTCAAACTCGTAAACCCACGTCTCGTCACCAGTAACAATGCGTTTCATGAATGTTGGGTCGGAATTGACTCGTTCTAGCATGTCCTCAGCGACTCTTTTGCGATTGAGTTTTTGGAGAAAATTCAGGTCTTTTGGGACTAGCCGAGCGGCAACATGTTTCATACCCAATTGATTATTTAAAATGGTTTAAATTTACGAATCGACTCGTGTGACACAGAAAGTTCGACGGCTAGCTCTCTCAAACTTGAATGAGGATTTTCAGTCACTATTTTCTTCACTTTTGCGATGTTATCATCAGTAGCAGACGTTGATGGCCTACCAGAGCGAGGCAAATCTTCCATCACATCTCGACCGCTTTTGAACGCTTTAACGCAATATTATTTAAAAATAATAAGCTACCGCAATTGCCCTTTACCTTTTTATTAAGTATAATATAAGAATACAATAAGTATTCACCTGACAAAATTAAGGTTACGACTCCAATGAGGCGAACCACAGCTCGGCACCACCTTAACGGAATTTGAAAGGTGATAAAAATGCTTAGCTCAGCCCAACTTCAATGGCGCTTGATAGCTCATAAAACTCTTCAGCTCAGTTCAGCTTTAATGGTGTTTGATAGCTCAAAGCGTGCTCTACATTCTCGGAAAAACTACGCGAAAGTTGTCAAATACAAGAATGTAGAGTGTTTGTCTATATTTCGTATTGTTTCGTGTCTATATTCGCTACTTAGTCGATGTTCTCGGTTAGTTTCGTGTTTAGTTGGTTTATGCGAAATTATAGCCTAAACACGCTTGCGCTCACGCTTGTCGACAAAACGCGTTGATTGGACCCATGAAATAAAGTTATTAGTTTTAGAAAACCAACAAAGCAATCGTACAATTTCGGATCATGTGGAACGCCAGTTTAAAGCATCTATTTTGTACGAGCGAGCGTCTACAATGAGCTAATCAAAAATGTAAAGACCCGCACCCTGATTACGTATCTTGCATCAAATTGCTCACCGATTGCTTTGATTAAATCAAACATTGCAGCTGTCTGTTACTCAATTAGGCTTAATTCACGCTAGCTATCTAGCTTACTTAAATATCCATTTTTCGTTTTTGTATTCATTCTTCTGAAGTCTACGCAGACGTAGTACAGTAATTGCACTCTCGGTTTTTCCGTATCCTATGAAAAAATAGACTGCTTTTTTATTTCTAACCAAATTTAAAAAAATGACCGAAGTTGTGAATTAGGTACTATTCGTATGAAGTTATGAAGCGTTCATGTGCGTTTAGAACTGACCTAACTGTAGTTTTTAGTGTTTCGTACCCAAAGGGTAAAACGGGGCCCTATTCCTAATGCTTCGCTGTCCGTCTGTCACCAGGCTGTATTCTCATGAACCGTAATAGTTAGATAGTTGAAATTTTTACAGATGATGTATAACAACAAATACTAAAAAACAGAATAAAATAAATATTTAATGGGGCCCATACAACAAACAAACGTGATTATTTGCCGTTTATAAAGTTTGTGGTACGGAACCCTTCATGCGGCGGGTCTTACTCGCTCTTGGCCGGTTTTTTTTCTCGTATATTCGGTGCTGATGTCCATACATACCTTCTTCTTCCTTTTTTGACTTTTAGTTCTTTTTTGTATTGCCGAATTCACCGAATGACGAGGTTCTCAATTCGACTAAATGTTGTTTTTATTTTGGCAACTGTTTTAAAAGTGAAATATTTATGGGAACAACTTCTGCATGTTGTAAAGATAATTTTTACTTTAAGTATGTCTCTCGTTGAATCTAGCTGTTACACCTGTAAATTTTTATTTAGTGATATCTTAATTTAAGCCACAGATTGCCTTTATGCTGCTCAATGAATCAATCGATGTAAAAACTTTTTAACAAAAAAAATAAACCGCCGAAAAACTGAAAGGCAAAAATAATAAACTTTTTTTCATTTAACCTTAATAACTATGTTCCTTAACTAATGTAAGTTTACCTAATCATCTCTTTTTAGAAGCTCTTTTTAGGTGCCAGACATTAAGAGTTAAAATGTGTTCATTCGCACCGACCGAGGCGATAGGGTACTAACTAATAAAAAACCGGCCAAGTGCGAGTCGGACTCGTGCAAAAAAATCACGTTTTTTGTATGGATGCACCGTTCAATATTGATTGTATTTGTTGTTATAGCGGTAACAAAAATACACCATCTGTGAAAATTTCAACTCTCTAACTATCACGGTTCATGAAATACAACCTTGTGTCAGACGTACAGACAGACAGACGGACGGACAGCGGAGCCTTAGTATCAGCTTATCAGGGTCCCGTTTGACCCTTTGGGTACGAAACCCTAAAAAAGAATTATCAAAATCGGACTTCTCTGTAAAAAGTTATGCGTGGTCAAACATTACAATCAGAGACTGAACAATCAATCATCCCCTGTTTTCCTACCCTTAGGGTTAGATTTTTTTTCCAAATTTATATAGATGGGACCAGCTTCGGGTTATACCCTTTCTAATAAAAAAATAATTGTAAATGTTTGTTTTAAGCAATTCCATGCAAGTTTTAATTGAAGACAAATAACATTTGAAAAAAAATCATCGACCTCAGGTGGGACTCGAACTCACGTCCCATCGCATGCCGGCGAGTGCTTTACCAACTAAGCTACCGAGGACGTCACGTGACATGATGAAATTTCTTAAGTGTTTTTTTCCCACCTGAAAAAGTTTTTTGTTTGAGTCCCACCTGAGGTCGATGTTTTTTTTTTCAAATGTTATTTGTCTTCAAAAACTAAGAATTATCAAAATCGGATTAGGTACTCTGTAAAAAGTTATGCGTGATCATACAATAAAAAAAAACAAATATACGCGCCGACTTGAGAACCTCCGTTTTTTCGTCGGTTAAAAATAAATACTCACAATATATTATGAACGAGGGCGTCGTTTGCGTTCAGAGATATTTTTAATTTTAGTATGTATGAGTAAACCATTTGTCTTTTCTAATAATAAACTCAAATTATATTGTGTATTTAAATAATTTGTTACAGAGATAAGCGATTGAATTAATTTATGAAACAATTGGGCAAATAGTTGTTTTTACAACAGGGATGACTACTAACTTTTTTTTTTGTTTATCAGGTAGATTATCAAAAACCGGCCAAGTGCGAGTCGGACTCGCGCACAAAGGGTTCCGTACTGTTTGGTCTATGAAAACGGCAAAAAAAAAACACGTTTGTTGTATGGGAGCCTTTAAATATTTATTGTATTCTGTTTTTTTGTATTTGTTGGTGTAGCGGCAATAGAAATACATCATCTGTGAAAATTTCAACTCTCTAACTATTACGGTTCATGAGATACAGCCTGGTGACAGACGGACGGACAGACGGACAGCGGAGCCTTAGTAATAGGGTCCCGTTTAACCCTTTGGGTACGGAACCCTAAAAAGTATTGGACATGTATTTTTCTTATTTCACATTAATCAAAATATTATAGTAGGTACTGATTTGAAATGTCGCATGACGTCACTCACGCCTGGGTACAATAATACCTTAGAAGGGATGCCATGAGTCCCTCTCCCGAACTTTGACGCTCTTTAGCTTTGTAATTATTTGTTTAACTGAGAAAAGAAAAAATAAGAATATATATTTTTTGATTAAAGAACTGACTGACTAAATAGAATTTATTTTCTTTACCCAGTCGTCATACTTGTGCTCGTCAGCTATTTTATTTAATTCAGAATGCTTAACCTACTGTAAAGAATAACCTGATTTTAAAATAGAAGCCAGTTGCACTTGTTTCGTGAATTTATGAACACTTGTATATTTACTCTGAATCACGCGGAAAACGCAGCAAATGTTTAGCAAACTGGATTACTTTCAATACTTAGTACTTTAGGTTGTTAGTTAAGGAGAGGATAGAAAAACAAATATTACGATTACTGAGATAAAATTACCTATTTTCCATGTAGCCTTTTCTTATCTAAAATTAGCTATAATACTTTCTCTTTTTTGGAAACAAGCTACTCTTTTGATTCTATGTCGTATTCGGTTGTAGCTGTAGTCCGGATTTTAGACACCGACTAGTTGTAACCTACATAATATTTAAATTCAAAATCTTTTAAATTTTAACAAAAATTTCATCATCATCATCATCATCACCAGCCTATATCAGTCCACTGCTGGACACAGGCCTCTCCAAAAGGAGGATTTTGCCATAATCTCCACGCTTGGCAGGCGGGTTGGCGATCGCAGTTTGGCCAATGGTGGAGAGAAGACGCTGCTGCCCGTCTTCTTGTGGCGGTTCTCCTATTGTCGCCTCTTACGACACCCATAGGAAGAGAAGGGGGTGGTGCTTTTCTTTTAACGTGCCGGCACCACACGACACAACCAAAACTTGCGGATGGTCAATAAGCAGTTAGTTTCTTAGCCTATTTAGCCATGCAGATACATATACATTACATTACATAACATGCAAATAATTAATAATTACAGTCAAATGACTGTAATTATTAAAAATAAGTTATTATTACAATAACATTGGTTCATTTTTAAAACTGACATTCGGTTTAGCCGTATTGTAATAATTTTCCATTTTTAACCGACACCGATTTCAAAATTTATTTTTTAGTTTGAAAAGGTATACTCCCGAGTTGGTCCCATTTCCACCAAGTCAGATTCTGATGATGGGATCCCTGGGAAATCGAGGGCAACCCTCAATTTTTATAGGCACCCATAATGTTTTGCATATATTTTCTGACTCGATGCTGATTTTTGGGTCTGGTAATCATCATGTCATGTTGCTGATCTGATGATGGAAGCCACAGAACTCCTTAACGGATAGGAGTTAGAAGATAATACTGCAATTTGTCGACAGAACGTATTTCGCAGTGTGTTGAGCAGACGTGGAGCTTATGAGGTACCAGACCACCAATTTTTATTTACTGGGGGCGTACCCGCACACCCAGTAACGAAAAAAAATTTAAAAGTTCTTTTCTTAATTTAACCTGTTATTTAACGTGAGACCTTATCCTATGGTTACGACACCAAAATAGCCGCCGTTCTGGTTGGAGTGTTGGTAAACCCTTTTCTTAAGACTTAAAAATTTTCTTCCAAAAATTCACCCTATATAACACCTTATTTTTATCATACCATGGGATGGGGGGTCCATAGAGGACCAATATTAGTTAAGGTTACTTTGCTGTAAAGTAATTTTTGGAGTCGGTGCGAATGAACACATTTTAACTCTCGATGGCTGGCACCGACTCCAAAAAGAACTGATTAGGTATGTTTTAGTCAATATTATTTTTCGCTTTTTAGTTTCATTTTGAAGTCGGTTTTTAGTTTTTTATTAACCTTTTTTTTCGATAATAACTCTGCATTCGGTAACTGACCAATGTAAACGGAGAACATAAACGAAGTAATAATTTGAAAACGATAAAAGCTGTGCCTAAAAGAAAGGCACAGCAGCCAGTCCATGTATAAAAATATTACGTCATAAAACCCCACGTCACAAATCGTTAATCCTAAAGAGCACGTTAATATTAGGTTAGGACGCAGTTGACGCACCGACCCGCGCGATGACTTGCGTTCAGAACGAGACACGAGACGAATTGACGTAAAAGTCACGGCCGCAGGCAGACCGCCTTGCCAGCAAAATTTTCCTAAATACATTAACAGTCAAACAAGCAATTGACTGAATTTCAAATACATGTCATATGCAGTGCATTGTTCAGGGTATTTCGGTCCCATAATTTGATTTAATAAAACAAGTCGACGTCATTAATATTGGCAGTAAGCATATGGCTCTTAGTTTAAAATAATAGTTTTTTTTCTTTACGTAATATTTTGATTTTGGTGAATGAAACCTATGACTGTTTTGTCATATATGTATAAAGATAACATAGCCCTAATTATGTACATAAGTTCAAATTGATCTCTTTGATAGTAAAAAAAGTTGTCCGCTGGCTATAGGATTCTCTTCAACGGCCTATAACTCTGAAAATAGCACGGAACAAATTCTACTTTTGTTAACATCGATAGCTCTAATTATAAAGATTCATTTCACGTAAAGACCTATTGCAAAATAACTGGTGTTCCCGCTGGCTGAGTATAGATACACGAACTTTAATAGAATTTTCTTATAGCGCATTCATATTTTTTTAATTTTAAGTTTGATTAGTTAGACAAGATGTTGCACATGGATTTATAAAACTTTATATTTTGTCCCCATCATTTCCGATGTAGGTAATGGTGTTAGCAGATAGGTAGCTATAGCTTGTTGTGTACTTGTATTAATTACTAATGTAGTATGTGTATTAAGAAATATTAATTAAATAAAAAAAACCACGAAATGAAAACGTCCTCTTTTGGCCGGAAAGTAAGTTTAGAAGACAGATTTTAAAAATCTTTAAATACTGAACGAGAATGTTAAAATGTTTGTGATGCAAAAAAGTCGTAAGATTTTGTCTCTTATTTAGATTATGCTGTGGATCAGTCCCTTAAGATTTAATAACACGTTGTAGAGCAGTAAATTAATTTCATCGTCTCTAGCTAAAGAGCCGGCAACATTGTAATGTCTATTATTTTTAGTTTTCTAATTTTGTTCCTTCCCATTACCACTAAAGTTTGATACCGCCTGTTGCCAGACGCACCTTGAAGCGAATTGCATTACAAATCTCGCAAAATTGCTGTTGCCGGAGATTTATATCGGCTGAACAATACCTATCAGATAGGTACGTAGCGCAGACACGGTTTGGTAGAGTAGGAATTTTTTCGCAATTGAGGGAAAAATGTTGCTTGGGGAAATTTATGAGGATGCCAAATTGCTTGGCAGTCAAAATATAATATCTTTAATTTCTATTGAATAAAATCGTGCCGATTAAATCGTGCGTGAACAGATAATACACATACACTCACACTTGAAGATCAATAAAATCATAACAATTGTTCAATTGTCTTTTTGGAAAAAAAGAGACGAAAAGTTACCGATTATATAATTTGAGGAAAACATACATAAGCAGTAAATTAAAACCTCGATGTACCAGCCCTGAGTCAGATTAACTATTACTCTGACTATTACCGTACCTAACCTTCGTATCGAAATTTAGAAATCAGCATCGTACTTATTAAAACCCTATCGTTCTTTCGCAAACTCTTATTGCAGCAGGTAACTCATAAAAGCAAACTTTTGTGTAGCATCACTCCCAAAATAAAATTACCTCCTATATGTTTGAAAGGTCTTTTAACTCTAATTGTTTTCTGTAACATGAAACATCGTGAATCGTGATGTAAATTAACCTGTAAGTTATTGATGAAACTGTTCCTGACACTCTCAAACTCAGATGTATAAAATCAGAGTATAACAATCTGAAATTGCGCCTGGAGTTTACCCAACTGTGATAAATACTTCGCGAGGCGACAAGTTATTTACAAACATCCTCCGAACTGCCTAATCGCTGCGTGTGACCGAAATCCTGACCTGTGAACGAGTCTTGGAATTTGTCTTACGTAAGAGGGACAGAATGAATGAAACTTAAAGTAGAAAAGGGTGGATATTTTTGGATATTTAATTAACGTTATTGTGGATCATAATCAGTAGTCTAACTAAGGACATGCACAGTTTATTAATGTGGCACATGGTACTGTTCTGTGTGAGGAGATACAAATAAAACTGTTAGGTTTATTAGATATTTGTTCAAAAATTTGAAGTCGAGGTGGGTTAACCGAAAAACTGTCCAAATTTATTGTCGGACAGCAGTATCAATAAACCTCTTATTGCGGCACATGTAAAAAGTGCTTATTGGTTACTGATCTTACGATAAGCAAATAACAATGCAATGTTATTGTTTGTTGTCCCAAATAAAGGAAAAAAAATAGTTCCAGAGAATATTGGGCGAAAGGTTAGAGGGAGCGGCCACTTCTAAATCATATTTAACAGTTAGTTAGATAATGAAATAATGAATGATCAATAGTCAAAAAAGAGCTACAGTAAAGCTCGTTTATTTTACGAGTTAATCAACTTTGTATTTAAAATTATACTCTAAAAAATGATATCTACGTACATCCACTATTGCTTGACTTTACACGTCTAGTCAACCCAAATATGGATAGAGCCATGATCAGAGTTAACATGTGAAACACAACCCACAATAGATAAGAAGTGAACTAAAGTCGAGTTTGTTTGATGTTATTTTTACGTAGTATTATTGTTTCTCTATGATGTTATCCTAATGGTACAAAACATCGCGAGGCTTATCCTGCTCACTGCACACTGGTCGGCTTTCGACAGTGTGAAACGCAGAAAGAGAGCCACTGCATTAGGAATTCGCATCGTCGTATGCGTTTCAATCCAAATATTGGTCACCTTTTAGTCATAAGGTAACACGACAAAGAAGAGAAACAACAATGGGTGATGAAATATTAGTTTGTTACATGGTTGTGCATTCGAACAAAGCTAACGAACATAATTGACAGTTGCATTAAATCATCAAACCAAAGTGTATAGATTGATATACTGTGATCAAACGCCAGCATCAACAGTTCAGTTAAAGCACTTGCCGTGACAT
Source organism: Anania fuscalis (assembly GCA_950371115.1). Taxonomy (NCBI): domain Eukaryota; kingdom Metazoa; phylum Arthropoda; class Insecta; order Lepidoptera; family Crambidae; genus Anania; species Anania fuscalis. The sequence continues at coordinate 3,235,766 of OX493337.1, forward strand.
ACAAGCGCAATAAATCTCACTAATGACTGTGTTCAAGCCATTGCTTATAGAGAAACATACCATAAACCCAAAGTAGTAAAAACTGCTGCCACAATTTAAACCGTAAGACCAAGCCGGCCATGAAATCGCAGCATCGTAAACTGTAATGCCTACGGCCAGATTACTTTTATGAGTTTATTTTACAATACCAAGCGGGTTATTTTGGTTAGCATTAAAATGTAATAGTTGAGAATCATTAATTACTATACTAACTCTTAATAGTAAACCATCGTAACATTATAATGACCATACACTGTGGACATAATAAGATCTAATTTTATACGTTAACTTCTTTTTGAGGATTCTAATCACAGTAGAAGTAGTTCTACTAATGAAAGGGTAAATTTTCTCATACAATACAACCCATAACAGCTGATTTGCTATTTGGTATTGGGTAGTGGCTTTTGCGTTTTCGATACTGAATTATTTGAGAAAGTTGTAGGTATGATAGGTCGCAGTACGGTGCGCGCGCACTGATGTCTGATTTCATAAGAAACCACGCACGCACTACTAAGGGCACTACATTGCGGCCAGCTGCCGTCTACTGGTATGGTAGTCGTTGTTTTGAGACAGACAGACCTTGGTGAGACAGGCAGTAGGTGTCGCTTAGGTATATTTATACTCTCTCTGATGTTCTCTGGGGGTCTCTTATGTCCAGAAGAGGACTTCTAAACCCTGATTACGATGATCAGTCAATAATCCTACTTGTAGGCTTTGATTATAAACATGTCAGATAGAGTGTGGTGCTGCAATTGTCACCAAAAGAACAGGCCAGATTTGAGTGAGTGAGATACTATGGTAACAATTATGGGTTGCTATGGTAACAAGCGCGCCACTGAACGGTGAAAAATCTGTGCGCCAACAGTTGGCTTATATATTTTTTGACGTTTATGACACTCGAACAGGGAATCTAGACATGTATTTATTCAAAGCTTTTAGGTCACATTTAAAAATCTTACCATTGCTCCGGTAAATGAAATGACAATGATGGATGATGATGATAAAGGTTCACAGTAAGTTTATATATTTCAGATGCGAGAAGCTGTGTGACGTGCGATAAAGTATTAGAGGAGCTAGAGAAAATCGATGACGACACCGATACGTTCGGCGTAGACTTCGTCAAGATCAACGACAAGCGTCTCGCTAAGCAGTATGGCATCACGAAGTTCCCCGCCCTCACGTACTTCCGTGAGAAGGAGCCGATCATTTACGAAGGTATAATACTATTCGGCTTTGTTCTTAGGGGTCGTCCATTAATCACGTAATGTTTTGTAGCAACTTTTTACCCCCCTCCTCCATGGTGATACATGGGAGAGGAGGTTTTAGACTACCCCTCCCCCTCCTACCCTACCTAATAAAATCACGTGTATTTTTATGGTACAAGCAACCTCTTTTCTGTTTAGAAATCGCGCATTTCAGAACAAGATAAAAACACGTGATATCAACGCCCCCCCCCCCCCCTCTATTTCATGTTTTTTTCCGAAAACCCTTTCGAGCCTCACGTGATTAATGGACAACCCTTTAAGGTACTGATGGCAAAAAAATGGTAAGCTATGCGAAATGGCATTATCTGAGGCATTCAAAGGCTCGTCCCGTGTTCAAGTGCCAGGTAGCGTCAGGCAAGAAGTTTAAAGACCATGCTTTGCTGGACGAATTCGCACTCGTAGATCATCTCAACTTGATAAGAGGCAGCTTCTATGCATTCACCGACGCGACAATGTGCGTGTAATGTTACCTAACAGCCCAGCGAAACGAGGCACAATGGAAATTTTATAGTTACGCGGTCACACGTGGCTACTTAGCATTTGGCGAGTTAAGGCGTCTGTATGTTATGCCAGCTAAAAAAATAATTAAGACATAACATTCTCCGAATAAAATCATTTTTTCTATCGACAAATACATTCTTTTACGAAAGGCGTCATCAGTTTAAAATTACGGCAAATAAAAGAACACGTTGTTACCTAATGTAAAATTATTACGTAAAGCTTAGTTCAGTAGACTCCTCTGAGACACCACATCTGAAACACAAATTGAAAGATGCTTATTTACCTATGTTTGAATCAAAAATGTAAGATCAATTTGATTGCGCCAAACATTCTGACAAGGCACACACCTACGACAACCATCCACATGCCTTGAGTTATCGGTACTTGCCGATACGTTAACAATAACAAGAAGTAAGTAAGAGAGTAATGAAGTTTAATAAATCAATCTGTCAAATTCTAGGAGATCTCATGGACGAAGAAAGTGTCCTGGATTTCTTGACGAGTTTAGAATCAATGGACCTTCCTGACCGGATAGAAGAAGTCAACCAAAAGATCCTAGGCAAAATCATCGAGGACACAGATTACGTAGCCGTTCTCTTTTGTAAGTACTCGTTTGTTTCTGTGGTTCTTCATACACTTCATTAAGCTATTGTGGTAAAATCGTTTTCAAAAGCTATTTCAACTAACATTCCGGCCAAAGCCGATCTGTAAAGTCTTTCAATGTAGTTCTATCAAATAGAGTTTTTATCTCTGTCGCCTTTACTCATTAATATCTGTGTAGAGGTAAAGAGGAGTTTGTACATTGTGCCGTTTGTTTTGACTGTGTTTTTGACGTAGGTCCTGATCACAAAAGTTGCGGCCCTTCAAACAGTAAGTAAGACCCGATGAGTCAGCGGCATGCCCCTATCAATGTCAGTTTGGCTGTGCCTCTTCTCGCTTCGTAGAATAGATATTTGTACGATTTGTTTCAGACGCGCTTCACGCTTTTCAGTATCTCTGAACTGGCAAGTGACTTGCCGAATTGAAAATCCCGTTATGAAGTCAGCTCCTGTTATTCTAAATGAACAATTGATGACGAATGCATCTAATTAAATATTTGGCGCAGTGACAAGAAATCGATGTAGTAATATGAGTTAATATGACTCACTGGGCATATCGTTAACATATCGAGTTATAATTTCATTGGTATAACTTAATGGTGCATTTACATAAAAGCCGTTTAACTAATTAACTTCTATCGACCTATACAATCTGTCTCTATCTATTCATTAACGGGGTTTCTGTTCGATTCGAGACCGGGGTCCCGGTTTAGAAGCCGCTTAGCGTGTCTGTCTGATGTAAAGGAAAACCAGAATCAAAAACGCGTTTGCATTATCGGGCGGTGAGGCTATCTATTTCGGGCGAGTTATTTGCGTCCCGCCAGCAAGCTCGGATTGACGGACCGACCTGTCACGCCGACAACGACGTCAACCATACATTTTCTCTCTATAACGACCGCAAAAACTATTAAAACCCCATCTATTTCCATCACCAAAACAATAGACTTTACGATCTACACTCTGTACTTCGAAATTATGATACTGACTAGATGACCTTGACCCAATTTTTTGATGTTTAAATTGTTTTGTTAAAATTTAAATCGCATATTAAAACAACTTTAATGAAAAAAGGATATTATACTGTAAATGATTATATAAACGATAAAAATATTTGGAAATAAATACTGCCCTGCTCGCACAGGTACATTTATCTTGTAATGTAAATATATACTATTTAAAAAGAGGCTGACAATAGTGACCGAGTTTCTTGCGCTACTTCTTCTCGGCGCTAGCCCAAAATTGTCCTGAAGTAGTGGTAGGGAAAAAAAATATTGGGACGTGTAAAAGCGCTTAGTTTAAGCCTATTTACAGAAATAAATTGGTTTTAATGGTTTTAATGGTTTTAATGATGGAAGATCAAACTGTTCACGCTAGCATGCTGTCGTATAGATGTTGTTTACATGTTACCTATTTTTATCCATCCAAATATCTAAAACTTTATACAAATGTTAATCGGTTGGCGTTCACCTGTGTTTTAATGAAACAAATATTTTATAGAATAGCTGTGGTAACTCTGGTGAACCCCGAAGCGGTAGATTTTTAGAATGTTTTATTGTTGTTTTCTCGGTAAACTCTCCACCTGTGTTAGATTGCTTGGTATATGCCGAGCTGAGTACATAAAAATAGTTCCCGCTTCTTTATTCTATTTATGCAAAACGTCTGTCTACTCCATAAACTAGAGCGAGGCATCTCAGATTCCAATGCCAACATACATTCTGCACGATACAAGCTTCATAACTTACACACACTAAACTTTCCGATATAGCACCGATCCAATTATACATGAGCAATGCAGTTAACAGCACAGCTTCAAATCCTAGTGGCATGGAGAAGACAACGGATGGATTAAAGGCAACTTTCCGCTTGTGGTCAAACAATTCAGCAAATTCTTCGAAATGTTTCAGACAAGCCAGAGTGTAAGAAGTGCGCCAAGGCTCTTCAAGAGCTGGAGAACATCGACGACGAAGCTGACCAACTCGGAATCGGTTTCGTGAAGATCCATGACGAGGAACTGGCCGAAGAGTACAGTCTTGGCGAGCTGCCAAGACTGGTGTACTACAGGCATCAAATACCTATTATCTATGAAGGTTCGTGACTCATTTTTGGGGTTACTGACGTTTGTATTGAGTAATCCGACAGAGATTTTAAATTTCATCATACATTTGCGTTAGGTACCTAAAATTTTCTTCTTTCTCGTTTTATGATCTGAACTGATATTCATTTATTGTTCTTTGATAATCAATGTAAGTCTAATTATGTTAAATCATTTTGATTAAATAGCAAATTATTGCAGGTTAAAGAAGAATCATCCACAGTAGAAATTAGTGTTCCATATTATTTTGTCTTTTTTAACCTTTTACTGAAATTCGCTTTTCAGGAGAATTGAGCAGAGAAGAGGATGTGCTGGAATGGCTGATAACTAACAAGTCAACCGGAGATGAGGAAGATATCATTGAGGACGTCACCGCCAAGACCTTGAATACCCTAATCGGGAACGTGGACAACCTTGTTGTACTATTCTGTAAGTACTTTGAACATAAAATTACTAGCATTATCTTATAAATGAAACTAAGAAGACTAAATGCAGTCTATATTAAATACGTAACATTTTTGGTACGACAAAAACAGAACTAATAAGTAGATTAAGTTTTTTAATTAAGCGTGTCTAGTCTGTTACTGAAACCATAGTTTATCACACAAAAAAAAAAAAGTTTTTGTTTTAGCAAATGATGTTTTTTTTGCGAGGAAAAGAAAGTGGCCTCTATGATAAAGGGAGTTTCAAAAAAATTATCATAACATTTCAGACGACCACGGTGACGATGAATCGATGACTGTGTTGGCTGAACTGGAAAAGATAGACGATGACTGCGACCGCCACGGCATACAGTTCGTCAAGATTGACGACGTAAAGGCGGCAAAGGCTTTCGGCATTGACGACATCCCGTCCATCGTCTATTTTGAGAAGCAAATCCCCAACGTTTATGATGGTAAGCACATCTAACAGCCAACATAGAGAAAATACACTTTGCAATTAGGTGCGTCCAAAAGATTGTAGTTTTTTTATACCACTTTGAATTCATTTTGAAATGAATATCTTAAATGAACAAAAAAATATATAAATTTGGGTCATTCGGCTAACTTAAATTTAAATTTCTTAGTTTTTATTCTTTGGCGAGTAAGGTATTCTGAGGTATTATAGAGAATCAGCGAGCGAAAATAGGCTTAATTTAAGTAAGTTCGCCAGCTGGACGCTGGGCACTAAAGGTATGATATGAACTATGAAATTTTACCGAAAACTATAACTAGCTAAATGTTGCAGGAGATCTTGAGAATGAAGAAGAAATCTTAGAGTGGCTGGTTGGCCAGCTGGAAAAGGACGAGATCGAAGATGTCACCGATGAAATGCTAGACCGTCTTGTCAAAGATGGAAAGACAGTCGCCGTGTTGTTCTGTAAGTTTTGTTGACTATCCACCAAATTTAGTAAGAATACTGCCTTTAAACTATGTTATTTTGCTTTGCAGATGATAATAACGATCGCAAATCACAAAGAGTATTAAACGAATTGGAAAACATTGATGACGAGTGTGACACACTTGGTATTGCATTTGTGAAAATTGATAACAATGAGGAAGCTCAAGAATATGGAATTGAGAAACTGCCTACGCTGTTGTACTTTGAAAAGGGTATTCCTACTTATTACGAAGGTAATCTAGAAGAAGAAGAGAAAGTTCTGGCATGGCTCCGATACCAAACGGAGAGTGATGAAATCGAAGATATTACTGACGAAATGTTGGATTTGATCATCGAAAAAATGCAATACGTCGCTGTGCTTTTTTGTAAGTATATTTTCTAACATTTGCTATGCCCTTAACATTGGTCAAACATTTGAAACAATGCTGTCTTTAAATTATTTTGCCCCTTCGAAATTGTTCGGTTATAATTCAAACTTCTTATTTGGTTTTAACTATTCTGTCAAGAACTGGCATTTAAATGAAATACAGTTTTTCAAATTTATTTCAGATGACAAGGATCAGAAAAAAAGTCAGAAAATTTTATCTGAATTGGAAAATATTGATGATGAGTGTGATCAAAATGACATCGCATTTGTTAAAATAGACGATGACAAAGAAGCTAAGGAATACGGCATTGAAACGATTCCAACAATGGTCCTATTTGAGAAAGGTATCCCCCACATTTATGAAGGTGATTTAATGAAAGAGGACGAGCTCCTAGGTTGGTTGCTTCACCAGAAAAGACATAGTGAAATTCCTGAAGTTACTGATGAAATGATGGATAAACTTATTGAAAGCACACCTTATTTGGCTGTTATCTTCTGTAAGTATACATATAATTTAAACATATTTTATTCCAAGAATATAACCATTTTTTTAAAAACAAATATTTTAATTTGTAGACGACAAGGATGACAAGCAAGATATCAGGATTCTAAACGAACTTGAGAATATCGATGATGAATTGGAAAAGGAAGGCATTGTCATAGTGCGAATGGATAATGAAGCAGAAGCCAAAGAGTTTGGGATAGATCATCTTCCGACTTTGGTGTATTTTGAAGAAAATATCCCAGCTATTTACGAAGGTGATCTGATGAATGAAGATGAAGTGTTAGAATGGCTAATTGAACAAAAGAACAGCGCAACAATTGAAGAGGTTACTGATGAAATTCTTACTGATCTTATCGAAGAACACGAATATGTCGTTGTATACTTTAGTGAGTACTATTAAATAAAACCCTTTGCTGTTAGATTGGACAGATTCCCAGGCATTTACTATTTAATTACATAATTTTAGGTGGAAACTGTGAAGAGGGTGAGGAATGTGACAACATTTTAGATGAATTAGAAAACATTGATGATGAATTAGATGAGACTGGTATAATATTTGTAACAACTGAAGACATTTCTTTGGCCAAGAAATACGGGATAAAAACTTTCCCTACGCTCGTTTTCTTCAGAAACAAGGATCCATTGATTTACAAGGGTAAAAATGTGTTTAATAAGTACAAAAATATCTTGCAATATACAAAACAAATAATTTAATAATACAAAATTATTTTAATGCAGGTGACATTGAGGATGAGGACGAAGTTTTGTCTTGGTTAACTGATGAAAATACACTGGAGATTCCCGGAAAGATTGAAGAAGTTAATTCAAAGATGTTGGAAAAAATATTGGAAGAGAATGACCACGTTGTTGTCTTTTTCTGTACGTTTTCAGATATTTTAAACACAATTAAATGATGTGATAACAACTCAAAAATTTTAAATTTCATTTACGAGGTACTTCATTTGTGACTTTCAGATACGGAAGGTGATAAAAAATCCCAAAAAATATTGAGTGAACTGGAGAACATCGATGACGAATGTGAAGAGAAAGACATCGACTTTGTCAAGACTTCTGATGAAGGAATTGACAAAGAATATGACCTTTCAGACCTCCCAGCTCTGGCTTTCTACAGACACAAATTCCGAACTATTTATGAAGGTGATTTAATGCACGAAGAGGCAATTTTGAAGTGGGTTTTGGAGCTACATGACTCACAGCCGGACGTAATCGAAAGTGTCGACAGAAAAACATTAAAGGATCTTATTAACGATGTTGAACACCTTGCCGTATTTTTCTGTACGTTACTTTTCTAATAAATTGTGGGATTATTATTACTTTTAAGATGTTAATTAGGCTTTTCTTTTTCAGATAATGAAGATTGTGACACATGCGATGAAGTTTTAGAAGAACTTGAAACTATTGACGACGATACTGATAAACATGGAATTCAGTTTGTTAAGTCCAAAGACGCTAAATTGGCATCTGACATTGGAATTTTCAGCTTCCCTGCACTGGTTTACTACGAAACTGGTGTACCAATTATGTATGACGGTAAGGTTTTTTTGCCTATTTATGGAAATAACATTCACTTATCTAGACTTGTAACTTTTACTTATCTTGACGTAAATTTTGTACTTCTGATAATACCGAAGTCCTCAACGTGCAGTACTAAGGAAAAATATCTTACTGTTGTGTCCTGTTTATAGGTGACTTAAAGAACGAAAATAAGGTTCTCCAGTGGCTAGTTGATCAGAAAAGTAAGAATCCACATCCATTTAAATAAATTTTCTATTATCTATTCTAAAAACGAAAGATTTATACTATAAACATTTTTGAGACGAAAAATATTACGTGCATGACATCATTCTCGAAATCTTTACAATAAAATGTTACTATTTTACGCCTTAAATGCTGGATGTTTGAGCTGTGTCATTTTGCATGACAGTTACTAATGCCTGCAGGTGAAGATAGCCACCGCCAAAAATATAAAGCTAATACTAAATCGAAGGCCAGTGCAGATGGTGATAAACAGTCCTCGGGGTTTCGGAGAAGGGCTGATGTAGAAACAGCTAAAAAGAACACGCCTAAAAATGTGAAACCTGCAGAGTGGAAGACTATGGGAACTCTCAAAGTTAGGTTTCCAGGAGATAAGTCACGCAATACTGGCAGGAATGTCGTAAAACATGTCAAAGATGATGATGACGATAACAATGATGAAGATGACGACAAAGACGGTGATAATGACGATGATGATAATGACGAAGACGATGATGATAATGACGACGATGACGATGATGATGACGACGATGATGACAATGATGAAGATGACGACGACAACACTGATGATGATGACAATGACGACGACGACGATGATGATGATGATGATGATGATGACGACGATAGTAATGATGACAATAAAGACAAAAATAATAATGATGAAGATGATGAAAAAGAAGACAGTTTAAGCAGAATAAAAAATCTTTTCAAATTCAATACACCTAGTAAAAAAGGTACTTGGAAAACTGTTGGAAAATTAAAAATTCGTTACCCAGCAACTAAATCCGGAAAAAAGTCTGTAAAGCTTGACGATGACGACGACAGTGACGATGATGACGACAATGATGATGACAATGACGATGATAATGAAGATGATAATGACGATGATAATGACAGCGACGGTGACAATGACGACGACGATGATAACGAGGAGGACGACGACGACGATGACGATGAAAATGGCGTTGAAGACGATGACGATGACGACGAAGATGATGATGACAATGACGATGACGACGAAGACGAGGATGGTGATGAATATGATAAAGAAACAAGCAAAAAAGGAAAACGAAGTGCAAATGCAAAAAGTTCGCGTCATAGTAGAGCTAATATAGATGATGAAGATGATGATGACGATGGAGATGATGACGATGATGGAGATGATGACGACGATGAAGATGACGACGACGATGAAGATGACGAAGATGACAGTTATTTTAGTAGAATAAAACGAATGTTCACAGGTAATGATTAGCATTGGACCCCGAGAACCCTGCACGGAGGCACGGACCCACTACCCGTCACACATCTGCATGGTCGAATACGGAACCCGCATGGGTCCTAGCATAAGCTGTCGCCTGCAGTCATTCGCGAGCGCTTACCTACCTAAATGTTTTCAACTCTTATTTACTAACATTCATCTAGAATAACGGCGCGATAACTTTAAATGCACAGTATTAACTTTGTATCTTACTTTTTGTACGGGTTTAAAACAACAGATTTTTACTGACTGCAGGCGATCGCTGTTTCTACATTGGATTGGGAGCGAAACCGGCTGTCCCAAAAATGACTTATGAACCCTACCAGTGCTGTCCTACTAAAGTCCAAAGCCCGACCAAAGTAGCCAAAGCCACGCCGACCAAGATGCCGCCCAAGAAACTCGACAAAGGGAGAGACAAGCAGCAGGCCGAGAAGCCGGTCAAGGGCAAAAACAAGGCGCTGACCAAACCAGACAAACCGTCCAAAGGGAAAAAAGGTTTATTCGAGTCTGACAATATTTGGTGGTGGTAAACAACTAGTCAATGTACTTACTTTAATATCGCCCCTGATATTATTGTAAGTAATACGTGCACGCGAGGCGTCAAGTGGACACGATTGTTACCGTTCTAGTTTTCGATCCTTGTTGAATTTGGTTTCACCTCATCTAATATAGTCTGGTCTAACGTTGCATCGTTTGCCACTGCACATTAACACGCTAGCTTTATAACCTCGTGTCCCTTGGTCCCCGCAAGCACTTAACAGGGTTGTATGTTGTAACATGTAGCATATGGACTGCTTTCGTTATTCTTACAAAACCTGATAAACATGCGAAAGCAGTCCACATTGGTTCATCCTTTTCAAAGTATTAAGCTTAACTGTAAATTCAACATCACAAAAACTAAATATTGGGATGTCTAGAGACATCATATAGGTGTACAAATCGTTCTTAAGATTGTTAATTGATTCCAATATTTAGAAATTAAAGTTAATTACATCGAAATAAGGCATTTCTAATTGTATTTTGCCGTGCCATCCTGAAAGACTTATTGTTGTAAGGATTTCATGTTCATATAGTTTTCTAGTACTCATGGAATCTCATTATTTTGTAATACATTTATTGAAAAAGCTACTTTACTTTTAGAATTTTTAATCAATAGTTCATATTCTTTTGTATCAACAACTTTTAATATTTTGTTTTACAAAAATGCAGTGCCAGGTTCATCTTTCTATAATTCATTTTCATTTTTCAATTCAAAAAGAGTATCGGAAAGTGGTAGACGGATTGGGCTATCATCTTATTCTGAGTCTCTCCTTGAAACACAAAACAGAGTTTGAATAAGATCATCTTCCATGCCGTCTAGTGCTTATCGCTTGCAAATGTGCTGGCGTTGTGTGACAATTTATGTCAATATGTAAGTTGTATTGTTTGGCCGGAAATTCGCATGGATGTTTATTTATATTGTTACGTTGAATTGTTGAGTCGGCGCTATCAATCTTTTGTTAAATAAATACATTTTCTATTAAGTTCTGTCATTACTCATTTTATATACGAATGATGTCAGCATGGTATTGCTGTAGTTGTATCCGCGCATGCCATTTATTGGATGTAAACTGGTGAGTTCCTAAATATTAATAAAATGGATGTGGTTTCTTAAAAACATTTTGTTAGAGTAATTACTTTTCAGCATTCAATAACAGATCAAATATTTTAGGAAATCTATTGGATGAATCTGAGGTCTTGGATTGGATGGTGAAACAAAAGGAAGATGAAAGCATAGAAGAAATAGACCGCGATAAATTATTTAAATATATTGAGACAAAGGAATTTTTGGCTGTCGTTTTCTGTAAGTATATTATTTAGGTTTATGTTTGGACACATTAAAGTAATATGAAACAAGGTACCAATAAAACAATATCACACTTACAGATAAAGATGACGACCCAGGTAGTCCAAGAGTCTTAAGACATGTAGAATTGATTGATGATGAGGCTGCTGAATATGGAATAAAAATTGTTAAATGCAGTGATCGACTAATGGCTAAAAAGTATGGCTTCCGTAACCCACCCGGAATAACTTACTTTAGAAAAGGCAAATACATCAATTACGACGGAGACATCGACGACGAAGAAGAAATATTAGATTGGCTAACAAATCCTGAAAACATGGAACTAACGGATCATATAGAAAAAGTGAACAGGAAGATGTTCCAGAAAATAAGACAAACGTCTGATTACGTCGCTGTATTCTTTTGTGAGTGTCCTTTGACTTATTTAGATCTTTAACACACCGATAATTCAAATGCACAAAATTCCCTAATATTTCCGTAGGCTTTTAGTTGACAAAGACTATAAATCAAAGCTCATAATTCCAATTATATTGCACATATCACATGTTTTAGACAGTAATGACTGCAAACAGTGCCCCAGAGTGCTAGCCGAGATAGAGCACATTGATGACGACGCGGACGGCGCTGGAATTAATTTCGTAAAGATAGACGACAGACAAATGGCCAAGGAGTACGGAGTATTCGCTCTCCCAGCAGTTCTGTTCTTTAAATTGGGTTCTAAGGACCCAGTCATTTATGCTGGTAAGTCTTCCATACGACATTCATTTGTTCTAAAGCCATTGACAAATCAGATCAATTCAAATTAATTATTGAAAATCTAAAGGGTATGCATATTTTGAAACGGTTTTTCACGATATTCGACGTATTGTCAACGTAAAGAAAAAACAAGTACTATTATAACTACTTCTTTTAGGGGACCTCTATGACGAACAACAGCTGCTTAATTGGTTACTGACTCAAAAAAACCCAGCTGGTGATGTAATTGAAGCTCTGGACGGGCAAGAACTGCTTGATATGATACAGGAGTCGGGATCTTTAGCGGTATATTTCTGTAAGTTGCTTATTGAATACCGCTCATAGTTGTACACTTTACATATTAACACCACTCTTGCCCACTGTCTATATAATTGATCTATGTGTGTAACTATAACGATCTTAATAGGGTATTTGACGAGCTAGGTAAAAAGTATTTTATAATATTAAGCACCATACCTTAACACCACAAACAGTCAACAACCCTATGACATTTTAATATAAACATTTCTTTAAAGGCTACTTGGCTTACTTGTTCTTTGTAACTCTATTAACCTCGTTGCTTTTTAATAGGGAACAAAACATTGTGTGAGTTTTGCAATACAAAAGCGATGAAAAAGGCGACCAAAAAGAAAGAACATGAAGAGGAAGAGGGGCAGGAACAAGATGGTACTCATAGTGTGCAGTCGATGCCCTTTGGGCATTTATCCCGGTGTTCGAATAGTGCCCTGCCATTGTCCTCTAACTTACCCAATATTGTGTAGTGGCATGCAGCATGTTTTTTTATGGTTTAGGATCTATTTTAGTGTCCCAACATTGACTACGAGAATTTTTAATCAGCTCTGCGGTCAAACATGTTTACAAATTATGTCTTATTTCTAAAATGTTGCACAACTTATTCCGTTGTATTATCGCACTGTGATGACTGTTTTTAAATATAGTGCTAGTCTAGTCGTTAAATGCACAATTCCTTAAGTAGAACCCTTTGAGCCATACTGAATTCTACGGAATACAATATTTCCTCCATTAGAAATTGCTCATAAATCGTCGTAACAACCTAACTGGCAATAGACCTTGACGTTTCAGACGGCCCCGACTGTGAGCAGTGCGCGGGCATATTAGACGAGTTGGAAAACATCGACGATGACTGTGACAGGCACGGTATCAAGTTTGTCAAGACACAAGACTACGCTATAGCCGAATCTTATGGGGTAACAGACTTTCCCGTACTAGTCTATTTCGAAAGCAATGTTCCTAATGTGTATGAAGGGTCTTTAGCTGAAGAAGAAGAAGTGCTTCAATGGCTAATCACACAGAAGACAGAAGATCGTATAGAACTTATTACAAGAGTAATGCTAGAAAAAATGGTTGAAGAAACACAGTATCTAGCAGTTTATTTCTGTAAGTTAAAAATCTACCATAAGGCTAAAACATTTTGCATCAGTTAATGTCTTTTCCAAGTTGTTCAATAATAATAACTTTCAGACAAGTTAAACTGTCACATCTGCGATCATATATTGGAAGGATTGGAAGGTATTGATGATGAATGCGACGTTTACGGTATTCACATGGTCAAAATACAAGATCCACAACTAGCCAAAAGATATTCGATTAAAACGTTTCCCGCCATGGTTTACTTTAGGTAAATAATAATGTTTTATTACAGTTACTCATGCTTTTTGATATTTTGAATATGTACATTCTGATCGGTATGCATTTTTTAAGGAACGGCAATCCACTTCTATTTGAAGGCGATTTGCAGAATGAAGAATCGATCTTAGAATGGCTTATTGATGACGATAACCGAGAGTTAGCAGACGAAATTGAGTCTGTCAATGAGAGAATGTTGGAGAGATTGCTTTACGAATCACACTTACTTGTTGTCTTTTTCTGTAAGTAACTTTTCATGCAACTTTACAAAGCACAGACGGAAGCAAACTTTACAATATTAATGAGGATTAATTTTCAGATGATGATGAGGACTGTCCAGAATGTGAGGAAATTTTGGAATCCTTGGAGCAAATCGATGGAGAAGTCGACCAGTTCGGTATTGATTTCGTAAAAATCGCAAGTCCAGAAGCAGCTGCGAAGTATAACGTTGTTAATATTCCCACACTGATGTATTTCCGAAAACAAGTACCTATGCTCTATGATGGAGATTTACACCAAGTTGATAGAGTTCTGCAATGGTTGACATCTCAGGACGTTTTTGAAATTAAAAATGAAATTGAAGAAGTCAACCGTAAAATGCTTGACAAACTGTTGGAGGAAAACGAATTCTTGGCTGTTTATTTCTGTAAGTAATAATTTTAGATTATAACTATATTATAAAAAATTGTTTGTGATGGTAATCAACAATATTTATTTGAAAATACAGATGAAAAATCACCTGAGAGTCGAGCTGCTTTGGACAAGTTAGAAAACATCGATAGTGAAACTGATAATTTGGATATCACTTTTGTCAAAATGCAAGATCCTCGTTACGCACGAAAATGGGGTGTTACGAAACTGCCAGCGATCGTTTACTTTAGGAAACGTTTCCCCAGTATATACAGAGGTAGGAGCGCTCATTCCAAATTGGTACAAATGTAACCCACGATTAAAACGAGAAATAAATAACCTTGATCATTTCAGGTGACATTATGTCGGAGGAGGAAGTACTGGAATGGCTGAGAAAGAACAGATTCAGACAACCAGAGCTAAACATCTTCATGTACGCGTTGATCGCCCTGTCAATAGCGTTCATAATGTACACCGCGTTCCTGTTGCAGTGCTTCAAACCAACGCCGCAGGCGCCCGCGCCGCATCCGAAGCAAGCGTGAGCACTCCGCTTCATAGACATTTAACCTATTGTTTTCTAGGTTTACTCTGTTATGACGTGTCAGGCTTGCGTGGCCTCGATGACTCTTTGACTATGACTACGATCTATCCGTGTTCAGTGATCTAATTGCAAAATCTTCTTGAAGGTTCTATTTACCGGATGGATCGAATCTAATTTAGACAATTACACGTACTTGGGATCAAACTTTTACTTTGATAGAGATTTTAGAATACGAATGCCTAAAATTAGTACGGAGTATGAGACGAGCACGATACTGGATTGACTTTCATAAAAATAGGACAGATTCTCTGAACGTATACTATAATGTGTTTGTGAGACATTTCTTTTGTATAAAATTTATTTGATTTAACTGATGATGGCGGTGTCCGTGTAAGTTTTCTTTTTTGTATGGCATTTTGAATTTTTACTGTTTACTGCGCGTTAAGACTGTGTTATCTTTTCGGTAGCAATATCTAAATAGATATTTTGTGTGCCGATATACCGTTTACTACGTTTCCAGTGTGTCCATATCTAATTCAGAACTTTTATAATATTTGCATGGGATCTGTCCGTTTATACTTTAATGACTTTCATAGCGTTTTAGATTTCGTTATCTCTGTTAAGTTTGTGTTAGGTTTTCAGAGCTTCTGAATGATGCCACTTTGTTTGTACAAATATAAAAATCAAATCTTAAATAAATCGGTTTGTTTTGTTGACTAACTTCTCATTTATTTTCACAAAATATTTAATAAACATTTCAATTGTGCACATATCGTTTAGTTTTGGTTTATTGGTCATTTGTAATGTAACATGAAACAGGGCTGAAAGATGACAAATGACTGAATAAAGTAGCAAAATTATCAGTCAAGTATCAAGACTTTTTGAATGTGCACTATTTTTATTATAAGTAATCAGAGTATTTTCTCGAGAAGTGTAATGGGTGGTGAGTGGCTTTGTTCAAAAACTCTAGATTTCGCGTGATCTGTGGATAAAGACTTGGTTCTTTACCAAAATTAGGTGTTACCTTAGTGTTGCTATGATTTAATTGGACTCACGTACATCGACAGCTTTCTTCTTTCTATTGAAATGATTCTTTAGTCACAAAACAGAAACACATTCTATCTAGATCCCTGGATGGAGTCCCGCGTGCTACTACGGTACTTAATTGACTTCTTTAGCTCTTGCCAATAGCTGAGCAAACTCAGCACTCCTTATTTTTTTTTTTTTTTAATCACTTACTTTGACACCTTCTAAACAGCACCTACCAATTCACAGAATATACCAGATTCAAGATTTATTTAGCATTAATAAAAGAAAGAAAAATAGCATAATATCTTTAATTTAGGTTAGTGTAAGTACCCATCTCCCCAACTTGAAGTCCAAAGTAACGTAGCTTCGTGCCCAATATATGTATCATTCCCGCTCTCTGTATGTATATTGTTGTGTATAATTATAATGATACCTTCATTAATGAAACGTTAAGGGAATATGAAGTTAATGGAACTAAATGCTCAAAAGAGTTGGTGATGCGCGAAGACGCGCGCATTCGTTAATATTGTATATAAAATGTAAATATATAAAATTAATAAAAATTGTAAAACTGTGGTGGTCTTTTATTGCAAATATCTAACATATGACTATAGATACAACTAGGTAACCGATAAAAGTGGCACATATGAATTTCAGTGTTAAGCAGAATACTTCTAAACTATTATGATATCATCGATGTATAACAAGTCAAAAACATAGAATAATTTAACTTGACCACATATATATTTCTATCCCTCTCTTAAAAGTTATACCTAAGTGAGTAATGACAATTTTAGGAAATGTAGATGTAGGTAAGATGTCATTTGATTACAAGTTTGACGTCCTCGTGATTGGGTATGTATTTAGCCTTCTCATTTTCGAATAGTTCAGCAAGCTTGTCAATGAATTTTGCGTGTAATTCGTCAATTTCCTCGTTCGTAGGGTCCAGATTTCTTTCAACGTCTATTGGAGCTCCCACTGAAACAAATCAATTATTTCCACCTGTTGTAAAGTATTTAAAGAGGATTGTCTCTGTATTAAGTTGCCAGCCCTATGAGATAAAATTGTATGGTAACTACGGTTGGCCAAACCACAGCATAAATAAGACTTCATTTAATGATACCGATGCGAAAAATGCAAAAGGTTTTTGAGTACTAGGGCAGAATGTGGATTGACTATTACCTACAATAATTAGGCAGAATGTGAATTGACTATTAATAAATTAGCTGCATTGTTATTGAATCGGTCTGCTACTCGTCTTTGACACTACTCTTATTTCGCTTCCAGATCATTGACATCATTTGAAGTCTTGATCCCAGAGATTTTTCACGCGTGTTTCGCTGTCTGTAGTATGCATACCTAAGCTCTCCCTCCCCCATAAATTTTCTAATCAATGAGGATAGCTTAGAGGGAAAAATATCGAGATAAATCATAGAACTATTTAAGCAATCCTTCGATGTACACTCACCGACCACAGTGATTGGGACCCGGTATGGTAGGAAGCCGAAGGTATATTGGAATATGCCTCTTCCTGTTGGAATTACTGGAATAAGCCCGATGACACGCACGAACCATTTGTGCCATCTCCTCATCAGAGTACCCTCAGGGTAGTTGAAGTCCCGAAACAGGTTAGTCTCACCAAATGAGAACACTGGCACGAGAGAGGCCCTGAAATATGGTTTCATAGTGTATTATGTAAATAAAGTCTGTTCTGCTAACGTTTGTCTCGTTTAGTGTCTATACATTCGTGACCTCATGGCCACAAAGTCCAGATGCAGACTTGCCACATCTAGGAATGTTCTGCATCTGGACTTTGTGACCTCTTGTGGGATCTGGAGTGATTTTTATTAGCGCTTCATAACCGATAGATAGGGGATCCAGAACGTTTTTAGGGTTCCGTACCCAAAAGGTAAAACGGGACCCTATTACTAAGGCCCCGCTGTCCGTCTGTCACCAGGTTGTTGTATCTCATAAACCGCTATAGTTGGAGACTTGAAATTTTCACAGATGGTGTATTTCAGTTGCCGCTATAACAACAAATACAAAAAAACAGAAATATTTAAAGGGGCTCCCGTACAACAAACGTGTTATTTTTTGGCTGTTTTTATAAATAATGGTCCTGAACCCTTCGTGCGCGAGTCCGACTCGCACTTGGCTGGTTTTTATACATAATGGTACGGAACAGAACCCTTCGTGCGCGAGTCCGATTCGTACTTGACCGGTTTTTGGACCATGACAACCTACATATCCAGTGTTTTCTGAATGTTCAGTTTTCTTCACGATGAGGTCTAACCAACTAACGACCATCGGATGTGAGGTTTCTTCCGCAGAGATGTAAAAGTTTTAAATAAATTGAATGCCATGAGAAGGCATATACGATTTTATTTAAGTGATCTTTGGTTACTTAAACTCCATTACCACACAAAAAAAACGTCTACACAAAATATGACTGTACCTACCTATTGTATTTAAATTTAAATTAGGCATTGTTTTTAAAGAATCGAAGTTTTTATTTAAACACTGTAATGATGAAATCAATTCCTACATAAAAACATGTAAAATGAAGAAGGCAGTAGCAAAAACCGGCTAAGTGCGAGTCGGACTCGCGAACGAAGGGTTTCGTACCATTATCTATAAAAAATACGTTTGTTGTATGGGAGCCCCAATGACTTTTTTTTTTAAATTTTAATTTAATTATTTATTTTTAAAGTGAATATACAGGATGCAAGTGGCAGCGCGTAGGTAAATTAAGAAGATAGCTCAGTAAACAATTCTGATCATGAATCAATAAAAAAAACCGTACCGTACCGTACTTGTATTTTCATAAGACTATCCACATTTATCTTAAATTTTGGTCATGGCGCACGTGGCTTGCCCGCTTTACCACGGGCCTTTTTCGTCTTTCGGCGTACCATACAATTACAAACAATTATTAACATAACGGCCCGGCTAACGTTGTGCCCATGAGTTTCGGTCGTTTTGCGGAATGGTTCCCGATGTGATAATTTCATACATGTCTAAATTTATTCAGTGAAATATTTTTATCATTATCTAGACTTCTCATTTTACCTTGACTTTAATTTACCTACATGCTGCCCTGTACACCCTGTATAACTAAATATTCTGTGAATATTTCAAGCGTCTTCCTCTTGCCTTTATCAATATTTGTTTGTGGTATGGGAGCCCCCCTTATTCTTTATTTTATTCTGTGTATTAGTATTTGTTATAACGGCAAGAGAATTACTTAAGCAGGTACATGATCTGTGAAAATTTCAACTGTTTTACTATCACGGACCACGGTTCATGAGATACAGCCAGGCGTCAGACGGACGGACAGCGGAGTCTTAGTAATAGGGTCCCGCTTTACCCTTTGGGTACGGAACCCTAAAAATACCATGACCCTTAATAAACTCCAGACGTACGCGACTAAGAAGAGACAAACAACAAGTTATTACCCAGTCATCAAAGCGACTCGGACAAATCCCTTCCTATTCTTGAGCCGCAGATTATACTGTCCTGGGTGTAAATCCAATACTTCAGCTGATCCGCCGATAACGAGAGCCACGCATTTACCCTTTTGCTTCTTCGGGTTGAGTAAGTATAGCAGGCTTTCCATAGAAGATGAACAGACTCCCCAAGCTAGAATCAGGTCTCTTATAAAAGGCATTATAAAGCGACTTCTAAGTGTAATCAAATTGATGGACAGGCCAGGGAAGGTGTTTTTGAAGTCCAGGGCGTTGGTGCTAAGGGCTCCGAAGGCGCCGAAGCTGACCACGCCATGCGGAAAGCAACTGAAGATGTAGTTTTTAGAAGGGTCCAACTCAGTTGTCTTAACTAGCTTGATAGGAAAGTAGTCGCAGAAATGGCGCCATACTGACCAGTTTCGAACCCAATCAGATCTGAAAATACACATAAATCATCAGGAAATGCTTTGACGACCTCCATAGTCAAGAGGCGAGCACGCCGCAATTGACGCCATCTCTGAGGTCCCGGGTTCGATTCCCCGTCGGGTCAATGTAGAAAAAGAACTTTTCTATATTGTCTCGGATCTGGGTGTTGGTGGTACCGTCGTTATTTCTGGTTTCTATAACACAAGTGCTTTAGGCTTACCTTAGGATCAGAGATTGTATGTTATGTTGTCCAATATTTTTTTATTATTTATTTATGAGCATCAATCAAATGATAAAAAAATACTTACGTTCGACCTCCTCGATGGCACACTTCAATGTCATAGATCAACCATGCAATGTACATTAGGCCTACCCACCAGTAAGCCGAGTAGAGCAGTTTGTACAGCACGTAAAGGCACAAGGGCGCTCCTACCAAAAAAAGATTGCACATCACAAGAACAGCTAGTGTTTGTAGTCGCCTGTTCACCGGGATATCTAGTGGCGCCCATTCGATTTTCTTGAATATGTTCATATTTCTGAAACAACTAAAAAAACATTCCATTGCAGTGAATAAAGTTGGTAAGTAAGTAAGTAGTGGACAGCGAAAGATCCCACTAGAAATTTTCAGTAAACTTTTGAAATAGAGTAGGTAATTACTTATTTTTGTTATAGCACTTCAATTTAAGACAAAAATTTGATGACTCGTATAATTATTATCGATAACAAAACAGCTTACGTTTAAATTTTTTTTACTCAATCTCTGATGGTGCGGAGTAGTAACTTTATTCTGTGTCACAACCAAAATGTTCTTTTAAGCGTATTTATTTTTCGACCATCATCGTCTTCAATTCGTGGGGCACGTCTAACATGTTAAGTGTTCACATACACTGTGCAAGGCTTTAACCTGACCTTCTAACAAATTTTCAGAGTTCCTTATTAAAATTGAAAAACGAAACACTCATCAAATCACTTCACCGCCTTTGGTGTGTGCCTTTGTTTTTCTTAGAGACAATTTCACTTTAGGTAATTGGTAATTTTGCCTACTAAAGTCATTTTAATCTCTAAGCAATCACATTAATTTGCTAGATGATAGCCAGACACAAACTTGGAGCTTAAACAATGGCGATGAGACATCGAATAGATTTATGATTAAAGACATTCATGAATCAGGTACAAAATTAAAAATTCTCGTGTTTATTACAGCAACACTTGCTGCTTGCCCCTAGCGGGATTCCAACCTGCGACAACCCGGCTTTGTAGTCCGGAACTAATTGAACTGTAGTTGAGGCAAGATAAAAAAAATGTTGCATTACCACGTGCTAAATGGAGTTAGAAAAACTTTATACGAAATAAAATTTGCTTTGCAATCTCCAAAAACCGGCCAAGTGCGTGTCGAGCCACGCGCATTAAAGGGTTCCGTAGTCGCCCGTCGTTACCACAATATATTCCAGCAATTACTTTATTTGTCACTTTTAATGTTTTCCTCTAAGGAAATACTATATTTCGTTAAAGGACAAAATCCGAAATGAGATCATCAGGCAGAGGACTAAAGTAACGGACATAGTCCAAAAATGTAGCAAGCTTAAGTGGCAGTGGGCTGGCTACATCTGTCGCAGAACCGATGAAAGGTGGAGTAAACGGGTTCTCGAGTGGAGACCACGCCTAGGCAAACGTAGTGGACGACCCCCAGCTCGATGGACCGATGACCTTAGGAAGATGGCTGGCAGTGAATGGATGAAAAAAGCGGGAGATCGTGCTCTTTGGCGCTCTTTGGGGGAGGCCTACGTCCAGCAGTGGACTGCAATAGGCTGAGATGATGATGATGATGAATGTTTTCCTCTAAGGAAATACTATAATCATAAATTTTTCAAGCCAAGAGTTTAGTTTTTCCGGGGGGGGTGGGGGTCGATCGAAAAATTATCCTAGCAACCCCTAAGTCATTTTAAAGGACCTATTCAACAATAGCCCACACGATGAGGTACACTATGAAAAAAAACAATCATCCCCACGTCACATGCATGAGAGCTGCCCTAAAAAAAATTTTTTTTTAAATTTTATTCCACTTTGTCGGCGTGATTGATATACATATCTCCACAATACATATTACAGCTCTCTAAGGTCAACAGCCTCAAAGCAAAACCTGGGACGGACAGACAGACGGACTTGACGAAACTATAAGGGTTCCTTGTCAGGACTACGGACCAAACTATTAGCTTGAAAAATCTGGAAAAATTCATGATAATAGTGTTTTTTACGGACTTAACGGTCAAGCAAGAAAGATCACTTAGTTTAAGAGTAATAGTCGTTCAACTTAGGCGTTCAAAAATTCCTTAGAGGAAAACATTAAAAGTTACTTGTGAGTAATTGCTGAAATACTTATATTGTGGTAATGACGGGCAACTTCGGAACCCTACGCGCACACACCTTCCCGGTCTGTTTGATAAATATGAAGTGAAAAACAAAATAGGTTCAAAGTTCTTTAAAAGTTGTTGGTAAAAATATTAGCTAAAATATTTTATGGTAGGTAGGTAAGTATACCTACATACTTATTTTTTTCTAACCATTTTCGTAATTTACCATTATAAACTAACATAATACTAGTAAAAGTAATTTTGAGGGTTTCGTACCTAAAGGGTAAAACGGGTCTTTCCGTCTGTCACCAGGTTGTAGGTATCTCATGAACCGTGATAGCTAGAGTTGAAATTTTCACAGATTATGTATTTCTGTTGCCGCTATAAAAACAAATACTAAAAAAACAGAATACAATAAATATTTAAGGGGGCTCCCATACAACAAACGTGATATTTTTTTGCCGTTTTTACCTATAAGTATTCTATTTTGTTTTACTATCCAGTCGTATCAAGTTTTTAAATATTTATAGTTCGTGAATTTCATTTAGAAAATCAAACCATTTAATAAAGAATTGGCAAAACAGACGATAATTCGGGTGACATTTAATTACTGGTCGCATGAGACCGCGTGAGTTATGGAAAATCTCGTTTTGTTGGGGTCATTAGTTTTGCCGACCCGATTGACCTAAAGAGTTTTAGAAATTTTCGAATTTAATAAATGGGTCTTGGGTTCAGTCCCGGTTCGGTTTAGAAAACGATTTTTATAAAATCAAAATTGCTCTTTCTTCTTTATAAAAGTAAATACAAAAAATGTTTATTTATATTTGTTTCAATCGAGTACAAGATTGCCATCTTGGTGGTTGGGAATATACTTCGGTTGGGTATATAGTACTTCGCCTTTGTTTTCGAATAGTTTGACAAGCTTGTCCGTAAATTGTGCGCGTGAAGCGGTTAGGTACGTCCTGTTTTGAAGGCTCAATATTCCTTGCGACGTCTATCGGGGCTCCGACTGAAACATATAGACAAAAAAGACAGTACTACCAGTAGTAATTGTATGTATGAAATAATTATTTGAAATCGTGGTAGCGCAGCGGTTTGATGAGCCTGCGCCAACGATTGCCAGCTTCACTTTTCCCTGGTGGCAGCCGCTGAGGACTGGTTGCATGAACTGTCAATTGACATTGAATTCAAATAAGAATTCTAACAGCTAAACGCCATACGATATGATTATTGGACAACATCACACACGTTGCGTAGCCAGCCATGGGGTCAGGGTGGGGCAGCAGTCTAAAATAATATGTAACTAGCAAACTATATCCCGCGGTTCAGCCGGTTTTAGCACTATCCAGCTCCCTGGGCGAGATTTCTACGGCAACCCCATCTGCCATTTAAAACAAGACAAACAACAACGAGGGATAGAATGAAATGAAGTCTATGTAAACTAAGACTAATAGGACGTAGATAGTTTACCAAAGGAAATTCGTCCGTAGCATCCATTATCTGCCCCGAACTAAGAATCGGGGAGGAGCACAGGTACCATAACCAGCACGAGCGAAGAGAGCGCAATTCTTTTTTGCGTTTTAAAAAAAAAGTATTTCGCTACAAATAAGTGTGGTGAATTAATTAAGTTTTTAGGCACTTTTACAACAAGGCACGACAACGGCGACGGCATTGGCGAATTCGACAGCAGCAGCGCGGCAGCGGCACGCAGAATGCAAATGAAAAAGCCGTTCAACACTATTGCTCTTTTATACATTTATATCTCCACCTTTTTCAGGGACAGCAAGCGAGCCCTTTTGACAGAGATGACGCGTAATTAATATTTATTTTCGAAAAGTTTTGAGAAAATGGTGAAATATTTTTAACTTCTGTTCTTGTTTTTATGGTCTAACTAAGGTGAGAGAAGCAAGTATATGTATATTGCGAAATAAACGTTTGCTAAACTAATATTTTTTTATTAAAACAATCCGCAAGCGAAGCGAGCGCGAAAAAAAACGTGAAATGCTACAAGCTACAATGTTTTTTTCTTATACTTACTGCCGTTCTATTGAACTAATTAACATTTTCAATCAAACAATAACGAATTCTAGGGTGGGCAAAGAGGTTTCTTTCTTTTTTTCTTCCCACAAGTGGTACCACAGTTCAGCTTCGCCGTGGAAACACTTACAACTAATTTTAAAACTCGCGAAAGGCCTGTTTTTATTCCCCAAAAATTCTTCGATTGTCTTTTGCAACATGTTATATGGGATTAAAGAATTTGCCGGTAAGTTGTTCTCCGAGAAACGCTCTTCCAATGACATAATTAGGTAGGGAATAAGCAGTAAGTATAGTAGTCTACCCGAGAAGATAAACAAATTACAAAAGGAAATACTGAAAATGCGCATTTTAATAGAAAAACATTTATTCATTATTTTAGTTGAGCTATTTATTATACCTACTACTTAGGTACAAGGTACAATATAGGCACATTTTGTAAACCGACCTACCTACTACTTATAGAACGTTGTATAATGTATCGATGGTATAACCACAGAATATATAAGGTCCGATTTTATTAGTGTTCATCCTGTTAACCTGTGACTATATAGGTGAAAAGCAATCGTAAAAACCAACTTTCAAATGTCTATCATAAAAACTAAAAAAAGTTAAAAATAAATTACAAAATAACAACATCGACTTCATATTGCATGAACTCATCCTATCTTCAACTCTTTCTCGCTCTGTACAAGAAGAAGGAATAAGACGGATAATCAGATGGTTAAACGTAGCAAAGATAGGACGAGTTTATGCAATATGAAGTCAATGTTGTTGATTTTTATCTTTTTTAGTTTTTATGGTACACATTTGAAAATTGGTTTTTACGATTGCTTTTCACCTATATAGTCACAGGTTAACAGGATGAACACTAATAAAATCGGACCTTATATATTTTGTCTTTTGTGGTATAACATAGGAAAAGTAATTCCATGCTTTCTTCCTATCATAGCATTGGTAATCCAATATTTGACAGATGAAAGCGCAAACCTTTAGATAACGTAACGATACAATAAATAAACTCCGCAGGTGAGTCTTACCCGAGCACCCAAGATATTTTTAATAACAAATATTTCAAATACATTTTCTTTGAATTAATTCTAGCTGACATAATTCTCGAATTATTATTATAACTAATATTAAGTACCTAGTAACAGAAATAACGATAAAATATGCAACATAATAACATACACATAATTTAAAGGTTATTCTTTAAACTCAGTCTATCTTTGGATAAATGATAATTAAATTATTTATATCCGATAATATTATACGAAATCGTGATTTGACAGACATCATAATAGTATGTAACGTTAGGTTAAGTAATTATGTATTTACATATTTGACGTAAGTATATGATAATTACGCACATATAATACGCACGTTTTTGATAATAATTACGAAAAACAAGAAAAACCGAATTTCCACCCAGTAATAGGTACACGTTTGTACAGTCAACAGCACGTCGACCTACCCCAAAAGTCAAAAATTCTCCAATAGATTTTCAACTTTAAGCCTGACATAGAGATCATTTTCAAATGAGAAAATTTGACATTCTGTGGTAGGTCGACGAGCTGTTGTCCGTACTAAGAACGACAATAAATATAGGAATAATATTTATACCATTTTGTGAAATTGTACTTTGATCGAGTGGTTTACATACAAGCGCTAAGAATATCTTTATAGAAACATTTTTATTTCAAGACCAGCAGAAGATGAGCTTCTGAAGTACTTAAGTCTACCACCATTGATGTTTTATGAATGGATGAACAAACTAATGTATTTGGTTGCACCACGTTAAAGGAACTAAGATCCGCTGACTAGGTACCTTGTATTACTTCATCATGTTCAATTGTAAACCAAAATAAAATGAAATAGGTATTCAATTTTTTGCTCTTCTTTACACCAGTTTCTCGTGGCTAAAAATTACATAACATATTTTATGTTCTGTGATTGTGCCAGAAATACAAATGGCTATTGACACTAATCAATAGTGATATGTACCTACACTTAAGTCTGAATACCCTGTAGTGTAGTGTAGTGTAGTATCACAAAACCTGTTGTGATGACTGTGCGGTGATAACTATGAGATGACAAGACGCACGTTTGCATGATTGGGGAGGTACTTTGCCTTCTCCTTGTCGAAGAGTTCCACCAGCTTCTTTGTAAACTCAGCATGCACGGCGTCCACTTCTTCTGGGGAAGGCTCTAAGTTCTTCTGCACCGGCAATGGGGTTCCGACTGAAAGACGAATGAATTCGCTTATTTGATTGCTAGGAGATATTTCTAAAGAGTTTCTTCATCCTTATAAGAAATTCATTTTTAAAATATATTGATCCTATCTAATCAAATAAGATCGATTTCGTATGCCATAAAAAGGTTTTAAGTAAATTAGTCATTATTAAATTATCTTGCTGATGAAATTATCTTTTTCGTAAATTGTTAAAGTTATGGACAGTCTCTCCATAAGGTTAAGTGGCCCCTCGTAAAATTCACCCGCCAATTTTACTAGTATGTGGCTACTAGTGTAGGTACTATCGCGGGCTCCGACGCCTGGCCAGTCTTAAAGCTAAAATCGCTTGCAAGCACCTCATTACCACTCACTTTAAGCCGCGCCCTATGTTCATTTATGTTGCGGGTTCAATCAAGACAAAGGTTTAGACACAAACAAGCAAGCTTCTATGTATCTAATTGGTTGAAGTAAAACGTAGTAAAATGCATAACCAATCAGGGTGCGTTGGGGCGCGTACGGCGCGATGCGCTTCCACAGGTATATTTCTACAAAGCGGTAAGGCGTCTGAGCCCGCGATTGTATCTACGTGGTAGGTATGTGTCATGTGCTGTACACAGAGGTTTAGAATATCGCTATTCCAAAAAAAATCTGTCGATGTCAGAAGAATCGATAGTTTAGTAGCACTGTCAAAGACCGGCTTTTTATGAGTGTCAGAATAGACTCACCGACAGTCGTAATAGGAGAACGAAGAGGAACCACACCGAACGTATACTGAAAGACTCCTCTCCCAATCGGGAACATGGGCGAGATGCCAGTGATCTGACGGATCTTCTCTTGGAAGCGTCTCAGCAGGCTTTCTTCTGGGTTCTTCAGTGGACGGAACACGTCGGGCTCACCGAAAGAGAATACTGGCACCAGGGGCGCCCTAGGGACAAGCAAGTTAATGATAAATATACTGTATGCTTCTTCTCGGCGCTAGCCTAAATTTGTCCCAGAGCAGGGGTAGGGAAAAAAATGGGAGGTATAAAAGCGCTTAAGCTAAGCCTATTGCAAAAATGAATTCTTTATTGGTTTTATTAGTAGGGACAGCGGACTGTAGATTGAAAACGCTGGTTCCAGAAACACCTTTCTTTATTTTCTTCAATATTAAGTACCGTACAGACTTATTAAGGCCTTCCTCCAGCTCAACCACAAAAGAAAAGCAGCTTCTCAATAATGCGGTAGCAGCTGAATACCTACCGCATTATTGAGAAGCTGCTTTTCTAAACTGACTTAAACCAGGATTCGAACCCGAGACCTTTTGTGTATAAGGCGAATCGCGCAACTACGCCAGTTGGGTCGTTAAATATGATTACCATTTTTAACGAGATTGTTCAAGCTGCTTATATCAGGCTTACTTACCCTGACATCATGGCAACACGAACGAATCCTTTCCTCCTGCTCAAAATCACTTTGTACTCCCCAGGGTGGGAGTCCAATGCCTCAGCAGCGCCTCCAACGATAAGAGCCACACATTTGCCCTGATATTTCTTCAGATCCAGCAGATGCAGCAAGCTTTCTTTGGATGACGAGCAACCTCCTAAAGCCAGGATCAAATCCCTGAAGAAGGGCACAAGGAAGTGTCCCCCAAGCGTGATCATATAGCAAGTCATGCCAGGAAACACTTTGTAAAAGTCGAGAGCGTTGGTTGCAAACGCTCCAAAGGCCCCGGAGCTGACGACGCCGTGGGGGAAACAAGCGAAGAGGTAGTTCTTGGAGGGATCCAACTCGGCCGTCTTGACAAGCTTGATTGGGAAGTAGTCACGGTAGTAACGCCACCACGCCCAGTTGCGGACCCATTCGAATCTGAAATAAAAATAATTAGTTTAAAATGTGCTGGACACAACATCACATCAATCGTCATGGTCTCAAAGTAAGGAGTTGACATTCTAGTGTTAGTAAGAAACCTACGTTTGTCTGCAGGAGGGCTACTTATAACGTCTTCCAGATCATGGTAGCTGCTCGACAATCTTTAATTGCCATGTTTTAGCAAAAAGATATGAAGAACACATCACTTACTTTCGCACACTCATGACGAATCCAGCTCATCATGACCAGCGTCTGCAGGCGCCTGTTCAAGGGCGTCGAGTTTCTCGGTGCCCATTTAACACTCTCAATGTCGTACAGCATCCACGCCGCGTAGATGGCGAGTCTCTTCCCGAGCAGTACGAGGCAGATCTAGCCCGTCGCAGCCAGCGTCTATCAATAAATCGCGTCACTTACTTTCGCACACTCTTGGCGGATCCAGCTCGTCTCAGTCAGCGTTTGCAGGTGTTTTACGCAAAAGCATCACTTACCTTCTCCCACCCTTGTGGCAGATCTCAATATCGTTCAGCATCCATGCCGCGTACAGGATGCCCAGGAACCAGTAGGAAGAGTAGAGCAGCTGGATAGCCGCGTAGATGGCGAGCCCCTCCCCGAACAGCACGAGGCAGATCCAGCCCGTTGCCGCCAGCGTCTGCAGACGTCTGCTCATAGGCACGTTGGTGGGCGCCCATTTTACTCCTAGGTAGTCTGATATGTTTCTGAAATTGTGCGTCAACACAATTAGGCGCATAGACCTGACAGAAGTCATTGCATAACAAAAGAAAAGTTAAACAATTATTTTAAAAACTTAGGAAATAGGTAAACTGCGTTGAATATACGCGCGCTAAGTTTGACAGTTGAAGCAATAACTACGTGGCACAATCCAGGTAGCAAGATATGAAGAAGTAAAATATTTTACAATTCATAATATTTTCATCATAAAAAATATACCTACACGCGGTTTCTATTGGGTTTTCGTAGGATGATCGAAAAGGGCTATAGTGCAAATAATAATCACGGAGAAGGTAATCAGTAGAAAATCTCAGCAGTATGTAGGTATTCAGATAGCAATTAGCTACTTATCGTTTTACAAGAATAAAAAAATGATGATAACTTATCCTGTCCTACAATGCGAAAGTTAGTATGTTACTTTTTTACAGAAAAGGTGGTTTTGAAGCTGTTTAAAACCTAGACGGAAATATGTACCTATAGTCTAAGTGGAAGTCTGGAAACAGTACGTTGTTGTAAAATTTATTTATTTTAGTCTGAGTCCTCAATCATTTTGATAGAACAGTTTTAGATTCTCTGCTTACTTCGCTATCCATTTTGAGTCAAAAACAAGTAACCTCAATTATAGAGCACTCCAATAAACCTACAAAAATAAGAAAGTAGGTTTAAAAATACTTTAGGAAGACCACGTGCTACACAAAAACGACCGAAACAACCTATATTTTCCAACTTAGAAAACATAACCCTCGTTTGGCCGTCGGGTAATAAAATAGGGTTCATGTTGCAAAATTGCTGGAAGTAAGGTTTTGTACTACACAAAAACGACCGAAACAACCTATAATTTCCAACTTAGAAAACATAACCCTCGTTTGGCCGTCGGGTAATAAAATAGGGTTCATGTTGCAAAATTGCTGGAAGTAAGATTTTGTATGTGTAAATTTTGAGATGTGTTTGTGACATTGTCTATAACGGAGTGTAAACGAAAGGTTAAGAACCATAAAAAATACAATAATAATGACATACAAAATCATTTATTATTTTATTATCTTTACCAAATCTGCTGATGTGGTTATGGAAATCGCAGAAGACGATACGTTTTTTCGGACGAAAATACGTCAGTTTTTTGTCCATACACACAATTGATCTTTAGCCTTTTGCTTACAGGTGCTTAAGAGTGATTTATTCTTTAGTTAAGTGCTCATTTATTTACATTTTATTACTTTCCCCTCCAACTCCCACGTCCTTGGCAGAGTCTTATGTAGCTCCAGGCTGCGTCGAGAATCTTGTCTTTTAGTTTCGATACTAATATCTAATATGTCTTTTCTCTAATAAAAGTAATTTTAGATTATAATTATAGTAGCTTATGTAGTTATTACAAGCCGCCAAAGTTTAACAAAAGGATGGCGGTAAATAAGCACGTAAAAACGTTCGGAAGCAGTTGGATCCACGGAATAGACCTTCTTTAACTATTCCATGTTTGGATCTATAAAAAAATAATATTTTACAACAAAAATTGTTGAAAACGTTACGGAATTTTTTTTTACGTCAACTTTGTAAAATCTTTAGAATAAGACAAAAAAAAGTTTAAAAAACCGCCAAGTGCGAGTCGGACTCGCGCAGGAAGTGTTCCGTACTATTTTCTATAAAAAGGGAAAAAAACACGTTTGTAGTGGGAGCTCCCTTAAATATTTATTGTGTTCTGTTTTAAGTAGGTATTTGTTGTTATAACGGCAACATAAATACATTATCTGTGAAAATTTCAACTCTCTAGCTATCACGGTTTATGAGATACAGCCTGGTGACAGACGGACAGACAGACAGACAGACGGACAGCGGAGCCTAGCCTTAATAATAGGGTCCCGTTTCACCCTTTGGGTACGAAACCCTAAAAAATCTCGGGTTTCTAGGGTCAAATGGCCGAGTTTGTATTCACAAAATAGACCTACTTATACACCCAGTACGTTTGGCTAACCTTCTTCCGAACATCCTGTATAATCCATACCTGAGCCATTTTAGAACTAATCGTTTTCTGAATTAACCCGTAAATTTTAAATAATCCAGAAATGGTCGTTAAACATCAAAAAAACTTTTTACAATAAAGCATCATGCAAGGGAAATTGTACGTACAGTACCTACACGTCTTATCGGTCATCGGTACATTCTAGGTACGTTATGCAAGCAAGCCGTTTGCTTCTACAAATGTTATCAGAAGTATCAGAACTCTACATTATCGGATTTAGATTTTATATTTAAGTCAGTACGAAGTTCGGGATTAACTATAAATATTTTGCCTCGGTAACAACATTAAGTACCTATGTAGTTAAATTAGTTTCTTTTTCATTCCTGCCAATGAAAGGTAGCGTGACGCTTTAGACAGAATTTTTTGGGACTAGCAGACTCATAGACCTAGAATTTGGTACATTCTATATCTATGGGCAGACTTATGCCCTCTAGAAATTGCTTTAAAACTTTGGCCTTTGCCCAACAGTCGGAAAAGTGTAGGCTATATTTTAAAAAAATCCGTAGATTTAAGTGTGATACATTTAAGTCAAGTAGAACTCGGGCTTTAGTTAGTTAGCAAATTAGCTAGCCATTTCATTACGCATTAATAAAACTGCATTCATATCGCTATTGTCAAGGATCGAAGTTTACTTGAATGACTAAGCCATACCTACTCATCATAACACAATAAAATACCCTACATATTTTAATTACTCACCACGACCTGGTGAACTTCGGACCACCTAAAGTGCATTGGCATACAAAATTGTCAATTTCGATTTGGGGCTGTTCCTTTGGAGTTTTCCTAATTTATTTATTTTCTAACTTACTGGGATGCGATGCTGGTAAAAAATATAAAAAAAAAAACAAATTTTCAGAACAAAACAAAAATTCAAGACGGTCATCGAGCCATTTGCGAGATTTTGCGGTAAAATTGAAATTATACCTGTTACTATGTGATCATTATTTGGAAAACGTGATTCATAAAGTAAATAGGGATATTAAATATTGTGCGTGACTCGTAATAATTTGAAATCAAATGGTGTCTAACTAGGTTATTTTATAAAAAATACGGTTATGTTCGTTTATTTATTTACAATTGAATATGAGAATTATTCCCAATCAAAAGTTTTCTATTTTCCACTAATAATAAATAAATTTCTCAGAATATTTTTTTCGTATTAAGAAGATTAATTTAAAAAGTTTTACAAGTATGGAATTAAGAATTAAATTAATGTAAGAAACTTATTTGATTTGATAAATGCACCTTACTTAGTCTTCAATCAAATTAATTACTGGACACATTTGGGATTAATTGATTAGAGTTAAGATTTTATTTTAGGTTGTATTACTTACATAAAGTAATTCAATTATTGATTCTTACAATTACAATGAAATACTGGAGCCTCAACTTTTTGCATTATGGGTAAGACATCGTTTGAGCATGCAAAGAATCTAATAGATTGCTTTGCCTGCGTAAAATCCACATTGGGCCTAAAAAGTCTATCCTGAAGGTATATTCTAAATATTTGCCAAATTATTATTTAAATGGGATTGGTAGTTTCAGATATAAGATATAAACCTTACTTCTAATTAGTATAATAGCCTAGCACTCCAAGGTATAAGACATTAAACCCACAAAGTACACGCACAGTTCACAATAATTTGTTAGTCTGTGCTTTAGGGATTGGTAAAAAAATATCCTCTGGTTTTTTTTTAAAAACTGGTTTCTGTGAACGAGGATTCATCTTTGAGTTTGATATGTCACTTATGTTTACTTAGTTCACTATCCATTCGCAACTTCGCAAGACATCGTAAACAAGTTTCTGTTGTTTACATAGATAACCATGAGACCATGCGGTCACGCCAATTCATTTAATGGTAAATAAATACAGATTAATCTAATTTATTTGCAAAGAATAATAAAAACAAACTTAATATTATAAACGTGCAAGTTTGTAGGTATGTTTGCGTAAATAACGCTGTTACGGCTAAATAAAATTAACTGAAAGGCTAGGTACTTGATTATATTGATTAAGCATACCACATTATAATTTTATACTATCCCACTTTTGAGATCCCGTGGGATGACTATTTATTTCTCATAAGCTTAATTCTAATCCTACCAAGACGCAGTCGGAGGCATAAGCTAGTAAAGTTAATAAAACAGTTAAATGACAGAAACTCCTTTTGCGCCCTCAAACATAAAAAAGTTAGGTTTTTTTTTACAGATAATTATCTAACTACTTATCTAGTAATAATACGCGGACGATTAACTAAAAACAAACTTACTGAAACCAAGTCAGAAATAGCTGAAGAGTTTTGTGCCAATCCATGGTAACAGTTATAAAAAATAGGCCCCACACACACCCGTCCCACACACTGCCAATGTAACGACTAAACTACACTAATCTGTCACGATTTGTGAATCATTTAATGGCTTGTACGCGAAGATTATTATTATGTACTTACAATAATACTTAATTATCTGGTTGTTTAGAACAGTGTTCGGCAAACGGTGTACCGCGGCATAGTACCGTGGTCATTAGGTAGGTGTGCCTCGAAAAAAAAGGATTATCTTATAAACTTATTTTTAGTATGTAAGTAAGGGTAAGAAAAATACTTTACACATATACAGGGTTACATTGCATAGGGGTGCCAAATTTTCAGGGACCACTCGGAATCAGTAACTAAATCGATCTACGATATAAGCAATCTAAAAAACATTTTTTTAATTATTATTTTTATTACTATCCGCTGTTCAAAGATGGTTAGTACTTACGCGTGGATAATCTTGCCTCATTCATAAAATATACGCACGCACTATCTCTTTGCAACCTAGAACTGCAAAGTTTAATGCAATAATAGTTACAATGGCGCGCGAAAACAAACACGCCTTTTCGATGTAACATTTCTAACAGGAG
Source organism: Anania fuscalis (assembly GCA_950371115.1). Classification (NCBI taxonomy): domain Eukaryota; kingdom Metazoa; phylum Arthropoda; class Insecta; order Lepidoptera; family Crambidae; genus Anania; species Anania fuscalis. The sequence continues at coordinate 3,270,007 of OX493337.1, forward strand.
CGTCCAAGGATACAACAACCAAACCATCAACAAAAAAGGTTCAAATTGACAACAAATACCATAAGCAGTGCACCTCTAGATCTTATTTTTAAAATGTTGGCACCCCTTTGCAATGTAACCCTGTATACAACTTTACAAATCGTTTTGGTTGTGGTGCAAGTACCTCCAAAAATTTTGCGGAACACTGGTTTAGAACGCTCGTAAGTATAACGAAATTAAAAGCTTATTAGTGGGGGTAGTGTCAGGATTCAGAGACCGCGTACTGGGCTCGATGTCATTTAAATTAATAAATTACCCAGTTGTCTACCTACGGAATTCATTCGCAATGAAGATACGAGTTTTTCGTATAATTGTTTTGGCATTGACTGCTAGCTGCTAAGAAGTTACGAGATAACTCATTTAATTAGGGTTTGACAGTTGGTAACACGCTTGACCACATAATCTACTGGGATTGGAGATTTCTTTATCAAATTTACTGCTACTAAACGCAAATCATGCCTCGAAATCGCCTTGCTATCCAAATGCTAACGCATCTAAGCGGAGAATCTCAAAAACATCATCGATACCAAGAAACTTAGAAGTGTATTCTGGGAGTGATCAGTGTAGGTAAGAAAGTGGCAAAAACGCCAATCTCGAATGCTAAAAAGTTAGCACCTCACTGCCGCACTCAAGTCATTTTAATGATTACTTAGCGCCAGTTAATTAAAGATTAAAAATATTTACTCTTAAAAACAGTTCAATACGTAACGTTTAATTCAAATTCCGTATTGCCTTGACATGCAGGTTATTTATTAATATCTTTACCATAATTTCTGTTTTCATAATATAGCCCGTTTTTTTTGACAATGTTGTTGAAGTTGATATTAACAATTTACGACGTAGCAGGTCGAAGGAGCAAGAAATACATAATTACAAAAATATGAGGGTACTTATTAGTACTCACCTAATCAAGTCGGTTTCTCACTCACTAAGTATCACTTTTAATTCAAGGCACGTCCAGCTATTTGCACTCTGAACCGGTTTTTTAAATTTAAAAGAAGCCATGAAAAAGGGAACCAAATTTTAAGAATCTATCACAGAAAACAGGAAAAATAAAACCCCGATTGGTTGTAAAAAAACTGGCATTGCACACTGACACCAAGGAGTATTAAATCACGTTTTACTGACACCTCCACCTGCGGCCCGCGAGAAAACGATGCTCTAATTTTAACTTGGTATTTTCCTGGCTTAGGACCGACAAAATACAAAACCTACACGAAAACTTATTTCCTTTGTTCTTTGATCGTGTCCTACTCGCCCCTGAACAAAATTACCCTTTTTTTATAGCCTGTATAAACAAAAACCTGCAACTGCTTAAATGGATATGGATACGGATCGCGCTCCCCTTTCTGTTAGCCCAAAACGTTTGTGTTGTTCACGAAGAGTGTTCGTGAAGCGCGGGTTGACAATCTGTTTATTATTTTTACAGGCAGTTTTAATAGTCTACCTACAGTATATATAGGTACAACACCAAGTTTTTCCATTTTTACAATAGATAAAAATCAAAAAGTTTTTAAACAAATGGGTTTGTGTAACCTTTCTTACTTCTTACCTTTCTATTTTTTCTTTTTCACATTTTTATTATACATTTTTTTTTGTAAAAATGACAACCTATTAGCAGACAAAAATGGTATAAGCTTAAAAGAATATTTGTGCTAGAAAGGTATTAAATGCAAAACTGTTAAAAATAATTTATTTTCAATTTCAATTATAAATATTTATTAAAAGAAAAGACGCTCATTAAAGACATCTAAATAAGTAATAAAGCTGCTACCAGTTCAGCCCGTTGTAAATTAATAGTACTAATCGTAATCACTGTCGATGATCTGCCGGAAATTCTTGATTCTCTGCTCAGTCTCCTTGATGCTGTCTTTCAGGTCTTTGTGAATTTCACTGTATGCCTTCATGGACTGGTTCGTTTCAGTGAATATGTTCTGAAGGATTTGTAGGTGTAATATTCTGCAAAAAAAAAAAAAAAAAACATGAAATCCCAAGCAAGCATATGTTATGATAACTAAAACAAAAAACACTCAAAATTGACCTATTTATAGAATCAATTGGATTTAGACCCAAGATGAGGCTGTAATAAAAAGTTTAAATAATACAAAATCTTTTGTTTTTAAATTTGATTATAAGGCTACATAAATATTTTTGATGCTATAGCTTATACTTACTTAGATTTCAGTTCCAAGATCCTAGTCTTCAGAGTCAGATATTCACTAGAGTTATCACTAAAAATCGACACATCATTGATGCGATGATTCAGCCACTCCATCATGAGTTCCACCTTTTCATTCTCTTGTTCACGAAGAGTGTTCAGTTTTTGGTCCAGGCTGTCTTGTAACTGCTTTACTTGGTCCTGGCTAGACTTTTTTTGGTTACCTGTGGTCTGTTTTAGACGTTCTAGCTCTGCTGTGAATGTGGGTAACTTGTTTTGGATCTTATAAACAATGGCTTGGTTGAGTTCAGCTTGCTCGTCAAAAGTCAGTTCTGCAGCTGTGTTGTGCATAAAACCTGGAATCGAGAAAAGTCTTATTTACAACAATTTATTATAATAAATAATTGTTGTATATCAAACATATTTATTTAACTTGACCGCTATGCATAATCGAGGCAATAGAAAATGTCACACCAGTCATTGAAATTTTGACTGCCTGGATGTAAATATATTCAATATGGTAACCCATATTAGCCAAAGCTTTGGACTACAGATTATTCTCATGGCATCACAGATAAATGCAATGAGGGCTATAGTGTATGAATTTTCCACCTGAAGGTCTCAGAATGAAATGTTAGTACAGTGGCGGGCTTTAGTTTTATTTCGAGGTAGGCAGTAGATAGATCCTTAGGTGTTTATTGATGAAAATCTGTGGTTTTCATCAATGACACACATTTGTAAGTACCTACTGCCCACATGTTTTCATTTACCAGGTAGGCACTGCCTGATTGCCTATATGCACCGCACGCCCCTGTGTTAGTATTTGGGTGGCTACATACGGAGGTACGCAGGTTTATTAGTATTATTGAAAATATTTGTTATGTGTTTTGGGTCAATGAATGTCAGATGTCAGTGTTTTAAAATTGGAGCTAAGAAAAAGAGGTACTACATCATTAGACTCCTGGCTGCATTGGGGTCCCCATACAAGTGCCTTGTCAGAAACTATATTTTCGGGATGTGTTTAGGTGTCCAGAAGAGGGCCTATACACTGAATAAAAGCTTAATATTGAGCATTATTAAAAACTTCACTTGACAGTGGCAACAACTAGTAAGCACAAAAACAGTAGCCCCCATTAGCACACAGAAAACACTTTAAACCAAGAAAGCAAAATGAGTAGTATAGTATAGATTTTGTCATCATTACCTACAACAATATTTTATTTATGAATGAATTTCATGAAATATTATTTATATTTGTAGGTACCTATCTGTCTCAACATCGTACATATCATGTGAATGAATAGGCTCGTAGCATTGAGCTAGGCTAGAGTAGAGCTACTTACCCAACAATGTCGAAGTACTTTCATCAGCTGTGCTAAGTTTGTGTAAGCTCGTGTGGTGCGTCAGGTCGCAGTCAGCTATGATCCTGTTCACCTTCCCTTTCAGTTTTGAAGATAATTTGCTATCCGGCTCACTACAGAGTTCTTTAATTAATTCAAGAAGAATGTTCTCTTGGGGAGTTTTGAGTTCTACAAGCAAATCTTCAGTACTAGTGACCGAATCCATTATTCCGAATACCTTCAGCTCTGCCCTCGTGTTACTTTAACTATTATAACACCTACGACGATTTCAAAGAAAAATACGAGATAGTCTAATAAAGTTTGAGATTAACTCAAAAAGTTATTCGGTTCGTTCGTTGATTTGAATTTTCTAATTTTGAAATCAATCAACAAAACATTTGACACACTTGATTCGATTGCCATGACAACAGACAGACTGGCTGGCTGGTTTGACAAAAACACAGTTCGTTTAGAAACATTTTTAAAACTAGATTTCAAAATATTTTAGCGCAATAAAACAAAATAACGTTACCCGTTATTTAAAAGTAAGCCTTTAACACATTGATTTATTCGACCCCACCAATGGCGTCACAGTCATAAACTTTTTGACAATTGATTGCCCAATGAACGTAAAGTAAATTTTGTAAATAACGCATACCTATTGGTGTTTACGAACAAGATAATCGATTGCCCGGAATATAGACACAAGACTAAAATTTAAGAAAACAATCTAAAACTGTAGGTAGGTACTGTGCATTTTCTATAAAATTGAGATTTTCTTTGAGGGATTGCTATATTTTAAGGTTCTGATTAGTTAAAATCAGTTTATTATTATTCATTCTTTTTTTTGAAATAATTTTTCTTTCTAAAACTTTTGCGACGTCCTCAGAATCATTCAATAATTCGAGTGCTGCCGATGTAGCATTTACTTCGATCGAGGATGCAATCTGAATCTCAAAAAACAATGGACATTGATAAAATTGGTAAACACAAGCAATCTGGAGACGCTCAAGGGGCCTGCTATTGGTATGTTAAAAATGATCATAATCTTAGTAAATGTTTATCTTACTGAATGGTTGTTAAAATGACAACAGTTAGTTACTTAATATATAACCTCTTCTTTTGTTTTAGCGGGAAAGATAGAAATCTAAACATCGCAGAACTACTGTGTGCATCTTGTAATCGGTGGTTTCACGAATCATGCATAGGATACCAGCTGGGAAAGCTGGTTCCTTTCATGACAAACTACTTGTTTATTTGCAAAAATTGTTCACCAACTGGTTTGGAAACCTTTAAGAAAAATCAGGCTCGTGAGTTAAATGTTACCTTTATTATTTATATTCATATACCCATAAACAATTTAAAATTATTTGAAAATGTGTGTTTGTTGTAGCATTTCCTCAAATGTGTCTAACAGCAATAGCAAATTTAAGACAAGAAAGTGTTAAAGATGGCAGCAACAAGTTATTGTTCAGTAAGGACCGAGAGATTATACCGTACATTGATCAGTATTGGGAGGCTATGACCACTATGCCTAGAAGGTAAATTAATTTAATAACTATGTATTACATGTTACAGCTAAAAAAGTTTATAGAAATAATCTTAAGTTGATGGGGCCATTGTTATTCAATTGTTATCTTTTTTCCCAAGCTAGGCTGAAAAAGATACGTGTTTATCCGTATAAACAAGTATCTTTTTCAGCCTAGCTTAGTGTTTAATTTAGGCATGGTCATAATTAAAAGAAGAATCAGATGAAAATAGAAAAACCTTGTTGTGTTGTGTGTCTAAAAAATGAAACAATTGAATTAATTCAATCTTAACAGCTGTCAAAACAAAAGTAATTTGAAAGTTTGTTTCTTTTAATATTACATAACTTATTTTCAGAGTGACCCAGTCATGGTATGCCACAGTGCAAAGAGCCCTAATAAAGGACATCCAAGTCTTGTTCACCTATGAAGAGGACTCAGCACATGGGTCCATGTTCGGCCTCTTCAACATGGAGTTGACGGCCATCAAGCCTAACTACGAAGCTATGATCAAGCAAGGCCAGCTCAAGGTCACAGACATGGGAATAGCAACTGGTGAGTACTTTTGGAACTTTTTGTTCATCATCTAAGACCATGATGTGTCTTGTATCAGAGAAGAAGATAGCTTTTATTTAAACCATTTTTTTATGGTGTCAATTGTGTGATTTTAAAGTAAGCCAGTGGCTGTGAAACTTGGTGGCAAAAACTCTTTCGAAACACTAAATGTTTTATGAAGCCCTTATTTCCTAATAAAAACAATTTCTGTTTTTTTTTGTGTTTAGTAAAAAACACACAAAAAAACTTAGTTTTATAGACACACTTAGAGCAAGTTTATTATAAATATTAAATGTGTGGAAATGGCAGAAATAAACCTCGCACACAAAGGTTTGGTTGCCATAGGAAAAAACAAAAATATTTTGTTTTTAAACTTGTATTCAATAGTGTCATAAATTATTGACTAAGCCATTGACATAATTTTGGCATATTGACAGTAGTAGGAAAATTTGATTAGCAATTATTGATCAGATCAGTTCCTATAATTTTTTATTGAAGAAATATGTTTTGTCCTACTACACACATTCAAAGTAAGTTAGCAATATGGCAGTATGTATTTGTTCAGTTGATGTAAGATTGTATGTGGCACTTAAGGTGGCATGAAGGTGACACTATTCCCTATTTCGTTTTCCTAGAATTGTTCTTGCAGCTGCTTTTTAATTATAGCTTAATTTACATTGTTGTAAAATTATTCATTTAACAAGATAGAATAGAATAGAAAAATATTTATTTGACACACACATCATACATAGAATACAAAAGAATTAAGATTAGAAAAAAAAAATGTGTCAAAAAGGCCCCCGCTCAGCATTTGTCGTGACAGCCAGGGACATATCACGACGCTGATTTTCAGCAGGGACCCTGACGTTAGGGGTACAAAAGCACGGCACTAGAGACAGAAAAAGAAAAAACTAAAACTAACAGTTTAAGATTAAGATAATGTTGTACCAAATTATGTATGCTTAACCCAACAGTCTACTGGCAGATTATGCTACATGGCATTATAAACGCTTTTCAGGGTTCCATAGTCAACTCAGAACTTTTACAGTTTCGGCATGTCTCGTCTATCTAGTTGCTTGTTAGCAGCTTAGCTTAGAGACTAAAGAAAAGTAAGCTGTAATTTTGTATAGGTCTCGTATTAATCATACCGACGAAGTCTTATAATAAAATCTTGAAATCATTTTCCTTTGAGTAACTTGTTTTGTATACTTGTATTAGTTTGTGCAACAAAATTTAAATAAGTTAATAAATATCGTACTACCTTAGTCAGACCAAGTTGGCTTAAAGTTTTACATAAACCTCGTCTTAAAACGGGGCGGCTGATCGTTTTGCGATAAGTCCGTGTCAAAGGGCCCATCATCATCATCTCAGCCTATTGCAGTCTACTGCTGGACGTAGAGCGCCAAACAGCACGATCTCCCGCTTTTTTCATCCATCCACTGCCAGCCATCTTCCTAAGGTGATCGGTCCATCGAGCTGGGGGGCGTCCTACACTACGTTTGCCTATTCATCGGTTCTGCGACAGATGTGGCCAGCCCACTGCCACTTAAGCTTGCTACATTATTGGACTATGTCCGTTATTTTAGTCCTCTGCCTGATGATCTCATTTCGGTGTCTAAGGGCTGCTACACACATATTCGGGCCGGCATTAATCGGAAAAGCCGAGCGGCAAAACCGAATATGTGTAGATGGATGTAATGTAATGTAGCAGATGCTCCGGGTCGGCTTTGTCGTCCGAAATATGCTGCCGAACCGACAATGCCATGCCGGCCCAAATATGTGTAAAGCTACCCTTAGAGAGCTCATAAGAGTTTACCGTAAAACCGTAAATTGAAACAAAAACCGGCCTAAGTGCGAGTCTGACTCGCGCACGAAGGGTTCCGTACCATTATCTATAAAAACGGCAAAAATACATGTTTGTTGTATGGGAGCCCCCTTAAATATTTATTGTTTTCTGTTTTTTAGTATTTGTTGTTATAGCGGCAACAGAAATACATAATCTGTGAAAATTTTAACTCTAACTTTAAAAAGGCTATACGTAGTATTTTAGATAAAAATAGCATACAAAAATAAAGTGTACCTACTATGAATGTTTTATTATACGGAGCTGCACAGGAAATTCAATCGACTTTTGGATCAATATAGTATTTTTCACTAACTTATTTCTTTCTTGAACCTTGAGAAAAAAAGCTTATGCAGTTGTTTGCTGGCATTCCCTTGAATGAGTCGTGCATTTGAGGAGCTGTCATAATCGCATTATCGAGGATATCTGCCAGAGCTTAGTTACCTAAAAAAAACTATGGTTGCGAAATTAACGATATTTATGTATTACTAGTTAAATCGAGAACTAAGTACTTTTATGGTCTTAAAATATGTGTGTAGTATGTAGTGTCGGCTTATGAAGTGAAGAATATCGCTGTGTGATGTCTGACGAAGAGGGTATAAACAAATTGTTAATAATATTGATTTTAATACTGATTGATCAAGGCAGCCTGGGAAATTCTTACGTTTCCGTAGGAAACTCCCCTAACGATCCCCCATACGTTACATAGTTTAAACATTAACTCTCCATTTCAGTCATTCAACTATACTTCACTTATATAAAGTAGGTAAATCTACAGCACATTCTAATGCTGGGGCTTCACCTGCGTGACGCCTAACGTTCAAAAAACGGCATGATTAGCGTTAACTAAATTAAAGCATTAAGGCGTGGCCACACTTATTTGACGTTTGATTCTAGCGTCTAGCGACGTAGTTAGCGTGTGATCTGTGAGTGTGTCTTTAAAATAAAAAAAACGCTTCCAAGAACTCAATACTTTTCTCATTATATTTCACAAAGAGTTTTTGAATGTGACCGTGTTTTAACATGTTTAGTGTAGTAGGTGTAGCCACAACAACGCACTAGACGCCCGCTTAAATATCAGTCCCGAAAAAAGCTCCGTCATAAACCGAAGTCGAATTGACAATCTCTCACAACGCTTATAAAAAGGTGCCGTTTTTTAATTCAACCTATAAATCTCATTTTTTCCCGATTAATCGATATTATACGGGTAAAACCGCTACGTATACCGAATAACCTAATTAAATACGTCGGGTTAGTCATTTAAGCGGCTAACTCTTAAACCCGGTTTTTCGGTACTTAATAGCTTCACATTAGTTTGATGTAGAGTTAGTTAATTTACGGTTTTGAACAATCAAGTACATACTTACACAGTAATTACTTTCATATTTTTAACATGCTTAAAAAATGGAGGAGGTTTTTAATTCGTCGAAACCTTTTTTTATCACCACGATTTAATTGCTTTAGCTATGTAGCTATGTAACCAAATTTCCGAGTTTGATCTACTGGTAATTTAAAAATCTTATACAAAGAAAAACTTGTATATGCCGCACACATTAGGCCCAATTACAAAACAGAAATAAATAACAACATACTACATCACAAAGGGTGTCAAAAAGGTCCCCGCTCGGCATTTGTCGTTACAGCCAAAGCACAGATTAGTCAGAGTATGTCTAAAGAAGCCAAAGCCTTAACGACACTGATTTTCAGCGGGAACCCCGACGCGACGTTCAATTATAATAAAAAAATAATATTTTTTTTAATTCAGGGATTGAAAATGCGATTTTGTTAAGGAAATCAAGGCTTTTTTTGTTCTTTAATATCGACACCTTTTTAGTGATCAGCGGGTCTAAAACGGCCGCATTGGATGTTTCATATTCCGTTCATAATATGTTTCATTTAACAAATCTTAAAATGAAATGTTATTTGATGAATCATAAAATGAGCCTCGAACATTTCATATTTGCAGTTCATCTAATTTGACAGTTTTGTATGGAAATTCGTAATATGGTCCACTTATTATGAAAAGAGTAATTCATATTAAATGTCAAATTGGTGAACCACCATTTTAATGTTATTTTTATTATTATTTTGTATTGATATTTGTAGAACACACAAAACTTGAGTATTTTGAAACATTTTGTTCCTTTGTGTTGTTAAAAATATTAATTTTCACAAAACCCGTAAAGAAAGATTGGACGCGTCACTATATTTTTTTAACGTCATCAAATATGATCCATTTGATGAAATGAATTGCATATGATTCATTTATTAATGTGGCCGTTTTAGGGTTTGCAAATCATTTCTGCTACATTTCACTAAATGAATCAGATTAAAAATGAAACATCCAATGCGGCCGGTTTAGACCCGCAGATATTGTCGTTTTTTAAGTCGCCCAGCACACGTGCTTAGAGACCTAATGCGTATTCCAATGATCAGTAGACATAACAAACCGGTCCAGTCGGTCCATTGACCATTCTCTAAATTACTAGCACATTTTCTTACCTAAACACCATACGAAGCGCTCCCAAGTTTGGGTCAGCGCCAGAACTGAAAAACCAACGCATACAGCCATATCATGCGCGCTGCACGTATAAAATTATAGACTCAGACATGTACTGAATAAATGACATTGTTTCCCGCACAGTGGTGTTTGTAAACACGGTCTCGCACGCACACTCGCCCGCGGCAGTACGGGTCGCGGTAGTGTGTTACCTCGATAAGTCTCACATAGGCATCGCTGCTTTAGCGTGCGATTTCTCTATTGATTTTAGAATTAAATTGTTCACTGAATCACCTTGAACTTTATGGCTGGTAAGTTATTTTATTTTTTTAATTTTACTACAAGTCTTGGTACCCGTTATCTGTTATCAGCGCGTCGGTAGCCTTGAGCTTGTTTATACAATTATTAATTGTTGAGTTGTGTGTTTTTAGTTGAAGGGCGCTCATTACAGGAAAACGATTTGTTGGGTTTATTTCACTCGTTTTCTCGTGTGGACGTATTCAATAAGGCGTCACGTAAATAGGCCGTAGTACCGATGCCGTTTTCGTTATCTTATCAGCTCCTTACACCGAAAAGTTCGTCAGCCATTGAGTTCAGATATCGGTGAAGTTATCGACATGGATAGTAAGTGCTTTCTATACTACAGATATTTATTATTTTTTTATAAAAAAACAAAAAATACCTTTTGTACCTGCCTACAAAAATAATCTTAATTTTATAATTTTAAATTATAAGTTAAAGTTTGATTTGTTACATAAGAAAGGTCATTAAGGTTAGTATAGCTATGGCGTAAATATTACCATCCCAATGTTATTCGTCAAAAGCGTGCCACAGAAACCATAAAACAGGTACCTATTAAAACTGTTTAAAATTACGCGTCATACAGGAAACTTATCGAGGTTCACTACATCGATATAATTCAGGTCAACTGAATATACCAACACCGCAATCGAATAAATACTCTGCATCCCAAACAGAATCAAGTTTTTGTTTTAAAAAGAAACATTAAGGTCCTACCTATTTATATCGGCACAACCTTTCTACTCAATTTTGCTCACAATATTGACACCGTAGATCTTATTACAAAGAGTGCAAGGTTCAAAATGAGTATTGCAAGTGCTGTAACCTCGCATGGGACGTATCCCAGGTCTCTAGCATAAGTAATTGTTTCCTTTCCCCGAGCGAGGCAGTAACGGTGCATAATTGTCAAGACGAGCCGTGTTACGCATCCATTTTCCATAATATTATGTTCGGATAGAATGGACAGCCTTTTGCGTCACATTTGTGTAGCTGACGAAGACGCTCTGTTGTTCGAATGTCAACAAACTACGTATCGCGGTCGGATGGGGCGTGGTGAACCGTTTTTTTGTGATTCAGTTAAGTATAATTATAAAACGATTGGATGTTTGACAAATCCCATTTCTAACATACATACATTTCACTCTACAACTCTACTAAATCAAATTTATTTTAGTAAAAATGTAAGGTGCGTAAGTGACCTACTTTTTGCTACCACATTTCAATTTTATCAAACATTATTATCTAGTTAGCTGTACAGTACATACATTTTAAATAAAAAACCAAGTGACATCGCAATATAATCAATATTAAACGTCGCTCGCTACTGTTTGGGATTTCATAGAACATTGAGGTCACCCGTTTAGATCTTATCTATTGGAATATTGACATTATAATGTGCTCTAGACCAGAAAAATATCAAATATATTTACGTACACCAACAGCACAATGTACACATCAAATTCTAGAACTAGTTAAAGGTTATGTTCTTATACATTTGCTAATTAAAGGTATACATAACATTTGCCAATTAAAGTGGATGTAAGTTAGGTCATGCATCTAATCTATAGAAAATAAACTTCAAACGAATACCATCGATATAAATATTAACATATCCTAAACTCAAGGGAACAACAAATACTACCTAAATACACGCACTGAAATTACGAATATTATGCTGTTTAAATCGTATTGGCACCTACCACAGGCACCTACCTATTTACTAAAAGCCGAGATGATTCTCCACAATAATAATATGCTTTCCTATTTTAGGCTATAGGTAATTTTATGCAGTGTGTTTTTTTGTTTCTAATGAGTTTCCAATATTCCACATATTTAAACACCGATTTCCATGTTTCATTGTACGATTAGGTATGCTTAAGATCAAAGTTGAAACTCGTGTTACCAGGACGATAGGATACGACGCTATCTATAAAAACCTATATTATGTATGTTAATGCACTAGTTCATGAAATAGTTCGCCTGCCAAGCATGGCGAGTATGGCAACAAAACCCCCCAGATGATAGCGGATCTGGAAGTCACTGGGGGAGGCCTATGTTCAGCAGTGGACGTCCGCCGGCTGAAATGATGATGATGATGATGCAGTAGTTAGTTAGCTGGCATGCAACGTGTATTTATTATGCCTTTAAGTTTAGGTTAGGCCAGTAGGTTTAAGAAAAAAAGTAGACTCCTATACAATAAAAACTTTTTTTATCATCGAACCAAGTGCCAGTTTGCGCATATCTCCTTTTTGGTAGAGTTAAGCTAGTTTCATTGAGACTGATTAAAGTGATAAATAGCTAAACATAATGCAATGCGAAAGCGGTGGTTGCCTTTCTAACCACAGCTCGCAGTCGTAAAGCTAATAAGGGCTAAGGTCGCGGCCAAGATTACAGCCGGCGCCAGGACAAAAGCTTTGGCGAGAGCGGAAATAGTGCAATTTGTGTATACAATTTGATCGAATGTTTTGATAGATTTCATTCTTTAGATATATACAATGAAATTTCAGTCTATATAACCGATTATTAAAGGATATTTTTCAGGAAACAAGCCAATTTATAACACGATACTCCTCTAGATTTGGGTGTTCTTCTCTAGATCATAAAAAATAGCTGCAATAAAAAAATTAAATTGAATATTCATTGATACAATTTCCGAATAAGCACATATTATTTTCCCTATTTATCTCTTCTTTAAGACGCACTGTCATTGCAACCCTATTTCAAATTTTCAATGGCGCTAAGAGTGCTATTCTATTTGTATTGCATTGAGCCGCTAATTTAATGCTCAAATATCAATTTGCCCGGTGGCGGGCATTAGTTTTATTTCGAGGTAGGCAGTAAATACCTACTTAAGTGTTTAATTGATAAAAATCAATGGTTTTCCATCAATGACACTCATTTGTTAGTACCTACTGCCTAATTGCATGCAGCAGGGGCCCACTGAAGACCAGCGTCGTAGCCTATGTAGTGGGCAATGACTTTTGCTGAGTGAGGTCCTTTTGCGAGGGGCTTCGCGACGCGCATAGCGGCACTGCTCGGCCATTTTTCATTTTATTTTTTCTATGTTTTTTTTTCAATTATTATTAATATTTGTGTACTGTTCTGTTTTGTGTCGTTGTGATGTCCAATTTGCAATAAATGTTCTTTATCTTATCTTTATCTAATTTCTTATATATGCACCGCACGCCCCTGTGGGCACAGGGGCGTGCGGTGCATATAGGCAATAATATAGGTTCATGCTCCGTCGCCCGCTTTAATCGAGACCACAGCCTAAGCGTCACGCCGTCTATAAAAGGACTACTCATGACTTTTTAAGTTTCGTTCGAGATAAACCGGACTAATGAGATGAGAGTGAGACCACGTTTTTGTATTAGAGTTTAGTACAGGCATGAAGAATTTTCAAAAGGTGTGAAAAAGACATTTACCGCTTCCCATACAAATCTTCGACTTCCTATACACCCAGCACCAGGCAGTATCCACAGTTGGCAAATATTAATAGACAGAAAAAGTTCTTTGTCGATCTTCGTCTATCCATATAAAAAAACGAATAAAACTTTTCGCTGAAACGCAGTCTTCCTTCCTCAGTTTGTCTAGCACCTGTACATATTCGCACAAAAAAAAACACTTGATGAGCTAAAACACACGTCTTCTGCCTTCATGTCCTCCAGCACCTGCACATACTCGAACAAAAATAAGACTAAACAGTCTGCCTTTTTCAGTTTCTATAGCAGTATACTTGAACAACTAAACACACTGGCTAAGCTAAAACAGTCTTTATTCCTGTTTCTCTAGCAGCTGTACCTATACTCAAAAAACTATACCACCGGCTAAAATACAGTCTCCTTCAGTTTCTCTAGCACTCGTACACATAAGAACAACAAAAACACTTCTGTAGTTTGGTAAAGACAATCTTCCTTCACAGTTCCTCTAGCCGGCAACGTCAAAGGCCGGCAAGGCAAGCGGCGGCCGGCGGTGGGGAGTGCGTCTGACGCGGGCGCGCCGGTCGGCAAGAAAGGCCGCGCGGCCGACCTCGGCGCATTAAAACTACCCTCGCACGGGTACCCTACAGAACATCCTTTTAATAAGGATGGCTACCGGTATATACTAGCTGAGCCCGACCCTCATGCGCCGTTTAGACAGGTTAGTAACTCAGTTTTTGCAGTGGTAGATAAGTTTTTCAGGTATTATAATCATATTTGTCGCGTATTTTTGTGGGTTCGAGCCCAAACGAGTTAGGGCTAGTAAATGGGCCATTTGTATGAGGTACACTCATTTGAGATTTAGAGGACCATTGAAATAGTTTTGTCCTCTGTAAGTAAATAATATAAATTGGATCTTAGCTTTGTAATTTAGTCGAGTTAACTGTGCTCTTCTCTGCATTGTTTTTCTGTTGTTCCGACACAGCTTACCTAGCTACTAAAATACCCTCTCCACTCCACTGAAATGCTCACCTAGTCGGAGCTAGGCTTTATTTCAAATACCAGTACCAACCAACTACTAAGTCTTTTTATGAAAATATTTGCAGGAGTTTGATGAAAGCAACGAATGGAGTGGCAAGCCGATACCGGGTTGGCTCTACCGGTCTCTGTGCCCTGGCGGCGTGTTACTGGCTTTGCACGACAGAGCCCCGCAGCTGAAGATATCTGAAGACCGACTGGCTGTGACCGGCGAGAAAGGGTACTGCATGGTGCGGGCTACACATGGTAAGAATTATAGTCATCATCAGCCCTTGGAAGTCCACTGTTTGACATAGACCTCCTCCATGGAATGCCTTAGCGAGCGGTTCGTGGCTATGACCGGCGAGAACGGGTACTGCATGATGCGGGCTACACATGGTAAGAATAATAGTCATCATCAGCCCTTGGAAGTCTACTGTTTGATATGTCTCCTTCATAGAATTCCACATCTAGAGGCTCCGAGCCGTTTGTATCCAGTGGCTTTTCGTTACCTTGAATAGGTCCTCAGTCCATCGGGTGGAAGACCTGTCCACGCTGCGTATTCCTCCTATTCGTAAACCGGTGGATACCATCCGAAAACCCTTCATCCCCGCGAAGGTTGTTAACTCTGCTAGGGATGTGACCTGCCCAATACCACTTTAGCTTTGCAATTTTAAGAACTAACTGCCTGTGACAGTCGCCAATGGATGGTTCAAATCAAAGTCTGCCATTGGTTAACGCATTTGGAGGGCAGAAGAAGTGGCTATAATACACGAGGGGGCCTTGCAGCTAAAAGTATCCGAATCCGCGGAATACTGCATAGTATAACCTAAACATAGACAACGCGGTGTAATAACAAGATATTCTTGCAGGCGTGTCTCGCGGCTCGTGGTACTGGGAAGCATCCATCGAGGAGATGCCGGAAGGCGCGGCCACCCGCCTGGGCTGGGGCCGGCGCTACGCCAACCTGCAAGCTCCGTTAGGCTACGACAAGTTTGGCTACTCGTGGCGCAGCAGGAAAGGAACTCGGTGAGTAGCCACCATAGTGTCTCTTGGTATTGGCGCCGTAGGAAGGGGACGCGGTGAGTAGCCACCACTCAGCGCTCGGTAGTGGCAGGCCATCTTCTTTACAGAAGATGGCCTGCCACTGTAAGTTTGAAGACGGCGCTGGGGTATGACTAGTTCGCATCAGGAAAGGGACTTGGTGAGTAGCCACCACAAAGTATCTCTTGGTATAATAACCAGGCATCAAGGAGATACTTGGAACGCACTTTCAGAATTGGGGATGTCGTTTTGCACACCTGCAAGCTCCATTAGGCTACGACAAGTTCGGCTACTCGTGGCGCAGCAGGAAAGGCACTCGGTGAATGTGGTGGCCACATAGCGTTCGTGGTAGTAGAACGCATCTAACGAGGGGATTCTTCGGGCTTATCTGCCTGGGCTGGAGCCGGTTAGCGGCTAGAGTGTCGGTTAAGCTTGGATAGAGAAACCTTATCCACTCGGCTCGGCAAAACGAAACACTAGGAACAATATATTTTGTCGAAAACATCCCCGACAGTAAAGAATTTCGTGCAATCTTCCATTTCAGTATAGATTTCCTACTTTTAAGCTTAATGCTTAATGTTGACTGAAAACTAGTTGTAGAAGAGTGGCATCGAAACGCAGGTCTAACCAGTCTATTAACCATCATTTCACTTTTCCATTGAACTTAAATCTAGTCCTGATTCTTCCTTTGCTTAGATGTAAGAAGATTTGTAGCATTTGGTAAAGCACTCGCCCGGCATGCGATGGGACGTGGGTTCGAATCCCACCTGAGGTTGATGATTTTTTTCAAGTGTTATTTATCTTCAATTAAAACTTTGCATGGTATTGCTAAAAACTAAAATTTACAAGATTTGTAGAACTACTCTGTTCGTGTGCGCAATGAATTGGAGTGCATTGTGGCATTCCAGTATAGGGACAGAGGTTATAGCATTGTTTTGTAGGGATTGAAGTCCCTTGTAAGTAGGGATGCACTATCCGAGCTAATTTATCCGAAATAAATTAGCTTGGATAGTGTAGTGTCAGTCTCTGGCTACAACCGCCTGTTCCGCTTTAGTGTCAACAATGTACTACTCTGTCAAGAAAGTACCGGGAAAAGATTAATAATACACAAAATGTTACGTTATTCATCCAAATTTATTTTATCACCTTCAAAGTATGCTCCTTCAGAAGCGATACACTTACGCCAACGAATAATCCAATCATCAAAACATTTTTTTAATGCTTTTTCCGAAATCGAGTTTAGTTCTCGCCGCGAATTCTCCTTTGTCTTCTACCGAATGGAAACTGGTGCCACGAAGTGGTAATTTGAGTTTAGGAAAAAGAGAGAAGTCGGCTGGAGCCATATCTGGTGAATAAGGTGGCTGCTCGATGGTATTTGTTGAGTTTTTAGTCAAAAATTCGTTCACAATGATGGCCTTGTGGGAAAGCGCATTATCGTGGTGCAAAATCCAAGAATTTTCATTCCACAAATCTGGCCTTTTCCGTCTAATTAATTTGCTCTCTTAAACGCCGCATAACGCTTAAATAATACTGTTTTTTTATCGTTTGACCTTCTGGCAAGAATTCTGAGTGCAGAACACCGCGACAGTCAAAGGAAACAGTCAACATGACTTTGACTTTCGAGTTTGGCGCGGTTTCTTCGGTTTCGGTTCCGTTGGAAGGCGCCACTCCGAAGTTTCTTGACTAGTTTGCATGTCAAACTCGTAAACTCACGTCTCGTCACCAGTAACAATGCGTTTCATGAATGTTGGGTCGGAATTGACTCGTTCTAGCATGTCCTCAGCGACTCTTTTGCGATTGAATTTTTGGACAAAATTCAGGTCTTTTGAGACTAGCCGAGCGGCAACATGTTTCATACCCAATTGATCATTTAAAATGGTACGAATCGACTCGTGTGACTCACAAAGTTCGACGGCTAGCTCTCTCAAACTTGAATGAGGATTTTCAGTCACTATTTCCTTCACTTTTGAGATGTTATCTTCAGTAGCAGACGTTGATGGCCTACCAGAGCGAGACAAATCTTCCATCACATCTCGACCGCTTTTGAACGCTTTGTACCACTCATAAACACGTGTTTTTGATAAAGTCGATTCACCGTAAGCCTTCTGTAACATTTTCAGAGACTCCGGACACGAAATCCCATTGGCGATGCAAAATTTAAGACAAACTCTTTGTTCGATGTTTTTGTCCATTATGAAGTTCGCAATACACACTAGATATGGTATAACTAAAAACAATACTGTATTTAATCTAATTATCAGACGTAACTCAAACTCCACGCCAAAATGGAAATGAGTTGTGCCAATCTAACAACAACAAAAATAATTATAATTTTGAAATTGGAACCATAAACAAATCATCAATTCCCGAAACTTTTTTGACAGAATGTATTCTGCCTGAAAGATGGTGTTTCATTTGTAATAACGTTATATATAATCGTTGGCAGGTTCCACGAGTCCCGCGGCAAGCACTACAGCAGCGGCGGCTACGGCGAGGGCGACACGCTCGGCTTCCTCGTCGTGCTGCCCGACAGCAGGCACACCAAGTTCACGCCCAACACTTATAAGGATAGAGTGAGTACTGGCCTTTATTGGGATAACAATTTGATCGTGTTTTATTTTGCGGTTAATAAACGGTGTTTAGGGGAGCTGAGATGTTTGTTGAAGCTAAGGGGAGCTATTGGTATTTTTATAATTCCGCTTAGCTCAGCTGAGGTTTCGAAAACCTGACACGTCGATTGAGGTCAGATTAGCACTGCATATAAGGAGATCTATGGCGAATTAAACTACTCATCCCACAACTTTGCTCCGCCTCAATGAAATCCCACCGGGGGTTATATCTGGTTATACTTTACGGAGTCTCAAGTGGGGGAGACTGGGACGTTAAAAAAATAAATTCCCTGTTGCACCCTCGAAGGAAGGCACCGGTGGCCACTGGGACATTATTTTTTTTACAAATTCCCAGTTGCTCCTGGGGGCGATTTAGGTGGGGGCAACTGGAAATAACCCCTTACCGGTACCCGTGTGCTCAGTGGTGAAGTATCGCCTCATATCCGTTAGTCACGATTTCCTTCCCAGTATGTATGTACCTCTGAATATTTTAGAATCATCGTGACAAAAACCAGCACATTTATAGAGACGAAGTGTGAAGTAATGTTCTAGAACAGTCTGGTGCCGCTGTCTAAGGGTTACTGAGTTCTGATGGCAATCTTTCCAAATGTATTAAACTAGACTTGCCGCATCATGGCCAAGGGTACCCAGACAATAAACGAGACTTAACCTTGGGTACAAATTACGTATCGCGGCGCGGCGCGCTAGACAGATAGTCCACTCGGAACATAAGAGTCATTTCGTTAACACACAAATTGACATTGCGTTTACTCGCCATCTCGGCCGATTCCGGCCAACTTCAGCGGACTGTCACTCACGACACGATAGTTTACTAAGCTGATCACACTCCGCGAAGCTCAGTTTTGACGATATTTATTGAAGACGCGTGGTAAGAAACGAGTAAAAAAATTGCGTAACATGGACGAATGAGACAGAAATACAATTTCTTGAATAATATCAGGCTGAACCTATTTTATGGAACTTCTATAACGATAAAAGTTGCAAACTTTTTGCGAAACCACCGCGAGTTAGTTGCGAGTGTAGTTTTGGTAAAACACACTTATTTCAAAAATTCAGAATAGCATCCCTAAGTATTAAGCCCAATTTTGGCAGTTGTTTTCGAGAACGGTGGGAGTGGCCCTTCTGTATTTTTTCTATTTTGTGCCTTGGGATAAAGACTCTTGTGCCAAATAAAGTAAAAAAAAATCCTGCTTATATTCTACAAACTAGCACACATAATATAATACATATTATACATACATACATATAATGGCCCGTTTTTAATTTCCAGCCTCTAGTCAAATTTAAGAGCCACCTCTATTACGAAGACAAGGACAACATACAAGAATCTCTGAACAATCTCAAGCCGCTCCCCGGCAGCAAAGTGTACTACTTCAAGAACGGGGAGTGCCAGGGTGAAGCCTTTACGGATATCTACCAGGGTTGCTACTACCCCTCCGTGTCTTTGCATAAGAATGTTACTGTCAGTGTCAATTTTGGACCTAACTTCAAGTATCCGCCTGCAATCAATTATAACTATAGACCGGTAAGTTCATAAATTAGTAGTATTTATCATCTAACTAACTAACACTCTAATGGCCTTACTACAAAAAGATATACTAATGTTAAACACTTGTTTATAATTGGTCAACCAATTAGAAATGTAGACACATCAGACATTCAAGACATGCTATCAACAAACATTTTTAATTGGTTGTCTAATCTTTAGAAAAGTGTTTAAACCTAGTCCAACTTTTTGTAGTAAGGCCGAAATTATCTAGCCCGATACTAAACGAGTGTTTATTATACAAGATCATTATCATCAGCATTTGGAAGCCTACTGCTAGACATAGGCTTTTCCAAGAGCAAGCTACAGCAGATCAACAATTGTTATTAATTCAGGACAAGATGCGCCTTCCACATAGCCTTGAGTCAGTCTTTCATCAATTGTTACAAAGGCTTAAGGTTCCAATCCAATTCCAACAATTTTCAAAAGAGACTATTTAATTATGAATACTAAATTCCAGCTGAATTGATTTATGAGGTTCAGAAGTAGTCATAAATAAATAAAAATAAACATATGTATTTTTTTGGAAATAATTCATTTAAAACATAGCATATTAAAAACAGTCTTTTTTTTAATTGCAGATGTCAGAGAAAGCAGAAGAGGCGATTTGCGAACAAACCATGGCAGACTTGCTATACCTTACTGAGAAGGAAGGCAAGTTGCGTCTCGACAACTTCAACCTCTGATACAACTAACACCGTTGCGGCGGTGTGTGTGACTGACACTGAGTGTGATTGTGTATCCTGTATGTGTAGGTGATAGCGGTGAATATGTATGTGTAAGAACAATATTATGTACTTGTATATTTAAAAATACATTAAAGAACATTTTACAATTCTTTTTGCGAATATTATTTTAATTTATTTTACTGTGTAGTTACTAAAAATATCATCTTATTAAAACCTGATGTGCACTACATACAGAGCAAGATCTAAGTACCGCCGGACAGATTTCCAATTTCGTAAGACCTATTGGTAGGGTTAAAATGTTGCTGTAAACCTTTGAGTCAGATGTCAATCCACACAATTGTTAATTGATGTCACTGAGTGCGGCAATTCCACATAGAAGTCAGTAATGTTTTATAAGCAAATTTTTTTTTGAAGTCTGGTGTTGGCCACCGCAACACAGTACCACTTGTATTGACATATTTTGTTACTTTAAATATAAGTAAGGACTGCCAGCCCTGGGATCTTGGATTATTAACTGTACAATTTGATAATCAAAATTGTAAAAGCTTACTGCAAACCTGAAGGCAATAAATGATTGGGTATTGAAATAAAATCTAATAATTAGCAAGTTGCATCTCATAAGGCATTCTCTATCGATGAAAAACATACGTTTTTATTTTGTCTGTAGTAGTACAAGACAATTTCTATATTCTATCCAATCACTCAATATTTGGGTATATTTTTTTATTTTTCTTCTAACAATATTATAATAAAATAACACTATAGGTAATTCATTTAATTATTTCCCAAACCCGCCTCTACAGGTAGGGCTGCTCTCCACTACTTTGTCACTCTGGTCCCACTGCTGGGGTGTCTTCGCTACAATAGACAGGGCATGGACTCCGCTTTGCAGCTCAGATTTTAGAAGGTCATTTACTAGTCTATGTCGCTGAAAATAAGGGTCATTGTGTTAATACAAATAAGTGCATAGTTCAATCATGTGATCTAATCTAGATTTGAATATTTTGAGTTAAGTTTATGGATGAGCTTTGCTAACAAAGAAATCACTGCATAGGCCTGTATTTGAGTTATTACATTTTTTATTTTAACAGATGCATTGAGAAATATATAATCCAATTGAAAAATAGGTACCTTATAGATAGATAGAAGATAAACCATTTATTTGCAAAACATTTTTGGCACATTACATTAAAAAATCAGGTCATTAAATTACATTAATAAATTTTTTTGTGTGTCCCAGCTATGCAAAAGGCAAGTTAGATAACTATCATTTAGATTAGTTTTTCTTAACCTTTTTCAATGGCGGACCCCTTACGCCAAATAACTACAATCCGCAGACCCATTAAACCGTTTAGCCGCACTACTAAGCTCTTCTACTATTCATTTTTCTCTGTTAGTGGACCCCCTGAGATAGCGCCGCGGACCCCTGGGGGTCTGGGGACCACAGGTTGGGAAACACTGATTTAGATGAGCAAGTTAGCAGCAGGATGTATGGCCACCATACAAAAATTATCAATGGGGTGTTCTAGAGGGGAGATCCAACTTGGTAAACTGCAGCTTAGGTTGTTGCCATCCAATAAAAGCTAATGTGCTACATCTTTAACTATATTATGCAAAGGATCGAGTTCAGTCACATGCATTAGAAGAATCATGTATGTCTGTGTATGTATCACTACTTACTAGCTTTTCTAAGTAATCTTGGTAAAAAAGTTTCTTCAAATATTGTAAGATACTGTACAAATCTAACCTTAATCAAAGGCAAGCCGTCAAATTTATCAGATACGACGACAACTTTGAAGTGCGTCTCCGCGCCTTTTGGTACATTGTGCATGTAAGATTCGTTGATGACTTCCAAGTGCTTCGCCTCTAATGACGACTGCAGCTTACTTCTAATCGTGCCTTCTACTACTCCTGGGGCTGATAACATCCTTCTGGAGCCTGCAAAATATACAAGTCTAGTAGACTTCACCAAAATCAAATTAAAAATAAAAGTGAAGACTGGCGCTCCAAATAGTTATTGAAAAAAAGTATTTAGAAATATCATACCTAATCGCAATATACTTTGCATAGATTTAACACCTTGCAAAACTATCACCATGTGGGAATACTGAGAATAGTGTAGTTTTACAGAAAAAATGAGAAAAGTTGAGAAAGAAAACAACAATCAGCTGTAATCGCAACAAATAGACATTCATTCGTCACTGTGACATTTAGTTGACGTTGACATTACGTTACTACGTTCGAAAATTTGCTTATAAATAACGTTATATTATAACGACAATATTATCTCAACCACAGTTAAAAAAAAATGGTTTCTATTTTCTATCAACAAAACCAACCCCAAGCAATACATGGTGCAGATAATGATTAACCAATGATAACATCGGGTTCCTTCGCCTCATCATCAGAACATAAATACCATCACCATTTAGCACATTAACTAACTATTGATGGCTGCCTCAAATTCAACATCAGCCGCTCCCAAGACCAGCACTAATAGTGAGAGTGACCTCCAAGCGTAAAGTTGTTAGCCTCTCAGAGACTTCTTCAAGTCTTCAGTCTCCTTCTCTGACACCAACTATGCTAATGTCAAATACGTATCCAACAACAAGATACGTGTTGAATTTGATAACGTGGACCAGCGGAAGGAGATGATGAAGAAAATCAACCACAACGAGAGAACTGTACAGGCTGAAATTTCGAAGTCACTCAGCCCCATCCCATGGTAATTCTAAAGGGCGTCTCTGAGGAGTTAAAGACGCTATGAACAAGGACTAAGATCTCACCTTTCGCTTTAAGCGGGCCAATCGTAATAACAGCCTTTACAATGCGGTACTCATGGCTGCACCGGCAGTTTAGAAGGCCATAACATTTAAGCGCTATGACCGCCTCATTATACATCTTTCTTTAATCATCAATATTTGTTACTTCTGTAAATGATGTGCAATATAGTATAGTATAGTATGTATCTAGGTATCTCT
The DNA here is from genome assembly GCA_950371115.1 of Anania fuscalis. Taxonomy (NCBI): domain Eukaryota; kingdom Metazoa; phylum Arthropoda; class Insecta; order Lepidoptera; family Crambidae; genus Anania; species Anania fuscalis. Next base: position 3,293,594 of record OX493337.1, read on the forward strand.
GTCTAACTATCACGGTTCATGAGATACAGCCTGGTGACAGACGGACAGACAGACAAACAGACAGACGGACAGCGGAGCCTTAGTAATAGGGTCCCGTTTTACCTTTTGGGTACGGAACCCCAATAAGGCAATACAATTTTTCACCTGCCCATCCCTATGAAGCAAATAAAATTAATTTTCTAAAAAAACAAACCTATTCCTAAAATCCGCAATGCCGCAGTGTTAACAATTTTGGCCACAAACATTGACTTTTCCTATGCACTGGTTTATTTTATTATTTTGTCTCTGAATTACAAAAATGAAAACTACGCGAACCACTGTCGTTCTGTCTACAAAAATAAAGTCCAGCAAAATATTGGGCTTCGCAATTTTATGACGGATTGATTTTTCATTCGGCATACGAGAACGGAGTTTGTTTTCCTCGTCCTATTCGCGTGATGTATAGGGTGATCAAATAATAAACGCTTTTCTTTTTCACTTTGCGCCCTCTTTGCGGCACTCTTTATGGTGCCCATAAGCCCATATCGTAACCATAACTTTATGCACGAGAAATAACGTTTTATTGATAAAGGTTGGAATATTTTTGTGTGTAATCGATTAATGATATTTTTTATCGATCATCAGTAAAAGTAGGATAAGGTTAGTAATAATTTAGTATTATTTATCAAGGTGTACGTTATTAAGATAGATAGATTGGAATTCGCATGATTCAAAAATACGTCCCCTGGTCCGGGCCGATGACGTCAGGGTCGTGCTCGCTGTTTCGATGCAAGTTCAAATTTTGACAGTTTGGTACCTATCGTTATATTGCAATATGATATAATCATGTCGTGTTTTGTAAGTCATGCTAGGGGGGCTGGACTAAATAACTCCATAGAACTGCTAGCCAAAATAAACCCAGAAAGAAACAATCAAAATGATTTCTATCCCTATAGGTTGCACAAAGTGACCGTACTCTGCAACTACAGGCCGAAATAAATATCAATCGTGTCTTGACATGATTGTAGCCTAGTTACGACCTCCGTAGCCGAGAGGCGAGCACGCCGGACTTTAAATGGCGCCGCCATCTCTGAGGTTCCGGGTTCGATGCCCGGTCGGGTCAATGTAGAAAACGAACTTTTCTATATTGGCTCAGGTCTGGGTGTTGTGGTACCGTCGTTGTTTCTGATTTCTATAACACAAGTGCTTTAGCTACTTACCTTAGGATCAGAGCAATGTATGTGATGTTGTCCAATATTTAATTAATATTTAATAGTTACCTACAGAGAACATACATTTTATTACGAGATACCGCAATAAAGGCAGATATTGTTGGCATCTTAGAACATAAGCCAAGCCAGTCATTCGCCTGCAGCCGCTGTTCCGGCGAGCGACACTGCACTATTTCCATAAGCGTAGTCCCGGGGATAGGGTCCGATATTGTTTACTGAGACAGAACCGATTACAGATTAAACTGTAACATTTTAATTAAACTCTCATGTTGCATTTTTTCAACTAACACAATAAACAACACGGGCAACACGTACCTCTTTTCAGTGTGAAATATTTTCCCGACGTTTCGGCCTAATTGCATAGGCCATGGTCGCGGGAAGACTGGCGACGTACGGCGCGTCTGCCCGAGCGCGATGAGGAATATCCACCCACCCACATTCCTTGATTCGCGATCGGGGTACAGTCAATTCGACAAACTATGCTCACAATAACTGGGCTATTTAAAAACGCGATTACTTGGCCGCTATTCTAGAACCTTTCTGGCCCATCGGCCTACATCGCATTGCTAGCTACCAATAGCAATTAGGGATGACGATTGGGTTAAGAAAATGAAATTCTATTTAGTCCGTCAGTTAGATTATCGAAGAATAGGAATTCGTATTTTTTTCTTTTGTCAATCCACCATAACATTACAAAGATTAAGCGCGTCAAAGTTCGGGAAAGAGGGCTCGTGTCGTCACTTCTAAGTAAAAATTGTACCTAGGCGTGACGTCATGCAACATTTCAAATCAATATATCTCTGTAATATTTTGATTAAGTAAAAAAATAAAAAAATACGTGTCCAATATTTTTAGATTATCTACCTGATCGAGGAAGAAAAAACAGTTACTCGTCATCCCTATTCAAGTGGTTTTACAGTGAGTGCGATGAAGTTCACGGAGCGCAGCTCCAGGCCTACCCAGCGGGTTCCGTCGCAGGCCGGCGGCTGACAGGCGGATATTGCGACCACACGTGACTCGTGTGGGCTGCGCGCGCGCCCCTACCCTAGCTTCAGATGTCTTTATCTAGGGCGCCTGAGAAATAAGAACGTGCAATTTTTATATCAGCTTTTTCAACTTGATGCTTTATGTGACTGGCTGCTTATAAAAAATGTGTACATTGGCCAATATTTTACATGAAAACTACTTCTCATAGACTTTCGTACGTTCTCGTATCTAAATGAGATGCCATCAAAAACAAAACTTGTAAAAAAAACCAAGTCTCGCAACTCAGTTCTTCTACCGTAAAAAGTTATGAGATCCATGTAATACCAAGTCGGTTAATTTAAGCAGTCTCTACATAAGGGACCTTCTGTCTTAAGTTATTACGTAAGTAGCTAACCTAACAAACATCTTATAGTGACCGTATCAATATTAAAAATATTTTATGTTTAAAATAAATAAATCGACTTGGCAATCGCATGATAACACAGTGTATCTTACAACGAATACTTATAATATGAAATTAGATTATTTTCGATTGCCAAGTCAATCTATTTATTTATAACATAAAATATTTTTAATATTGATATGGTCACTTTAAGATGTTCTTAGGTTTGCTACTTACGTAATAACTTAAGACAGAAGGTCCCTAATGTAGAGACTGCTTAAATTAACCGACTTGGTATTACATGGATCTCATAACTTTTCACGGTAGAAGAACTGAGTTGCGAGACTTGGTTTTTTTTACAAGTTTTGTTTTTGATGGCATCTCATTTCTTTTTGTATACGTAAGTTATATGCCATCAAAAACAAAACTTGTAAAAAAAACCAAGTCTAGCAACTCAGTTCTTCTACCGTGAAAAGTTATGAGATCCATGTAATACCAAGTCGGTTAATTTAAGCAGTCTCTACATAAGGGACCTTCTGTCTTAAGTTATTACGTAAGTAGCTAACCTAACAAACATCTTATAGTGACCGTATCAATATTAAAAATATTTTATGTTTTAAATAAATAAATCGACTTGGCAATCGCATGATAACACAGTGTATCTTACAACGAATACTTATAATATGAAATTAGATTATTTTCGATTGCCAAGTCAATCTATTTATTTATAACATAAAATATTTTTAATATTGATATGGTCACTTTAAGATGTTCTTAGGTTTGCTACTTACGTAATAACTTAAGACAGAAGGTCCCTAATGTAGAGACTGCTTAAATTAACCGACTTGGTATTACATGGATCTCATAACTTTTCACGGTAGAAGAACTGAGTTGCGAGACTTGGTTTTTTTTACAAGTTTTGTTTTTGATGGCATCTCATTTCTTTTTGTATACGTAAGTTATATAAAACGTGGTTTGTATGTATACCTGCGATATCGCAGTAAGACCCAAAGGTTGCCTTTCTGTGACAAACGGGAAGCGTGATAGCCGCGTCGCGGGAAAGCCACCTCCGCCGGCCGCGGTTATGATTATTAGTGTTCTTTCTTTCATGACAATTTCGGACAATTTAGTTTACCTAACAAGTACTTTGCGGGATTTTGGTATAACTTCATAAGACATGCCCCATTCTTTTTTTTGCATTCCGTTGATTGACCATTTTTACTAGCTCTTAGTTATTACAAGCTTTTAGTTAGTTTCACCTGTCCCGTTGTCTGTAATCAAATCTTGCAATTTAAATTTGATTCCCTTCCCTTTACCGATTGACCTGAACTTTTGCAGATATGTGTGAACCGCGTGACAATGCAATATTATGATGAATGTTACTGATCTGATGATGGAGCTGGAAAGTGGCCATAGGAATTTCACAATGAAACGAAACAACCTCATCGAGTATGGGCTCGTTTGAATCGTCTTGACGAGTAGTTTGTCTTTCAATGGTAACCAGGGTCTGATGATGGAGCTGGAAGGTGGACATAGGAACTCTGTAATGAAATGACGCAACCCCATCGAGTTTCTTTGCTTTAAGATGGTTCCTAGGGTCTGTTTTGATGATGGAGCTAAAAGGTGGTCATAGGAACTCAGAAAAAGAACGACGCAATCCCATGGAGTCTCAGCTTGTTTGATTTATCTTGACGAGTACTTTGGTGCTAGATGGTAACCACAGGGTCCGATGATGGAGCTGGAAGATAGCCATAGGAACTCAGTAATTAAACGAGATAACCCGATCTAGTTTGGGATCGCTTGATTCGTATTGGCAAGTTAGTGCTTTGGTGCTAGATGGTCACTAGGTTCTGATGATGGAGCTGGAAGGTAGCCATAGGAAATCAGTAATTAAACGACATAACCCGATCGAGTTTGGGCTCGTTTGATTCGTCTTGACGAGTATTTTGGTGCAAGATGGTAACCAGGGTCTGATGATGGAGCTGGAAGGTGGCCATACGAACTCAGTAACTAAGCGACACAACTGCGTCAACTTTGATTCGTTTTGATGGGGCGTGAGTGTGGTGACAGGTGATGGTTTGGTGGACGAGAATGTGCGACCCCATTACCTTTGGGAAAATAAGTTCGTTCGTTCGTTTCATTTGTTATGAATGTGGATTCTGACTATGATAACATGTTTGCTACGTACTTTAAAATATGCTAAATGTTCTTTAATGTTTCATCAAAACACAAATTTTATTTAAGTTTGTTTGCGCTACGAACTACGCCGTAGTCGCCGATGGCGTATTTTTGATGCGAGATTTTCGCGTAAAAAATTCTAAAAAGTTAATCGTTTCGTTTCATTCCGTTACTTGGGGAGCACCATTTCATCAAAGTACGACATTGATGCCGCAATTAACAGCATAATCGGTGCTGCTGCAGCAGCCTTTGGCAAATTAAACACCAAGGTCTTCCGCTCGCATGACTTGAAGTTAGCCACTAAAGTTGCTGTTACATGGCTATCGTGCTGCCTAATATTTTGTACTCCGCCGAAACATGGACACCGTATCGACGCCACTTTCGCCAACTATTTATAGACTTTAATTAACTAGACTAGGAGGATTATTAACGAGTAATTAATTAATTATTTTAACTAGACTGTTTCTATATAAAATGTCCGATCGTGTGCGTAATACTGAAGTCTTGAGACGAGCCAATGTAGGTGGCATTGAGTCGTATCTTATGAGACGACAACTTCGCTGGTGTGGCCATGCTTCGCGTATGTCTGAGGAGAGAGTGGCGAAGCGCATTTTTTACTCAAAGCTTCAGGAGGACAAGCGTAAGCATGGCGGACAACTTTTGATGTACAAAGATGTGCTGAAGCGCCATATGAAGAGATGTGACATAGATCCTTCTCTCTGGGAGGATTTAGCATCCAACCGTGGAGAGTGGAGAACGCGCGTGAATGTCAAAGTCGCTGACTCCCGGCGGCTTTCTCATCTTGACGCCAAGCGCGATGAATTAAAAGCCCGACCACCTGCGGCTATCAGTTATAATTTAAATAACGGTGTGCTAACATGTCCTCAATGTACGCGTCCCTTTGTCAATAAAGTTGGGTACGTAGGCCATGTTATAGGCATGGGCACACGAACGACGACAGCAAAATGGGGAGTAGAAGTGGTCGCTGTAACCGAACTCGGTTAGGAGGATTATTAACGAGTAATAAAGGCATGTTTAAAAAAACCTTTTTAATTTTATTACAAGTTACCATTGAACATAATCCATAACCGCAAATGTAACTTTGTAATCCTTTATATTTATATGGGATTACAAAGTTATTTATGCAGTTGGTCTATCTAGAAAACTGGACTAAAATTGTAAAATATTTTATTTTTTCCTTGATTGATACACTAAACACTAATTGAACTCAAAATTTGAAGCTTCTATGTCTAATAGAAGTGCCTTAGAGTTTTGATGATCGGTCAGTCAGTGAGTGACAAAATTAAGAAATTTGACTTGTTATAATTCTTACCCAACTGGTTCAAATTGAATGAAATTTGAAATATACCGTGTTTATACAATGCTTGCCTGGTTACTAGAAATACAGGCTTCTAGTTAAATCCACAACGAAGTTATAGAAGGTCGAAAATGGGCCGAACTGCTTCGAGAAAAGTATAGTACGGCCGTGCCGCTTTTTTTTGCTCGACTTGGCGGGGGCACTGCCGTGCCCCCAGATATGCTCAAAAAAGTAAATGTCTGTAAAAATTGTGTATTTGTATGTTTGTTGTGTTACGTGGTAATCAGATAGCTAGCGCTTCATCTCACTCCACACAAAATAAACAGTACAAAAAATACATTAAGAATGGTACAATTTAGGCGGTCTTATCGTTAGAAGTGATTTCTTCCAGACAACCTTCTGGTAGAAGACAGTTTAAAGAAAGTAGAGGGGGAGGGGGCGTAAATAAGTTTAGGTATATTAGTTCTGCATCTATTGTCACAGCTATAGTGCTTTTATTGTTTAATAGTCAATCAATCAAATTAGTTACTAAATAAACCTGCAATCGAATAGAACTCATTCATTCAGTGCCAAGCTTAAAGCAACCTTGAGGGTGACTTATATGATTTCTATGTTCTTTGTTTGTAGTAAATAAATAAAATAATATCGATGAATCCAACAACTATAATTACAACAATTAACAGATAATAATCTATGATTTAATAACTAATATCGAAAGCTCAATGAAACGGGAATTAACGCGATCATAATTTAGGTACAAAATGTTACCTCTTTTGCCTGACGTTTCGATCGGGTTACACCGACCGTGGTCACAGGCTGACTGGAACAGCGATGTCTTCACTCCGTATGAGAGGCAGATTCTTCATCTACCCTCATAATATTATTTTCACGCCAAGTACCGTCACACACTACACTCACTGTGTCCCTATTCTGCACACTAACCGCCGCGTCCGTATTCAGGTGAGAACTCGATCGCGAAACAAAACGAGATTGTTTGTTTTTAATCACTGGATACCATGTCGCGGATAATTTGAAACCGTCTTCCCGATTGAAATTTTTATACTTTTTGATTTCAATAGCTTCACGCACAACTCTCGAATAAAAGTGGCGATCCGTGGAAAGAACTTGCGTTTGATGAAATTCAATCCAGTGATTAGTGCCTGATTCAAGAAGGTGTTCGGCAATCGCTGATTTCGCAGTTTGGCGGTTTTTCACAGCAGCTATATGCTCTTTAAGCCTTTCAGCGATGGTTCGTTTCGTTAGGCCTATGTAGGAACTCCCGCAGCTACAGTTTATTTTGTAAACACCTGGTGTTTGTAACGGCAAGACATCCTTCGGTGTGCCTAGTAAAGTCTGTACTTTTAACCCCGGGGTGTAAATCGTGGGAATGGACCATTTCTTTAGCAGGGAGCCAATTTTATCAGTCACTCCTTTCACGTAAGGCAAAAATGCGGGATGTCTGCTTACATTCGGACTTAGAGAGCGTTTTATCGGTGGCTTCAACAGATGTGGTGACACTTTGTATCCGTTTTTAATGAGAACCTCCTGAACATGATTTAGCTCTTGCTTCAAATGGTCAGGGTCACAGAGATCATATGCTCTATTTCTTAATGATGACATTACGGATTGTAAGTGGCGTGGATGGTGATGTGAGGCAGCGTGTAAGTATCTATCTGTGTGTGTTGGCTTTCTATAGACACAGTGCGACAAGGATCCATCCGATCTCACTGTAATTTTGATATCCAGGAATGACAACGACCTGGCCGACTCCAACTCATATGTAAATTTCATCTTAGGATGAATCGAGTTGAGATGTTTTAAATATCGATCTACTTCTTGCTCGTTACCTTTGATGATACTGAAAATATCATCAACGTACCGTTTCCAGAGTCTGACGGTTCCAGGGCCAAGTTGCAGCGCCTTTTCTTCAAAATGTTCCATCCAGATATTAGCAAGTACAGGGGCTACAGGGCTTCCCATTGCGACACCATCAATCTGGAGGTAATATTGACCTTGGAAAAGAAAATAATTCCCATCTAGACAGTTTTTCAGCAAATCCATATAATTGAAGGCCATTTCGCTGTCACACAGTTTTTCTTTTACAATGTCCAGACACTCCCCAATTGGAACGTTGGTGAACAACGACTCAACGTCAAAACTCACCATAACTTCATCAGGTTCCAACTTTAGGTCTTTAATAATCTGAACAAAATGGCGTGAGTCTTTTACAAAAGACGGTGTTTTTCCCACAAGAGGCTGCAATACTGATGCAACGTACTTTGCAAGATCGTAAGTAGGCGAATTTATTTGACTTACAATTGGACGCAATGGCACGTTAGTCTTATGAATTTTAGGCAGACCATATAACTTAGGTGGTTGGTGTGACTTACAACGATACAGTTTTTCGTACTCGTCTTCTGCAAAAAGGTCTTGATTTTCTCGGATAAGAGCACGGATCCTACGCGTTACTCTGGCCGTGGGGTTATACGAAACCGGTTTGTACACCTCTTCGTCACTTAACAAAACTCGTATCTTTTGATAGTAATCGTCTGTGTTTATCACTACAGTAGCGTTTCCCTTATCGGCCTTAAGCACTAAAATATCCGGGTTTTCTCGAATGTTTATTAGTGCTTGACGCTCTTCTATAGTGACATTGGTGGCTGGAAGTTGCGACTTTCGTAAAATTACTGCGACATCTTGTCTTATAGTATCAGCATCACCAGGTGGTATCTTATTACGAACAATCGTTTCCTCCATGCCACCGATCACTTTTTCATACGGTACTCGCTTCGGTGTAAGTGCGAAATTCATACCTTTGGCCAAAACGATAACTGCAGTATCATCCAAACTCACGCTTGACAGGTTTACTACCGTTTCCCTCGAACCCGCGGATGACGTGGTATTCTCAGAATACCGCCGGTTGTACAGCTTTAAAAACTTTTTCTCGTGGGTAGTGGTACATAGTTCAAATGTACGGCTAGCTTGTAAATAGGTAACCCTATTACACAGATCGTAATCTTCGCGAGACAAGACGACACCACATTTCAAATGTAACGCATATAAATCACACTGTATCTCATTCAACTCCCGATACTTATTCTGTATTAACTGTCTCAGGAGCCGTTGACTTGCACTTGTCAGAATCCTACGCGAAAATGCGATATTACTTCGCGGCTTAATACGCACACAAGTAGGTAACAAGTCCCAATCGCGACACTTAGTTAAAAATATCAACGATGCATTCACTCGCGCATGTTTTTTCCGTAGGAATTCTAGGTGACGTATTTGTTTTGCTATATCCGACCCGTAGCGGTTTGCAATAATTACTTTTAAACTTTCGCGTTGCATAATTTAATATCAATGAAACGGGAATTAACGCGATCATAATTTAGGTACAAAATGTTACCTCTTTTGCCTGACGTTTCGATCGGGTTACACCGACCGTGGTCACAGGCTGACTGGAACAGCGATGTCTTCACTCCGTATGAGAGGCAGATTCTTCATCTACCCTCATAATATTATTTTCACGCCAAGTACCGTCACACACTACACTCACTGTGTCCCTATTCTGCACACTAACCGCCGCGTCCGTATTCAGGTGAGAACTCGATCGCGAAACAAAACGAGATTGTTTGTTTTTAATTAGTTAGGCGGTTAGTGTGCAGAATAGGGACACAGTGAGTGTAGTGTGTGACGGTACTTGGCGTGAAAATAATATTATGAGGGTAGATGAAGAATCTGCCTCTCATACGGAGTGAAGACATCGCTGTTCCAGTCAGCCTGTGACCACGGTCGGTGTAACCCGATCGAAACGTCAGGCAAAAGAGATAACATTTTGTACCTAAATTATGATCGCGTTAATTCCCGTTTCATTGAGTTTTAAATTTAATATCGAAAGTCTAGGTTTTGGTATCATTGTTTAGCTTATATCAAATAATTTTAAGGGAATAAATAAAAATACCATCAAATTTCTCTTTTCAAAGTTATTAAAGTAAATGTAGATTTTTGTTGTTTTTTTTCAAAAAAACAGATTAAGTACTTTTAACAATCTTTTTCGCAGTTGTGGATATTTTTATTCGATAGAGACGAGTTTTTGCAGAAAAAAACATTTTATTTCATGTCCGTAGGGCTTTTAAATCTCGATATATGGATTTTATGAAATAAAAGAAAAAACTAATTATCAAAATTTTAAAATGGCCGCCATTCCTAAAATATTGAGATTTGACCCCATATATAGGGGTGTTTACTCGATGAAATTACTCGTAAAATCTACCCTTAAAGTTTGTCGGGTCCAAAAAAACTACACATTGTATAGCTACCTACACGCACATTGGTCCAATCAAGAGGCTAAGTAAGAAAATAGCTCAGCTAGGTAAACTAAATAACGTCTCCATTGCGTTTGATAGTAATAATAAGGCAAAGTCGGCTCTGATTGACTTAATAAAATATCACTTCAACTGTACCACAATAATTACCAATCAGACGGCATTGTCGAGGCTTGAGAGCAATCGTTTAAATCCTACTTACCTGCTTATTCCGTTCGACCGCAACTAACAATAAACGCGATTTAAACGCGCTTGCTGCTTCACCTCAGCCTCAGCCTAGGGTTGTACATTTTATTTTAACAACTACTTTTTTCTGTTTGAAATATTTAACATTCGGATTAAAACTCACTAAAACGGAAATTATTTCAGGTAAAAGTATTACCTTTTATACCTTGACGTTTCGACCACCCTTGTTACGTATTATGCAAAAGCAATGCGATAAAGAAAATTGAGCAATTATGGCTTTAAAATCGCAAATCAACAGAAAAAAAGCAATCTACTGACAGTGCTGCCAACAGATTTGATCACCAAGCATCAATCCGACGATCACTTCATCCAATGCACGCTTACTGCACGGTCCGCCAAAGACTTAAAAGCCGCAGAAGCTTCATGAAGTGCGTTTCCCCTCTTGACCGCGAGCCCTCTACTGCTAGACGTGTCCTATGGGAGAACGGTCCCTTACCGACTGCTCCTTTCGTTCCTCCTTCCGAACACCTCCCTGCAGTACACAAACTGCCATGGCCTACTTGGAAGTCCCTTAACAGACTCCGGTCCCAAGTGGGTACATGCAAGGACACCATGTTCAGGTGGGGACTTTCCGATGGAACTGATCTGTCCTGTGTTTGCGGGTTCACTCCGCAAGACATGTCCCATTTGCTGTCTTGTCCTGCGTGCCCTGATTCATGCTTGCTAGAAGACCTTATGTGTGCCAACGACAAAGCAATCCGCGTCGCCAATTACTGGGCACAACAAATTTAAGACGCTTTACCATCGACACGATAAGAATCCGGCGATGACTGCGTTGATTGCAAATTTTTAGATAATGGTGCGGATTTCCAATCACATTTCAAGCGATATATTGTTTTAAACATACATACATTTCAAGCGTACTTACACTCCGTGGTCACAGGCTGACTGGTCTGGAATGAACAGAATGTCCTTAGTAGACTTTACAAGTGAAGTGGTGTCTTCCTTTTATTGAGTTGCCATGTCGATTATTTAGTTATCATGAAATTTGCACTTTAGGGGCCATCCATTTATTACGTCACACGAATTTCATGATATTTTGACCCCTCCCCCCATTGTCACAGCTGGTCACTTCTAAGACTCCCCCCTCCCTAGTGTGACGTCACATATAATTGCAATTTAAAATCTAGAAATTGTTTTTTTTAGGGTTCCTTACCCAAAGGGTAAAACGAGGCTAAGGGTAAAATTACTGAGGCTCCGCTGTCCGTCTGTCTGTCTGTCTGTCCGTCTGTCCGTCTGTCCGTCTGTCCGTCTGTCCGTCTGTCCGTCTGTCCGTCTGTCCGTCTGTCCGTCTGTCCGTCTGTCCGTCTGTCCGTCTGTCCGTCTGTCCGTCTTTCCGTCTTTCCGTCTTTCCGTCTTTCCGTCTGTCACCAGGCCGTATCTCATGAACCGTGGTAGCTAGATAGTTGAAATTTTCACAGATGATGTATTTCTGTTGCCGCTATAACAACAAATACTAAAAAAACTGAATAGGTACAATAAATATTTAAGGGGGCTCCCATACAACAAACGTGATTTTTTGGCCGTTTCTATAGAAAATGGTACGGAACCCTTCGTGCGCGAGTCCAACTTGCACTTGGCCGGTTTTTTTAATTTTGTGTTTCAAACTAGAAATATAAGATTATGAAATGTGACGTCACAAAATTTAGGACCCCCTCCCACCCCTTGTTACGTAAGGTCACACTGTCGACCCCCCCTCCCCCCCTTTAACGTGTGACGTAATTTATGGATGGCCCCTTATTTACCTATCTTTGTTTTCAAGGATGAGTGACATGCGGTTGCCAATTTGGTGTCCCAAGACGCTATTCTCTAACTTTTTAAGTTTCGTTCGATGTTATCGAGTAGATTGGAAAGTAGATGGATGACAGAGTGACACCTTCTTTGCACAACACACTTAGAAACAAAGTTACAGTAAAAGAAGCGATAATTTCCTGGTATGTTACCTGGTTAGTTTAAAACTAATGAATTAGGCCGTAAAGAAGCTGATGTTGATAGGTGCATACTAATCTACAAAGTTTCAGACCGGACGAAATAACTAACTAACTAAATAGACAATTTGGTTGCACACCCTGCTCGATGTAAGTTAGCATTTCATTTTGTTAACCACGTCATTTGTTTTTATCTTTGACACCGGACTTGGCGTCGCCATCACTAAGGTTCCGGTTTCGATTCTCGTAATTTTAAATATTGGCTCGGGTCTGGGTGTTGTGGTACCGTCGTTTCTGATTTCTATAACTTTAGCTACCTTCGGATCAGAGCAATTGTATGTGATGTTGGCCAATATTTATTTATTTATCTTTTCATAGTGTATAAACAGTTTTTATCGTGATGTGTGAGCATCCACTATCGTATGAATATTTTTACACTTCAAATTAAACACTTGCCTAACCTCTATTCTATGCCATTATTGTTCAACCCTGAGTGGTGTCGCTGCTGCGGCAGCTGTAATATCCGTGCGACACCGAGAGGCGCCTGAATGAATACACTTATTTTGCTACGGCTTGTCACGCCCTTCCTTCATTGCTACAATACAATGAGTTTGAGTTTTGGAATAGGTAAATGTAAGTAAGTATCTTGTTCTATCATCTTCTTCGATGCAATTCAATAAAGAAAGGGGGTGTCTAGGTGATTTTTGGACCCCTCCCCCCAGCTTAGTGAGATATCATGACATTTTGCTCTTTTCCTCTCGCTCTAATCCCACGTGAGATTATTTAAACGCGTATTTTTAGTGAAAACACGTTAATCTATGCTTCATTGCGTTGGATTTATATTATTGTGTAGTATTAATCATGCCGTGCTGTGCCGTGTGGTGCCGGCACGTTAAAAGAATTGCACCACCCCTTCTCTTCCTATGGGTGTCGTAAGAGGCAACTACAGGAGAACCACCACAAGAAGACCGGCAGCAGCGTCTCCTCTCCACCATTAGCCAAACTGCGATCGCAAACCCGCCTGCCAAGCGTGGCAATTATGGCAAAATCCTTCTTTTGGAGAGGCCTGTGTCCAGCAGTGGACTGATATAGGCTGGTGATGGTGATGATGATTTAATCATATTTTAATAGAGAAACATGTTTCTCTCAACTCAACACAGTTTTCTTGCACTTTTACACTCTTTCTTGCGGAAAAAAATATTTACGTTATACTTGTCAAGACCCCCCCTCTCCCCTATATGAAATTGGGCATGAATCTCTTTCCCACCTAATCACCTCACATAATTAATGGATGGCCCCTAAAACAAACAATATCATATTCTGGACAGTGGTGCAAAACCGTGTTTTGTGTTCATTGAGGTATAATGTACTAGCGTACTAGAGAACACATCTCGAACTAAATGTTTCAGCCAAGCATTGTAGTCCAGTAGACTACAATGCTTCAGTCAGTGTCAATAATTGAAGTTGTCAAAACTGCTTCTTTATTATTCACCGTTCAAAATTTGTAGTCCACCGGGCTACTGTGCTGTGTTCTTTAGTACATTATACCTCAATGTTTGTGTTAATATTGTGATGTGTTTTGAAAACAGCATGGACCTGGAAATTGATATAAAGCTAAGAAGTCCGGGATACTTAACTAGTGGATATTTAAAATGCTGAACTCATCCGCCATCATAAAATTAGTTTAATTCACATTATTTGTCTGACGAAGGTGTCTTATAACTGAGAAATATGCATAACAAAACACATGCGTGTTATGATTGGTAAGTGTCATAAGTCAATCTGCTGTCTATACTATAACAGTCTTGTTTTGTATAGGTACTTCTATCTCATTCCTAAATCATGAACTAAACATTACGAAAGCATATTATTTACGTCGAACTGGACAGCAAAAACAAAAGTAAACTGAAGTAACACTGCAATTTGAGGTTAAAAGGTAAGGCCGACTAGTATAATATCCCATTGTTTCTTATTTTGAAAATCTACGCTGCATTAATATCTAAAATACGAGTATGTTTTATTTATTGGTTATTAATAGGTCGCGTCGGACCACGTAACTATATTTCAATCGAGTCTCGTTTGCTCTGCTGGAAGGTTACTATGTGATATTGCTTAGCACTAAAAAAGAAAATATGTATAGACTTGGATTCGTGTTTCATTAATATGTACTGCTTAGATTCGCTGAAAAACAAAATGTGCCGACTTGGACATGTATTAGGTTGGGGAAAAAGTCTTTTCGCATTATAGTATGTATGAACTTGTAATAAAATCTCTTTGGCTGTACTATTTGTATCTGGCTGGTTTTGGTATCATTAAAAGTTTAAATTTTAAAGAAGATAATTCCAAATTCAAATTAGGAAAATGTGTGTTTTTCGTACTGTCAAGAAGAGTGAATCTAATGAAGAAATTCGATACATTTTAACATTTTAATACAAAAAAGGTTAAAATGTAACGTAGTTTTGGCGCATTTGAAAGAAACTGGGTACACAAAAAAGCTCGATATTTGGGTACCCCACGAGCTCACTGAAAGAAACCTAATGAACCGTGTACTTATCTGTGATTTTTTATTACGACGCGGTAATGAAACCGAACCATTTTTTAAGATGCTGATAACTGGTGATGAAAAGTGGATCACAAGAACGTGCGAAAAAGGTCGTGGTCCTTTGACCAGTCCGGCCGGTCAGGCTTCACAGACCGTGGCGAAACCCGGGTTAACTCGCAACAAGATGATGCTGTGTGTGTGGGGTGGGATTTAAAGGACATTATTCATTATGAGCTGTTACCACCAGGCAGGACCATCGATTCTGAACTCTACTGCGAACAACTGATGAGATTAAAGCAAGAAGTTGAGAGAAAGCGGCTGGAATTAATCAACAGAAGGGGTGTGGTTTTTTATCATGATAACGCTAAACCTCACACATCTTTAGCCACTCAGCAAAAATTTAGAGAGTTTGGCTGGGAGGTGGTAATGCATCCGCCGTATAGTCCTGACCTTTTGCACCTTCAGATTTCCACCTGTTTCGCTCTCTTCAGAATTCTCTAGGCAGTGTCAGGTTAAAATCACGAGAGGACTGCCAAAACCACTTGTCGCGGTATTTTGATCAGAAGCCCCAAAATTTCTATAGCAATGGGATCATGTCCCTACAAGCAGTGGCGTGCATTGGTTTTATTTCGAGGTAGGCAGTAATGTGTTTAATTGATGAAAATCAGTGGCTTCTATCAATAACACACATTTGTAAGTTCCTTCTGCCTACCTCATTTCATTTATCAGGTAGGCACTGCCTAATTGCCTATATGCACCGCACGCCCCTGCCTACAAAATGGCAAAAAGTTATCGAACAAAATGGTACCTACGTACTTTAGTTAAATGTAAATAAAATATATAAAAAAATGTTTTGAATTTTCTTAAAAAATGCGAAGAAACTTTTTCCCCAACCTATTATTTCAATATTATCTACTGTCCAATTTCACTTTGATAGAACGTCTCTATAAATAGTCATCCCCTTGTTCCTTACCTTGTTCCCCAAGGAAGTGGATACATTAACTTCTCGAGTCATCACGTAAAGGCCCTCACTCGATGTGTCCACGTTTCGCATTTGTCACTTTAGTGTTATATTTCAACGGCGCATTTTGTAAAAGGTGTTTTCATAACAGGTAATGGATTCAAATCGATCGTTCCCGGATGTGGGGACAAACAGACAGAGGTAGGGCTGATATTTTTAAATAAAACAGTTTTTGAATTGTCTAATAATGTGTAATAACCAATTCCAAGAAGGAAGTTATGAGGAAATGGATGGATATCTAAATTTATTGTCTGTCAGCAGCGGATTTTTTGCGCGGGAGGCTTTTTTTAAATCTTTGCTAAGAGGTTGAATGTAGTCGCAGTACTGACAACCGTCGTGGAACAAAGTTTCTCGAGTGGCGACTAAAAACTGAAAGATGCAGCGTGGGTATTCCTCCCACGCGGTGGACTGCCGACCTAAACAAGGTTAACAGTCAGTGTGTTTTCTCTGTTAGCCAGAAGAGAGACAACTACCAAACCCACTGTGACTTCACCCAATGACTAGTAATATAAAAAGGAAGCAAGTAAAATTAATTTCCTAGCCGTTAGTCTGGACAAAATAGATAGATACTCTTTATTAAATTTAAATTTTTATTAGAATAGTTTGTTACGGGATTGCTACCATGTACCTTATTTTTGAGTTCCCGATATTTCGGCACTGTTGCAAGCGCCATGATCACGGAGTAACTGATCATTTCGACAGAACGCCACTACATACCAAGAATGGTCAGGGGAGCGATTGAAATTACAAAGTACAAAAATTTCAATCGCGAGGATGGGTTTAAATTGTCAAGTGTCAAGTGTCTGGAATCCAGTGATTCGTATGTGCAAAAACCGGAAAAAACAACAAACTGCTGTATCGCGGTCAGATACTGTTAGTGTTGTGTGTCGAGAACAGGTGCGAGAAAATAGTGAGTTTGTAGACAATGGTACCGACGCGTGCAATAAAAGACAGCGAAAGAGGGTAGACCGATATGTTTGCCCATAACAACTTACCCGCAAGATCTTCAGTTACTCCGTGATCATGGCGCTTGCAACAGTGCCGAAATATCGGGAACTCAAAAATAAGGTACATGGTAGCAATCCCGTAACAAACTATTCTAATGTTAGTGACCATGAAAGTTTAAAACGATATATTAAATTTTTATAATTTAATGACTGAAATTTAATTAATATTGTGATTTTTCAATATGTACGGGTGTAATTTGCTTGAATAAAGATTAATTAATTAATTAATTTATTGCACACCAAACAAAGAAGTTACAACTTAGGCGGTCTTATCGCTAAAAAGCGGTAAGACTGAAGGTAATGACTGACATTTAATGGTATAAGACCTTAGTATGTAAATGGATATTTGTAGGTATCTAACTAAAAATTAAACATAGCCAAAATGTTAGAAATTTCTAATGATAAGAGTATGGTCACAGAATAAAAATAATTTCCGGATGTCAAAACCGGCTAATTTGGTCATTTTGAATATTTTAAAGTTACAACCAGGCAGCCCTAAGTTGTCCGCTGTCAAAGTACATAAATATATCATGGCAGGCAAAAGGCAAGAGCGGCATTTGCATTGAGTACGTGTTAATGGACCGCTGTCCTGCGGAGTGCTGAACCCTCGCGCTGTAATCCATCAACGGTTCTGGGAAAGAGTTCCATGGCTATGAACACTTTCAGTATTATAAAAACCCCTTAGGATCGTCTGCTCCTTTGCGTCGGCCCTCGTTTGCCCTCTCTCTGCAAAAAGAGAGCTGTCTCTTGTTTCTTTAAACTTTTCTTAGATCTGTTATTATAACTTTGTAAAGAAATGATCGTAATATTAACGATGCAACGATCAAAAAGTCAAACTCAAAAATAGTCGATAGGACTCGATAGGTTTGTATACCTGCTGAATTCGTTAATTAGATCAAAATTAACAATCAATATTTTTTTCTTTATTTTGTAGCGGCATAAACCTTCTCGAGAGTAATGAAACACTTGTTTTAACTAAGCAATGACTTACGAATGAAGAACTAGTAAAACTGTCATTTATTTTGTTTGATAAAAATTCATACAACTATTATTTTGATAAGTAAAATACAACAGTACGTTTAAGCACGGGAGGGCGTTGTCAAGACGTGTTAACTTAGACTTAGTTTAAGTGAAAAACCGGCAACTGCGAGTCGGATCGCGCACGAAGGATTCCGTACCATTATCTATAAAAACGGTAAAAAAAACACGTCTGTTGTATGGGAGCCCCCTTAAATATTAATTTTATTCTGTTTTTAAGTATTTATTGTTAAAGCGGCAACAGTAATACATCATCTGTGAAAATTTTAACTGTCTAACTATCACAGTTCATGAGATACAGTTTGGTGACAGACAGACATAGAATGACGGACAGCGGAGTCTTAGTAATAGGGTCCTGTTGTACCCTTTGGGTATGGAACCCTAAAAATCACTTATCAGTTTCCGAGATAGATACTTAGACTGTCCAGGCGACAGCGCCTACGTAAATTCATAGCAAAATCCACGAGTTGTAAAATGTATCATTTTCTTAGTTAGGCTCAAATTCACAGTGTCATTGTACTTCCCACTCGCTCGGTAACCATTGTAGTTGCAACATCCTTTCTGTTAATATATTTTTTAATTATTTAAATGGGAGTTTAACTACGCACATCATTATATCCACTAAAGATATACAGACATAGACCATCTATCTCGGAAACTTATAAGTGATCTTAGTCCCCATTATGTCTCTAAGGTATCTCTATTGACCTTAATTTGACAGGTGAAGTCGTAATCAGTTTAGTTTCACCATAGTAAATTGGTTTGCTATACGAGTAGGAGCAAGTAATTTCTTATTTCCGATGCGACTGTTTATTTGATATTGAAACATGATTTAACATACCAAACATTAGTATAATTTTAATTCTGAGTTAAATTCGTTTTACCAAAAAACATTACGGTTTTAATAAAAACATTGATTCCCCGAAACGAGGTAGTGAAAGAAATACCGCAAACAAAATAAAATATACAAGAACAAAGGAAACGATAAATTTCAACACTTAGATGCTTATCTTTTTATTACGTCTCGCCGGAGGCCTACAGGAATTGGCATGTCTCCATGTAGCACGGGAGCTAACATAACTAATGCCTTTTGTTATACAATTTTATACATTATTAAGAACTCCGAGCCTTATGGCAAACGGTTTTATTATATTCCCTACTTATTATTTGAGAGTTAGATTTGATAATAACTACGGTAAAATCTATTGTAATTTTATTGTAAAAATTTAGGTTAAGTATGTCATTTCTACAGGTATATAGAAAGTGGAAGAGTGGAAAAATTACATATTTTTTTACGCGGAACGCAATATTGTTAATTTATTTTCATAATTTATTTCAATTAGATATTATAGGGATTTTGAGAAAGTAAATTGATCATACTTCCGTCTCTATTGATATTACCGAAAGTAGATAGGTACTTTTGTTTTGAAAGGAATTCATGATGGTCCGTGATGGGGACTCACCCTCCATCAATACGGCGCACCAAGCCCCAAGCCTCAAAATAATGGAATCTCAATCGGATAAATAGTCGTCTTACATCATTACACGTAATAGTTCCACACTAAAGACATTTCCATAGCTAATGTTATTTTTTTCTCTCGTACCATGTCTCTGGAGATATATTTCAATAAGTAATTTTTGTTCTTTTGTTTTTTGTTTGTTATTTCCTGTAAGTTTTGCGGATCATTTTTGTTTAACGTAAACTTCAGAATAAAGCCAAAGAATAAAGATTTCGGGGGGTGTATCCCAACACATACAGAGACCCGAAAAGATAATTTAGAAAAAAAAAGTGTTTTTAAAATAACTTGTATCGGAAATTGGACCTTTGCGTTCACCGCGCCATACGCCTATCGGGTGATCTGAGAGACCGACTAAAAAAAGGAGGATTCTTTAAAAGCTAGAAATAACAGTAAGTGTCTTGCTTTCTTATAAACAATCCAATAATCAATCAATTTCTCATTGACTTATATATTACTCTACTTTCCTTTTTGTATCTTGTTTAATGCTTAATCCCATAAAACTGTTTTTTTATGAAACGAATCAAAAAACAAACGTAAAACAAGTGAAGAATCTATTTCTTTTTATTTATGCCCGAGGTCGAGAAGCCAAGGCGTTGAAGGGTAAATTTATGTTTGATTTGCTCGAGGGTGGTACACTAAGGGTGAACACTTTGCTAGCAAATAAAATAGTTTTGCGGTAGAGCAAGAAATACATCAATATTGCTTATTTTCGAGAACTGTTTGAGTACCGTGTTATCGAGATGAGTCAGTTTTGTGAGTCCACATCATGCGTACATTTGGAGATGGAAAAGTCTGGCAAAAACTGCAACAACCTAGCAGACGATCCATGACCACCGCCACTACGCCAGGAGTACTACAAGTATAAAGAATTTGCATACAATAATACAAACTGCCTCTGCTACGGTGAAATATGAAATTTATCGTAGAGAGAAATAATGGTTTTTATTAGTATCAGAAGTTAGGCTTTAAACAATGCGCGCTAGAGCAATGCACACACAGACATCGTTCTCGAACATTCGGAAAACCTTTGAACGCCCAAGTGTTCTGTCTGAGATCTTGTCTGTGAGCAATGTATATTGTGTACGTAACTCGAGTCTCGAGCGCGCATTGTATAAAGCTTATTTCTGATACCTTATTCTGTTTGACTTTGTTATACCTAATTATAGCTAACTGAATTCAAATCTTGAATTCTTTGTTGGTGAACGTCCTCCGCTGCGCTTACCGGTGCGTGGCCTCCATTCTAGTTTCTGCCCCATCGGCAGTTCTGCGTTCGTTTAAAGTATTCTCATCTGTCACAGTTTAGTCAAGCTAGCAGTGTGGTTGTTAATAAAAGTTAGTGTTTAGTCCCAGCGATACGTCACGCGGGCCCAGGGGAGCCGAGTTATGGCTCGGGACGGGATTCAATAAAGAATTGAAATGTATTTTCCGTTAGAATTGTGTGTTGCGTGTGGGGAATACGGACTTAGGGCTGTGGAAACTACACAAAATAAATAAAAGGTATATTGGCCCGACTTTCCTCGATAGGTACTTACTAGAACCACTGATTTCACCTTCAGCTCAAGTACGTATATTTATTTTCTCTATGGTTCAAGGGTCCTGGTTTCTATTTATCAGGTCTATTTAAGAAACGTTTTTTTTCCATACTTGCTCGAGTATAGGTGTGCTGATTTGATTCGCTACATAGAGACTATGAAAAGGTGTATAGCCGTTGACAGGCACATAATTAATATCTATAAATATACATAGAAAAGGTACTTAGTGATAAAAAAACAAACAAGATTATTGTATACGAGACCTTGGTGTTAAAAGTATAATAAAGTTAAGTTTGTGTATATTATAATATTATTTCTATAGAGAAAGTCGTTGTTTTTATGCTGAATTATCCTAGAAAATTGACAATGGTAACAATATGTAACCGACTTCAAAAAAAAAGAGAGGAGGAGGACACAGAACTCCTTAACGGATAGGAGTTAGAAGATAATACTACTTTTTGTCGACAGAACTTATTTCGCAGTGTGTTGAGCAGACGTGGAGCTTATGAGGTACCAGACCGCCAATTTTTATTTACTGGGGGCACACCCAGTAACGAAAAAAATTGAAAGTTCTTTTCTTAAATTGAGTTGGTATTTAATGCAAGACCTTATCCTATGGTTACGACACCAAATTAGCTGCCGTTCTGGTTGGAGTGTAGGAAAACCCTTTCCTTAAGATTTACAAATTTTCGTCGAAATATTGACCCTATATAACACCTTATTTTTATCATACCATTCGATGGGGGGTCCATGGAGGACCAACATTAGATAAGGTTACTTTGCTGTTAAGTCCTTTTTGGCGGAGTTGGAAGGTGAAAACTCAAGCTTATTTTAAAGGCGTCTAGGACTTCTAATAAATTTCTTCGAAAAATTGATCATTAATAGCACCCTATTTTTATTATGCCATTGGGTGGGTGGTCCACAGAAGAACAACATTTGTTTAGGTCACTTTGCTGTAAAGTCATTTTTGGCGGAGTTAGGAGCGGAAAAATAGAGGACTTAACATTTAAAATTGTAAAATAAAATAAGTTTAATAAAAAACTAAAAACCGACTTCAAAATGAAACTAAAAAGCGAAAAATAATATTGACTAAAACATACCTAATCAGTTCTTTTTGGAGTCGGTGCGAATGAACACATTTTAACTCTCGATGGCTGGCACCGACTCCAAATAGAACTGATTAGGTATGTTTTAGTTCATATTATTTTTCGCTTTTTGGTTTCATTTTGAAGTCGGTTTTTAGTTTTTTATTAAATTTATTTTATTACTCTTTGTACTTTAATTAGGAATTCTTGAACGTGTTTCAAAGTTTTGTATATTTGTGGCACCCCTGACACGGATGTGATTACGGTTGAGGATGAATGTCCAGTATCGATTGTTTCCTCAACAACACTCGCCAAAATATCAAAGTTGATTTCGGCACCTGTATCTTGGGAGCTGCAAATGATACGGCTACTTTCTTATTCTACGTATTTTTCTTTGGATTGTTTTTCGTTGTCTTTATTGAACACAACAAATAACTATTTTTTTTTAGATACGGCGAAACTATTGCTCAATGATTGCAGAAGTCCTGCAAACTCTGTTATTCTTTTACCATTTTGTAAGCTTAGCAAAGCAAATTAAACAGTGAATATGTCGCAGGGAAATGCGGTTAATAGGGATTTCACGAAATCCCTAAGGGATATCACGAAATCACTGAAGATGTCGAATATTCTTGTTTATCGTAATAAACTACACTAAACACGAGAACACTTAACATTTTTAGTAAGAAGACGTATCTTCTTACTAAAAATGTTTAGTGTACTCATTATTATACTATGGTGATATGTCGTTTTACTAAATCAAATCTAGTAAAATGAAAAAAAAAGAGGACACTAAGAGAATAAGATTCGAGCTAAGCATTTGTCTCACTCCCACTGCTACTAGTGGGTGCGAGACAAATGCATGGGGTAACTTCTAATTCTTCTAATTTTAATCTTAGGTTTTTCGTTTTTAACAGACTTTAAAAAAATATTAATTTTTCATCATTTTAAATTTGATTAAATACTTTTAACTGTTATTTTTGTCGTGAACGAGTTCACATAATAAAGGCATATCATCATCAGTCAATGTCAGAACATATTTAGTTGCGATAGTTAATTTGTAATTTTGTTTTTTTATTAAGCGTATCAACACTTTTCTTATTTTCCTAAATTTAGTTTAGTGCAACGACATATCACTAAATATTTTTAGTAAGAAGACGTAATAAACAAGAATATTCGACATCTTCCGTGATTTCGTGGTATCCCTAGGGATTCCGTGATATCCCTAATTATCCTCATTTCTCTGTGACAAATACATATTAGTCTATTCCTACGAGTATATCTAACTTTTTAAATTTATAATTAGCCAGTGCTAAGGCCTACTTGCGCATCTCAGGATTCGCGAATTTAATCCCAAGCTATAAAATAAATAAATTGTTTCCACAATCACACCAATTATCTAGCCCCAAACTAAGCAAAGCTTGTGCTATGGCGACTAGATAACGGATAAATATACTTAAATACGTTTATAAATATCCATGACTTAGGTGCAAGTGCTCGTGCTCATCACACTAACATTTGCCCCTCGCGGGATTCGAACCCACAACTGCCAGGCATTGTAGTCCGGAGCGCGAACCACTACACCAGACGGTTGTCCATTGCGAGATTATTTAGTAAAAGCAAAATATGTGGTTTTACATCGATCTAATTAAAAATACCAAAACAAAATAGTTGCTCTTATTCAACGAAAATCTAATAAAACTTAAACACAGATTATGCTTTCACAAAGACTGTTTTGCTGAATGAATTCACTCACTTGGCTAGCTCGGTAGCCTTTTCAATTATATGCTTTCATTCTAATTATATGAGAACAACGGTGAGGCAGTTTCATCTAACAAGCAGATATTAAAACAATTGTGCTTCGCGTCACACGATACAGATGTGCGGTAGGCTTACTCTATTCATTATTATTCAACCCATGTTAACTTGGATCTATCAAAAGGAAAAAAAATATATTAAAAAATAAAAACTCGTAAAAAAAGTTTAAAACTACAAGATATCCAACGTACTTTAATATCTCGAGTGGAGATCGCTATAAATGATAAGACTGCCTTAATTATGCATCTTTCAGTAAACATCAACTGTAACTGTAGAAAGATGTATCAAAATATATTTTTAGAGTTCCGTGCCCAAAGGGTAAAACGGAAAACGAAACGGGAAACGGGTTACTAAGGATCCGCTGTCCGTCTCTCTGTCTGTCTGTCCGTCTGTCACCAGGCTGTATCTCATGACCCGTGATAGTTAGAGAGTTGAAATTTTCACAGATGATGTATTTATTTATTATATATATGTATTTATTCATTAAAAAAACTTTGGAAGCTGTCAAAAATATTTGCAATATTAAAGGTACTAGTTATACAAATGAGGAATTAATAAAGATCAAACCAAATCCTATAGAATCTTTAAACAATGTTAACGAATACTTTAGCACGGTTGGTGAAAATCTTGCAAAAACCATGCTTGATAGGTCCGGTCGGACGGAATTAGAATTGGCAAATGACATGAATTTTGACTGTAAGTTAACTACTCCCTCTTCCTTCTTTCTTAGTCCCACTGATGAATTTGAGGTAGTGTCGTCAATTGGCTCACTAAAATCTAGTTCTGCTATGGGCAATGATTCTTTGAGTAATAATATTTTAAAAAGAGCAAAATATGCTGTTGCTGGTCCCATTGCTCATATCTGCAACCTAAGCATGGCCGATGGTATTTTTCCCTTGGAGTTAAAGGTGGCTAATGTAATTCCAATCTATAAAGCCGGTCAAAAACAGCAACCAGAGAATTACAGACCAATATCACTACTGAGTACTCTTTCAAAAATAGTCGAAAAGGTGGTCAATGTAAGACTACTTAAGTATCTCGAGTCAAAGAGGCTTCTTGCTGAAAATCAATATGGTTTTAGGGCTGGCAGAAACACTGAGGATGCTGTCAGTGATCTTGTCAACTTTACAATAGGCAAAATGAATGAAAAACAAAAATGTATTGGTGTCTTCCTCGACCTAGCCAAGGCATTCGACACTGTGTCTCGGCCAATACTCCTAAAGAAACTGGAGAAGCTTGGCATAAGGGGTATTGCGCTTGAGTGGTTTAGATCATATCTATCTGATCGCAAACAGAGAGTGAGTGTTGCAGGCTCCTATAGTGATTATGCATCAATCTTGTTTGGTGTACCCCAAGGGAGTGTCTTAGGACCTACCCTGTTCTTGGCCTACATCAATGACCTGTGTTCCATGGACATCCAAAATGCGAAAATCACCACTTTTGCAGATGATACTGCTATTATTTTCCATGCTAATTCGTGGGGCCGGGTCACATGTATGGCTCAGCCCCTCTAGCACGATCAACAAAACACGATATGATATAGCAATTTATCGCCTATTTACCTTTAAAATATGATAACATAGCCGCTTGAACTTTTATGGAAACAGTAAGCATGTCCGTGCCGGCGACGTGACGGTTATGCTCGCTTTAGTATAAAAGTTCATATTTTGACAAAAAATATGCGATAAATCGCTATATCATATCGTATCATATCGTGTTTTGTTGCACATGCTAGAGGGGCAGGAGGGGTTAAATAAAATAAGTGCCTGGCTTCAAAGAAATCTGCTTAATGCTAATATTGGCAAAACCTAATTTGGTTTGGTGACTTTCAGGATTGACAACAAAACAGCGCCTATAGGAACCCCTATACTGAAACTTCACACCTGTCAAAACGATAAACATCTAGGCTGTCTATGTGAACCACTGGAGCAAGTCGAAAAAATCAAATATTTAGGTATCTTTATTGATAATCGATTTACATGGTTACGCCAAATTGATTCAGTATCAACAAGGCTAAAGAAAATGATGCACATTTTTAAAAGACTGAGTATGGTAGCTGACCCTGACCTGACTAAACTGATATACCTCAGCTTATGTCAATCAGTTACAAACTATTGTATATCGGTCTGGGGAGTAGCCTGCAAAACCTACCTCCTCAAACTAGAAAGAGCTCAGCGCGCCATCTTGAAAATAGCACATCGGCGACCTAGGAGGTATTCAACAGAAAAACTTTACTGCGAGTGCCAACTTCTCAGTGTACGCAAACTATACATAGCTACAATACTAATGCTCTTTCATAGACATTCTAAACAAAAGGCGCGCACTTCATTTAGAACACTTAAATGGGATTATACTAGCACCGGAACTGCCTTCGCACGAAGATCTAGTCAATACATGGGACCCTACTAGTACACCAAAATATATAAAAACAATAAAAACATCGTAGAAATGACCAGATCAGAATGCAAGCTAGAAATATATAAATAGTTAAAAAGTAAAAATTACATCGAGACAGAAGCTATCTTATGTCATTTAAATTAATTTAAATTAACAAATAAAATATATATTTAAAAAAGAGGATCACCCTACACTCGCAAACGCTTTTTTATCTTTACTTCGTTTTATCTTTATAAATGGATAGAAATACATGTGTTGGTAATCTTGTATATATATACATATAGTATATTTAATATAACATAGTATAATATTATTATTATTTATGTTTGGAAACCGTAGTGGCCATTACCTATCATAAATATAAGTAGTGTCATAAATACTACTAAATAAACATACGAAAATATACACAACATAATAACACACTCTGACAGACAACATTTTAATACTATAACTACAATACGTACACACAATACATACATACACAATACATACAAATGCACACGGTAATTATATTGCTATAACAAACATCTTGATGGGAAGACTGGTCTCCACGACACAGGGAATCCTAGTGTGGAGTCCAGTGGTACTGTTTCGTTTATTTGTTTTTAAAACTCTAATGTTTAATCTACTTGTAGTGTAATAGCAGTAACTAAACTACTTATGTACTTATAAACTGAACCGAATAAACAATTTTATTATTATTAATATTATTATTTCTGTTGCCGCTATAACTACAAATACTTACAAAAAAAACAGAATACAATTAATATTGGGGCTCCCATACAACAAACGTGTTTTTTTGTCGTTTTAATAGATAATGGTACGGAACCCTTCGTGCGCAAGTCCGACTCGCACTTGGCCGGTTTTTTGGGACAACCTTCATTTGCAATAGACAATAGGAGGTCGCGTAAAGAGTATGTATGAATATGAAAAAGAAAATTTCCTACATGAAGCACTGAGATTTCTGAAAACATTTTAATTTCCATACATTTTAAATTCTAAGGTACCATTAACTTTCCTGCCTACCCTTTTATGAAATTAATGTGACAAGGTTGCGGGGGCTTCTATACATTAATAAAACCGGCCAAGTGCGAGTCGGACTCGCGCACAAAGGGTTCCGTACCATTATCTAATTGCGGTTTAAGATTTATGACGTATTAAAAAAAACTACTTACTAGACTCGTTCAATCCAATTTTCGTTGGAAGTTTGCATGGTAATGTACATCATATATTTTTTTAGATTTATCATTCTCTTATTTTAGAAGTTGTAAGTCTTATTTTAGAGGGGAGGGGACACACATTTTACCACTTTGGAAGTCTCTCGTGCAAACTATTCAGTTTAGACAAATTAGATATTAGAAACCTCAAAATCATTTTTGAAGACCTATCCATAGATACCCTACACGTATGGGTTACATGAAAAAAAAATTGAGTTTCAGTTCTAACTTCTAAGTATGGGGAACCCCCAAAATTTATTGTTTTTTTTTTCTATTTTTGTGTGAAAATCTTTATGCGGTTTACAGAATACATCTACTTATCATGTTTCAACAGTATAGTTTTTATAGTTTCGGAAAAAAGTGTATGTGACATACGGACGGACAGACAGACAGACATGACGAATCCAATAAGGGTTCCGTTTTTTGCCATTTGGCTACGGAACCCTAGAAAATCAAAGCCTAGTGTCATTTTCATTGGTTTTCAATTGTATGACAAGTGAATAAGGTCTATGGTGGGAACTATTTTCCCACTTTTATACTTTCCTAGCTGTTGCCCGCGACTTTGCTCGCGTGGTCTTAAGTTTTTTCAATATATCCCACAGGAACATTTAACCGGGATAAAAAGTATCCTATATGTAAATCCAGATCATATTCAAAATTCATAAAAAAAATGATCTGAACTAAACTTATTAGTAGTTTTTGCGTAAAAGAGTAACAACATCCATAATTATAATATAGTAGGATGATAATATGATCCATTTCAAATTCAAATGCGTTTATTGTGAATAAAGTGTACAAGAGATCTGACAATATGTTTTGGAACTTAAGTACTTAATTACCTATAATAAATATTTAAAAAAAAAAAATAATTTTAATATATTGTATCTATCTATACAATTAAAATGAGTAACTAAGACCGACGTGTAAAGAAAAACTGACATTATTATCATTGTATTTTATTTAAATAAATACCGATCCTGAGAAGTGGGTGAGATTTCTAGCTTCAATTTTACTGTGGCTGCGTTCAAGATTGGACTCATTTTACTCTCTGTTGTGTATTTAAGTAACAAACAAAGGAATTATAAAGCACATAAATTTAACGACCTTAATGGAGCAGTGCCGCAGTGTTTTAAATTGATTGCTTCGATTTCCTTTCGGGTCAAACGCACTAAGTTATAGGAAATAGGTACATAAAAGATCTTAAAAACATGTTTTAAATTGATTGCCTTTCGGGTCAATTATAAAAACGTACTAAGTAAATAGCGAAACCACGAAGGTGTAATTATACTAGATATTAAGTTTTACATCATAGGACACAATAACACGCAGTTAGGTTATACTAAGTTGACTCATATGGGTGTGTTAGGAGAAGCCCCTGGCAAAAACTGGTACCGATTAAGGTTGATAGCTTAACAGTATTAATTTAACCTTTTTTCCTCATGGATTCTGATGTAACAAGATCGCTTAGGTACTGTTTACAATACAGAAATAGGCTGCCAACTTTTCGCCTCCACTTGGCATTTGCTACATTTGTTTATTGTTCTCAATTACATCCTGCGTAAAACAACACTTGTCTGTGCAACCCCGTACTAATTACCTATTCGTTTATTGGCTTTGCACCCGATTAAACATGTAAAGGAGCAGTGCGAATGTTTTCTCGTTACAAAATTAATCTGCCGTGAAACGCCGCGGAAGAGGGCAGAATAACAAGTGAATCGGAACTTGGAAAGGTCGTAAGCACCTTTAATAAAGCACAAAGACTTGATACTTCATTATTAAACGTAACAAAATTGGTAAATTTCAATGATTTTTCCAGTGTTTTGTTAATTTTGCGCAACTGTGTATTTATAGGTGTATCTAATCTCTACTTTTGTCAATAAGATATGTTTTTATAATTGGTTCAAAGTAATTTAAAACACTGGCTTTAAATGACAGTTTTTTCTTTAAGCGTCGACGTCGTGGCAGTTTCGAATCATAGTTGACGCAACGCTTGCGCAGCGGCATTTACTTAACGCTGATTGGACACTGCCACGACGTCGATGCTCGAAAGACGCTAGTGTGGGAGAAGCCTAAACTCGTAATTCTAAAAAAAAAAAAGAAAACAATGGCCCCGTCACACATGTGTGACGTGTGTGTGCGCGAACTGAGCGAGAGGATTAAAAGTGAAAGAATAATGCTTTAATTCAGGGTTAAGCAAAACTTAGGATTCTAGATTTAAGAAAATTACGTGACACGTAAGTGGCGACCATGTATTAGCAGCGAAGGCAGGCCTATCACTCGTTAGGTCGACGACGGGAGTAGTCAAATTTGCAGTAGGTCGGTAAATGCTAATGCTAGGGCTTCTGCTTGACGCCTAACGTTCAAATAACGGCAAGATTAGCGTCCATCGAATTGTGCAGTAAACTATGCAATAAGTCTAGCGGCTTAGTTAGCGTGAGATCTGTGGATAAAAAGGTTCCAAGAACTCAATACATTCCTTATTTGTCCACTCCATCATAACCTAATGACTATGCACTATATCATTTATTTTTCAAACAGTTTATGAAAGTGACCGTGTTTTATACCGAATGACAGTGTAGATGTAGCCACAACAACGCACCAAAAAGGCCCGCTCAATCACTTTGATGTGTAGAAGTTACCGCCGTCCGAGCTATCGCCTAACGTTTAATGTCAATAAAGCAAATTAGCTCGCTAAGACCGTCTACACCTGCGTACTATGTCAAATAGCGCACTAATTAATGGCATGAAACGCAGGTGAAGCCCTCATAACACTGTTGCGTTCTATGTAGCCTGCCTATATTCAGAAGTAAACTTCAAAGGAGTAAACTTAAAAAGATGATGATATCATACACATAATACTCTTTATTAACCCTTAAATTATTTACTGAAATAATTTTACCCGTAATTAAAAAAAAAAAGCTCAAACCAACTCTTAACGAACTTGCAACTCAAAATGGCGTCGCTAACCCACAGTAGCCTTCCACTCTTTGAACTCGCTTATTAATTAAATTTAAATAAGTATACCTTCCTGCCAATTGTTATTGGAGGGCTAAGCCATTATAGCTCTTATGGCTTCCTCTGAAATTAACTTTCCTTGTAAATTAGAGTGATCCTCTATTATAACTCAGGGCTGGCACTCACCTGAATCAATTAACTGGATTTTAAAGTAACCCGCTTAAAAACACTCTTTTTTGCTTTTTGATGTTGAAATGTATACATTTAAAAATGACCTAGGTACTGACAAACACTTTTTATTTTTTGATATTAAAAAAGCCATTAGATACGAGCCAATTAAAAACATTAAAGATGCTATGATTAGGATTTTCATAGAGGATGAAATTAAATGAGGAAATCAGAATTGGCAAACTGAAGTGCCAGAAGCCTGGTCACATTTCCCGTAGAACCGATAAGGCAGCCGTTCCTTGGGGTAGCCGCGCATCTATCACCACTGCAGTAACTGCAAGCACCGCAGTCTTTTCTTTATACAATTCTTAGTATGAACATGATGTAAGATGACGAGGCGAGGGTATCGACCGCATAATGCCGATGCTTGCAGGTTAGGGTGGGTCAAAAATTTTTTTTTGCTCATTTGCTTTTTTAATAGTGAAAAAATTATGTCTTACTGGATAAAAAACAACCCTGTAAAATATTATTGAAATATTTTTAGTGGATCAGCCCGCGCATTGGACTTTTATGAAATTATAATAATGTTACTGAGAAAACAATACTGACATCTCTAAAACATTTTTTTTTAAATATAAATTAATTAATATAAAAATAAAAACTTTTACTAATAATTGCTAATAAAATTTTAACTGATTATTAGCCTAGGTTTGTTTTGTTACATACTTTTAAAGAGGGTATTAATAAGAGGTCGTAGGCTTACTTCAGCACCGATTTACGTTATTGTTTTGGTTTTACTCTTGTGCAAGTAAAACAATGATTGATTTTCTGTTTTTTACTAAGTAAAATTATTTTAAAGTTGTCTAAATCTTAGTTTTTATAAATTTTGTTCCTCGTAACTTTGATAAACATCGATTTTATAATGAAAATTGTAGAAATTTCTTTAAATAATTCAATTTGATTTTACCTTGTTTCATACAATATTTATAACTTTGAACCGCAAGCGCGGGCTAAAGATGCAACTCAATTTGTCTTTTTTTTTCGTAGCATTATTTGTCTAGTCACAAGACAGTAAAATATCACTATTAGAATGCAATCACAAAACTTTATTTTTTTTCCATACATGAGTGACCCACCCTATTGCAGGTACTGCAGTGTTGACATCGCGCCACCTTTGAGTGGTACCGCGACTAGGGAAACGCAGCGTAGGGTGGCCTCCGACAAGGTGGAGCAATGATATACGCTGCTGCTGAACCAATGATCAAGCTTAGTTTAGAGGCCTATGTCCCACAGCAGACTGAGGTATTTATTAATAATTACGGTGAATGCAATCAAAAAGTAATAAACGGACTTAAAACTCAATGAAACGGGAATTAACGCGATCATAATTTACAAAATGTTACAACTTTTGCCTAACGTTTTAAGTAAAAGGACTGTTTGTGCTACCGTGTCAGCCCTAGCCTAGTAGCACCGGGGAGTCCTTATAAAGTCGTACAATGGCCGCCTTACCCGAAAACGATAAAGAGCCCTCCGCACCCAGCAACTGTAATTAGTGCCCCGTGTCTTCACAGGCCCGAAGTTCCGATTAAGACATGAGAGATAATTTCCGTGGATTACGTGTTACCGAAAGAGTGGGTGTCGAAGAGTTTTCGAATAGGTCCAAGGTTTGAAAGGAAAATTCAGATAAAAAAATATAAAAGGAGGTAACTTGCGTGTTCCATTAATACCCGTGCTGTATATAGTGCATGGATTTTGTAAAAAATGCAACAAGACCGTTTGAAATTTTATACATTTTTTAATATACATATATATTTATTTATGCTATCGTATTTTGCAATAGGAGCAAACTAGAAAAGGCTGACTACACTATTAATGATTTTGTTTTTATTGAACTGTCGTAAAACCATTATTGTACATTACACATTATTCCATACTGACGTTCATTTCCTCATCTAACTAGTCACACTGCAAGCATAAAATAAAATTTAGAATTGTTTCACAAACATGTAATGCACACTGAAATAAACAAGACTCGTCTCCCCATTTATTGTACGCCGAACGCTAGATGCATATTCAGAGCTTGTAAAAATACTGAAGCAATTCTAGTCTATGCCCGTCTCTCGCATGCTAATGTGGCTTTCAATTTATGGGCTCTAATAAAGATATTTTATTTTGTACCTTAAGCTTAGTAATCGTGAGGAAACTTGCACATTTTTAATACTGAAAATGTAGCTATATACAATGTGATATTGGCGGTACTTCTAACCCGTTAAGACTAGGTGAAATATCTAATTTTATCGACAAAAATAATAATTTGAGAGGTCAAACCCTCACCCCCTATTAATAGCGGCCATTTTGGTTTTTTAACACTTTAGGCAATAACAAAGGTTTTATCTGTCGTAGAAACATGAAAGAAATACCACAACATAGCTAAAAGAACAGAATAACTGGCCATATACTTCATTTCTGGTGTTTAGGGTTTCCTTGGCTAGAAAAAAAATAATTAGTTGAATTGTTTTAAAAAATAATTTTTTTTACAGATTTATTTTGACCCCAAATTACTTTTTTGTCAATAAAATTAGATACCTTACTTAGCCTTAACGGGTTAGAAGTACCGCCCATATCACATTGTATACCCGAATCGTCCGTCCAGCTAAGGGTTAAGTTTGGATGGCAATCGGCCGAAATGTATCAACTAGACTTAATTAATTACCGCTAGATTTTAGATGATCTTAAAATTTGACCAGGCAAAACATCGCCTGAGTACTATACAATGTCACCCAAGCCCAAAATATATTGTTATATGAAACATTTTCGAGGATAAGACCCCTCTTATATCTTATTTTTTTTTGCAATTTATTTACTTTTTAGGTATTTAAGAAGTGGTATTTTTTTATCGCCAATGTTATAGACTCACTTTCAGTTTTCTTTGGTATTTCATCAAAGTAAAGTATAAAATCTTACAAGTTACTTTATTGGGTTATTCAACATTAATAACGAGAAATTTTTGACTTTGATTGAAAAAGGGTATTAAGACAAAGTTATCCAATAGAACAGACTGTGTTTAAAAAAAGCTCAGTATTAGTTTTAAGTCTTAAAATGTCCCCTTATGAGGGCTCGTTTTATTCTTAAAGCGAAATTTTTACCACGACTCATTTCGCCCTTTATGCACTTGCATTTGACGTCAAACGCTATCATAATCATAAAAATACTAGAAAATAATAAAAAAGTAAAAACCGTTTTCCTGCTCCTAATAGTACAAAATTAAGAAATCACGCAGTACTCGCCATTAATAGTGGAACCGACGCTAGATGCATCCGCGCTTTAGTCCTGCATGCTAATGCGAACATTCAATTTATGGGCCCTATTAGAGACATTGCATTGGTCCCTGCTACCCGCGGCTCGATGTTCGGAATACTAACACTGGTTAGTAGTATTTTAAGAGTTATAACTCTACTACTGTTAGTGTTGCCGAAAAATGGACAGTTTGGGTTTTGATGGTATAAACTATAAATCGAAATCGGCTAATCCGTCGGTAGCATTTTTGATACAATGGATATTAATAATAGCAAGATTCATTTTAATACTATTTAGGTGACTTGCGCTTTAGCTTAGTACAAGATTAAGACATCATTCTATCTCTGTCATTGTCATACAAACTGACATCTATAGAGTGACGTTTAAACCGTGTTACGGGATTAATCCAGAGATGCGCAAGTGGGCCTTAATATACACTAGCAGTATCGGTAGTTGTGTTCTTAAAACTTATTGATTTTGATAATCGATTGTTCGAAAATGTTCATAACATACAAGTGTATAATGAACATTTTCGAACAATCGATTATCAAAAAAATCAACAGGAGCAATACTATCGATAAAAATACTATTTCGAATATGTAAACTATAGATAGTTCTAACGATGGACATACCTACTATCGGTCAGTTGCACTACTCTGCACTAGAACAGACAACGCAAGACAAGTTTTTCGCGCGGTTTTAGAACACCACCATTTATTTTTATGACAAAGAAAACGCACAGATTTGGTTAAGCTGTTTCGGTATATTTACCTTAATGTTTGATGATGATGATGATGATGACGTAGTAGTACGTAGTAGTTAGTAGACGTAAATTGGAAGTAAAGTGCGCGGTTAGGGCTAAATTAGCAGTCAATTTGGAAACAAACCTGAAGATGTTAAAAGGCAAACAAGTGTGTTAAGTTGAAAGGCATTATCGAAGTGGAAATATTCACTTGAAAACATTTTGACTGCCTCGGCTTGGGATTTCAAGGGTGCGTAAAGATCTGGCCGCAAATTCTAACTGATTGTTATTTATTAAAAATAAATTTATTCTTCTAACAATCACTCCAATTACTTTTGCGGATATTAGGTAACTATTTCAAAGGAGACAAGATCAAAATAGTAAAATAAAAATTGCTGCTCAGGTAATATCATCGAGTTGAGTTAATTTGTTGAGATTTAATTAAAAAAAAATTTTTTTTTGGTTTCGATGTTGACCTCATAGAAAAAGATTTTTGTTTTGACACATTCTTCTCATAAAGCAACTCTTTATTAATGACCTTGTTTATGTAGGTGCTTATTACGCGCATTAGTAGCATATTTCGTTTGCTTGAAACAAAAATCCGATTACCGTTGTAAATTGAGAGACCATCCCAACAGCATAACAACGGCGGTATCAAACCGTCTGATAAGATTAGCCTCGATCTTGGCATCCATGGAATAATTGATTAGACATCGTAATCGAATTGGCCCGCGTTTCAATTGTTTCTGGGGGTGAGCATTTTTCTATCTAAAGCCCGGACATTTTATCTATTGACGATAAGATAACGCATTTTGTTTATTTTAAGTAAATCATTTTAAGCAGGTACCTACGCACCTAAATAAGTATCCGTTTGTTTTTCCAAGTAGAAAACTTTTTACCCGACTGCCAAACGAGGGTTATGTTTTTCGAGCGTTTGTATGTATGTATGTTATGTATGTATGTCTATTTCTTTGGCACGCCCTACAGCCTAAACCTTTTAACGGATTTTAAAGAATAATATATCAATAGATTCGTCTCAATTGTGGGAGTGACAAGAGGTATGTTAGTTCCCGAAATTCCGGCGGGAACAGATCTTACGCGGGAAAAACGGATCTGCAATACTGATAAACCGATTATGAAACTTTCTTTTATTAACTAAGGGTCACATATTTTCAATGCTAATAGTATTCAATACTTTATTTTCCAAAATTCCTACGGGAACAGGCAAAAAAATACACTGAAAAAATAGGAAGGAAAAACTGTTTAATGGATTCCTACATATGATATGTCATTAGATTCATCTCAGTCGTGGGAGTGACATAGGCTGTTACCTGGAATTCCTATTGGTACATGAATTAAACGGGAAAAACCGATTTCAGATACTACTTATTTACTTGAGTTAAAACCTTTTTTTTTCAATAAGGAGTTACAAATGAGGCTTTATAGTTCATTGAAAAGTAGGAGTAGAACACTACAAACTAAAAAGTAAAAAAAAAAAATTTAAAAAAAACATAAAACCCGACTGCGTAAGAGTGAATTCAAAAGATGAAAACAAGAATTATTGAATCAATTTGCAGTCGGAGGCATCACATTCATTAACAGAATAATGATGATTGACTTGGTATGCACTGCGTTGACATGGATTTGATGCCTCCCTGACTGCAAATTGATTATTTAAATCTTGTTTTCATCTTTTATGTTCACTTTTACACAGTCGGGTTTCTTGATTTCTTAAATTAATTAATTTAATTAGATGCAGGTTCTAAAAGCGATTGTTGATACAAATTATAAATGCAAAAGTTTCGAAAAACCGAATATTTTACCGAATATTTGACTCGGAATCCCGAAACTTCGCGGAAATGGTTTGAGGTTAAGTATGCTTGTAACAAATAAAAATACCAAATTTGACAGCCATGTAAAGGGCAAGTGAAGGTAGAGTTAAACAATAACACCAATTTCTAGTCCCAAATTAAACAAAGGTTAAACTATGGCGACTAGATTAACGTATACATATATTATACTGGACTACATTATACAAATTAATAAGGTATTTCGTAGGTACAAAATAACGCTCGCTTATCACATAAACATATTTTGTAACCTAAATTGTAGTTCGGGTCGCTCAACATATACTAGACTTTAGTCAAACGAAAAAGCTAAAACATGGCTATAACACATCAAAGATACTACATTTTACTGTGAAGTAAATTTTAAAACAAAGAAATGTACACTGCACGGTGCACTACGAAAATTCCGGCAGATGGCGCTGTAGGTAATCTTATTATTCAACGCTGCGACTACCTGATTCAGGATTACAAGGTTTCAGCCTGGAATTGGATCATGTAGACGGCACACAATCGGAAATCGAGGACCGATAACACCAGCTCCCATAAACGGCTTAAGATTTTTCCGATTGCCTTCATAAAATAAGACTCAGAAAAAGACAGTGAGTTCTATTGTAGAATGGCATACTCTTTACTTAATATAGGCTTAGACATCTTCGCTCTAGTAAATATAGAGATAGGTACATATTGCATTTACAATAGATATACTTCATTTAGTAAATTGCCTTGAGAACTTCACAACACTACTTGTACTACTTACTCCATCCACTGCCCTAACACAAATTCCATTAGCTGTCTGTTTGGTTATTTAGTAAAGAAAAATTATGCAAATTTTACAAAAAAAAAAACACAGACAAAAGTTGATCAACATTGTGTGTAGAATGCCAACTCATAAGATAACGTGATATTTACCGGAATTGAGTGATTCAATAGAAAAACACCTAACCAGAAACTTAAAGAAGTTAGGTGTTTACCACGGACAAACGAGATGTATGTGACTTAGTTATAGAGATAGTAAAAATCCAGTGTATCACCCCATACGATTTTTACGTTGCCAATTTAACAGCTCACTATAAATGGAACATGATACTTTATCATAGGCTAAGAGTCTCCAACTAATAAAATATAACTACAATTTAACGGCGTCGTAAAGCATTGCACCATCGATTCCTATCAGATCTAGTCCATAAACGCGTGTCAATGAAGGGCCCCATAAAGTTTGCAATCGCTAGGGCTAATGTCGCAGTAAAACTTCGAAGTTGTAAACCTAATGGAGGTCCGAGACGGGCAATATCGAAGCATCGAGGGCGTTCGGCAACTTGTAATATCCGGTTTGAACTGGATCCGAGTCTAAACAAAATAGCCCCGGGCGCGCCGATATATTCTTGCTTCTATGAAAATTACATTTCACTACTACATTTAACTTGTCTCAAAAGCGCTAAAATAAATGTTCAGTGTTTGAAATTGCTGAGTTGTATGAAACCACGTAAGAAGAAAGTGTCTATTGTGTCTTGTTTTTTGTTGATAACAAAGGTTGGGCTGAAAGTTTAAACTTAGTACATGTTATTTCGATATAAATATTTTTTATTTCAATTTTTTTTAAAGAAATGTTTTAAAGATTTTTTCCTATAAACTTATTAGTGTATAAACCTACACTGAACTAAAGTAGAGTCTGTAGTTTTTATGAGTAAGATTCCTTCTGAATTCTGAAATTGTCCCTTTTGATTATGTTAGTGCTCAAATAAATCAAATTTTCCCAACTTTGTGAAATCAAAAAGAAATAAACTCACCATGTTGAATGACAGCTGTTGCGACTAGTGTGAATTTATTTCTTTTTGATTTCACAAAGTTGGGAAAATTTGATTACTAGTATTTTATTAAATAATAAATATACACAGCCGATATTAGTCGTGGCGACACTAGCGCCGCGGTATGTGCGTGCGCCGCGTTCCGTACCATTATCTATAAAAACGGCAAATAACTCGTTTTTTGTATAGGAGCCCCCTTAAATA
Source organism: Anania fuscalis (assembly GCA_950371115.1). Lineage (NCBI taxonomy): Eukaryota > Metazoa > Arthropoda > Insecta > Lepidoptera > Crambidae > Anania > Anania fuscalis. Next base: position 3,332,361 of record OX493337.1, read on the forward strand.
TTTATTGTATTCTGTTTTTTAGTATTATCTGTTATAGCGGCAACAGAAATACATCATCTGTAAAAATTTCAACTCTCTAACTATCACGAATCATGAAATACAGCCTGGTGATAGACGGACAGACAGACAGACAAACATGCAGACATACGGATAGCAGAGTCTTAGTAATAGGGTCCCGTTTTGGTACCCCTTTAGGTACGGAACCTTAAATCTGTAATATGATTTTCCGATTCAACAATTTTTTTGCAATGTTCAAGAATGTCCAACTCACATTTCGAGCTATAATTCGTCAATTTTTCATCACAGCAAAACGGCCGGACGCAGAAGAGCGTCACAATAAAAGCGTCGGCTGATTAATGCCGCGATCGCGATATGTCCATTATCATTTTTTCCCTTTCAGCCTTTTGGCCGACTCTTTTGAGTGTTCCTATGAAAAATGCTGGCCGATATTTACTGCGTACAGTCAGAGGCAGAAGGATGGTATAATAAATAGCTATTAGAAAAACAATAACACTTAAAAAAATGGTTGTCTGTAAAGTCGGTTTACGGACGTTAATTCTACGTGATAACGTCATAAGATGCATCACAAGCCGAACGCTTAGGCCGATCGTGCCTCTCTATCTATTGTTCCGCGCTCTCGCTTGCACACTCCTCTTGGTTCAGGTGGAACGTGACCCTTTTTCGTGCCTGCAGCTAGCGTTCATCGATTTGTAAGACGTTATCACGTCATAAAATTAATCGACCTCACGTATTATCAATGCTGGGCTAAGAATGTTGGCTATGCCGTTGAAATTTGTCAAAAAGGGTTTCTCGCTATAAAGGTGTTTTAAAAATATCCGCTGCAATGGATGAAAGTATTTCTTAATTAGATTACGATAGTGAAGAAATTTCATGCTCCAAATGTCATTTTTTTTATTAAAAAAAAATAGACTTTATTTCAGCTTTATTTTATTTAAACCCATCCTGCACCTGTCCTACTACTAGGGCTACAACAGGTTACTAACTATATAAATGAAAGGTTTTCCCATGTTTGTTTTTATTCTTCTTTCAAACTAAAGTACTTATGCCAATTATTATTTTTAAAACGTTGTTTCACTATTTAAAAAGGGGAATAGACAGATTGTTTTTGATTAGTTAGAAAACGAAATTATTGTCCTTACCTATAGAATGTTCATTTGTACAATAATGAAGTTATTATACGCACTAGTCTTAAAAACAATGTAAGTATGTTTTTATTGTGATAGGTATGATTATCGCATACAAATAATCGTAGATACTAACAGAGCCACCTAGTGAAGCCACATTTGATCCTCCACAATAAAGTAAGAGATATGAAAATCTTTTGTTAAAACTCAAACATCGCTGTAAAGATGTGTACAATTGGATGCTTAACCATTTTCCTATCCTTACTGCTACGGCTTAAAGGAATCTTATGCAAATGTGACCGAAGAGGTTTTGGCCGCGACTGTACCATAGTCGAGCCGGTATCGGAACACTGAATTATCGTATTTTAGGAATGCAGCCAATTTTATAACGAAATTGTGGTGCTCGCTTCAAATACCGCTACTGATTCCAGTTTAAACTAAAACCTTTGTGCGGCCGGCTGGTTTATTGTACAAAGTCCGTTTTAAAAGCGTATCCTTTTGTAGAACTGCTATTCGGAGCTATCCAACTTGGAAAGAATACTTTATAGTTTTAGAAACGACAATTGATTAACTAGATATAAAGAGTATACGCTAGATATACGCTGGCTTTGACAGCGAGAAACACTTGAAAGATTTCATCGCGTCAGCTAGCGTCTCGGTAGCTTAGTTGGAAAAGCACTCGCCACAGCGATGGTCGTGGGTTCGGATCCCACCTGAGAGGGACGATTTTTTTCAAGTATTAAAAATCATAAATAAAAAGTATGTTTTAAAACTGAGCTTTTGTTAGGCCTACTTACACAAGGGGCGAATACAATTGCTTTTATTAGCTGCTGAAAATTTAAGAACTTTCAAGTTCACAGCTAAAAAAATATAATTGAATAACAAAAGTGTAGTAAAAAAGTACAGTTTTTCCAAAAATGATCGAGAATATCGGATTTCGTAATATGAAGACAATAAGAAGTACTGTGACATGTCCGGAGCGCGGGAGGGCCGGCGCAATTTGTGCCGGACACGGCAAACACGGCCTCGCTGATTACGGCGTACCCACCGGGGTAGCGACAACAAAAAAAACTGTACTTATTATTATTATTTGACGAGCGATTGACGCAGTGACCCAGCATAGGGCACATACGCCATATGGCAGCAGCATATATCATCTTTATCCGAAACTAGTTAGTGATTTTTCACTAAGATATTGTTGTTTTTATTTTCTTAAAGTTCTTTATTATCATAAGTACAGAAAAGTAAAACTAGTTTATCAGACCAACATACGTCCCTAAAAAACTTTAAGTAATGTTGATGGTACGAAACAAAACAAATATTAACAAATAAATTAAAAGTTATTTGCTTGCACGGTATGATGACAAATTATTGTATTCACTTCGTAACAGTTCACACTTAATGCATAAATTATCAACACTTATATTCACGGCTTGTGCGTCGAGTAAATTTAATATTGATAATGCAACTAACAATTTGGTATGGTGACAAATAATGTCAACTCTCGCCAAACTGGAAGTTATTCATACAAAAACATTTTCACTATAAGTTGTGCTCTATTTGCATCAAAACATGTTTTCTGTAAATGTTACATGACGCCCCGTAACACCGGTCCCACTTTAAAATAAATGAGTGAATGTGACGCAAAAGAAAAGAAGTTGTCAACCAGTCAACAACATACATTATCAACGACAAAAGTATTGTTGCCTGCTTCGTAAACGAGCGCTTGGTCATTAAAGACATATGATAGAGAGGTTTGACGCCATTGGCAGAGGATAATCCAAGAGTCCAATTCTAGAAGATCCTCTGCTACCATGAAACGAATTAACTACCTTTCAAAATTTCATTTGGTTTGACAATTGATAAATAATATTATAATTGTGGTAAGTGACATATCTGCTGTCTGTACTGACTAACGAACTGATTGCCAAACGACGAAATGCGAGCTTTGATTAATGTGCAATGAAAAATTAAAAGTGGCCCTTTTTCTTTACTTTGACGTTTCCATACTCGATAAATTGGATAAAAAAGTTATTGGTATGGTAGAGGAAAATATATTGGGACAAGCGAAAGTGCCATTTATGGGCAATTTAGAGAAATAAATGATTTTGATTTTAAAATTTTGATTACGATGTCTGATTAAAATCAAATCAATTCAAATATTTATTTGCAAGAATAGAGTTTTACACTTAGGTCTTATTACATTTCGTAAGTCATTAGTATTCTGCCTGCAAGTAGACGCGCAAATATGCAATAAATATTGTAAGTAAATTTTGTATTTTTTAAAATAATTAGTCATTAATTATTTATAATGTCAACTTATTCACTTTTTACAAAGTTTAATAAATTCTTTTTCATATTATAGCATCAGTAACACAAGATCCAGTCACATAATTTGTGTTTAAACATACTACCTTAAGTTGAGATTTTCCGTTTCAGTTTTAATCGATTTCAATGACGCAATTTATAATTGCTTAAGGTGTACTTGCGCACCACTTTTTAGGGCTAGCGCCGAGAATAAGCAGCGCCAGAAACTATACATCATCATCATCATCATCATCATCATCATCAGCCTATAACAGTCCACTGCTGGACACAGGCCTCTCCAAAAGGAGGATTTTGCCATAATCGCCACGCTTGGCAGGCGGGTCGGCGAACGCAGTTTGGCCAATGGTGGAGAGGAGACGCTGCTGCCCGTCCTCTTATGGCGGTTCTCCTGTAGTCGCCTCTTACGACACCCATAGGAAGAGAAGGGGTGGTGCAATTTTTTTAAAGTGCCGGCACCACACGGCACTATACAGACAACAGAAAAATTACACAAGACATATGGTCATGTACAAGCAGAACATAATCATTTTTTTGTCATTTCAATAATCACTAGCCGACCCAACAACAAACTTCGTGCCGCCTCTTTATGATATAATGACGGCTCTTTATGGATTGACGACCTCCGTAGCCGAGAGACGAGCACGCCGGACTTGGCGTCGCCATTTTTGAGGTTCCGGGTTCGATTCCCGGTCGGGTCAATGTAGAAAAATAACTTTTCTATATTGTCTCTGGTCTGGGTGTTGTGGTACCGTCGTCGTTTCTAATTTTTATAACACAAATGATTTAGCTACTTACCTTAGGATCAGAGCAATGTATGTGATGTTGTCCAATATTTACTTACTTATTTATAAAATAGCTTACAAACGAAATACAGTCATAAAAATCCGAACATACCCGTACCAGTCCCAATCACAAATCATCGCGAAAACGACAACTGTGTATTTGTAGTGAACACACATTAATTGGCGCGTATCCAACCAAATGAATTCGCATTTAACCGTGGCATCATCATATTGATTCGATCGGGCGTTTTAAATAATTACCGGGCGAAGTTCGTTTGCAGAATCCGCGTCGGTCATTTGCGTAAATGACCATTTAAAATATGCATGCCGCTGTATTTCGGGTGAGTAATCAGAAAACAGTTCGTGTTGTCATGAAGGGTTAACCACTATGAAAAGAATGTACGTGTAATGTGGTACTTACAGGTCCAAGCAAGGGAAGATGTCAGCCATCGACGACTTGGAAGAAACACCTTGTAATTAAACTTACAAGGTGCGGAGAGACGACCTGGTAAAGGTTGCAGGAAGCCGTTGAATGCAGGCCGCTTCCAACCTAATCTAGAAGTAATTTAGGGAGGTCTACCTATGATCAGCAGTCATATGACGATGATGATAATCCATAAAAATAAATATAAATTTTCTTTCATTTTGTTAATCTATTAGTCAGCTTGTTATTGGCTGGCAAATGCTTCATGGCATTAAGTTCTCCATTAATATTTCTTCTAGAGGTAGAAAAGAAGATAGGCACATAGACAACTTATTTACCAAATTAGATTGAAGTAAAAGCGCCATTAATTAATGGGCAGTTAGTAAAAAGTGGTTGAAATAAATACAATTTTATAGCTCATCACCATAAATAATTACTGATAACACTTTGTTTATTTCAGGTTCATTAACATCAGCCAAAGAGATCGCGTGGGATTTATTATTAGCTTGACGCTATCAAGTCAGTGCAGTAATTTATACATTATATTAATGGATTTCTATCACATAATTGTGATACTGACCTGACTGATATGTATGTATGTAGTATATGTCTATCAGTCAGTACATATGTTACAGGAAATGTATGAATTCTAGGAATTGTATACAACTCCTAGGAAATGTAACCAATTCCGATGCTATTTAGGAAATGTATAAAATATTGATTCAGATATTATTAAATACGCACATATCCTAGGAAATGTATACATTTCCGAGAAATTTTATAGAATTCCAATATCGTATTAGGAAATGTATAAAAGAACGCTCTGTGTGAATAAAATAAATAAAACACGTTTTTAAATTAAGAACCAGAGTTTTTATTAAGGGTCTCATTGAGACAATTATGTAACAATCATACAGTGTATAATATCTCTACTTCTTACTAATTCAAGGATCAGAGTTTTTATTGAGTCTCTCATTGAGACAATCAAGTTTATTAATTCTTAAGGCCCATTTATCACAAAACTTACTTTATTTTCATATAAAGCTCAAAGCACCGCATGTCCACTCTTAAATATATTACATTTTCGACTGCTGTTTAGGAAATGTATAAATGTCCTAGGAAATGTGTCTAATATAATTTTCAACACAGTTGCTTATAAATTGACTCTTATAACACCGTTTTTAGTTTCATAATTTATCATATTACGCACTTGTGCTGTAATAACATTATCGCACTAGTGCGGTAATGTATACTTTTTAAAAAAAATCCAGCAACAGTTTGTGTCTAGGAACATTGAATATTTTACCAATATTAAATTATTTTAAGGTTACGATGACAAATAAATATTTCATTTTTTAAATTGTATATTAATAAACACGAATTAACTTAACTATCATTTTTAGAAACAATAATTTATAGTTTATTTTATTTTTTAAATTGCTGCTACTCCGGCTGAACAGCCAGTTTTTCCTGTGCCATTATTAAACCTGCGCGCGCATCGAAATTGCGGCGCGCGAAAAAAACAATACTGACGTGCCATTTCCCATTATTATTTGGTAAAGTTGTTGCTGTGTGGTTAAATTACTATCAAAAATTTCTACTTTAAATAGTAAAGACGAGTAAAATGTTATTCAACCCCGTCGGAAATACTTATCGAGACGCGAAACGCGAGTGATAGCCTGTTGCCGCCAAAATGCATAGAAAAACAGCAAAAACGCCAAGTCATATTCGAAGAAGGTATTTTAGATTTTAGTTTGTTTTTCCTCGCAATTGTGTTGAAAAGCGTCGTATGCAACTCGTGTGCATTGATCATTATCACACACTTGTATCATAATGTACTATTACATCACACATTTCCGGGTAATTTTAGGAATTATATACAATTCCTAGGAATAATAACGGATTTCATACATTTCCTGTAACACATACATATAATTTGAAATCAGAGATTTTTGACATTGAATTGAGAACTGGACATTCTGGGCCTGAAAGTTATCTGAATCTTTATATTTCCTCACGATAAATAAATAATAATGAATCATTGATATCACTCTCTTACCCGGCATAGAGAAACCCGTAATAAATTCGTACCTGCATGCTGAGACCCAATTGAGTCGTAACTCTGACCTTTGAGTTATCAAATAAATACCAATTTCAATTCAATTTGGGAAAATAACGTTATTGAATAATGCTATAGGAAAAATATATTCAATTAAATAGCAATATCTTTGAATGTTATTGAAATGTTATTTCCGCGATTTACGGAAACATTGAACTCTAATCACGATATTACAAGTACCGGCGCGAAGAGGCAAATTAAAAATACGCGGTCCCACAAATTGAAGCCCTTTGCGTTCTCAAATAGCCGATTCCAATCTTGCCCCGAACCATACAAAGAAAATTAATTTCCTTGACTTTATAAGCCGACTATCTTGCTTATCGAAATTCGAGAACCATCCTAATTAAGGACACCTTTCAAGTTTCAAATTGATTTGTAACGTTCGCTTTGTAATTGGATTGGCAAGTAACGAAATGTTACAAAAGCTACCCAAATTGGTAGTTAACTCGTGTTATTTTATTTGCTATTCAATAAATAAATATAAATATTGGACAACATCACATATATTGCTCTGATCCAAAGGTAAGTAGCTAAAGCACGTGTTATAGAAATCAAAAATATCTCTCTGTTATGTTTGAGTTCATAAAATCCTAGCCCACATTATTATTGTCATCGCAGTCTTATAACTGAAGACGTTAAAATCTAATTGCGGAATAATAAGTCTTTCTTAAAGTTTAGAGAAAAATAATGATCGTTTCCTTGTTTAAGCGCTATCTTGAAGATTTTAACATCGCATGGATGCAAGGTGCCATTGTACAAAACGAGGACGGGGTTATCAAACATAAACTATGTTCGATAATCCCGTCCGACAGACAAAGATAAAAAAAAAAATCATTTTTAGTTAAGGCTTTATTATATCAATCAATGAATTTGTCAGTACCACACTGTGCTACGTCTTCTTGTCTATACATCACAAACTCTTTAAAATAAACTACTACGAAATTCAAACCATCAACAAAAGCGGTGTTGCTCGTTTTTGTTGTTGCATGTTGAAGTCACAAGAGACGACGTCTCCAGGAAAAGGAAACAACAGAACAAATATTTGTGTACCGTTCAACAGAATAAAAACGTTTGCCTGTCCAGAGTCCGACTCATTGGTTCGAATACAATCCAATTATGGGCGAAAGGAAGAGTGCTCTCGGCAAGACAAGCTCTCCGAAAATGAAGACGGATTGCATTCGACAAAAACCAGTTACGAGAAGCAATAACACTGGAGGAGAACGCTTCAAACAGCTGAGGGCTACTCGAGGTGTCAGAATATCGCTACTTCTGAAATAAATTGGAAGAGAGCCCTGAAGTTTTTTATTGTTGCACAAACGATCCTCTTGTAGTGCTACACTTCACAATTTAATTCTGAACTACTTCTTCTGTCTTTGTTTGTGGTTTTCGATTCGATTCAGAAACTTTTTTCGGCTTGCGATTCTACATATCAAAATTACACCGCGATCGGAAATGTTTTAATGCTTGTTAAACGAATGCACCTATGTTATTTAATATACAATTTGCAGTAAACTTTATCTTCATATACAGGGTGTGTTATGAACAGTAGCTAAATTAAAGGATGCTAATGTGCTCATTAATACTAACAACTGAAACTATGAAGTTGACATTAAATCATTAAGAAAATGTTTGCTGCTCACCGAGGTAGAGCATCCGTTTGTATGAAGAAACATAAAAAACAAACCGGCCAAGTGCGAGTCGGACTCGCGCACGAAGGGTTCCGTACCATTATCTATAAAAACGGCAAAAAATGACTTTTGTTGTATAGGAGCACCGTTAAATATTTATTGTATTCTATTTTTTAGTATTTGTTGTTATAGCGGCAACAGAAATACATCATATTCTGTGAAAATTTCAACTCCCTAACTATCACGGTTCATGAGATACAGCGTGGTGACAGACGGACTGACAGACAGACAGACAGACGGACAGCGAAGCCTTAGTAATAGGGTCCCGTTTTACCCTTTGTGTACGGAACCCTAAAAACGCGATTGAACCCATAGAAGAAGTTATTTAATTGATAAACACATTCACCCCCTTAAAGGCTCTGCTCAAAACTACACCTAGGATATATTATTTACATATTTGAGTTTTGTTACACTAGATCCATTACCTTTTTAGGCGTTTATTCAAGTTGGCTGTGTAAATGCATTCTAAAACATACGCCGCAATGCTTGTTCTTTGCCGCATGCATTTCGCAAGTCGTAAATCGATAGAAAACTTTGTAAGATGGACCCCTTGATATAAAGAGTCTAGAAATGGTATTTCCAGTAGGTAGGCAAAAAAGGAAGAAAGGCACATACCTACTTAAATTAACATAAAACAATCCTTGTTGTGGACTGGACTTGAAGTGCCATGTTTTAGAATACGCTTTAAAACTTCATTCAGAAATCATTATAAGGATTTATCTGTAGGTACAGCTGATACAGCTAAGTCACAAAGTTAATTATTCTTGTACGCTGCAGAAACGTGGACCTTGCGGGAAGTGGAAAAGAAAAAGATAGACGCCGTAGAGATGTGGTGCTGGAGGAGAATGCTCGGAGTATCGTGGACTGAATTCCGTACCAACGAGTCTATACTTCGAGAAATCAGCATCAAGCAGCGTTTGTCTTCTTTGGTGCAGTCTCGTATACTTGCCTTTTTTGGTCACGTTTGCCGCCGAGGAGAGGTGGCTATTGAGCGACTTGTGGTCCAGGGAAAGGTTTAGGGTACCAGGCCACGAGGAAGATCGCCTATGAGGTGGACTGACCAGATAAAAGCGGCAGTGAATGGCTCATCATCACTGTATGAATGCACGAGGAAGGCAGCCATCAGAGAGGAGTGGCGGCGTGTTGTAAGGCTTGCCACCAACACCTGAAATGATGACCACGACCACTCTGTCAAGAGTGATACCGACAAGGAAGAAGAAGTCACATAATACGCTAGTAAGAAAGACATAAATCGTAGAATTATTAAGTAATAAATAAATAACAGATATAGGACAATCTCACTTATTTGCTATGATTCTAAAGTTATTAATTATGTTAACTTCTTCTTTTAAAAAACCCTCTTTAAATAAATTGACTAAAATAATCATTTTTGGGTTTATAAAATAACAAACGAGGCGTCTATTCCCACTAAGGCTGCCGATATTTGCAAATTAATGTAACAATTTAAAAATGTCATTTCCAGCTTATTTACTGTGTTGTGGTTAGTCCTGTGCGGTGTCGTAGCGTGAAATTGCGCCGCGAGAGAGCGCGACACTTCGGCGGCAAGTGGCCGAGCCGCCCATTCATTCCGCGAGGGGCTGGCTCACCGGGCTACGACAATGCGAAGTGGATTATTGCGATTTTGAATTATGGAAAGATCGCTGTTGGGATAAAATGGCAATGTTTTGGATAGCATGCTCAAAATTTATTATCCACTGCCGACCATAGGCAACGCTAGGTCTGGCTTGCTTAATAGGTTCACAAGCAACTTCTTAAAAAATCATCTTTCATAGAGTAAGATTTAAAAAAAGTTTTGATTTAAAAAAAAAAATATGGCGTCACGCGCATTTTTTCAAATGTAACAATCTTTAAAAAAATATTTCCAGCTTATTTATCGTGTTGTAGTTAGTGAGTCCTGTGCGGTGTTGTCGTAGCGTGAAATTGCGCCGCGAGAGAGCGCGACACTTCCGCGGCAAGTGGCCGCGCAGCCCATTCATTCCGCGAGGGGCTGGCTCACCGGGCTACGACAATGCGAAGTGGATTATTGCGAATTTGAAATATGGAAAGATCGCTGTTGGGATAAAATGGCAATGTTTTTGGATAGCATCAAAATTTATTATCCACTGCCGACCATAGGAAACGCTAGGTCTGGCTTGCTTAATAGGTTCACAAGCAACTTCTTAAAAAATCCTCTTTCATAAAGTAAGATTAAAAAAAAAAGATTTGATTTAAAAAAAACAAAAACGTGGCGTAACGCGCATTTTTTCAAATGTAACAATCTTTAAAAAATATATTTTCAGCTTATTTATCGTGTTGTAGCTAGTGAGTCCTGTGCGGTGTTGTCGTAGCGTGAAATTGCGCCGCGAGAGAGCGCGACACTTCCGCGGCAAGTGGCCGCGCAGCCCATTCATTCCGCGAGGGGCTGGCTCACCGGGCTACGACAATGCGAAGTGGATTATTGCGAATTTGAAATATGGAAAGATCGCTGTTGGGATAAAATGGCAATGTTTTTGGATAGCATCAAAATTTATTATCCACTGCCGACCATAGGAAACGCTAGGTCTGGCTTGCTTAATAGGTTCACAAGCAACTTCTTAAAAAATCCTCTTTCATAAAGTAAGATTAAAAAAAAAAGATTTGATTTAAAAAAAACAAAAACGTGGCGTAACGCGCATTTTTTCAAATGTAACAATCTTTAAAAAAACATTTCCAGCTTATTTATCGTGTTGTAGTTAGTGAGTCCTGTGCGGTGTTGTCGTAGCGTGAAATTGCGCCGCGAGAGAGCGCGACACTTCCGCGGCAAGTGGCCGCGCAGCCCATTCATTCCGCGAGGGGCTGGCTCACCGAGCTACGACAATGCGAAGTGGATTATTGCGATTTTGAAGTATGGAAAGATTGGACTGTTGAGATAAAAAGAGATGTTTTTGGATAACGTGCTCAAAATTTATCATCCACTGCTGAACATTGGCCTCCTTTAATGCGTATGCTGCATCCAGCAGCTTACTGCAACCCTTAACTCTCGAGATTAAACATCTACAACTGTAGATCCTTTAATTAATTTAAAACTTTCGCGTTGCATAATTTTAACTTAATAAAACGGGAATTAACGCGATCATAATTTAGGTACAAAATGTTATCTTTATTGTTCTGAGTTTAAACTGTACTTTACTTCGATGATAATGTATTGAGAATTATATTTTGTTCTGTTTCGTTTAGGGCCCGTGGAGCGTGTCGGCGATTTCGCGCGACTTCGGTCGTTCCGACTCGCAGTGCCTTGATTAAACGTGTTTTTGACTTGACAGTTCTGCTATCCGAGGTTTGCAGCTTTGTCAGGTGCGATCTTTCCATTTTGGGCAAATACTTTCGACCAAGGGTTTCGCTTAATCGCCTTCCAAGATTGGCCGATAGAGCATGGTTGTTCGAAGGAAATAAAATAAAGCCACTAAAGTCACTTAGCCGCTTATTCTTTCTTATCAAGGCAGTATTGCTCGTTATTTTAAAAAAAATGTTACATTTAACGGTACTAAGGATACATTATTAATAATCACCGATAAATGTGATTTATTTCTTACTTTTACCTCGACTTTTGGTAATTATTAATGAAGAGAGACAATTATTAATAATTTTTAATTAATCCCACTAACCGTAACATAGTATAACTAAACGGCTTAGTGTAGCTTAGTTCCGACTGACGACCGCGAACGACGAACGACCATTTTGGACCATGCCTGCACAGTGTTACCTGAATGAGAATTGTCTATTCGCGCTGTTTTCCATACCACCGAAAAAAAGGGAATCCGTACAACGATTACGAAAATTAAAAGGTCGAGCTCATCTAATTCGGAAGTACATATTGGTACATATGTTAGAAAATGTCACTGGCATTTAAAATGACAATTTCCATGGTTCAAGCTGCCCGTAGGCTGTATGCCAGTTAATGCCTTTGCCAGCATTAACGAACGGAATACGATCAGGAGGACTATCTTTGCAGCATTCGAATTCGCATACAAAATTTCAAGGATCGTATACATATTTCCTAGGAATTCGTATACGATTCTTGCGATATCGCAAGCGATTTGGAATTCTGATGAACTGAAAATACATCTCCTGTTCGTATGCAAATCTCGTTTAGATCACATTCTCGTAAATTCGTACAACAACAAGTTGTCAAACGTCCGTTTAATTTGACCTGATGACCCTCGATGAATCTGTTTCACAGAGATTGGAGTCGCAATTTACGATTGAAAAGTGCTTAAAAAGGCAAAACTGCTATGTAAAAAGCTTTTGGTGATATTTTCTCGTTTCACCGTTCCGTATTTTGGATAGCAGTCCAGAATCTGAATTAATTTTGGGTGCATTTCTTTTTTATTAATTCATCATCGTAGAATAAAGCTAAACGAAATACTCCGTTAAAAATTTGGGTCCCTATATGCGTTAAGATATGTTATTGCATTTTTTTTTCCTTGTCCTAAGGGACAATTAGTGTGATTTTCATAAAAAAATACACTGCATTAATTGATGTAATACAAAAAACATTTTCTTTTCAATCGATTTCACGAGGTACTTATTTTGTGAAATTCACTAGGACCTCTGACTTAAACAAGAAACGCTGCTTTCACACATTCAATGTTGAAGTTGCGGTTGTTACCAGTTAAGAACCTAGAATCATAAAGCGCCTACAAACGTTCGAACATACATAATGCAGGAATTCCTCAGCGTGTAATCGTATTACAATTTAAGCGACTGTATAATTTCCATTTGAACACGCGAAGCGTCTTACGAACATATTCTTTGGGAAGACTTGTATTCAAGAGCTTATAAATGTCCCCAACAAATCTTGCCACAACGTTTACATTTTCGGGGGAATTTACAACAAAATGTAATTACCTTAATCTTTCGGAGCATGATATCTGTTGTACCGTCAGGTTGTTAAGGGACGTGCACAATGGTACACAGCACAAAAAAAACGCTGCCATCAAGGTTTTGTTAGTCGTGATCAAATAAAATGTTTATATAGGGGAACATAATGCTGCTTGTTAGCTGGCAATAAAGCTAGAATAATCTCAGATTGAACGAAATAATTTATTAAAACAACTTATCAAAAACAATTAAGCTCTTGTTTATTTTGTTTATTACACTTAATGAATTTTCAAGATGATCAGTAAAAACAAGTTAAGTTACTGACTTTATTGTCACTTAACAAGTGTGACTAATTTAATCCATCATAGCTTAGCAAAATTCATGCACTTAGGTACTGCAGTGTGATAGATGCGCGGCTATCTTTAAAGATGAACTGAACACCTCTCCGGTAGAGATGCGTGCTTGAGTTAGTTGCGTGTGTGTTCAGCAGTGTGCACGTGACTTTAGGATCACAATGTAACACCGTAACACCCATACAGGCTTGGGAAACTTCGGCAAATCCGGATCGTTCGCGTGACAGGGCCGTGTCAATTTCCATGGTAAATTCAAATTAGAGAGATGATTATCAACTTCATACTTAGTAACTCAGTTTATACGGAACTGGATAGCAATGGTCTATTTATATCCACGTTTGTACCAAATGGATCGATTTATACCCATATTTGCAGCCTGTTTCTGTTATTTGTTATAGTATAGTACCTAAGTATAGTCTGCTAATTTTTGTTCGGGTAGGGCGTCCCTCCTCCTCTAAAAGCTGAATTATTAGCTTGAAAAATCTGGAAAAATTCATGATAATAGTGCTTTTCATTAACTTTTAAGGAAAATGATAACGAGAAAAAGAACAAACATTTCTTTTTCTCGTAGCTTAGGAGGGACAGTAGTTCAACGAATGTATTAAAAATTTTCTTGCCTAATAAAAAATTCTTAGAAGAAAATATTAAAAGTGTCTTAAATAAAAATATACAATAAAGACTTCTTCTAAAATATATTGTGATATAGACAGGTACCTACATAACCCTACTCTGCACGTGGAACGACACGCACTTGGCCGTTTTTTTCAATGAGTTCGGAACGGTATTAGGACATAGTTTTTTAATATTTCGTAGTTATCAATAATAGTAACACGGATAAAATTGAAAGTTACGCTACTACAATAACTTAGTTGGTAAACAAGCACCCCGTTATTTAGTGGCGGTAGTTAAAAGTTAATTCGGGTCACGGCATGACTGCATAAATGAAGGTCCCTTGGCATGTTCGCTGACAAATGATGACTAACTAACTATAAACTTGATTGTCGTTAAAACAACATCGTTGGGGATACATTATATTTCCTGGAGTTTGAAACTTTTGTCGTATTACTAACACACTATGAAATATTAATTATGATATTTTGCATGTCTTAATAATAAAATGTTGATTTGAAGTAGTACTTGAGTTATGTAAGCTTTAATTGTAATGTGCCACTGTGATGAAATAAAATAAAATAAAATAATCATTTATTTGTTTGGACATGTGTACATAGTAGATGGGATGTTATAAAATTTAGTTCCAACATGCCGTACCAAAACGGTGTACAAATTTTAAAAATAGAATTTAATAATATTTTAATTCAATATGTCATATAAATTGAAAAATTAAAAATGTCAAAATGGAAATAAAGAATTAGTCAATATATAGATGTCAAGTTTAAACTAATTATAGTTGATAATTTCAGTAGATTTGTAATTTATATTATTATGGATGGATTAATAAATTATTAATGATTGATTTATGATAGGGTCTGCGCTCGCGACTTATAAACCATTCGATTGTGGGTTCGGATCCCGTAAGGGGGTTAATGTTTGTGTGAGAAGTTCAAGAATTTTTCTTAGTTATGGATATTTAGAAATGTATTTATGAGCGTTTATATAATATATATACTATTTCTTAGTTAAATGAGAAATAAAATTTCAATTCTTTGAGGGCGGAGTCATAGGAATGATAACCTAACTTATTTATAAAATACATAGTTGGTTCTGTCACCAAAAATACTTTGTATGCGTTTTATAGTATTCCGGGTGTAAAAGTATCAGTCCTTTGTCTCTTGCTGTCTTATTCAGAGTGCATTTACTAGTCCAGACTAAGGTTAACCACTGATTTTTGTACGTTAGTACAGTAGTTTAACCTTAGTCCCGGAATATCAAATGCACTCTGAATAAGACAGTTGTGATCTTATTACAAAAAGATTAAGCCAACCAATTTGGAATGTTTCTTAATAATATGTCTCGAATGTCTGATGTGTCAAAATTTCAAATTGGTTGACTAATCTTTAGACAAGTGTTCAACACTAGTCTATCTTTTTGTTGAAAGGCCATTGATGTTTACATTGTTTTTGGCTTCTGTACTAAGTTGGGATCAAGATGAAGACTTCGATTTTAATCTAAGCATGTCTTGAAGTTTTTCAACATGCGCATTATTGTATTTTAGGTTATTGTTTAAAGTGCCTCGACTTTTATGGACCTTTTTTTAAGGTTCCGTATTAGTCAAAACGAAACTCTTAATAATTTGGTCATGTCTATGCGTCTGTCTGTCCGCGCACAAAATAGGCGCGCCGCCGCTATACGTAATTTGTGGTCCGCGGCTTAGCTCAATCAAATATAAAAGTTTAAGCAATCTGAAAAAATTCACGACAGTCTGTAAATAGCACTTATACCAAGTTTATTAAAAAAAACCTATTACAGCTAGATAGGGTCAACCCCTTACAGAGTTAACTTTTTAAATATACTTGGAGAAGAAAAATACTTAGGTATTACATATTGTGACGGAAAACTGCGGAACCCCATATTGGCCGCACATGCACTTTGCCTTTTTTAAGTTTTTTTTTTCGTAGAAAGGTTGCATTATTAAATAGTTCTATGCAAATGATCGGAAAACTCAAACACGGTTGAAAGTCGTTTAGTTTCACTTCTCTAAGTTGTTCGCTAAAAATTCATGCACTTTCTGAAACTTACCCACTAAATATAGCCCAGTCCTTTTAACTATTTACATAGAACTTATCTAAAGTTGAAACTGTGGATATGAACATCTGAGAATATTTTAAGCGTAAGGATAAGTTAGGTAGGTTTCAAACGTTAACCTAAAATGGAAAACAATCCTTTAAATAAACTAATCTAACCCAAACAAATTTCAAATCCTTTTCATTAACCCCTTTAAATTTAATTTTACTTATCATAATGTTAGAACTGAGTAAAGCTAACTCAAACCTAACTCGTAAACCACTTAACAAATTCATGGAAAAAAACACTGAATTTAAAAGCGAATTCCCACCAAAGTGAAATATTCTTAACAAGTTTCCATCACAGATTCGAGTCCGCCTTACTAATTTAAAACAACGAAGCCCATTAAGAGCACCTTTTCCATAGAAACCACTTGCAAATTTATTCGGGACACTCATTCGCCACTCATCAAATGATATCATAGCTACATTTTCATTATCACCACTCCGCAGAAACAAACTTTATGACACGGAAATAAAGTCACTTTTACGTCTATGCTACAATAGAATATTTCAATTTGAGTGTTATTCTGGCAATTTGCATCGCCGGTATCTTTGTTAGGTACCTATTCGTATAGCCCAGTACTTTAGTGTCCCCTGAATTTGAAATTATCACGTCCTTTGCATTACTCAGATGCATTTAGAGAGGACGATAAATAATTTGGAGTCTTGTCCTTCCTAATAAAGGAAGGGCCAGCCACGTGCTGAGATGACTGTCGCCTTGCTATAGCAATGCATAATGTATTGCAGCGAGCTATTGTACGTACATACTATACATTGTTCTGAGGTGATCCTAAGGTAAGTAGCTAAATCACTTGTGTTATAAAAATCAGAAACAACGACGGTACCACAACACACAGACCCGAGAATTGTTAGAAATGTTCGTTTTTTTACATTGACACGACCGGGGATCGAACCTGGAACCTCAGAGATGGCGACGCCATATAGTCAGGCGTGCTTGCCTCTCGGCTACAGTCAAACTGAACTGAACTAATAAAGACTGGGTATTCATTCTGTCGTATGTTAGTCTCCGCTATGTAAATAAATGGTATTCTGTGTTGTGTTTGTGTGCCTAATAAGAAACTAATCTCTTCTACCTACATTTAGGACTTCTTTTGGAATACCTGCGGGGTAACCATAAACTCTTAAAACAATCTCAAATCTGTCAATTTTGTACGTCATTACGTACAAAATTTGACAGATTTGACAAGATTTGACAGGTTTGAGATTGTTCTAAGAGTTCATGGTTACCCCCCCTGTTATATTTTCAAGTTTTTCAGACATGACCTAACTAATCTAATTGTTTACTCAATAAGCTGATTCAAGATCGTTTGTAATTTATGTGATTGATTTTAGCAATCAAGTAGTTTCGTAATTAATTGATTATATTAATAGAAACATAATTAAGCCCGCTTAAATCACTTAACTAATTAATTGTTTTCAAAGAAACTGTACATAGATATTCATCATAACTATAAAGGTTTTGTATAGGTAAATGCACAAGGTTGAAGGTTGCCTAAAAATTTTCAATTGAGGACTAATAGTATAATTTAATAACTAATGGACCTGCTTTTGAAAGGAATTAGATGGAAATAGATAATTTCTCACAGTAATTATCTTGTAGGTATAGAATAAAAACCAGCGTGTTTTTTTTAAACATAAATTTAGTTTGGGTAATCACATGAATACGGCCATTACAATAGCGGTGCTATTAATAAATATTGACAAGATTTATTCAACTTATGCTTACACCATAAGTTTAAAAAACTTCGTTAGCGTGGGCTACAGGATATACACAACGCAAAGCGTTCAAATAAAGAACAATACATATATAAATATACTACAGTGACATTTAACCGAGATAAAAAGTATTATATTTGTCGATCCAGGGCCATAACCATGAACTCTTAAAACAATCTCAAAGTTGTCAAATCTGTCAATTTTGGTACGTCATTTCATACAAAATTTGACAGAAATGATAATGTTTGACAGATTGTTTTAAGAGTTCGTGGTTACCGACCAGATCATATCCTTTAAGTGTGCAAAATTTAATCTAAATCCGTTTGGCCGTTTTACGCGTGATTGAGCCACAAACATCTAAACATCCTCACAAACTTTCGCATTTATAATATAAGTGGGATGTCAGTCTCACATGCAACTTTGCCTTTTTAAGAGCAAGGCGATAATTTCTAACCTAATCACAAAATGGGTATGTTTTTCATTAATACACGTAAAATGGTTTATAACGGTAGGGTAGGTACCTACTATTGGATACAAAAATACAACAAGAAGGTAAAATTGATATTAGGCAAGTAAGTCTATTTGATTTTAGTCCACAAAGTAGATTTCGTCTACAAGTGGTTGTCGCTTCAGAAAATATTGTGTTTTTTGTCAAAAACTGTTACGGTCGTGACCAAGATACATTACTTCCTCTATTTGGGACTCACAAAGTCTAACAGTGGAATTATTCACAGCTCTCATCAGGAAGTCCATAATTCTCGCTCATATCTAAATAAAACAAGTGTAATAAACCCATGGGTTGTATCTACAGGCAAAACAGATGTACCGAACAAACCGCAAGTAGGGACACCAAGATTCATAGGGTTCATAAAAACAGGATAAAACTATTCACGAATTATAAAAGTTAGTATATGGTTGCACAACTCCGAGAAACAATTTCTTATCGATAAGGAGGTAGGGCATAATAAAAATCCTTCGAAAGTGTGTTCACAGCTCATACTTGAGATTTGCATGGACGCCGCCGTTCCTTTAGTACCGGCAGCGGGAACCTCGTCATCGTCTTAGCAGGATCTTTGCAAAACATCATCTTCGTTATTAATGTGTTTTTTTGCCTTCATTTGTTTTAATATCTTAGAAATAACTAGCACGTGATTACAAAAATAATTACACGTCAAAAGTTTTTGAACTACGTGGGTTGTAGTTATCAGTCGTGCAACCATGACATGAGTAAAATAATGGTTTGATGCATTTTCTATATTTATTATAGAGATAACTGAGTTAGGTATGTTAGGATATTACGTTTGTTATATTTCCCGTAGAAAAAGAAATAACTTCGTAACACTCGACAATAATTGGAAAAAAAGTTGCATGTTCTTGTTTCTTAGAAAACAATATAATGGACACAGTAAAAATATACCAGCACTTGAACTAAGCCATTTATCAAGCAGTGGTTCCCATTCACGCAATACCTCTAAGGGGCTGATTCTGATGTTCACATATAAGAAAAAACTGACATAGAATTCTCAAAAACTATACTTTTTGCCATATTAAATTATCAATTGGCAATAACGATTTATAAGAAGAAATGTGTTTTAGATATTTAAGTGTTATTCCATATACAGTTTGATATATTTGAACACCAGGATCAGCCTCTAACTGTCTTAATCAGAGTTGTCAGTTCCAGCTTTTTTTTTTTAAATTATTGGACAACATCACATACATTGCTCTGATCCTAAGGTAAGTAGCTAAGCACTTGTGTTATAGAAATCAGAAACAACGACGGTACCACAACACCCAGACCCGAGCCAATATAGAAAACTTCGTTTTCTACATTGACCCGACCGGGAAGAAAAGAAGAAGGAAGATTCAGCTTTTGTTTGAAATTGAGGTACTACTAAAAAGCGAAATGTTTACTGTGGCATGGTTAAATCAAATAACTGTATTATTAATGTTACGTACGCTACGTATGACAAAGTGATATGGCTATAATTATATATAATGACGCAAATTCTGTAATTAAGCAACAAAATTAATTAATTGAAATGCATTTAAATAATAAAGTCAAGTGTGAGTTGGGCTACCGTAAAGAAATATTTTTTTTAAATACTACCTGGAGAGTTGTTTAAGTTTTGAAAATCGGGAAAGTCCCAAACGTGAATCAGCAAGTGGTAACCCCAGGCGCAGTTCGTGCAATGCGCTTTTACCGGCGCGCAATATCACGGCTTCATCTTTAGTACCTCGATGCAGCGCACGTAATGTTTATGGGTTTGCACCACTGACACACCCGATGTAGAACAGCTAGCACTGTCATCACTTATCATCAAATAATTTTCCTCCTAGCGCCAAAGCGGGAACACACACACACACACACACACACACCCACGCGCATGTGCTTTATTCCGCAAAAAATAGGTAAGATTAAGGATGTTAACGTTTGGCAGGCTTAAAATTTATCTGGCTATAAAATGTAAATCCGTTATTGGCCGTTTGTCTATAATGTAAGTTTTTATAACTTTGTTATTTAAGGGCTGTAAATTTTGTTTTGAATAAAATAAAAATAAATAAATAAATCCCATTCCTGTTCGTGGTACTGGAACATACTCATTGATGCGCCAAGTGCACGCTTAAACATGATCTTTGGTGAGTTTAGTTATTACGTTAAGAGTCATCAGACTATGAACGCGAACCTTCGATTTGGCATCTAGATATTATCATGGCTACATATCAAGATAGAATGTTCAGGTTTCTCGTGATGTGTTCCGTTACCACCAAATAAGTATTACAAATGTTTTTTTCGGGGCCCATTCAAAAGTGTTATTAAAAAAATTAATCATATTATTATTTATGTCGAATAAGAAGCTCCGGAGATTACTTTCTTCATATTATATGTTTACCTCATAGGAGTAGTTTAGGAAAAAATTCGAAAAAACTCTTATCAAAGTCGATAAATAAATGAAATTGTCAATTTTGCATGGAAATGCACTGTAGCCCGAAGTTCACTAAATCATAATGTTGGTATCATATAAAGGATCTATAATTAATAAGTTACCACATACTGTCAAATTACCCCAATGTATAATAAACTCTATTGATTGAAAATTAAGTTAAAAATCGATTGACGAAATTTGACATTTTGGATACCATGACGTACTTTAGTCGGTACCTATTATGGTTCACAGAGCAAGTAAGACTTGCTACGCTGTGATCTAGCTGATTTATTTGGGATTTGTATTTAGCTGCGCATTTAGGGAAACGTGCGAAATCATTTCTAAAACCGGACTACTTAATTATGATCGTCACGTAACATTTTTGTCGGCATAAAACCGTTCATGCCAGTGAACTTTCGATATAATAATGCATCTGTATGCAATGTTACGTCTGCATGACTTAGATGCAAATACCTATTTACATGTTAATATTAGCCAGAAAAGGGGATCTGTCTTCGTTCTGAGTCGATGGCAGCCAGCGTAAAGATAAAGCGTTAAATACTTCTAAAAAGAGATTTTTGCTTTTGAGCATCAAACTCTTTAATAAAGTCCCAGACTCGATAAAAATATTGACAAATAAGTTGTTTCTTCCACAGACAAACTCAATGAACATGTGATTACAAAACACTATTATGCCATAAGTGAATACCTAATTGACAAATTGTACCTCTAATAATAATAAATACTTAAACCTAAAAGTTATTGATAAATTCATGATGGCCTTCTCCTAATTGCAGAGCTCTATAGGGCCCACAATGTCTTATAGTTTTAATTACCTAGTTGAGGTTCATTATGAAAGCAATAAAAGATTGAGTATTGAGCTGTAATTTCTTTGTGTGTTGTGATTTGAGGGGATTGGTGACTATTCCGATCATATAGTTGTATTTGGAAAGCACAAGTTGGTCCCTGCTTATATCTCAAACGTTCATGAAGGTTGATTACACCCGACTGGCTTAGTGACTGGCCTTAAACCCCTCCATCAATCCGCACTGGGTATGTGTAGTGGGTGGGGGACGTACCAAATAGTTGAGGTGAGTCCCGTGCCCTAAATATTGACCCACAGCTAAGCCCTTATGATATCACGTATCTTTAATTTAATTTTAAATATGAGACAAATATTGGGACTACAAAACAATAATGGCCTTACTACAAAAAGATAGACGAACACTTGTCTAAATATTAGTCAACCAATTTGAAATGTTGACACATCAGACATTCGAGACATTCTTATAAGAAACATTTCAAATTGGTTAACTTATCTTTAGACAAGTGTTCAACACTATTCTATCCTTTTGTAGTAAGGCCATAAGCGTTCACGTGACTACGAATTACGAACATAAGAAATTACGCGTAGTATCGTAGCACATCTCGTAGCAATGCGTAGCAGTCGTAGCAATTTACTACGAAACACATGGGCCGCTTACACGATAAACAAATTTTTATGATTAAATCTCTCGCCAATTGTTGCAATTTGTTGACAATCAAACAAACTCACATTAAACGGCACAATAAAATCAGAATTCCGATGCAAAAATACTGCCACAGTAAATAAATAAAACAGTTAATAATAAGCGTTTTGAATGCCCATGTGGACGTAATTATTTACGCTCCTAAACCCCGTACCGAAATCGAGTGGATTATTTCCCATCGTAATAAAATAGCAATTTTTCTTTAAGTAAATTTTAAAGGGCGACAGAAGCCCCGTGAGAATTGGTGGGTCGATTTAACGGGCCGATTTATGTAGCGAGGGCACGGCTACATCCATTTTACGGTGTTCTCGACTGAGTCATAGGATGAAGCGATTTAGAAAAAAAAAAACCGGCCAAGTGCGAGTCGGACTCGCGCACGAATGGTTCCGTGCCATTTAAAAACGGCAAAAAATCACGTTTGTTGTATGGGAGCCCCCTTAGATATTTATTGTTTTCTGTTTTTCAGTATTTGTTGTTATTGCGGCAACTGAAATACATAATCTGTGAAAATTTCAACTCTCTAACTATCACGGTTTATGAGATACAGCCTGGTGACAGACGGACAGACAGCGGAGGCTTAGTAAGAGGGTCCCGTTTTACCCTTTGGGTACGGAACCCTAAAAAGAACATTTTTATAAGCGTGAAAGTAGCGTGGACAAGTCTCCTATCTGGTATTACTTAAGATTGCGCCCAGAAGTTGGATAAAAATTGCCCAGAGCGGTCGCTCACGTTGTATGGCGCCTTTATTCAGTAGTAGAGTCTTTGATCATTTAAAAAAAAAAGAAGTATTTACTTAGTTTTATAAACAGGTCCGAGTATAATAGAATACGTTAGTAATTATTCTATGTGACTGTTTTAGTATAAAAAAGGCGGTTTCAATTTGGATACCTATAATTATATTTTTTCTTGTTTTGTATTTTATGGTTTTTAATTTTTCTATGTTTCTTTTGTACGATAGATAATAATAAAATTATTTATTATAGCTTTATAGTTAAAAGGACTTGAAAAAACGCCCCTTGTTATTTTCACACTGTACAAGAACGTATGGATAACTAAAATGTAGTTTAGTTGATGCTTTTACCAGGGCCATAACCATGAACTCTTAAAACAATCTCAAAGTTGTCAAAGCTGTCAATTTTGGTACGTCATTTCATACAAAATTTGACAGAAATGATAATGTTTGACAGATTTGTGATTGTTTTAACAGTTCATGGTTAGGGCCCTGTATAAACTTGGACCAACGCAAGAAACTTAATTGAATTTAGCGATATACACACCGTTCCTGATTCCTAAAACGATGCAAACAAAAGGGTGTGAAATAATGTTACGCTGTGAATGTACGGGGCGAGAAAATTGTTAAGGAAATCTGCTTGAATAAGCGATTTCGCTACCATTATTATTATACCGATTTACAGCTTATTCTCACGTTTTTGTATACCGTTTTGTAACAGAGACAGACGAGTTTATATTTAGCCTTGAATTCCAAAGTTTCGAGTTCAATTCCCGTTCTTGTCAATTTAGGAAACTAACTTTTCTAAATTGGCTCGCGTCCGAATGTGCTGGGAAAGGTCGCAATAACATCGTTTTGTTACACAAGGATAATAATTCCTTACTTCGAGATGCATGGAAGATAAGCACTGGGCGAAAGATGCGCAGAAGATTATTACGATTACGTGATTGGCTAGTCGCGCGCCGCGCCTGCACCGCCGGTCGCTAACTAACTAACTGGTTGCTAACTTCGCGCACACGTGTCTCTGATACGATGATCGTCTCGTAAGATGAGCAAAGCGATTCCCACTCTTTGCCCCAGTGCTCAACATCGATGCTGTGTACTGTACTGACCGCTGATTAGTGTTGTCACACTATCGATAGTTTCATCTCAATCTGACTGTTAGCGGGGTAACCATGAACTCTTAAAACAATCTGAAAGCTGTCAAATCTGTCAATTTTGGTACGTTACAAAATTTGACAAATTTGATAATGTTTGACAGATTTGAGATTGTTTTAAGAGTTCGTGGTTAGGTCAATCCGGACTAAAAGGCCAGGTGGTTGCGGGTTTGAATTGGAACGTTACAATTTGTGGTAAGCATTTGGATACTAGTCATAGATATGTCACCGTAAAATTGTAAAAACCGTTAGATTATAATCTAACTCGCAATATTTTAAAATACCAAATATTCTGAACCGTACATACTGCTTACAATTTAACGCATTATTTTTCGGTAGATTATATTCTATCGAAGTGATACAGCTAGATTACACTCTATTGCGCGTTAAATTGTCAACTCTCCGAAGCCTGTCCTTGATTGGTCGGTCTTACTGAGGTTTTTCTGTGTTGGTTGTGTGGCCAAATTGAATTATAAATAAGTTTATTAAATAAGTTTTACACTTTCTGTCGCACCCCTGAACCCTTCAATTTACACACTGTTCTTCTTTCTATTTAGCTTTTGAAAAATAGGACAAGATGATTTAAAATTAAGGTTGGGTTGCATCTTTACTTTAACCATAACTATTACTTTAACCGGTGTTTCTGTATGGAAGTTTAAATACTTTTGACGTTTGTTAAAGTTAAAGTAAGATGGTGCAACTAGGGCTAGTAGGCGTAATTTGACAGATCTACTCTAGTCAAAACCATTGACCGGCAACCACCAGCTAATCTACTTGTTAACCCTTTGTGCAACACTGCACAAAGGAGATGCAAATTAAGGCCAAGCCGAGTGCGATTGAAGTAGCAAAATGCTTGACAGAAGAAGATTTGCATCGATTATTGCCCTTATTCAACACTTTGTGTAACAGAAAATGTAATTTTGTTACTTAATAACAAAGAGAATCACAACATACCTAACGTTGGAATAGCAGTTGCATGTTTAATATATATTGTCTTATTCAGAGTGCTAAATGCTAAGTGCTAAGTGCTAAATGACTAAGGTTAAACCACTGATTTTTGTACGTTAAAACAGTGGTTTAACCTTAGTCCCGGAATAGAAAATGCACTCTGAATAAGACAGTTCATGTTTAGTTCTAAGAAGTAAAGTACTGCCGTTGTTTCTTGTGCATGCTGTTGTCGCTTATAATTAAGTTTGCATATAAAATTTATTCTAAATAGGCATATTGTTGGTGTACCTAACCTTGTTGGTGATCCAAATTAATAAAATAAATAGCATAAGTTCGTGGGTTCGGATCCCACTAGAAGCAGTGAAAAAAGGTTTGCAAGTGAAAAAATACAAATGCTAAACCTTTTTGACAATATTTGTAAATGATGTTTTATTCTGTTTTGAAATTGTGCCTAATGTCGTGCGTGTCTATTCTATAAATAAATGTTATTTATTCTATTATTATTCTAATCTATAATAATTGTGATACATCTTATTTATGAACGGCTGTTTATTATTATTACATCAGAAGGATCTTAAATACATTTACCTCTGACCCCAAAGGGACGAGAAAGTTAGAGGCAATTTTTCCAATCTTACAAGTATTGATAGGATCTAAGAGAGATCCGATAACATCACGAACACCAACGAATTCAAATACAAACGAGTTAGGTAGTCACTTTTTATTCGTCTAAACTGTAATGTAAACTCTTTTTTCATTTTGTTTTATTACTTTTTTTTAAGTACACTTATCAGATTCGCAGTCTATCTATTCAGCCTATTGCAGTCCACTGCTGGATGTAAGCGAATAAGCAAAGAGCGCCAAAGAGCATAATTTTCCTCTTTTTTCATCTGCCACTGCCAGCCTTCTTCCTAAGGTCGTTGGTCCATCGGACTGGGGGGCGTCCTATCCTACGTTTGCCGTAGCGTGGTCTCCATTTCATCTAATTCACTGTCTAAAAACCGGCCAAGTGCGAGTCGGACTCGCGCACGAAGGGTTTCGTACCATTTTCTATAAAAACGGCAAAAAATCACGTTTGTTGTATGGAAGCCCTCTTAAATATTTATTGTATCCTGTTTTTTAGTATTTGTTGTTATAGCGGAAACAGAAATACATCATCTGTGAAAATTTCAAGTCTCTAGCTATCAGTTCATGAGATACAGCCTGGTGACAGACGGACAGACAGACAGACGGACAGCGGAGCCTTAGTAATAGGGTCCCGTTTTACCCTTTGGGTACGGAACCCTAATAAAAAACAACAATTGTGGGGCAGTGAAGCAGTTAAGTTCAGTTTTTCGCTTGGCTATGTTGACTATTTAGTAAATAATAGATTTTTAGTTTTAAATTAAGTTTAGGCAATAATTATTTTCTTTATTTTAAGGTGTAATTAATCTCGTCTAGTTGTATTTAAATATTTAACTATATTAAAGAAAAAAAAATCGCCTCTTAAACTAACTATGTCAGAAACTTCATGTTTTGCCAACTCTATTATCTGCACTACCAAAATATGACATTTAGAAGATGCTGTATAGCATCAAGTCCGCCAATAGTTCTTGCCATAGCAATAATGTTTATATTAATGGTTGCAAATAAACCATTTAACTGTACGATGCATTTCTAATAATACTCGTTTTATTACAACTACAGACTCGAAACGGCCCCGTTAAAAGTTTCCCAATGTTACAAGTCAGTATATTGTTTAGATCTTCGGAGATCTATCGAGTGAACTCTGATAGCATTAGGGGACTATCAATAGTGAGCATCGCATTAAGGCTTTACTGGAGTTTAACTGCTAGTTATAGGGGTCGTACGTTCGTTACTGCGTTACTGTGGGCGTATGTCACGAGCAACTCCCGATAGGGCCCGATAGACAAGTGGCTTAGTAACGCTAGCATAACGATTTCTATTTGATTCTACTAGCAACTGCTTGTATTAAGGGCCTTATTAGACTACGTTCTAAGTCCTCTAAACGTTTGACGATCTTCGGTTTAGTGATTCGCACTCCGGATTACAAAACCTGGCGATTGCGGGTTCGAATCCTTCAAGGGGTAAATGTTTGGATGATGAGAACGAGCATTTGTACCTAAGTCATGTATGTTTATAAACGTATTTAGAATATTTATTTGTGTATATGCTGTTACAGAGTGGATTGTGCATATGTCTTGCTTCATTAAGATAGCATGCAAATATAAATTAATTAAATTAAACATTGAGAATTAGAAAGTCATAATAAAAATGGAATACTAATTAATTATAAATCATTGGAATTAAATACACCATGATATAAATAATACAAAAATAAAAACCATTAATTAATTCATTCCAATGTCAAAAAATCTCGAATGTCATAGAAGCTGTGTATAGATTTAAACAAATTAATAGTGAGTCCCTTGATTTCATTCGGTATTTTATTGTATATGCAAACACACAAGCAAATACAGCTTTTTCCGAATGCCTATCTGTCAAGCTTTGCTTAGTTTTGGGCTAAGTAATAGGCGTAATTGTGTAAACAAAATTAGAATATTATTATTAACGATACTAAAAGTTTTTGGAACTGGCCACTAACGCAAACAAAAAAAAAAAACAAGAAAAAACAAGCTTTATTTAAAGTGTCCTGATGATGATCACGTGGTTTATAAACAAAAAAACTAAAAGAACATTAGTAAAATCCATTTAATAACCTTATGTTAAGAGGGTTTTTCGAAACCGGCTGTACCTTTAAATGTAATCTATGGTCAACATTGGTTGATCCTTGTTGACAGTACCCTCAAATAGCTTTATTGGCCCCGGATTAGAGTATCTTAACGGGAGATAAATCCGGTGTGTTAAGTATATTTAAATCGGCTTTGATTTATTTGCAATGTATTACAACCCTTTTCTACCGTAGCCATAAAAAACCTGTAGCTATAAAATTTTAGTACTATAAGTACCAAAGAATTGATGCTGACGAATGTCTGATCTAGATTTTCGCTTTGCACTACAAAGCTAAGTGGTTGTGGGTTCTGATTTTGTAAGGAGCTTATACTTGTGTGCATTTATCACGAGCATCTCTGTGCTTCGGAAGGCACGTTAAAGTTGGTCCCGGCCAATATCGCTTGATATTGGTCGTGAAGCCTAGTCAGAGGCCTTATGGCGGCTTGATTACATCTGACAGTAAGGTTTAGTCACTGGCCTTACAACACCCCTCCACCAATCCGCACCGGGCCCGCGTGGTGGAGTATGGCCTAAACCACCTCATAGTTGAGGTGAGGCCTGTGCCCTGCAGTGGGACGTATATAGGCATACTGTTTACTTGTGTGCGAAGCACAAGCGTTTGTACACGTTTGTCATGTTTTTTTTAAATAAATAAAAGTTTTAATACTTTGAACCGACTTCCCGACCTACCTACAGCAAAGTTTACACAATTTATAAAAGGTTGTTATCACAATGTAAATTATAATCGGTCAGGGCCCTAACCATGAACTTTTTCACGACCGAGATTGTTTGGTAGCACTTTGATATGAGCACAAAATTTTGGTCACGTGATTTGGTACCATGAACTACCTAAAACGATCTTGTTTAGTGTTGTGAAAGAACGAGTGAACTGTAAAAAATTGTCTATGCGTTGAAATAATGTCAAAAAATGATGCACGCGGTCCGAATTAGATAAATTAAATGAACGAAATATTATTGAACACAATCAATACCTGTGTTTGCTTGCTAATTACTTGAAAATATAAAAAAAATATATTTTGCTTGTACTAAGAGTTATTTTTGTAGAAATTTTACCTATTTTTAGCGTAAATATTAGCCTTTCTTAATGAGCTATGACTGAGCTCTTGATTTTAAAAAATCATTTCGGACCAAGAGTCATACGTCATGAATGAATGATCAAATTCAAACTTAGTGGTTCCATTCTCTTTAAATAAAATTAGAAAAAAGTTAAAGTCAGTATTTGATGTAAACACTCGTATTTACAATTTATTTTACAATTATTTTTTTCTAGACTCGAAAGCACATTTCAATAATGTGTTCTGTTAATTTATGATTTTACTTTATTTAAAGGTAACATTTATAATAGTTCAATTGTATAACGATGTTTGCATTGACAACATAACACAATAAATTATCATTTTAATGGGTTTCTTGATTTATTACGAGAAACTTTAAATTACCTTATGTACCTTATAAATACCAGAGGGGAAAAAAGCTTGCAGCGTCTGGATAAGGTACCCCTGGTACCGGAGCAGAAGAAAGCTAGCAGTGTCATGATTAGGCATCCAAGATACTAAGTCGTTGAAATCAGAATTCGATGAAGACAGAGCCTCACAAGTGTTTATTATCAGTGTTTCTAAATATATTGTGAAAGCCAATCGTTAAGAATAAACAGTGTTAATAAATGTATATCCATTAAATTATTTTAATAATACAAACTGGTACACAAGGTACTCTGAAATTATACTAATCCACAGCTACTCACTTTGTCTTTTAGTACTTCACTTGCTATTGAAAAAAAGGTGGCATTTACTAAACTAGGTATTCAATTAATTATCCGCAACGGCCACTTTTTAGAGGCATAGGAAGCTGGGTGCTTCATCTTACGCAGCAAAGCTGCTAGAGCGATTGCTGCTTTGAATGTAGGTACTTGTTTATCTTGACTTCACCACTCCCCAGCCAGCAAGCATGCTCCACCATCTCAGCAACCAGGAACAGAGCGATACGTCCGTTAAAATTTTGTTTCCCGAACCATGCGGATCTCGCCAGTAAAGGAATAGTAAACTAAACTAAGAATGGTAAACTAGTTTGGCGCGTTGCATGTTCGATTGTAGGGGGCCCTCTACCATCTCCTCAATATCACACTATTACATGACTGGCCACCGGACGATAGTCGGTGTGATGAGCCCAGCAGGTTCACGCCGACGGGAGCCCATTTGTATGGCGAAGATTTTTATGGGAAGTCCGGCCTGCAGCCAGTCTATACATACTGTCTATCTATTCAGCTGATTGCAGTCCACTGCTGGACACAAGCCTCCCCCAAAGAGCATGATCACCCGCATTTTTCATTCATCCACTGCCAACCATCGTCCTAAGGTCGTTGGTCCATATGGGGCTGGGGGGCGTCCTACACTACGGCTATCTCTCATTCATATATAAATAGTTCAAAGTATGTATACTACCTAACGATACTATTTTTAGGGTTCTAAAAAATCTAAAAACCAGCCTAGTGCGCGTCGTGCCACGCGCTGTATAGGGTTTCATAGTTGCTCGTGGTAGTTCCCACAATATATTGCAGCAATCATTTCATTAAGTCTTCATTTAAGTCACTTTAAAAGTTTCCCTTTAAGGAATTTTCGAACGACGACAAAATTAAACGATTATTACTCGTATAACTAACAGGTCTATCTTAACCGTTATAATTTTCCTTAAAAATTCTTGCAAAGCACTATAACCATGATTTTTTCCAGAATTTTAAAACCAATAGTTAGTTTTATTTACGCCCTACCTGAACAAAAATTGGCATTTTAAAGTTTAATATTTCGCAAACGGAACTCTTAATCGAAAAGTAGTCTTAGCAACCCCTAAATCATTTTAAGGGACAAATTCAACGATGGGTAGTACGATGGTAGACGATGAAAAAATAATCACCCCCACGTTACACGTATAATAAATAAGTATTGGACAATATTTATTATTATTATTATGTTATGATTATGGCAAAATCCTCCTTTTGGAGAGGCCTTTGTCCAGCAGTGGACTGATATAGGCTGGTGATGATGATTGGACAATATCACATACAATGCTCTGACCCTCTAGCACGAGCAAAAAAACACGATACGATATGATATGATATGATATAGCGATTTATTGCCTCTTTACTTTCAAAATAGAAATATATATATGGATAACATAGCCTCCAATTTGATCTTTTATTGAAACAGTGAGCATGTCCTTGACGGCGACGTCACGGTTATGCTCGCTTTTTTGATAAAAGTTCATATTTTGACAAAAGATATGCGATAAATTGCTATATCATAATTATCATGTTTTGTTGCTTATGCTAGAGGGACAGGTCCTAAGGTTAGTAGATTAAGCACTTGTGTTATAGAAATCAGAAACAACGACGGTACCACTACACCCAGACCCGAGACAGTATAGAAAGTTCTTTTTCTACATTGACCCGACCGGTAATCGAACTTGGAACCTCAGAGATGGCGGCGCCATATATTGTCGGGCGTGCTCGCCTCTCGGCTACGGAGTTCATCTAGTATCGGAGCTACTCTAAAACTGTATTTTGCAAAATTGTATGTTACCATTTTGTCAGCGTGATTGATTTACAAATCTTCACAATATTACAGCTCTCTAGAGTCAACAGCAAAATCTCGGACGGACAGACAGACACACAGACGGACATGACGAAACTATAAGGGTTTCTTGTCAGGACTACGGAACGCTAAAAGCCGGAATAAAATAAGTATTTAAGGGGGCTTCCATATAACAAACTCGATTTAATTGCCCATTTTTATAGATAATGGTGCTCGAAGGGTTCCCTTCGTGCGCGAGTCCGACTCGCACTTGACCGTTTTATAAAGTGAACTATTTACTAAAACCTACTCACTTAACCACGACCAAGGTGCTAACTAACGTACGGTGAGTGGGTATAGAACACTGGGTTTATCTTAGTCCCGGACGTGTTTAATATACAGGTGTTAGGTTAATAGTATATCAAGCTGAAACTAGCCCATGTTAAAATAATAATATGCATTAAATTCTATCGTGAAGACAGAAAAGACCATGCAAAAAATTACCCCACCCACTAGCAGACTTCAAATGTATCTCAGTTAATATAGATCTCGACTGCTTATGATTTTATACTATGACGGCATCTCTCGTAGGAATGAGGTTTTCATGAAAAAAAAAAACTTTGTAAATATGTTTTTTTTTTTTATTGATTTTCCGTAGTTTTCTATAATATAGTGCAGTTAATTCTTGAAACCTAGAAATTTGGTCAAACTGTAACCATTTTTAGGTTACTGTGGTTAATTTTTATTATTTTTGTTAATTTAAACTTTTGAACCGTAACCCTAAATAACATTTCTAGAATCACAGACAAAAATAATGACACAATTGCCCTAAGTTTCCGAGAATTAAGACTATATGTTAAACAAAAATTTTATTTTTTTTAAATTTGTCGCCTTTGGAAGGCCCTCCTTTAACCTGTATGCTCAAACATTTGTGCGCGACCCGAGCTTATTGCTTAAAAAAATGTACTAGAGTGCCTTGACTCCTCCTCTCAAAAATAAAAACCTGAAGTAACCCGATTTTTGCTAACCCATTTTACTCAGTAAAAATGTTTTTAGGGTTCCGTACCCAAAGGGTAAAACAGGACCCTATTACTAAGGCTCCGCTGTCCGTCTGTCTGTCTCTCCGTCTTTCTGTCCGTCTGTCACCAGGCTGTATCTCGTGGAACTCATGAACCGTGATAGCTAGAGACTTGATATTTTCACAGATGATGTATTTCTGTTGCCGCTTCATTAAAAAATACTGAAAAACAGGATACCATAAATATTTAAGGGGACTCCCATACAACAAACGTGATTTTTTTGCCGTTTTTATAGAAAATGGTACGGAACCCTTCGTGCGCGAGTCCGACTCGCACTTGGCCGGTTTTTTATTCGCACAAGCTCTTGGTAGGTTTTTAATTTTATGGCAAAATGATGAGAGAGAAGGATAGTGGACATGTTAGCCATGAGTGAGCAAGACAGATAGTGACGCCACTTTTACCAAAGTCAACAAAAGTAAGTAAAATTAAACAAATAATGAAATATCTTGACCTAGTTTAGTTTAGGTTTATTGGAATAAAAGTCAGATAGGGTTTATTGTAATAGGATATGTTATTTCCCATATGAGTTTGAGAGTATGAGATTGGACTCCCTTTTCCGCACTTAAACTCAAAGTCGGTCCTTTATACGTGGGGGATTTGATGGTTACGGTTGCAACCAGCCTAGCTCCGCCCAGAAGCGCAGAAGTTTCCTGGGTTTGCCTATGGTGTAAATATGTATGTTTAGGAGACAGTGACCGGTCACTGTCCCCACGATTATACGCAGATTTTATCTTTCAAGGTTGAGTATACGCCGAGTCAATTTGGGTGTGACCCCTGAGAGGGTCAGTTTCGATTGTTTGCATGCTGTACTCAGAGTCCATCGTTCGTTATGTTGGGATAAAGCACTTTGTCTAATCCAGGCGCGCAGTTGGGAATATGGTAAGGGGAGGATCGAGGGTGGCCCCTCTATGACCATGTCAGAGCCTCTTCTCGCCAGTACATCTGCGGCATCGTTGCCTAAAGAATTACTATGCCCTTTTATCCACGGCAGTGTTACCTTGTTGACCCTTCCAATCTTTTATATTTGAATGAATTTGTTCTTAGAAAATTATTTACTAAATGTCAAGCGATTGCCTGTGGATCCGTACTCTTCGGTTTGTAACAAAAAACGTACCCGGTTACCTTAAACCCAAAATAAAAAATCGTTATTATATATATAAGTAAAATAAAGTTAATACTAAATAAGGTCCTAAGATAGTAAAGATATTAATTTACTTCCTTTTAGGGGATAGGGGATAAAGCCTGTCCCAGACAGACGCGGCCTGAGGTGGCGGCCGCGGCCGCGGCCTGTTGTGTAGTATGAAAGTCTTATTTACTATTCAAATCCACGTAGCCGCGACCGCAAGCTCCGCCCACTTTCCGCTCAGCCGGTGTGTGCGCTTTCGCGGCCTGCAGCGCGGCCTGCGTGGCGGCCAGTTGCAATTTTTTACAACTAGCCGCAGCGGCTAATTTATAAACGTCGGTTGGTCGGTATTTCATTATGAAACACACTCGCAGGCAATAGTAAGATATACACTTCTTTTTTGTCCATCTTTATGAAGAGCCAACAAAAGAAGAATTTTGTATTCTACATAACTTAGTTTAGACGTCCATCCGCGATGACGAGTAGGCAAGAAATGGCGGTCCCGGCCGCGGCCTAGAGAGTCATTTCTTTATATCTTACTATGCGAGTGTGTTTCATAATGAAATACCGAACGATCGACGTACCTATATATTAAATTGGCCGCTGCGGCTAGTTGTAAAAAATTGCAGCTGGCCGCACTCCAGGCCGCGCGAGCGCACACACCGGCGGCTGAGCAGAAGCGGGCGGAGCTTGCGGCCGCGGCTAGCCGCGCAAGCCGCGTGGATTCGAATAGTACTGAGACTTTCATACTACACAACAGGCCGCGTCTGTCTGGGACAGGCTTAATTCTCCTGCTCACATACAGCAACATTTTTCGACAGAAGATAATTTAAACCTTAAAAAAAACTAACATTGTAATACGAAACTGCCGACCAGATTACATCAGTTTGTACAATATAAAGTTTAAAAATATATTATAGGTAGGAATGCTACGGGGTGCTATGTCTCAATGATGAGTAAATGCAGAATGCATGGAAGAGAAAATAAACTAGAAAAACAGGATACCATAAATATTTAAGGGGACTCCCATACAACAAACGTGATTTTTTTGCCGTTTTTATAGAAAATGGTACGGAACCCTTCGTGCGCGAGTCCGACTCGCACTTGGCCGGTTTTTTATTCGCACAAGCTCTTGGTAGGTTTTTAATTTTATGGCAAAATGATGAGAGAGAAGGATAGTGGACATGTTAGCCATGAGTGAGCAAGACAGATAGTGACGCCACTTTTACCAAAGTCAACAAAAGTAAGTAAAATTAAACAAATAATGAAATATCTTGACCTAGTTTAGTTTAGGTTTATTGGAATAAAAGTCAGATAGGGTTTATTGTAATAGGATATGTTATTTCCCATATGAGTTTGAGAGTATGAGATTGGACTCCCTTTTCCGCACTTAAACTCAAAGTCGGTCCTTTATACGTGGGGGATTTGATGGTTACGGTTGCAACCAGCCTAGCTCCGCCCAGAAGCGCAGAAGTTTCCTGGGTTTGCCTATGGTGTAAATATGTATGTTTAGGAGACAGTGACCGGTCACTGTCCCCACGATTATACGCAGATTTTATCTTTCAAGGTTGAGTATACGCCGAGTCAATTTGGGTGTGACCCCTGAGAGGGTCAGTTTCGATTGTTTGCATGCTGTACTCAGAGTCCATCGTTCGTTATGTTGGGATAAAGCACTTTGTCTAATCCAGGCGCGCAGTTGGGAATATGGTAAGGGGAGGATCGAGGGTGGCCCCTCTATGACCATGTCAGAGCCTCTTCTCGCCAGTACATCTGCGGCATCGTTGCCTAAAGAATTACTATGCCCTTTTATCCACGGCAGTGTTACCTTGTTGACCCTTCCAATCTTTTATATTTGAATGAATTTGTTCTTAGAAAATTATTTACTAAATGTCAAGCGATTGCCTGTGGATCCGTACTCTTCGGTTTGTAACAAAAAACGTACCCGGTTACCTTAAACCCAAAATAAAAAATCGTTATTATATATATAAGTAAAATAAAGTTAATACTAAATAAGGTCCTAAGATAGTAAAGATATTAATTTACTTCCTTTTAGGGGATAGGGGATAAAGCCTGTCCCAGACAGACGCGGCCTGAGGTGGCGGCCGCGGCCGCGGCCTGTTGTGTAGTATGAAAGTCTTATTTACTATTCAAATCCACGTAGCCGCGACCGCAAGCTCCGCCCACTTTCCGCTCAGCCGGTGTGTGCGCTTTCGCGGCCTGCAGCGCGGCCTGCGTGGCGGCCAGTTGCAATTTTTTACAACTAGCCGCAGCGGCTAATTTATAAACGTCGGTTGGTCGGTATTTCATTATGAAACACACTCGCAGGCAATAGTAAGATATACACTTCTTTTTTGTCCATCTTTATGAAGAGCCAACAAAAGAAGAATTTTGTATTCTACATAACTTAGTTTAGACGTCCATCCGCGATGACGAGTAGGCAAGAAATGGCGGTCCCGGCCGCGGCCTAGAGAGTCATTTCTTTATATCTTACTATGCGAGTGTGTTTCATAATGAAATACCGAACGATCGACGTACCTATATATTAAATTGGCCGCTGCGGCTAGTTGTAAAAAATTGCAGCTGGCCGCACTCCAGGCCGCGCGAGCGCACACACCGGCGGCTGAGCAGAAGCGGGCGGAGCTTGCGGCCGCGGCTAGCCGCGCAAGCCGCGTGGATTCGAATAGTACTGAGACTTTCATACTACACAACAGGCCGCGTCTGTCTGGGACAGGCTTAATTCTCCTGCTCACATACAGCAACATTTTTCGACAGAAGATAATTTAAACCTTAAAAAAAACTAACATTGTAATACGAAACTGCCGACCAGATTACATCAGTTTGTACAATATAAAGTTTAAAAATATATTATAGGTAGGAATGCTACGGGGTGCTATGTCTCAATGATGAGTAAATGCAGAATGCATGGAAGAGAAAATAAACTAGAAACTAGTGAAAAAAGACTTGGAACATGGCACGCAAACGGTGATGATGATGATGGTGATTGGTGATGCCAGGAAGGTCATGATTTATCTATGCACCGAATTTCATCGAGAGCGGATAGGTGTATCATTTTAATACTTGATTATGTTTAAACAACTTCTGTATTTCTTGTACCAAATAAATGATTTTCTATTTCTTTCTAGACAGTTTTAAGACAAACATCCAAACGTTATGGATTTCAGAATTTTTTGCCTACCTTGCAATGATAACTTTACATGTAACTTGCTAGTTGGACTATTGAAGCGATTCTTTTTTGCTCACGCTGTTCTTCCCCTGAATCGCATAAAATATACATTAAATAATCACTTTCTCTAGAGAAATTAAACTCACGATAGGTACTACTCGTAAAATGCGTACCTATCTGATTTTGCATAGTGAAACGTACCTTGTATTTGTGGTATTACCAAGGAGTAATCACTACGTATTACTACTAAGTTCTATGGTTTCCAAAAAGTCGGTAATTTAATAAATTTATGTAACGGTTATTGATTTCAATTTAAAACTTCGGTAATGTCATAATTTGAAAGCTGTCACAAATATAGATTAGAAGTTGACTTTTTAGTCTATTCCGAAACAAGGTCTCAACGTTGGTCAAAATTTATAGCTCAATTAGCTCATTGTTTGAATTCAATTTTGTGCCATGCAAAAATTTCTAGCACTTGGCATACAATCTCAGTTTTTAAAACCATAAAACCTGAACATAATTGCATTACCTCTCGCCTAAAATTTTTCATTTCAGAGTATATTGCTCTATTCGTTTTTTATTTAATTTTGGTTTCGGACAGCTGCTCCGTGTATTTTCATGGATATGACATTAGGCATAGACAAGGCAGATACAACAATAGAAAGAGACAAAGTTATCTGTTGACAGTAGTTTTGGATATTGCGTTCCTTTTCTACTGACGACCAAGATATAGACAAGTCGTTCATTCTTTCACATCACTAAACAAACACATTTAAAGCAGTTCATGGTACGAATAAAAAAAAAGATAAATCAAAATTGCTAAATAGCATAATTGCTTTTACGATTTCCGGAGAGTCAAGCGAAGTATCATAATGTTTTATGCAAATATATACATATAATTAATCCTATTTATGTATCTTGCTACTATTTTTACAGCATTCATTTAGAAATTAAGAAAACAATAAAAAATAAATTTTCCATACAAATTATTTTGACATATGAAATCAATTTGTAGCTGTCATTAGTGTCATAATAAACGTCATTTGTACTGAAATGAGTGAATGATAGGCAAAATTGTTTGTTGTCAAAATCCAATAAATGTGATTGTTTTTACGACTTCATGGTAGGAAATTGACAGATTTTGACAGATTTGTGATTGTTTTAACAGTTCATGGTTAGGGGGCAGTTATGCATAAATTAGTCCGCCAGTTAGAGGCGAATATTTATCAATGGAGCTGTGGACCGTTATTTCAACTTAGTAGTTGCAAAGGTAATTAATATATTAATTGACTGCCTAAGAAGGCCCCAAAGGATATGAATCTATAGTTCAAATACAACGACTTTTTCTAAAGGAGCAACGCCAAAGTTACTTAACAAAATATACAATGTATTTTGCATTGGCAAGTGTTTTTTTAATTTTGATACTAGAATTAGTAGGTACTAGAAACGTTGATTGGTCTGTTTGAGAACCAGAGTTAGTCGCTCTTTAAATCATTTATCGTATCTATTTAAGAAGTTTATTATTTTCCATAATATTTTAAATTAAATTTCTAACGTTTTGGGATCTGTTTTAGCCTTTTTTCCTTTCCTAAAGAGTTAGTGTTTAAATTAGACTATTTTTCAAGCGGGATAAGCTACACAGCTTAGTTAACTTTAACAGCTGAACTCAACAATATTCCATATCGCTAACTTTGTATCTCCATACACAAAACTTGTAATTTCTTAAGTTGGAGTTGAGAGCGTTTTCAAGAAGGCGCCCGCGTCTGCGACAAATGTAATTCGTAAGTTCGCGTTAATAATGCCGGGACTTGCAGGTGTCGCGACCGAGTCACTGACGAGTGTCAACTTGCTTAAGTTTAGTGAAGACCACAGCGTAGTTACATTCAGAGAGCAAAGAAGACTATGAGCATCACGGCCTAAGACGACTGGTCGAAGACGACTGTCAAAACGCAATGTCAATTACCATGATCTCATTGAGCACTAGTACTTTTAATCTTATGTCAGTGACGTTTTTGTGATAGGTAAGTTTAATGCCAGGGCGGTAACCACGACCTCTTAAAACAATCTCAAATCTGTCAAACATTATCAAATCTGTCAAATTTTGTATGTAATGACGTACCAAATTGACAGCTTTGAGATTGTTTTATGAGTTCATAGTTACCCCGCTGAAGTTAACACCGTTTCGTTAGGGGCACAATGAATATCGATGTTTAAGCTTAAAAGGTCACGTCTAATGAAGTCCAAACTTCCTTTTCTTCACACATTCACGTCTGATGAAGCCCTCGTTTAAGTAATTTAAGTCGAAATTGGGCTTCTTCAGCTTTATAATCGCTTTTAGTGCCTTGACAGGTTGGTGGGACTATCAAAGCGGCCAGGTCTAAGGTCTTCAAGATTCGCCATAAAACGAAGACCCAGAAACGTATACTGCGCTGTACAGTAATAAATTACGTATTAAGGAGGCGGGACTATAGCACTGTAGCACAGATAGGTTATTAATCATACCTTCAGTTTCGTTCTCTGTCGTCCCGCTTATAGTCACGAGGTATCCTAGGCCACAATTATTCACAATTATTTATGTCCACGCTGACACATACTTAATTATAGTTTTAACAGTGGCAGTTATTTGCAGTTCTCTAACTGAATTGGTGTACTCTGTGACCCCGCTAAGAGTCGCACCTCGAGAGCGCCTCGGTCTGCAATCATTTACGTCCGCCCGCTGACACACGGCTATGTAAAAATTTTCCATTTTACGCGACAGGTGTAGCCTCACTGTTCTCACTGTAAAGTTTCATTGCAGATATGTTTTATGACCTGTCTCGGTCTTTCTGCGAACTCTGTGCTGCTGCATTGTATTTTAACTACAGGAATTATTTTATTCCTGTGTATTTCTTTATCTTGTAGAAACTTGGTCAATAATGTTGACTTGTCTAAATGTGAAAATAAAGTTCAAAAGTTTTGTTGCATTAAACAATAAAAGATTATGAACCTAATTTTTAAAACCTATTGTTAATAAACGATTAAAACTAAATGTAGAGGCTAGTGTAATGGATGATATATAAGCGTATTAAAATTTTAGTTTAAGCTTTAGTTTAGTTTTCTTTATATTTAGCAGCGCTAAAACACTCGCAAAAAAAAACCAAGCGATACGATATTTCATCACTTTTTTGTCGAGTTCTCCGTCGAATCTATCAACCTCAAGGTAACTAAATTTTTAGAATGTTTCAACTCAAACCGTAACTATCCCGTACAAGTGCAAATAAATGATATTTTCTAAACAATGGCCGTGTGTATCGCAAGTTGGGAACGCACTCATGTGACTAATGACTCGGAAAACTACATTCGCAGTTTTGTCGGCGGCTACTTGTCTTGCGCAGTTTTTGGGTTCCACTCGGAATGGAAGGAACCCTTCGAAACAACGCCGAACTCATCATGCCCTCATTTGCTGCTGTTTAGCGGAATAGCAGTTAAATGTTGGATGGAGGTTAACATAAACTAAAATTCCTCTTGATATTGACTTACCATACTACGGCTTTGTTTTTGTTGTACTGATTTAAAATTCTACCATTAGTTCTAAATAAGCTATATTTAACTCATCTTTACAATAAACACGACTTTTGACACTTTTTTGACACGATTTTTAGCATTTTTAGAGCCTGTTTCATAATGTACGGATGCATTAGTTCTGAATAAGCTATATTTTACTTATCTGAGGAAAACACGATTTTTGACACATTTTTAAGCACTCTTATCCTCTCTATGTTTTTATCTTTTACATAACTTTATCTGGACACTGTGAAACATGCCCTTTACCTCTACATAGTATATTTTTATCTTTTACATAACTTTATCCGTACATTGTGCAGTTGTCACAACTTTTGTTAGGTATTCTTAACTCGATTGGCGTAGTAGCCCCGTGACCGGCTTTGAATGCAAAGGGTCCCATTTTGATTCTCGGTATGGGTCAGAGTGACGCCTCTAGCAGTTGTGAGTAAATGCGATGAATTTGATTGTATTTTGTCATACACAAGTATTTTATTTCATTGCTTCGAGAACATG
This sequence comes from Anania fuscalis, assembly GCA_950371115.1. Classification (NCBI taxonomy): domain Eukaryota; kingdom Metazoa; phylum Arthropoda; class Insecta; order Lepidoptera; family Crambidae; genus Anania; species Anania fuscalis. The sequence continues at coordinate 3,373,594 of OX493337.1, forward strand.
ACAAATAAGTTTTTATAAGCTTCGAAAGTCGGAAAAGCAGCTGGAAGAAGACATATCAATATATGTTTTAATTTAAAAAAATTGACTTAGCTTCCACATTTCCCAAAGATTAATGTGTTTCTGTGGCAATTCGTTATATCTTGAAGCTTTTATTTACGACTTTGCTAGACTCAAATCTATCAAAAACAAACCATTAATAAAGACATTATGATACTAAGAATATAAAATTCGGCCGCGGTCCCCTTGCCTGCCTACCTGATCAGGAGTTGTTAGCCTTTGTGACGGTGGTGACATTAATTTACCCGCGGGGCTATCGGGAATTATTTGCCCCGAGCGAGGAAGAGGGGAGATATTATTTACAACACCGTTTGTTGTTATTATTTTGGTATCCGTTTATTTGGATTAACAGAATATAATGTTCACTTAAGTGTTATGGAGGGGGAAGTGATAACGTTATATTTTTTCCATTAAAATATTATTTTAAGACCAGGAAAACGAGACAAAATATTAATTTCTCAGGCGGCTATTTGGCATCCATTACAACTCTAAACTAGGCCAAATCACTTTATGTCAATAGTAAATTGTATTTTGTTTGGTCGAGTTGGTTATTTAAATATGTAATAAACAAATGAAAATAGATACACCAGACAAAACAAACGTTGTCTTGGTCTTAAAGTATTTTATTAACGTGTTTCGGTTATGCTAAATAGCAGACAATGAATTTGCCAACTCCTAGCATATACGCGCCAATTTTTTTTTTTAACAGACTGTTTCTAAATGGCTTCGCCAGAAATGTAGAAATATATTATTTCCATATAATGTAAGTATATTATGTTCAACCAGCTTAAAAGTGTTAAAAAAATCTAAAAATATTTTAACAAATAACGATTTTAAAACAATTTAAGTTAAACTTATATCTTCAAAGAACAGATTTCTGAACCGTTTTTGCAAAACACGTGTCTTCCTTGGCTATTTTCTATTAAACTAAGTTTGGTTATAAGTCCCGCTAGCATTGTGTTAAAGTTAGATTCGCTTTCGCGCCACACGCCCCAGGGAAATACCGATGGCGTAATGCTTTTAAATATTTATTTATTCTGAAAATAAACAATTTACGAGTGTATGCTCATTGGATATTTACAGACCTATGGAGTTAGCCCAGTAAATTGGTGTTATGAATAGTAAAATGTCAATATATTGCGGATTTTACGTTTCGCGGACACGAGAAGTTAAAATATTTTAAAGCCGAAGCCATTTTATATATTTGTTGTTTTTATTAACGTTTTTTAAAGAATTGCACTTTAAAAAACGTTAATAAAAGGTTAGGTTGTTGTTTTAGGTTACATTACAGAGCTCTTACGCTTGACAAATTAGTGGCCTCCAGGCTCTTTTATTTACCTAGCCTAGGGTTAAATAAAAAAAAAAACCAGCTAACAATTTTGTTGTATGGGAGGGAGTCCTCTTAAATATTTATTTTATTTTAGTTTTGAACTGTCTAACTATCACGGTTCATGAGATACAGCCTGGTGACGGACGTACAGACGGACAAACAAACAGACAGAAGCAGACGGAAAGCGGAGTCTTAGTAATAGGTCCCTTTTTACCTTTTGTACGGGGCTCCGTACCCAAACTAGCGTTTAGCATTTTTGAGCAAATTTTTGATATTTTTGAGGGTTCTAAAATGATTTCGCATTCAAGGTCTAATAACAAAACAACCTGCTCCAAAAATGCAATTATCGCCAAATCTTTGGTCTAGGGACCAACAAAACAAACGCATGCAACTGTTGGCTGTTGCAAGAAATTTGTTTTGCCCTTTTATTTTGATTGTGCTACCTATGTCTGTAATAATATCGTATTAAGTAATTAAGGGCTTAACACCACCCAAGTGCGTAAAATCTCGAATATGAAAATCAAATTGTCAGAATGCTTGTTAATTTAATCTAAAAATTTAAAATACGATATGCTAGAAGAGGATTTAATAAACATCTTGAATTGAATAATTTAGATTTTCCGTTAAGTCCCTTGGATTAAAACATGCTTAAAAAAGTGTCTATTTTTTCATACATTGCAAATGTTCTCTTAAACGGCACAAACCATTTCATTACTGTTTTCACACAAAACAAGATTTTTGAAATATAGGTACATGTTTTGAATTGAGAGTTTTATTTGAAAATTCTCGTTAAAGGCAGAAATTTCATAAAAAACATGTTTTTCCGATTATTAAAGGTCATCCGCACGCGCGAAATTGTATGGGCGCGACGCGTCAAGGTCATTCAAGCGTGTTAAGGCCTTAAGTACAAACTTTGGTGAGCTACCTATATTATTCAAGACTTTTCAATCGTCATTCATCATCTACATTATAACACACTTAACACTTGAACTATTCAACTTCCTGACCCATAAACAGATAGGTGGAGTATATCCCCCGCTCCATAACTTTTATGACATTCACACACCCTCGTCAAGCAATGCCCTTGCGCCTTTCAGCGCGTGATAAAAGAGAAAAATGGTTACTTTGCCGAAGGTGAGCCCATATATTGAAGGTTGGAATAATGTTACTAAAAGCTTTGTGAGTATGGAGATTTATCTGATTTTGATTTTGAGCCTTGATGGCGCTATAGTATTCTCAGACAGTTTAAGAAAAAAGTACTCTGTGGTATGTAAAATAAAGAAATATTAGTAGTACTTTTCTATATTGTCTCGGGTCTGGGTGTTGTGGTACCGTCATTGTTTCTGATTTCTATAACGCAAGTGCTTTAGCTACTTACCTCTGGATCGGAGCAATGTATGTGGTGTTGTCGAATATTTATTTATTTAATAGTATGTGCCAGCAAGGTCATAATTTCGAAGTTAGGATTTTACACTTTTGTATTACGAAGTACCTGACAGTGTATTTGTTTGGTCTGTGTTGCCTCTGAGTTAGTTCTCAGCATTTTCAGCTCCGAGCTAAAAATGGAAGTGGTGGAACCCTTCGAAACACGCCGAACTCCATGACGCCCTCATTTGCTGTTGTTTAGTGGAATAGCAGCTAAATGTTTCACAGAAGGTTTCTAATACTAACTAATATAAATTAATAAATAATAATAAATTGTTTCCAAAACTTATATTCCTTAGCTAAATATTCCACTTGATATTGATTTACCATAAGTCCTAAAGGTTAGGATTTTACACTAACTTTGACGACCTCCGTAGCCGAGAGGCGAGCACGCCGGACTTTAAATGGCGCCGCCATCCCTGAGGTTCCGGGTTCGATCCCCGGTCGGGTCAATGTAGAAAACGAACTTTTCTATATTGGCTCGGGTCTGGTGTTGTGGTACCGTCGTTGTTTCTGATTTCTATAACACAAGTGCTTTAGCTACTTGTTATGTTAAATATTTATAAATATAACAAGTAAAAATATAAATCGTATTAAAATATCAAAATAGGTAAAATTACAAATGGCAAAAATTTCGAAAAAAGTGGTTGTAACCACAACCACTTTTTTCAGGAGAGGTGGCACGCACTCGACCATCCCAGTTCGCCAGAGCCGGCGGGATGTACCGCGAGCACTTGAGGTCAGCATGTTATTGGGGTTCCGTTCGCACAGGGTAAAACGGGACCCTATTACTAAGACTCCGCTGTCCGTCTGTCTGTCCGTCTATCACCAGGCTGTATTTGATTTTTTCCCCGTTTTTATGGAAAATGGTACGGAACCATTCGTGCGCGAGTCCGACTCGCACTTACTTGTAGTAATCTTGTTAAGTTGTACGAAAGTCTTTTAACCAGCAAGAAGAATCTTTTATTAGAACACCGATAAAAGTTTAGGACTTGCCCATCGGAATGCAAGACTGAGGCCATCATCATTCCAATAAAAATAAACCGTGTTTATTCCAATGCTTGTACCCATACTGAACGCGCATAAAACCAAGAAAACAAGCAATGCGAGTTAGCACTAGATAGAATTCTAAAACAGACGGTATAGAGCCTTAAAGAAAGCATTGACATGAATACGGAATCTAAGCTCACTAGGGGTGGGATAGTTTCAATAATCTCGATGTTGTGTGTTATGCACGTAGATACATTTTTTTTTATGGAAAGCAGATCACAATTTCTGCTAAATAGAAAAAAAAGTATCATCTTTCCACAATATTATACGAAAACATGAGCTCTTAAAAAAATATTACTTGAACCTTGTTTTGTTATTGTACGGAGTTTGATGTATACGAAACTTGTTACGTACTGTTTAGAGATAACAAGGCCCCTGCAGTATGAAACAAAGGAAGAGGGTCTACATTGTGACATAGTTCTGTGATCGTATTGGCGTTGACATTATGAGGATGGTAATGTGGACCCACTCTTTTTTTTATGACTGAGCTCTAAAGCATGGCCAAGGTTTTTTAAACATTAAGACATTCTTAATCTTAACATAACATCAGTAAAATATTGATAATGGTTTACCAAATACAACGGCTAATTTGTATTTAGTGTGGACTGGTTCAACTGGTTGGTGACGTAAAGTGTGAACCTAATGACATATTTAGTTTTTCCTGCTGGATATTATTGATGTTTTGGTGATTTCAATATTCCTTTCCTAATGATATTACATTTTCAGGTTTAATAACAGAATCTAATTAAAATTCGTCTAATTTAAATTACAGAGTTTAGAATTGTGAAAGGTTTTATTGTAGCAGTGGGTAGCAATACTTCAACCACAAAAAGATAGAAGACGGGCTACCCACGTTCCAACGTATGAATGGTCATGGTCTAAATAGGTTTGATTTCCTTATCTAAACTTTATAGAGCATGGTGGCAATCACTTTAAATATAATAAGATTTGTCGCATACCTATCGTTTATTGTATCAGGGTCAAGCGTACCCTAACTACTTAAGATCGTGACAATGCGCTAAAGAATACGTTTTTACGTTCCAAAAAGTTTTAGGTGGCAACGATGACTTAGCATAAAACTACTATTAAGAAGTTAAACTAGAAGTTAAACTCGAGTATCGACGTTCTGTCACATCCCTACGGCTTACGGAGGCGGCTTGGAAAACATAAGTTTCCGTACGACTGCGCATATTGCCTAGATCTGGTATACTGGGCTCGGCCGCTTTCATTGTACTATGATAATATTCAATGGCTCAAATCATTCCCATCGACTCCCTATTTCTATTTCCACTTGTATTCTACATCAGCGGGTTAACCATGAACTTTTAAAACAATCGCAAATCTGTCAAATTTCGTACGTAATGACGTAGACGACGCTTTATTACTTTTTTTGCAGTTCACAATGGAACTGTATTTCATGGTTACCCTCCTGTTTTGTGAAAATTACCTAGTTAGTACTATCTTCGAGGCTTAAGAACATTAACGTTGAGATAAATGACAAAGTCACGGATAAAACACTGTTAAATAGAGTTTCAAATGGATCGAAATTCTCTGAAGAGGCTTAAATACTCCAAACGAAACCCATCAACTTCAATTTCGTTCGTCAAAACGAGAAAACTAATTAATGTCTCTTCCTTATTTGCTACCATAATTCTTTCGGAGGGGAAGGATCATTTCCATCTGAATTTGAAACCCTTGTAATTTGTTGAGAGGTTGCCTTTTACCTAAATATGTAATTAAAAATAGCCCGAGTAGGTATATCAGGTGACCACTGACGAATACCTAAGTAATTGCAGTATTTAAATATTGAACGTATTAAAATGTCACATTATTTATTTTTTGATGCAGAATACACTGTCCCTGTAAGTATATCTAGCGGCACGGTAGTTAAGCGTTGGGCGAAAGATGCGCAGAAGACAATTACGATTACGTGATTGGCTAGTCGTTCGAGGCCCCTGCTTTGCCGCCTGTATTGGTTGTTAGCTCCGCGCACACGCGTCTCTGGACGTCTACTACGAAAAACGATAAACGATGTTTCGGACGAAACGAAACACAAACGATACGCAAACGATAAGCCTACTACGAAACACTATCGGATTTCAATGCTTCGATCGGATCCATAGACACATTTCGGAATGACTTCGTGAAACGAATGACTAAGTTGCTATTTACCGAACGTATAGAAAAAAAACCGGAAATCATTTAAAAAAAAGCAACAATAAACGTGCTTTTTTATTTTACTGCTTAAAACGACCAATACATCAAATTTTTAAGATTCTATGATATTTATTGTTATTATTTAATGTTAAAATAAAACAAATGTCTTCGTCAAACAACGCACGTCGTCGCCGATATCGTATCCGAAACGTTTCATAGTAAGCAATCCGCAAAATGATTATCGTATTGACGGATTTTGTTTTTCGTAGTAGACGTCCTGATACGACGATCGTGTCGTAAGATATTGCGCAAAGCAATCACCACTTCTTGCCCTAGCGCTCATCATCAGTGCCGGCAGTGGCTTGCAATCCATAAAGGCTATTAAGCAATGCCTGCCTTAGTAAAATCCGAAAGAACGGCTTACCATCTTTATTTGTCAAATTTACAATCTATATTAAAGAAAGAAAGTAATATGGTTGAATAAAGCGAAGGTAAAATTCAAATTGCTTAGCCTTATGGATTATCCTTTTGGTTCAAAGCTTTCATAAGTTTTTGGATATATACCTATTTACTAATTTTTAACGCTTTTTATGTTGTTTTTTTACGACCTCCGTAGGTGAAAGGTGAGTGTGCCAGACTTAGTGTCGCCAACTCTGAGGTTTATTACCTTTTTGCAGTTTACAATGGAACTGATATTCATGGTTAAATAGTTAGAAGATGACTTTCAGGGACCGACAGGGATATGTCCGATTTTATCCTTTCTTTTTCGCATAGAGTTTGACGTAAAAACTATACATTGCAGGTACTATTTCACCTAATAGTTTATAGTAAGGCCCAGAAATGATTTTAGAAATCACTAACCATATTTTTAGAGTTCATAATAGAATTTATATTAAAATGATAAGCTCCGCCTCTATCTGAACCGACCTTGTCTAATCCCTAACCGAAAATGGCCTAAATCAGATCCGTTAAACGCCACGGTCGGGTGATCTCATGTTATTGCGTATTCGGAGTCTCCCGCCCGTGAAATACATAGTCGGTAAGAGAAAACGATAAATATTAAAGCTTACCTTGGACGGTTTATCTCGCAGAAGGCGGCAACCGTGAAAAACGGATAAGTACGGAATCCCCGCAAAGCCCATTGCCTGAAAAGTTTTGGGCGATACTGTGTGTCGGCTTACAATGCGCGCTTGTTCGGTTAGCTGGGCCACGCTGGGTAATGGCTAGAGGATTCTGAAATTATGTTTGTGGTACATACAAATGGCTATGGTTTTGGAATTTTAATGACAGCCTTCTTCTTCTACAACCCGACTCTACACAAAGCTGAGTGTATAGGTATCCTAAATTGCGCATCATTTTAAACAATCTAGAGCCTCTTGCATCATTCCCCTTCCCAGTAACCAGGTCGTCGGTCCAATAAGCTCGCGGCCACGCTCGTAGGAGCGTACCCCCCTGGACGTAGGTCCAGGGGGGTAACCATGAACTCTTAAAACAATAATGGAAGATGCAGCTTTAGGGTAGGCCTCCCAAACGACTCAACCGACTGACGACCTAGTTATGATTTCAGAAAGCTACTGGATACAATGATCATCGACTCAAATGCCTTCAATAACGAATTGACAGCCGGTAAATCACTAATGTTAAAATAAAGTATTCACGTGGTGTCACGTTCGAACGGTACTAAGTTGGGGGCCAGGAAGCCTACTAAGAAAATATATCGTCATTCAGACGTATAAGCCTAGCAAATTAAGGTAACCATTTACTTGTATCAAACCTTCTATGAACAATTAAAAATGGTCGAGTTTTTTTACACGGATAGTTTAAGTTGTTCATATTTTGACACAGGATTGATACAAGTGACTAGTTAATTGTTTAGGTTTATACGTCCGAACAAGCGAAACATTTTATAGTAGGCCTTCACAGCCGTTTCCTGTTACGTTCTATGGATACGGCCTATGACCACAGTTGGACTTTCATAGTCTGATAATAGTACTCAAATGTCGATGTAATGCAATTGCATCCAATTTTCTATTCCTGGTCTACTTTTGACTGAATACATTATGTAGTTGTAAAGGCGACAAAAAACGTCCTATCCTGATACAGTAATAAGTCTCCCTCGCTATGCAAATGGTGAAGGTACACTTTTATCTCGGCGTGTCCTGCCGGCGGCGCGGCCAATTAATTCTGAAGCGACGGACGCTAGGAACGCGAGCAGATCGCGTCCGACACTTATAAAATTACAAGATTATCTCCGGGAGTTATGCTGGAGACACTCGATAATTCAAATATTATAAAATTTGTATGTACAAGACCTACGAGTAAAATATTCTGATATGTCTTTAGTCAGAAGTCACTGGGGTGGCCTATGTCAGACGTCCTGTGGCTGAAATAATGATGATGATGTCTTTAGGCCCAGCGAGTCTAAAATGGCTGCTAATCTATTCTTCTGAGATGACTACTTGGAGTTAGAAATAATATGTTGCACGCACAATGGTGGGCCATCAATAGGCTTAGTGTCGAAACAGGCCAGCAAAACTAACTAACCATGCGATGTAATTATAATAGAGCTGCTTGTCATGAGTTGATGAATATTCTGAGACTAATGCTTATCGCTCAGTTTTCAGTCATGATGCGTCTTTACTATGTAAATATCAGATATCTACTATTATGCATATTATTAGGTATCAATAAAGAAACTTTTTGTAGTTACTGAACACCAATAAAGAGTCTTCTTTAGTCAGTTAGTCAGCTTTAGGCTATCAGCCACTGCTGAACATAGCCGTGCAGAATGTCACAGCGATCGCTCTTGCCTTTTGCATCCAGTGGCTTTCCTCACTATCGATAAGGTTGTCAGTCCACTGGGTGGGAGGCCTACCTGCGATGCGTCTTCCAATTCCTAGTTACTCGAGAAACTTCATATACAAACGGCTGTCAGTTCTGCGGCCGATTTGATTTACTGATTGCTGCTTTAGCAATGATATCGGAATTATAGTTTTCGTTTAGTAGACTTCACAATTTTTTTTTTCAAACATGAAAAATTACGACCGATTCAGCAATCGTTCAGTAGGCCATTTCAAGGCGAAGTTTTTCGTTACCGAGGCTCTTGTCGTCGGTCATTATTATTTGAGCGAGGGTTTTTAAAATTCCGGGGAAGTTCTGTGTTGCTGTTAGCTAATTGAATATCAAGTATCTTTTAAAGCCTAGATTTGTTTGCGAGGGTCTTTTTGGCATCAAGTTATACCCCGAAATTTGTCAAGATGGAGTAAGTCATTAAAATATTTACGCAATTCTATTGCAAAATGTTTTAAACTACTTTTGGCATTTGTTTACTTTGCAAAAATGTGTTTTAGATTATGCGATGATGGCATTAATTTACAAAGAAAAAATTATAACCAATACTTTTTAAATTAATATAATAAAGTAAACAAATCTTAAACCTTTCACATTTAAGAATAGTCTTTTTACACTATTAATAGTTAAAAACCACAAGCATTTCCAACCATTAGTTTGCAACAAACATTTTGCAGAAAACCTCCACCCAACTTGTTATCTTAACAAGTTTGTACGATCTGACGTTTGATGGATATCCCGCAGCCGGATTTGAGCATAAATACATGTTTTGAAATGAAATACATGCCACAAGAGATGGAATATTAGATGTCCTGTACTACTTGTATGTAAGTATAAGCTGTACAGTGTAAACCGCGAGTCGCTTAAGGCCTTAACACGCTTAAATGACCTTGACGCGTCGTGCTCATACATATTCGCGCAAGCGGATGACCTCTAAAAATCGGAAAAACATGTTTTTTTATTAAATAAATACCTTTAACGAGAAATTTCAAATAAAACTCTCAATTCAAAACATGTATATTTCCAAAATCTTGTTTTGTGTGAAAACAGTAATTAAATAGCTTGTGCCGTTTAAGAGAATATTTGCAATTTATGAAAAAATAGACACTTTTTTGTGCATGTTTTAATCCAAGGGACGTAACGGAAAATCAAAATTATTCAATTCAAGATGTTTATTCAATCCTCTTCTATAATATCATATTTTAAATTTTTAGGTTCAAGTAACAGGTATTCTGACAATTTGATTTTCATATTTGAAATTTTAGGCACTTGGGTGGTGTTAAGGCCTTAACAAATTGGTCGAAAGGTCTATGATAGTTTGGCTTCGATACTACGAGACTAACAACCAATGCAAAATAGGCTTGTAAGACAATCCTCTGGCACGAAGTAAAATTTAGTTTTATGTGCCGCTGGTGCCCGTAACTGATTATACAGGGTCACTGATCAGACAGGGTGTTAGGTAAAATTATATCAAGCTGAAATTAGCCTATGTTAATATATGCATAATAAATACTATGGCGTAGTCAGAAATTTAATATCTTTCTATATCATTTTTGAAAAAAATATTTTCATACTAAATCGGATTCTCAACATTTTGTTTTGTATAAAAATAAAAAAAAAATGTTGATATCAAATTTCTGACTTTACCATAGTGTTTACTTGTATGCATATGTTAACATAGGCTAGTTTCAGCTTAATATACCATTAACCTAACACCCTGTATACTCCACGTACGTACGTACGTGGAGTATATTCTTAAAGATAAGTTTTTAAAAAAAATCTTCACGTAAAATTTAAGCTTTGTTTATAACTTAGCTTTGCAATCCTTAACGATAATCATTAATACATCATGGGAAACAGTGACCACAAACATTTAGGGACAAAAGTACACGTAAGAAACTTTGGCTTTTTGATACAATACACGTAGGGGAAACATTCTGACGAAAGTACAACTTTGTCGTTAATTACCGCCTGAAATGGAGAAAGCAATGGCGAATCACCCAATTAATTCTACCAAGGAAGTCGTTGTGTGTTCCAACTTCTAATAGTGCTGACAGAGGGGAAACTTATGGAACATTACCCGGTTGTGTAAGCAAAATGGGTTATTTCTCTTTCAGACAATCAATTAAAGTAACTTTGTTGATTTATTGAATACTGACTGAGATTATAATATAAAGGATCAAACAAATTTAAAAAAAATACACATTTAAGTAAAACAAATCTCGGATAATTTAACACTTTGGGTGAGTACTTACCTATAATTAAATACCTACTATTATAATATTCGACGGACGGACTGACGGACGAAAAAATTACAAAGTTATACCACCGCGTCAAAGTTGGGGAGAGGGGGCTCGTGATGTCCCTAAAATTAAACCGAGGCGTGACGTCATGCGACATTTTAAATCAATATATCTCTGTAATATTTTATTTATGTAAAAAGAAAAAATACGTGCCTAATATTTTTTGATAATCTATCTGATAGATGAAGAAGAAAAAACTTAGTCGTCATCTTTATTGGTGTGTTTTTTGTCACATATTTATTTTTATTTTTACTAGCGATAAGCAACATCATTCGTTTTATTCTTTACTACCCACATCCAACAAGTTATGAGCTCTCCAAAAATGATTGTTTGTAAGATAAAAGTAAAGCACTGGCTAATCAAATCCGAGACCTCATTCTGGCTTGGCTGCCGTCCAGCTATGGGGCTGTCGTAAAAACATCATTTTACACAATAGGGTTATAGTGAGTGGGGGTACTTTGTGCAAACAAACAAGACGCGCGAACAAAGCCACCAAGTTAAAATAGGCCTCAAATCCGGAACTGCGAAGCAAACAGCGCTGCGGGCTTTCAGCTTTATTTAAGCAATCGTTTTTTAAATTCTAACGTTCTGTAGCAGTCTTTACAGGGTTCTGCGTGACCATGATACTAGTATTATAATAATAATAAGATTATAATCTAGATTCTGGAAGTCTCGGTATTATAAAAACCTATTTAACCCTTGAAACAAAGGAACAAGAATGTTTTGGTGTGGGTACTTAGTAATTTCAGGCAAGCAAGTGGTAATCGTTTGTACTTAAAAGTTTATAAAAAAAATAGGAGGTAAACTAAGTACCATCGAACTACCCATGGATTTTCTTTAGGCGAGACTTCACTGAATTACTACCGCTCTAATTACAATAAGCACTCTTCAACACTTTCCCCTTTCTTTATACCCTGCCTGATGGTTGTCTGGAAGATATCGTTTTTAGCGATAAGACAGCCTAACATCATCATTTCAGCCACAGGACGTCCACTGCTGAACATAGGCCTCCCCCAGTGACTTCTGTCATCGCGGGGTTGTTGCCATACTCGCCACGCTTGGCAGGCGGGTTGGCGAGTGCATTTATTTATTATTTCGCACGCAGACGCTGCTTCCTGTCTCGTGCTACAGGATTTAGGGCCTCTTACGACACGCCTCCTTTTGGCGGTGGGGAAGTGTATTCTTTACGGCCGACCCCACACGGCACAATTGTACATTTTTCTGTAAATATCAACTGTAACTTCTTTGTTTGGTGTGCAATATAGAGTATATATCTATCTACGGTTGTGTTAGGTACTTAATTCGCGTATTCCCTTTTTGAGCTCGACCCGCGAGAGGTTAAGACATTACAAACATTTAAAAAATCTAATGTAAAACCTATCTTACAAATTAAAAAAAACTTGGTGACGGGCCTGAATGTTCTGTTTATAGTTAGTTCTTGCAAGTCAGTCTCTGAATGAAATGAAATGAAATTCTTTATTCTGTATAGGCCCTCTTCCGGGCTCTTAAACTTTTATAAGTATGTACTACCTATTTATTTATTTAAACTTTATTGCACAGGTGAGTACAATTGGCGAACTTAATGCTATACAGCATCCTCTACCAGTCAACCTTGAGGTAATGCAGATAATGTAGTTTGTACCTATTCCCACATCATCATCGGTTACCTATTGGCTATGCCGGCAGAGCCTACCATAACAAAGCCTATTGCGGCATTACCTTATTCTATCCCGGATTGAAGCCATAAAATGACAGTGGCCCTGATAATAAATTATGAATCGGCAGGGCTGACAGCTGGCCGAAACGAATTGGTTTTTAAATGTCTTATCTCTGTTACACAATTAATGTATGTGCACAATTTCGATTTAAGAATAAATTTAAATAAATTAATGTAAAATTTAATAATGATAAAAATAATATATTTCCTGGCCTAACTAGTTTTTATTTTGTTAGTAACAATTCAATCTTATAGACAATATTATTACTGGGCCATAACCATGAACTCTTAAAACAATATCAAAGTTGTCAAATCTGTCAATTTTGGTACGTCATTTCATACAAAATTTGACAGAAATGATAATATTTGACAGATTTGTGATTGTTTTAACAGTTCCAGGGCCCTAACCATGAGCTGTTAAAACAATCACAAATCTGTCAAACATTATCATTTCTGTCAAATTTTGTATGAAATGACGTACTAAAATTGACAGATTTGACAACTTTGAGATTGTTTATAGAGTTCATGGTTAGGGGGCTGGTTAGGGCCCTGGGCCATAACCATGAACAATTAAAACAATCTCAAAGTTGTCAAATCTGTCATTTTTGGTACGTCATTTCATACAAAATTTGACAGAAATGATAATGTTGACAGATTTGTGATTGTTTTAACAGTTCATGGTTAGGGCCCTGAACTTAAAACTACATTAGTAGCAAACAGTTCACGATAATAAATAGAAAAATGTCATCTCATTGATTCCGTACATTATAATATCTACGAAACGACGGCAGGTTAGAGTCAAGCTTCTACACCGAGACATTTTAGTGGTTGTTTTCCAGCGGCAGACCAATTTACCTTTAGAAGTAGGTACTATCGAACCATGTGAGTTATTTTTTTTTATTAAAAATATTTTTGTTCTCAACTAATCAAAAAAATAATCATCAACTCGAAAGCGTGAGAAAAGATAGTTTCTTTTACGAGATGTGACCTATTTGGGTACTGCCTGCCGCATACAATAAATGTTTAAAGTAAAAGAAGCTACCGCACAATGTAATACAGATAAACTGCATCGCACGCGCTGCAGGCGATTTGAATTTGAATGACTATGATTTAAATAAAAAAAACTTTATTAATCTATTGTACTACTAAGATAGAATCATTTTAATGCGGGAAAACAACCACTTAAATGTCTCGGTGTATTTTTGCTATTATCTTCATGACGCCACTCCTGCTCAATAAATGCCTCTCTAATACAAATCCAACAATTACACCTAAACCTAACCCCAAAATAAGCAAAGCTTTTACTATGTCGACTAGATTACTGATAGGCATTGTTAACTGAATGAACGAACCAAAGTCGCTGACATAGCCCGACGGATTAGCCGGCTGAAGTGGCAGTGGGCGGGGCACATAGCACGTAGAACTGACGGCCGATGGGGCAGAAAGGTTCTGGAATGGAGGCCACGTACCGGCAAGCGCAGCGTAGGACGCCCACCCACAAGGTGGGCAGACGACCTGGTAAAGGTTGCAGGACGACGCTGGATGCAGGCCGCTTCCAATCGGCCGATCTGGAAGTCACTGGGGGAGGCCTATGTTCAGCAGTGGACGTCCTGTGGCTGAGATGATGATGATGATTATTAACTGGATAATTAAGCGTCAATTAGTCAGGAATTGATGCCTGTGTTCAACACGCAAACATATTTCCTCTTGCGGAACCCGTGTAGTTTGGAGAGCGAACCACTGGACCAGATCAGAGAGTCCTATCGGAAGGTCCAATAATTTAAGTAAAATTTCAATTTCATTATCTTATTCTACTATGTGTAGGGGATCCTAGATGTATAAGGGACTCCTAACATTTACTGATGATTGCTATGCTATGCTAGGGATAGGTTACTCCGAGGAGTGCTAAATAAAACCGACCCGTAGACCAGACTCAGGCATTAGGTAATTAATATGTGGAATGATACTGTGCAGTGTTGTATAATGTAAGAACTGACATTTTATTTATATATATTGTGCTTAATATTTGACATGATTTAAATTACTTATTTGACATATTTATTTAATTATTATTTTTCTCATTTGACATTTGCATGCTAGTAAGTTAGCGAAACATGTTTGAACATAATATTTCAATGTAACACCTTATAACATGTACCGTGTTTCATGTAAATAAATGAATTTGAATTTGTATGAATGTTTGTAAGACACTGACTGATTTATTGCGCTAACAACATTAATGAATTGTGTAAAATACTACATAAATGAATGGCGTGATTTGGGCGGTACACACACATGCACAAATACAAAGTACGGTGACAGCTCGTACACTATGATTTTATAGTTTAGTTTTTTTAAAGTGTTTTGTTGAATAAGGCAGAAAATTTGGTACCATTGATTTACTTACGATATTCTAATTAGTATTCTTGCGGTAGGTTGAGTTTGTTATTTTGATTTCCGAAAGTTTTGTTACCCTGGGAACCCAAGTTCCTACAACTACGTTGCTGCTTCTTTAATAGTTTTTTTAGAAGTTTGGTTAACTTTAGGGAATATCTTGTTAACTAGCAAGACATAACGTTTCTAGGTGTACAATGAACAGGTTGCCTGATGGAGTAATCCAGGCCTACTACGAAAATTTATCGTTCGTTCGGACCTTAGCCTAACGTTACTTAACCGAACCCTATAAATTAAAATTACCAGTAGTCTTTTGACAGACTACAAAATGGTAACATAAATTTTGTTATAGATTGTTAATATGACAAATAAAGATTGTTAGCCGTTCTGTAGGATTTTTACTAAGGTGGGCACTGCATAATAGGCTTTATGGAATGCACGAAACTGGCCGGCACTGATATTGAACGCGGGGCAATGATTGGGGATCACTTTGCGCATTATTTAAGTAGGTAATTATGTTTTATACTAATCATGTAACGGATCAAATATATAAAATAAATAACAGCAGATCGTAAAGTATTATTCCTGCCTAAAAACGTTCATAAAGAAACTTCAAATCGAATAAAAACTATCTAACCAAAGATGCCGTGCCGTGCCGTGCCGTGTGGGGACGGCCGTAAAGAATACACTTCCCCACCGCCAACAGGAGGCGTGTCGTAAGAGGCGACTAAATCCTGTAGCACGAGACGAGGAGCAGCGTCTGCGTGCGAAATAATAAAAAAAACTGCGCTCGCCAACCCGCCTGCCAAGCGTGGCGCGTATGGCAAAAACCCCCCGATGACAGAAGTCACTGGGGGAGGCCTATGTTCAGCAGTGGACGTCCTGTGGCTGAAACGAAACGAAGCAAAGATGTTCTTCTTGTAGGGTTTTTAACCAATTTGTTTATTAACTAATTTATGAAAACGTGACAGCCCTATCAGATAAGAATAAAGGATGTAAGGAAGGAAATTAACTCTTTGTTTTGCCGAAACAAAGCCGTGTGCTTATTAAATATACAGCCTCTTTCGGCACAAACAAAATTTATTATTCTCATTAGTGCGATGACACCGCTAGGCTCTAAGCCAGACCGAGAACTTAATTAGTTTTAACGGAATTATTCTAAGGTGAATTCTAATTAGTCGTTTAATGAACGGTGTGTGTTTAATAAGAAAATTCAGTAATGAACAACTCGTAGGTACGTTATGCTAATTTTATTTATCTTTCTTTATTTATCAAGATAGTTTTACTTAGCTTAATTCGCTTGCTGCGTTTAATTTAATTAACATGCGTTAGTAGGTACTATGTTTTTGGCTGTATAAAAAGGTTTTCAGTGGTGCAATCAATATTAGAGGTACCTCCATAGTTTTTAAGACAGAGCGTAGTGGCACTGTGAATGCCTTGAAAGCAAAGGATCGGATTAAATCCTTTGCGACTATTCTCCTCTTATGTACTGATTATGTTAAATAATTACATTATTTCTACGGAACCCATTATTTGTTTAGCAAGATAAATGTATGCATGACTCAATTAATCGAAAGACAGTTTGGTTGAAACTCAAATGGCGGTTAAATTTTGAATTCCGATCTGAGTTGGGACCGCTTCCGCCGACTGCGGACGGAAGTGACGTCAAACATCGCATCGCTTCAACTTACTCGTAGTCCATTTTGACTATTAATGCTATTATCATATCGCTATGTTTGAATTACCGATAATATTTGTACGATCACAAATTTACACAATATCAAAAAGCATGGTACCCAATTTTCCAGTGCTTTTTGTTTATATAAGGTCCGATTTTATTAGTGTTCATCCTGTTAACCTGTGACTATATAGGTGAAAAGCAATCGTAAAAACTAATTTTCAAATGTGTACCATAAAAACTAAAAAAGTTAAAAATCAACAACATTGACTTCATATTGCATAAACTCGTCCTATCTTTGCTACGTTTACCCATCTGATTATCCGTCTTATTCCTTTCCCTTGTACAGAGCGAAAAAGAGTTGAAGATAGGACGAGTTTATGCAATATGAAGTCGATGTTGTTATTTGGTAATTTATTTTTAACTTTTTTAGTTTTTATGATAGACATTTGAAAGTTAGTTTTTACGATTGCTTTTCACCTATATAGTCACAGGTTAACAGGATGAACACTAATAAAATCGGACCTTATATATATCTCATCGTCAAAAGTGAACGTCGAGTTTGTGCCACTTATGGCAAGTTTCCATGATTTCATTCGCAGTAATAAAAAAAGTTTATTATAGGAGTCTCGCACACTACAGACTTTTTTGACCAAAAGTTAACAGGACATCTTTATATGTGATACTTATGTGAGTGCGCACACTAAAACGATTCGTAAACGGTCGATATCAAAGCAATTTAAATACCGACAATACAACTACCGGCCGATAAAAAGTCTCTAGGTTATATTTTTCGATTATTTAGCTTTCTCATTTTTTGGGTCACACTTATAACTAGGCACATATTTTGAGTATATTAGATAGATCTTTACACCCAATTGAAAGGGAGTAATTATAAAACACTTTTTTATGAGTTAGAAAACAATTTGTATACTAAAACACTAACTTGTACAGTTTTTTAAGTTAAAGAAAAGAAGTTATATTTTCTGAAACAGCACTGTAAGTGCTATTATTCAGCAGGCTTGTACAGCTAAAGATACCATTGTGACCAGTGATTCAGCTGATATACAGCACTTTTGTGCTACTTATATACAGTTTCTAGTTATTTGTGCACTTCGAGTATTAGAGACTAGCAGCCCGTCCCGGCTTCGCACGGGGTAGACAATTATCGCTAATAGTTTCGGCAGCGCATTCTACGTAAGACATTTTAAGACTCATTTTTCTACACCTTCGTTTACATTGTTCAAATTTTACCATGGATCCCTAATTTTTTCAAAATGAAATGTAGCCTATGTCAAATTGGAAGAATGTAGCATTCTATTGGTGAAAGAATTTTTTAAATCGGCCCAGTACTTTTTGAGCCTATTCATTACAAACATACAAACATACAAAAATAGGTACAAATCTTTCCTCTTTATAATATTAGTATAGATATAGATAATTCCATGACAGAACAAACAAAGCCAATTAAACAGTACAGCCGTGCAAAATTTCAATCCGGCCGATGCGACCAAACACAGCATCGCCATTCTAAACTTGGCTAATCCCGGAACCCCGGCTGTCCTGTTAACGCCACCACGTGACGCCGGAATAAAAGGCTTTTGCCGAGAAAACACGTGATTTTTGTTTCGTCTGCGATTCGCACTCGCTGCCAGAAACAGCTTTGAATTGTGTAGAATATAAAATGGCACGGTATTATTTAGTGGCTCGGTTTGAACGAGGAATTTCTGTTGTGCTTTTTGAATCTTCACGATGATGTTTTGTCTGGTATTTTTCGACTTAATACTAAAATATTTGTCTCTTCTAAGCAAATATTAGCAGTTAAGGTATTAACGATTTGGTTTTCCTTCATATATTAATTTGTTTTATAGGGTCCTGTTAAACTTATACAGCTTGAAGGTGGTTTTGAAGAAATCTCTATTAGCGATAAGACCGCCTATATTATACTTTTATAAATAATCTGATCTAATTACTTTGTTTGGTGTGAAATAAAGAATCTATCTATCCTGCAAAATTCTTAGACTACGGTATTTCAGGATCCAGTAAACCCGGACCGTGTGAGCGTAGGTACTATTACTTTTAATAAATTATTATTTAGGAACAGTACACAAAAAACAATCTACCAAGCATCTTCTTCGGGAACTGTTTATCTCGTTATGAAGGGTTGCCAGCATGAATAATACACTGTTTGTCCGGAATAATTAATCACGGGAGCGTAACGATGATCCGCTTTGCATTACCGAGGGTAGTATAATTACCACGTTATTTTTGCCCTAAAAAGTAAGCTATTAAGCTTTATAAGTAATGTCAGGTACTTAATGTTGATGTAGGTAGGTATTGTAAAAATACAATAAATTATGTAAATTTTGTATTTTTAGGGTTCCGTACCCAAAGGGTAAAACGGGACCCTATTACTAATAGTAGGGTAAGGCTCCGCTGTCCGTCTGTCTGTCTGTCCGTCTGACACCAGGCTGTATCTCATGAACCGTGATAGTTAGAGAGTTGAAATTTTCACAGATGATGTATTTCTGTTGCCGCTATAACAACAAATACTAAAAAACAGAATACAATAAATGTTTAAGGGGGCTCCCATACAAAAAACGTGTTTTTTTGCCGTTTCTATAGAAAATGGTACGGAACCCTTCGTGCGCGAGTCCGACTCGCACTTGGCCGGTTTTTTAAATATTACTATTACGTACCGACATCGCGGCAAACACAGCGTAGGACGTCTACCTAAAAGGGAGAGACTATCGGTGAAGCTTCTGGATACATGCCGTTTCGAAGCAGTCAATTTGGAAGTCATTGGGAGACGTTTATATTATGTTCAGCAATAGACACTCTATTAGCTGAAAAAATGATAGTGCATATAGGACTATATTGTGGAAAGCTTGGCAAAATAACGGTATCATGGGCAGATCATCTTATAAATTGATGATTGTATTCGCAAAGGTTCTTCAGGCACAAGGTTCTGCGTTCAAACTCGACTTAAGATCGCCTTTCTGTACAAAAATTGATAAATTAATAGTTCAAGTTTCAATTGCAGAATATCAAGGGTTTTCAATAACACAATATGATATCGAATAGTGAGCTAGAGTTAGATCTTTGTCCAGAGAATAATTCTGCATTCCAACTGAAGGCAATGTAAAACAATTTTCAATTGGACTGATAAGTAGAGCATGACAGGACGAGAAATTTTGATTTAATCAAATAGTTATATCAAAGTAATTCAGCCCAGAGCCGTCCACTGACTATATAATATAGGCTCATTGATCTCTTGCGATCAGAATTAAAAAAGAAGAAATCAACACAAACTTCTAAAGTCGAAGTACGTAACATGCGTTGAAAAACCCAGCGAGTTATTTTATAACCGGTCGTCCGATATAGTAAAAATACACTTTTAATTATACTTAAAAAAAAAATGCTACTTCGAATTATCACACTTGATTTATTTTGAAGTCAAACGAGGCTAAGGATAGCGTCTAATGTGTAATGATTAATGAAAATCGGTAAGGATGAAATGTTTTTTCAAAAGTAAATTGAAAAAAAAAGAGAATGGAGGTGGTTGGAGGGATTAAGGAGAGGATTTTGCTACTGCAGGAGCAAAAAATCTATCCATATTTATCAAACTAAAATCGAAATGATAAGTAAACAGCAAAATATACTCGAAAAACATTTTTACCTTCTAATTTTTTTGTCTTCTTTCTTGCTTTTAATTAACTTTTTGCCAACTTGGGCGACCGAGCTTGGCTTAATCAAATACCGCCTCGTACACCGGCACCGCATCATATACCTACCGGCGGCAGTGCCGGCATAAAATCTGACAATTACCCGTTGGCAATAATGTTTAAAATAATTACGAGAAAGCGCTTTATAAAATTGACAGCTTAAAAGAGCAGCTCCAATAAATATTTCATATTTTTGTTTGTATAAAATTGCGTTTTTAGATTCAACTGTAAACTTCAGAAGCAAAACAACAATATTTCATCCTAATCCTAAACTCCGTTTTTGAGATATATTTAACCAAAAAAAAAATCGATTTAAGTACGTAATCAGATTTGTCGCCTATACCGATGTCAATCACTTAACTACAGTGTCAAATTATGGTGAAATAAGGAAATGTTTAAGTATTTTCCTCAAATCTTTTTCTTGTAGCTGCATTAATACAACTATAAAAGTTATTCTTATCTGTGTTAGTAAATGTTGTACATCAAACATAATAGCTATTATTTTGTCTTAAGTTAAGGATTGTTCTGTTACTTTGTTTAAGCCTTCTTAGTAATTATTTCTCAAGAGAGACAGCTGATTAAATAGTCCCCTTAATCATATACACTTAAATGAAAGATGTTCTCGTCAAGGTCCTGACACTAATTAATGAACGCAAATAAATCGATATTCGCTTTGTTTACGTTTTGCTAAATCTGCTTATCTTTTAGTTGTAAGTGAAAATTTGAATACAGTTACTAATATTGTTTTAATGGATCTGGAGAGGGCGTGTTACAGAAACTCAAATAACCTTAAAGATACTGATGTCACTTTTCTTATACTTATCTATATTTCCACGAATACAAACTAACTAGCTAATATTTAATATATAGATAAAAATACAAAATATTTTTAATTGTTTTGATTAATTAATGCACATTCCTAACAGGCTTAATTTTTATTTATTTAACTAAATATATTATACAAAAACCACAGCATTAAATATTACTTTAAATTAAACTTATCCTAAACCTAAATACCTACTCAAAAATAAAACCGTGTTCGTGAGGCAAAGAGGCAAGGATACTAGCAGCGTTTCCACGCTGAATGGCTAAAATAATCCGTTGCGTGAGCAACGAACCAGCATTTTTATTTTCATCATCATCATCATCATCAGCCCACACTAGTTCTACTTTACTGTTGTGTGTCCTTATTAAATAAAATAAAATAAAATAAAATAAACTAGTCCACTGCTGGACATAGGCCTCTCCAATTGCACGCCACTCTGCACGATCCACGGCTACTCTCATCCATTTTTATTTTCCGAAATGGATATTAATTTTGGTGCTATTTTGCCGAAAAGTAATTTAGTATTGGGACGTCGTCTCAAACGTCTCTAAGCCAAATGGCGCAAAAACGTAGTCACCTGCAAGAGACTCGTGCTTAAGCCGCTTGGCATTTTTGAACTATTTCTATTACCGGAACTAACAAATAAATATTGGACTACATTGCACTGATCCCAAGGTAAGTAACTAAAGCACTTGTGTTATAGAAATCAGAAACATCGACGGCACCACCATACCCAGACCAGACCCGAGACAATATAGAAAAGTTCGTTTTCTACATTGAGCCGACCGGGGATCAAACCCGGAACGTCAGACATGGCGGCGCCATTAGTCCGGCGTGCTCGCCTCTCGGCTACAAAGGTCATCTGAACTACACATGCGCGTATACATCACAGTCAGAAATAATTTTACCTGCCATTGAGTCCTCATTATTATCACAGTACACATATACAGGGTTATTTGAAATAAATCAACAACCTTGCACAACTAGATAGCGAAAATCATAAACAACAATATTTGTTCTACAAGTTTTATCATAAGTCAATACATTAATTAAAAACGATTTTCCAAGCTTTTATTGTACTGTCCTACCATTTGTAAGTCTATGTTAGGCGACGCGCGCGACGCTCGCTCCCAACCCTCCCCACCACGACCGATGTGAAGCGCACAGAGAAAAGAACATTCAGACGAAAAATTATATTGATATTTATTTTTGTATGAAAGTAAAATATGTAAAATTATCTAAAGTCGTAGAACAAATGTTGTTGTGTATGATATTAGCTATCTAGTCGTACCGTGCGAGGTTGTTGATTTTTTTCAAATAACTCTGTATATATATACTGTGTTATTATCCAAGTATTAGTATACATTTCTGCTCAAATAAAACACTTTAACTTTACCTATAAAATTCGTATTCAAAGGTAGTTCTGGCCTTTCCTAAGAAAACACATTCCCAATAACTTCATAAAGCCTATTCCTATTCGGGCAATACTCAGATTATCCGCAATGCAAGCGGCCAAAGTCCGGTGAAATATCACTATCTTTTCACTGATGCCAATATATTCTTCTTGAATACGGGTTATGTTTTTTCGGGCCGTATATATGGTTTGCATAGAAGGGTTTATGGCAACGAATCGGGGATCGA
Source organism: Anania fuscalis (assembly GCA_950371115.1). Taxonomy (NCBI): domain Eukaryota; kingdom Metazoa; phylum Arthropoda; class Insecta; order Lepidoptera; family Crambidae; genus Anania; species Anania fuscalis. Next base: position 3,396,747 of record OX493337.1, read on the forward strand.
AGATATTTCTGTGGTTTCATATTCTCATATGTGTTAACGTAGCTTCGATATTCAAATATTAGCTTATGGCTTTCGATATATTTTTCGTTTATGTTATGGTAAGGTTTGATGTGTTCTAGTGGTCCACGCGACGAGAAACAAAACTTGGCTTTGCTGGTTTGAACCCTGCTGAAAATATTTGTGCATTTTTTACTTATAGCATATTTGTCTATTATCTAGTCACCGTTAATAACGATTGCTAACTTAGGTTTCATTATTAGATGAATTTATTTCTTATTTTAAGTTTAATAGGACATTTTAATACCATTAAAACCACTTGAGGACGTAATTGAATTTATGCCGTAATGCTAAGGAAATTTCAATCAAAGTGATTAATTAGTTCTAGAGAATATCGGTAGGTAGGTAATGGAAAAGCAAATTGCTTATTAAAACATTTTATACAGGGTGTACAAAATAATGGGACACTCCTTAAAACCACGTGATCAGCTGGTCATATACAACAACTTTTCCTATGGGAGCAACATCGAAATCGTGATTTTATTTTCAGATGCTCCATACATTATCATCGAGGTATGCAAGTAGGTCTGTGTGTCTCTGTGTAGCAGTGCCCTGCTGCGCAGCAGTGCTGCCGCTACATTGCTGCCGCTGCATTGCTGCCGCTGCATTGCTGCGTAGCTCGGAATGTAATCTCATATAAACTCATAGATAATGTATGGGGACCATAGTGCTGCGGCAGCACTGCTGAGTGTTGCTGAGTTCGGAATCAAACCATTAGACTGCTACTTGGATGGTGATGTGACATCGTCACGTGACGTCATGGCCAGGAGAAAAATACTTATTATTTTACTGAAATAAGATGCGTACTTTTAAGCGCATTTGTGATACAGTCACGAGCAACACGTCACGTCAAATTTTCAACCTTATTTATTACAACATACAAGGCTTTATCAGTATTTCTCTTATTCGCGTCTCTTGTGAAGACTGTACAATCTTGTCGCGGATATAAATCTGGGTCGGATTTTTCTCCTTGATATGATTACTAAGGGAGGTCAGGTTTCTTTGCAACGACATTTTTATGCGACCTTATTTCATACTTTTGGATTTAAAAATAGACATGGATCCACCGCTGTTGTATGCCTTACTTGTACAAGTAAATAATAATTTAATTCAATGGTAGAAGTCAATATTAATCTACTTTTATTTAAATATTAATAAATAAATAATAATTGCTCTGATCCTAAGGTAAGATGCTAAAGCACTTGTATTATAGAAATCAAAAACAACGACGGTACCACAACACCCAGACCCGAGACAATATAAAGAAGTTCATTTTCATTGACCCGACCGGAGATCGAACCCGGAACCTCAGAGATGGCGACGCTTTATAGGTATAATCCGGCGTACAGAGGCCATCAATTGAAACTCTGTAAGTCTGTAGTCTCCTGACAATGCAATAATTTGATAGCATCGAGCTGATCCGATAATGAAACCAGGAGATACCTTTTTAAGGTCTGAACATTCGAATTTAGGCTTATTTTATTAATCCATACTTATGAAAGCGTGCAATGTTGAATAGCTTCAAATAATCGTATTTACCCTTAGGTTTATCATTTCAGCCACAGAACGTCCACTGCTGAACATAGGCCTCCCTCAGTAACTTCCAGATCGGCCGGTTGGAAGCGACCTGCATCCTGCGACTTCCTGCAACCTTTACCAAGTCGTCTGTCCGCCTTGTGGGTGGACGTCCCACGCTGCGCTTGTCGGTATGTGGCCTCGCTTCCAGAACCATTCTGCCCCATCGGCCGTCATTTCTTCGTGCTATGTGCCCCGCCCACCGCCTCTTTAGCTTGTTAATCTGTCGGGCTATGTCAGCGACTTTTGTTCGTTAACGGATCTCCTCATTTCTGATTTGATCTCGCATAGAAACACCGAGCATAGCCCTTTCTATAGCGCGCTGTGCAACTTTGAGCTTCCTTATAAGGCCCATAGTAAGAGACCACGCTTCAGTTCCGCATGTCATCACGACGAGAAGATGTTGTGTAGTTTCCCGAACGCTGCCCAGCCGAGTTGGATTCGTCGATTGACCTCTTTCGCATAATTGGACCTACCGAACTAGATCATTTGTTCCAGGTAAACATATTTGTCAACAATTTCGATAATAGAGCTCTCACCTGGTACTGGGTAGGGGTAACATGATCATTCGACATAACCTTTGTTTTGTCCATGTTCATCTGAAGACCAACCCTTAGGTTAGGTTATAACCCTTATAAAATACAAGTTGATTCCACTACCGAAATAGTTGTTGTAACTATTCAAATAAATATCAAATTTAATTCAATTAATCAACTTTAAACCCTACCTACCGCAATTTTAACCCTTAACTGCCTACCACATATTATTGTCACACAACCACCTATCATACGTCTATGGGACCCCAGAATAATAAATAATATGTTTACTATAAATATTAAGGGAGGGTACAAATTTGAATTCAAATTCTGTTTTGAAAATTATTATATTCTTTATTTAAAAAAGACGAACATGTAAATCAACAATACTTTTTTAATAACTTCGAATAATTGGCATGATCTCTTGTTTTTGGCTGATTTACCTACACTTATAGGAAATGATATCTAAAAAATTTTATAAAGTAATAGGAAATTATTCCTATATTTTTTTATGTAATTCAATCAACAAGGAACTTCAAAAAAACATTATAACACTGATTATAATAATTATTTAACAAAAATGCAAGCTCTAAACTTAGAGCTTTTCATGGCAGGGAAGAAGCATCTTGTTCGAGCATTCTACGAAACTTGACGCTTTTGCATTCGAAGCACATTTATTGTTTTGCGGTTTTTTTTAATATTCGCATGTGGAACAATTTTATTTTCTTCACTAGTGCTGCTGTATGGGACAGCTGCTGGAGAAGTCACGTTGATCTGGAAGATGCGTTGTATACTGACACGTAATCACGTTGCAATTTCACATTGCTTTCAGGACGTGCCATGCGGTCTCGTCAGCGTTTATTATAAATTTAATCTGCTTTTAATCTTGTACTCCTGTGGCTGCACAGACAGGTTCACTACATAGCAATTTAAGGCAGAAATATCAAGTAATCTGAAGAATATTGCCAATGGCCGCCTGCGAGAGCGACGACCTATGGAGTAATGTGGAGTAGTCTCGATCGAACTTCCGCTAACGGCACATCATCTTCAGCTGAAAACTCTTGGTCACTAACTGAGGGAATATCACTTTGTGATGGAGAGTTTATTTGTACTACAGTTGGCCCTTCGCATTTGGAATCAGTCGTGCCACTTTCTTCCAGTACATGATTAATTTCGACTGGCTCCACATCGCTGCATTCGTCGTTTGGTATATTTGCATCGTCTGATAAATATTGTTCCAACCAACGCTCAATTACAGCTTCACTAAGAGTCATTATAACATAAAAAATAATAATAACGTAACCTCCTAACAGGGGTCTCCCGGACCCACGCTGGTATTAATTTACTCACCTAAGGTAAACGCGCAAACGTCTAATCTTGACGAGCCGTTGTGTGGTACTGAGGGGCGCGGGGAATAGGTACAGGATCGAACGAGTCGATGCAACACTCCGGCGCAAAAATATTCACAATTATTATGTCAATAGAATCTGTGAGACGTATGGTAGGCGGTTAAGGGTTAATAAATATCGATTACTCCGTTTTAGCGGGAGCGTTGCTCAATTCACACGCGGCTCAGAATGGAGACCGCACGCCTGCGGTAATACGTATTTTCCATTAGCCTGTTTGTTTTTGTGTTTTGTTTAATCTATTTCAGTTTGCGGGTTGTTTGATGTAATGTTAATTAAGAGGTACAGTTTAGATAAAGCTTACGCTCACATAATAATAACGTAGCCGTGAATTCTAAACAGTGACTAAGCAGTGTTGTTTTTAGGGGTCCGTACCTCAAAAGGAAAACTAAACGTGTGTGTTTGTCTGTAAATCTGTTGAATAAACTGACTTGTAACCTTTCAAAATGTTATAGGTATTTAAGCTAGAATTATTGTATCAATAGTTGATAAACCTAATTAAAAAAAAACGGAACCCTTATAGGATCACTTTGTTGTCCCTCTCAGACGTTTTGTGTAAATTTTGGAAAAGTGTGGAGGTATCGAATTGAAATTAAAACGAAATACTTAGGTCTATTACAGTCTCTTGAAGCTATGAAAAAATTAAACTTCTTAGTTAACGTAACAAAAAGCTACGGCTGCTTATGCCGCAAAAAACGTATATTCCGAAACCCTCAATGGAATCAAAATTTATAGGGTATTTTCCGTTGACCTATGAAATTTGGCAAGTAATACCGTTTATATCCAAAAAAAAAAAACTGAAAGCTATACATTTGTAATTAAATCATAAAGATGACAACACAATGTGATATAGGCGGTACTTCTAACCCGTTAAGGCTAAGTGCGATATCTAATTTTATCGACAAAAATAATAATTTGGATGGTCAAACCGTCACCCCCTATGAATAGCGGCCATTTTGTATTTTTAACACTTTAGGCAATTACAAAGGTTTTATGTGTCCCAGAAACATGAAAAAAATTACCACAAGATAGCTAAAAGAATAGAGTAACTGTCCATAAACTTCATTTCTGGTGTTTAGGGTTTCCTTGGCTAGAAAAAAAAATCATTAGTTTATTTTTGAATAAAATCTTTTTTTTGCAGTTTTGTTTTGATAGGTATACTTGACGACCTCCGAGGCCGAGAGGCGAGCACGCCGGACTGTATTTGGCGCCACCATCTCTGAGGTTCCGGGTTCGATCCCCGGTTGGGTCAATGTGGAACACGAACTTTTCTATATTGTCTCGGGTCTAGGTGTTGTGGTACCTTCGTTGTTTCTGATTTCTATAACACAAGTGCTTTAGCTACTTACCTTAGGATCAGAGCAATGTATGTGATGTTGTTCAATATTTTATATTTATTGTTTCGCAAACATACGGCTCTTTGTTTAATCTGTGCTGGTCTGTGGGGGGTATAACTTCATTCGCAAACTTATTGGTTTCGGAATGCTGTTTAGGCTTGTTATAGTACCTAACCTAGTCGTGTTAAATTTGACGAGGTCTGTTACTCAGCAACACTCTGCAGCCTGTAAAACATAGGCTGTAGATTAAATACTAATTTGTACTTTACTTTTGACCAACCTCTAATATAAATTGAATGTTGGTTTCCATGTTTCAAAACGAAGATTGGAACCATTGTAAGGAACCCTCATAAGTAGGACCACTTTGATACCTGTCTATATGTTTGTGAAAACAACGCTCTGGTAAAAGAAAAAGTTTCAATTAAGCCTTTGACTGCTAAGTAACCCGGTGACTCTGGCGCGCAATGTGTTAATATCAAATACCTATACTGTCTGCAGTTCTTTAGATATGTCAAAAATTAGGTAAGCATCAGCCAAATAATCTAACAAAATCTCGATGATTATCATGGTGGCAAACCATACTCTTTGTTAACTTTTATATTTTTTTATGATTTTACTTTTTGATATTTTACTTTGTTTTCCTTGTCTTTGCTCTGTCGTTTTCAACACTAATATACGAAACGTGATTATGTGCAAATTGCTCGCGTTTGATTTTATTTGTAGTATTCCTGATCCTTCTCCTTCCTCCTCACATCGCGTACATCATATCAGCCTGTTGCTGTCCACTGCTGGACATAGGCCTCCCCCAAGGAGCACCACAGCACAGCGCACGATCTCCCGCCCTTTGCATCCAGTCGCTGCCAGCTGCCTTCTTCAGGTCATCGGTCCATCTAGCCGGGGGGCGTCCTACACTACGTTTGCCTAAGCGTGGTCTCCATTCAGAAGCTTTCTGCTCAACCTCTCGTCGGTTCTGCGACAGACATGGCCAGCCCACTGCCACTTCAGCTTGCTACATTTTTGGACCATATCAGTCACCTTAGTCTTATGTCGTATGACCTCATTCCGGATCTTATCTCTTAATGAGATCCCCAACATAGACGTGTAGTCAATGGGCCACATCGCGTACAATAATTTACAATACAAATACAATATTATTCAATAGGTAGGTACCTACACGAAAACACCGTATCAAAGTTCGACTCGCACTTCACAATTTTTAACTTTTTTAATAACATTAAAACCAAATATTCGATAACCAAATGTTTCAGTGTTATTTCTCTAAATTGGACCAGAATATAATGTAACTTTTACACTTATTTTACACAGTTCAGATTTTATTATTTATAAATTAACTAGCTGTTGTCGGCGACTTCGTTCCCGGGTCTTTAATTTATTCATAAAAGAATAATGGTGCATTTTTCGGAATTTTAACTTTAAAAGCCTAGGTTCATCAAAAATAATGTAGGATTCTATTGGTAAAATATTTTTATAATTTGTTCAGTAGTTTCTGAGCCTATTCAATCCAAACAATCAAATCTTTCATGTTTATAATATTAGTATAGATTTAATAAAATCACTACTGCCCCAAGTAGCGTAGAGATGGAATGATCGTGGTCAAGGGTAGTCATCAGATCGGACTAAATCATAGAGGGCTGTGACTTTACAACCTTCTTTCACCTTGCCTGTGAAGAAATAAGTTTTTCAAAGATACAGTATATTCAATAAAAATTCCATAGCTATAAATAGACGCAATCAAACCAGTTTTCATATTTACAACAGACTGGACATTGAGCACTGTGCAAGTATGACATAGTGATTTATTCTCGCACCAAGAAATGCTGGGTTTTATTGAAGCGACAAGTTTTGAATTCATGTGCTATAAAGTTTCTAGCTTATTGAGTTCTATCGCGAATATCACACTTCAAATGAGTGATAAATATATTAAATGCAATATTTTACATTAGAAAGTATTTTTATTCTTTATCAATCATTCAGTGAATTCATTTTATTGTTATATTTATAGCCTTAATCTGCTCTATGCAGTCTTAATGCTCTTAAAGCATTTTCTGGTAACCAGAGAATGTAACTGAAACTTATAATCACGGGTCCAATCGCGACGTAGTATAGTATGTAGTAGTATTGATACTACTTACATTCCTCTACGTTTCGACCGTGATGCTACGGTCGTGGTCACGAGGGGATTATAAGGTTTAGTTATAATGCAACGCGAAAGTTTAAAAGACCAGAGAATTTATTTTGTATTACAGGCATAAATGCCGTTTTCTGATTTGTCGGCGCAGCCTACGGCCTAAGAAATGAAATGAAATTCTTTATTCTGTCCCATTTCTGGGCACTTATACACGTCCCAACATATAACTTAGCCCTACCACTGCTTCGAGACAACATATCAACTGGTGATGAGAAAAAGAGGCGCAACAAACTCAGTCACCTTTGTCAGCCTGATTTTATTACAGGAAATACAATTACAAGATAGTGTAAGTGCGAGCTAGGCAGGTTAATAAGAGGGGGACAAAATACAAATAATCTAGTTCCAAATAATTAATCCACTAACCAAATTCGTCAGTATTTTACTAACATGCTTATTTTAGTCATATACACAGGGTTATTCTGTACGTCGCAACTTTCACGTTACCCGTTGAATGACACTCTTGATTCCAATTTCCGTCATTACAGCAGTAACATCGCACCACGCTAACAAACTCCGAAAACAAATGTACCACACGCAACCCCTCTAATGCGACTGGCATACACTGTAGGGCTGTACGAGACTGCACGAGATTATAAAGGGTTCCGTTTTTTTTTCATTTGGTTCCAAAACCATAAAAGAAAATAGACATGGATACCTCACAATGCTTTTTTAAAATTTCTAGCTTCCATCCTATAAAATGCATTAAAATTTAAAAACACCTAAGCTTCCATGTCAATCCTATTTACATTTAGGATAATCATTATTATGGTTTAACCTTGTTTAATTTATTTGTATAACAATTAACTTAACTAACTTAATTTAATTTGTTTAATAATAAACCTTTGTTTTGCTAAACTGCTGAATTGCTAGAAAGATGGTATTGTGTTTTATTACGATTAAATTGTAGTAAAAAAATAAGTCTCTTACTAATTGTCAGAGTCTTAAGTAATTGATAATCGGTTGCTTTATATTTACTAACGGTCAACAAAAGAATTAAGTATAATTAGAGATTGGTAGATTCAAATCGCTTATCACATTAAAGTTAATTCATGCAAGTGACAACCCTACCCCCATAATTCCATTCGCATCCGTCACGCAAATCTATTTGGCGGATAAGCGAAAAATACACAAAATAATATAACGGGACGGAAAGAACAACGCTGAAGGAAATCACATTTTCCTCTCGACGTCTTGACCGCACAAGGCGATTTCCCTTGGGTTCCCCCATTTAATTACGTTCCCGCTCGTCGGCTTTTGTTTAAAGAAGCTTTTAATTTTTCTTACTATTGCCGCCGGAATAGTGGAATTCTTGGAAACCGAAAGGTATGCTCGTAATATTGATCATGCTTTCATTCCGTTTGAGAATCAGACGTAGATAATTTTTGAAGTTTTTTTTATCCTTGATCTGGATGTTGTGGTACCGTCGTTGTTTCAGATTTATGTAATACAAGTGCTTTGGCCACTTACCATAGGATCAGAGCAATGTAAGTATGTAATGTTGTCTAATATTCATTTATTTGTCTTTTATAGCGTTACTTGAACCTTATTGTAGTATGAACTACAAGACAATGTTTTTTTGCCAGCGGCGTTTCCCAGAACACCCAGATCCGAGCAAATTTAGGCAAGTTTGTTTTCCAAACTGTACCAAATCGGTACTCAAACCCGGACTCTTTGCGTTTATGGATTTTTCTTGGCATTAAAGTAAAACTGCATGCGATTTCGGACTGTACCTTAAATAGTCTTAAAATATACATGTAGGTATTTTGGTACTTTAGTGTTTCATTTGTTACAAACTCAGCTGTCAAAAAATACACATCAACATGAATTTGATTCCCTATAATATCACAGTACATTTAATTGTAATAATATTATGTAGAAACAAACGGCTCGAGAAGCCACATGAAAGTAACCTCAAACATGTCTGAACACAATTAAGATCCCTGGGGTAATGATAAAACGCGAGAAACACGAGTTAATATCACACAGACAAACTCCAGCATTAAGGTTAGTGTATCCTAGATAGTGACAGATGCTCCCTTTATGAGCATTCCACTGGGAGCTTCTCTCCTGGCACTGATTTATTGTTTGATCACAAATCTCGGCGTAATGTATAATGTCGCTGCCAGGTTGGGGAGTTAGATGTTCCATGAATCGCCTGGAGGCTTGTGAGATGTAGCTTGTCTCTCGAGATTATTTCATTTGTTTTCGGTGAGAAATGTCAGCACTTGTTTTTACGATTTTTTGTTTGAGATATTTTTATTTTTCGGATCTTTGGTCAAATTTGTTTTAAATGTTCTTTGTAATAGGTAGTGTCCGAAAAAATTAAGTTATTTTTTGAAATGAAAACAAAAATAGTAATGTGTCGCGAATTTACGAGATTAAAAAAATATTTCGAAAATTTGCATTATTAGTTAGTTCAACATTCAATGTCCTTTGATAGTACTCGAAAGTTTAAAAATGAAATTCTAATTCCTTTCTCAATACTCCCGCAGTCGTCAATTTTAGTCATGACATATCCGTTAGGCATTTCAAAAATAGTCATATTTTGCCGTTTCATCGCGACAATACTCTTGAGGTAGATCAGATGTATTGTGCGCCCGGAGAGGATGCCGTAAGTCAAAACAGCTAAAGCCGGCATGAATTATTGGGGTTTTCTTTTCTTGTTTGCATTGTTAAGTGTTTTCGATTTTTGGGTAGAGATATCGGTAAAGCGAAGGATATATAGAAATACGTGATTTTTATCATTTTTGTTATTGAATCCATGTAGAAATGGCAATTTAAGGTCCTATTTTAGTAAACATAGTTTGATGGTTTCTACTGTTAGTAAGTGATAATCTAAAAAAAATATAACTCTTAGTTATTGACTACCATCTCATACAAAATTATTATTATAATGAATCGGCTAAGTATGTTTTTTTTGCGATTCTGATGCTGGTCGCATAATAACAGTTGTTGTATTTGTAGAATTACCCCTAAAATAAATTTTCTAATAAAAAGGTCCTCATAAACAAAAGAGAAATACAAAATATGTAAGATATAATCCAGTGCGCGACAAGCACTTGCCGTTTTTCTAGAAAGCTTTTTTTCTAAAAAGCAAGCGAAACGTCTTAAGTCTAAGAGTTACAACGTGACAATAAATAGGGATTAAAGGAACTAGATTAAAGATTCCCTGATAAAGATAAAGAGGAACTCCGTAAAATGGAGTCGCCGATCGGCTCGGAAACTTTGTCTCGGACTGCGCTATTTGTTGTTTCGAAGACCATTGGCTTGATGCACTTACTGTTAGAGTAAATAAAAGTGAATAAATCAAGCCGTTTTTCGGTTTAAAAAACTGTTTTGTGCCATCTATTATTGTTTTTCTTATGATTTTTAAACTACTAGACATTGAAAAAGGGGTGGATTGCAGAATTCAAAAATAGTAGTTTAAGAATTCGTATTATTGTTATTTTTCGACTTGTGATTTCGTGTACGAACTGGTATTTAAATTCGTCTGTATTTTAATTTGTATATAAAAAATTGCCCAAATGATTTTACTTTAAACTTATTGCGTAATAGTGTATTTTTTCGTGAATTAACATGCCATTTCGATCGGCTTAGTACAAACTTCGCTCTAGCAATTTGTCGGCTTCAGCCGCATTACACCGAGTATTTAGTTCGCTGCAACTACCAGTTGTATCGTAACTACCACCACTAATATACGTCGAACGGGAATGTTGCAAACTACTGTTTTCGTGTACTCGTTAGCGTTTGTCTGTTCCACTTGAATTGATAAAGTTTCCGCGACACTGTTTTGGCTAGATGTAGGTAATTTAATGCCCTCCTAACTGGTGTATTACTCGATGTTTAGTATAAGTGTAACTGTCATTTTTGCTTTTTATGAGATGATCTCCAAAAAATACAACCCTTAGCGGGTTCAGGGCCAGTTTTTAGGATAAATCCAGGACTTTTTACTTAATTTAATGGGAGAAAATCGAAATGCGGTCGTCTTCAATCATTGATGTAATCCAGAGAGAGACAACAAATACAAAAACACTGTCTCACGTGGAATACATTTTTACCACTTAATACTAACAACCAATCGCTTGGCTGCTGCTGCTAGTTACAGTAACGCGTGGTCCTTCTGATTGGCCGGCGAGTATGGAACCGGACACTGTCTCTATTAATAGTAGAATCGATATCGGGCATGGATTTAGGTTTGACTAATAAATCCATGATATCAGGAGATCCACACATCTTTTTTTTTTTTTTTTTTTTTTATTTGAGATGGGCTTACTCTTGACCCCAATCTTGCTCTAGAGCATAGATGGGATCTACGATAGAGCGAGCTTGCCCAGAAGATGCCTATTCACTCTGGACTTAAAGAGAGTCAGGTTATATGCACTCGGAAATACAGACGCAGGCAGGGAATTCCAATCCTTAGCTGTGCGCATTATAAAAGATGATGAGAAGCGCTTAGTGCGGGTTATGGGTATATCAACTAAGAACGGATGGTAGCCGGCCGTGCGTCTGGATGTCCGATGGAAGAAAGGTGACGGTGGTATGAGTTCATGCAGCTCATGAGCACACTCTCCGAAGTACAATCTATAGAAGACCGATAGGCAAGCAACCTTGCGGCGGTGAGCCAGGCTGTGGAGCTTGGACATCGCGCTATATCCTCCATATTACTGAAAACTAGACACTTTCCACTTTACTGTTCTTTTCTATTTCTTATATATTTGGTCCACCTTTTTTCTATATTCAAGTGCTTAGCCTCGTTCCTAGTCTATGTACCTATGCTAAATTTTGAAAAAAAAGGCTGTGAAATACAGACAAGCAGGCTAAATTGGCAGAAGGCTTGTCTCCCTTGCCATAGATCCGAGGTCGGATAAACGCGTTCTTGAGTAGAGATCGTGACTTAGAAAACCTAGAGTAGGGCATCCTCCAACAAGGTGGATCTATGAAATATACAAAACTGCTGAAAGCCAATGGAAATTAATAGCCGAGAGTTAGGCACAATGCCGTGTTTTGGGAGAGAGAGACATTGGTCGCTCTCTCCCAAAACACGTCAATCCTCAACCAAAACTAGCCATCGTCAATCCTGTACTGGAGATTGCTCCAGTAGAGGGTTTACGTTGGCTGGTTTTGATGATGACAAATTATAATAATAATAATATTACAAATTATAGAAATTTTGATACTACTTATTTGGTAATATGGAGATTTTTGGACTTATTTGGTAATATGGAGATTTTTGGAGATTGGACTGGAGATTACTCCAGTAGAGGATTGATTGATTAATAATTTGATTACAAATTATAGAAATTTTGATACCACTAATTTATTTTGGTTTCGACGCTGAATGGCATAAACCGAGCCTTTATAATTAAGATCGATTCATCTGCATCCATCGTTCTTCCTGTCTGTCAGTCTGTTTTGTCATATTATCGCTATCATCAAAACCAGCCAACGTCAATCCTTTACTGGAGATTGGTCTCTCTCCCAAAACACGCCATTGTGTCCGAAATAAAACATTTTGTCGAAAATAAAAATGGAAATATTATAAATGGCCATTTTTTCCCCCGATACATACATACGAACAGATATTATAATCTTGGAACAAACTAAAGTATAACAGGACAAGGCAATTAACAAATTCGCTTTAAACTTAGTGTTGACTTATGTTTGAACGTGTTTTAATTGTCTTCGAAACTTGATAACTTCATATTAATGACTTCTTAGAAATTGAGATGGATTGAAAATCGGTCTGTTTATTTTCTATCTTTCTGAGGGCACGACAGTGAAATAAAACATAGAAACAAACTCATCGTTTTATATTATAATCGTAAATAAGAAAAAAAAATGTTGCAAGGCTAAGCTGAGAGCTAAGAACTAAAGCGTTATGTGTGTCGCCAATCAAGCAACCAACATCTTCTCCTTATGTTTTTTTATTTTATCAGTAGAATTACCACTTTTAAAGTTAAAGTTCACTAATAGAATTACATTATTAAGTCGGGGAGGTCTTAGTAATATAATCTTACTATGTGAGCATAATAAGATTTCTATAATAATCTATCTATTACTAATAGGAAGGCATTTCCAATGCAAGTTGTACTCACAAGATTACAGGTAGGTACTTACGTCATTTTGCAATCGTTACAAATCCCTTCAACCCAATAAAACTAGAAATTATATGTTAACGCGGTTTCATAAAACCGCTCGGCACCTAATAAGCTAAGCCGATTATTCATCAGGCAACATTTAGACATGTCGTGTCATATCGGGTGGTGTTACTAGCTCTTCCAAACATTTTTATTGGATGTAGTGGAAAGAAGGACAACAAGGTTTTAGTCAAATGTGACCATTAATAACCTGTTTCACAATGTACGAATAAAGATAAATAGCTATAACAGATAAAAATATCTAGAGGATAAAAGTGCTTGAAATAATGTATCATGTAGCGCAATTTGACGGTGGTTTATCGCAAAAATTTTATATCCTAAAGTTAAGTAACGAATGCCCATACAGAACTTATGAAGAACTTATCCGTACATTGTGAAACAGAATCTTATAATATGATGACTTGTCTTTTTAGCCATAAATCACAACTTACTACGTTCACGTTGATTTTACGTTAAAGGATTTTGGAAATTCATGACTTGGTTAATTCTATTTGGGACGCGTCTTTTCTATTCCGTATGCTCTAAAGTCCGGTTCCTATATCCGAGAAACGGTTGGTTTTGCTAACGGATGGTAGGAATTGTCAACTTGACATACTCAAAAGCGTTTCTATAAATGAAGCTTCGTCAAATTTTATAGAAACGACTATAACGGCTCGTTACTTTTGACACCAATACGATTAGTTAGTTGCTGATGTACACGGATAGTACAATATAGGAACCCGGTGTCAGAGTACTTCATACAGCACTCCGCTTCTTTTGTAATGATTGGCTAAGCAACATTTTCTATGCTTTTGCTGTTTGCCAGAATGTAGATATTTTAGCAAGAGAACCAAAGGTCTTGAATTCAATCAGGCCTTCTCAAATCAGACAACGAACTATTCAAAATTGGGATTGCTCTAGATTTACTATGTAATTCTAATTTCTTTCAGTTTATTTGGCCAGTTAATAAGTACTTAGTAAGTCATCTTAGTTTAAGGTTTGTTTAGTAAAAGATTGAGTGTTATATGGCAGACATTCTTTTGTTTTCTTGGATATACATATACAGCTTAATTTATGCAGATTGCCGTCACCAGTAAACATTGCTTTATAATTCAAAAATAGTAGTATTAGTAAAATAATGGTAAATGGAATTCTAGATACATACATAGATAATAGAGTCATAGATGCACAGATGTGTCCTGAAAAATATGCACGATATAATCTTTCCGTGATAAACGCAGGCCATAGAAAAAAATACAACGAACTCATACTAGCTTGGCCTCACAAAAAAAAACTTCTCACCAGTGGCGCGTATTTGTTTTATTTCGAGGTAGGCAGCAGATACTTACTTAGGTGTATCAGTGGTTTTCATCAAGGACACACATTTGTAAGTACCTACTGCCTACCTCATTTCATTTACCAGGGCCCTAACCATGAACTGTTAAAACAATCACAAATCTGTCAAACATTATCATTTCTGTCAAATTTTGTATGAAATGACGTACCAAAATTGACAGATTTGACAACTTTGAGATTGTTTTAAGAGTTCATGGTTATGGCCCTAGTAGGCACTACCTAATTGCCTATATGCACCGCACGCCCCTGCTTCTCATGTATGATGTTTTGCTATTAATAATATATAAGCCGTTGTGTATGGACTATGAGTTTTATTATTTTTGTTTGTACAATACAATTTATATTTTGATATTTTCTAACTAAAATATTTTGTATTTCTTTAATTTTGCACCACATTTTGTAGGTGTCAATACATTGTTATTCCTTAGCGTTTTACCGTTACGTCTCAGTACAGAGATATGGAAAAAATAATCTATTAAACAAGCGACAACAATAAAAAAAACGGCCAAGTGCGAGTCGGACTCGTACACCAAGGGTTCCGTAACAATATCCATATGAAAAACGGCAAAAAAATCACGTTTGTTGTATGGGAGCCCCCTTAAATATTTATGGTATTCTGTTTTTAGTATTTGTTGTTATAGCGGCAACAGAAATACATCATCTGTGAAAATTTCAACTCTCTAACTATCACGGTTCATGAGATACAGCCTGGTGACAGACGGACCAGTAGCGGGCAGTGCTTATATTTCAGGGTAGGCAGTAGATTCTTACTAATGTGTTTTATTGATAAAAATCAGTGGATTTCATCAATAAACACATTGTAAGTACCTACTTACTACCTCATTTCATATATCAGGTAGGCACTGCCTTATTGCCTATATGCACTGCACGCCACTGAGACGGACAGACAGACAGACGGACAACGGAGCCTTAGTAATAGGGTCCTGTTTTACCCTTTAGGTACGGAACCCTAAAAAGCGTAAAAAAACTGTACATTTGATTCAATATATTGCAACGGGTGGCATTCTCAAACATATTGGAATCCACGGTCGAGGGTTCTACAGTTCGGAACTTTGGCTAAACTATTAACTTTTGTTTAGGCGAGGCAGGTGCGGGCAACTCCCGGGCAACCAACATACAAAGCGATAGCAAAGTGTAGTTAGTGTAAATATTCAACCGTATAAGTATGTGGCAATATAATTCAATAACTAATGTTGTCTGACAATTCTAAAGATACGGAGTCACTTTTTGTTTAATTGAGACAAAAAAATCCTCAGTTGAAGCCTCCATTTCTAAGTTCGACTGTATTATATTTTTATATGAATAGTGTTTGCTTTAGGATTGTCATAAAAACCTATAATAAAGAGTTCAAAAATGAGAAAAATTCGCGTATGCAGTGTTAGGTAAATTCGTATATCAAGCCTATGTTAACGTATTTACATAAATACTAATGTGAAGTCGGAAATTTGATTCATAATTTTTGAAAACAATATTTTCATACAAATTGGAATCTAAAATTTTTGTTATGTATGAAAATTAAAAAATAATAATAATAATCAAACTGACTTCACCATAGTATTAATTAATTAGTAATTAATTAGTATAGTAATTAGTAAGTAGTATAGTGCATATGATTACATATACGGCTTGATATACCATTTAACTAACACCCTGTAGAATATTTATTCATTTTGTCTGTACTTGAGTACAGATTACATAGATAGGTACATGATTCGTCTCGTGGAGGACTTACCTTTCCATGGCTGACTCCAAAATAACTGATGATTAGGTATGTTTAAGACCGCATTATTTTTAGTTTTATAAATTTTTAAGTCCACCTTGTGGGGAACGTCCAACGCTGCGCTTGCCGGTACCTGGCCCTCATTCCAGAACCTTTCTGCCCCATCGGCCGTCAGTTCTACGTGCTATGTGCCCCGTCCACTGCCACTTCAGCTGGCTAATCCTTCGGGCTATGTCAGCGACTTTTGTTCGTTCACGGATCTTCTCATTTCTGACAGACGACCTGGTAAAGGTTGCAGGAAGACGCTGGATACAGGTTGCTTCCAACCGGCCGATCTGGAAGTTACTAGTAGATGCCTATGTTTAGCAGTGGACGTTCTGAGGCTGAAATGATGATGATGATTTTTTGAGCCGGTATGTGAGTTTCTACGTTGCAATAGCAAACATAATTGCTTCTTAGATGTTTCTTAGATGTTGGTTAATGCGAAAGAATTGAACTTTTTGAACGCATAAATTATGTCATAGTATGAAGCTTCATATTCATAATGACATCTTTGAAACTTATCTCTATACAAAGGTATTGTATTATTTTGAAAAGGACCTGCAAATTTTAGACGACTGTAAATCCAGGCTCGGACGCGGCTTCTGCTCGGCCGTGTCGAAACACAGCAGAACGCACTTTCTCTTGTTTATCTGCTACAGTTCTCTCTTCATGACATAGTGTGAATAAAACAGACTACACTTTTATAAATATTGTGTTAATTTTTGAAATATTTTAGTTGCTTATAAGTAAATTGTTGTTCGTAATTAGACATGCCATTGCTGCACTGGAGCATATTATTGAAAATAGTGTCTAGGCAAAAATGTTTTGAACTTCAGTTCTCTCATTATCATCATCTCAGCATATTGCAGTCGCTGTTGGACGTAAGCCTCCCCGTCAGAGCGCCAAAGAGCACGATCTACTGCTTTTTACATGCAGCCACTGTCAGGCATCTTTCTAATGTCGTCGGTCCATCGAGCTGGGGGCGTCCTACACACGGTTGCCAAGGCGTGGTCACCCATTTACTCTACCTGTCATCGGTTCTGCGACAAATGTAGCCCCCCACTGCCACTTAAGCTTGCTACATTTTTGGACTATGTCCGTTACTTTGGTCTTCTACCTGATTATCTCGTTTCGGATTTTATCCTGTAACAAAATCCCAAGCATTGACCTTTTCATAGCTCGCTGAGTGACGTGGTGTCGGTGGACCAGCTTTACTGTCGTGTTCCATGATTCAGCTCTGTAGGTCATCATCATCACCGATAGCCGATAGGACGCACAGATCTAATCTATCATTATGAAATAGTGTGAATAGAACCGTCACTGAAATGTCATGTACGTACACTTTGACGATGACATATTTGACACCCACTATAATTGTGACAGGCTCAACGCCCATGCCCACACGCACCAATGCGTTGGTTTGGCCGTAGCTTTAGACATATTGTAACATATCGGGTAGTGTTGTTAGACTCTTCCAAACATCTTTATTGGATGTCGTAGAAAGAGAGACAACAAGGTTTAAGTCAAATGTGACCATTAATGGCCTGTTCCACAATGTACGAATAAAGATAAATAGCTATATAACAGATAAAAATATGTAGAGGACAAAAGTGCTTGAAATAATGTATCATGTAGCGCTATTTGACGGTGGTGAATCGCAAAAATTTTATATCCTACAGATAAGTAACGAATGCCTATACAGAACTTATGAAGAACTTATCCGTACATTGTGAAACAGGATCTTATAATATGATAACTTGTCTTTTTAGCCATAAATCACAACTTACTACGTTCACGTTGATTTTACGTTAAAGGATTTTGGAAATTCATGACTTGGTTAATTCTATTTGGGACGCGTCTTTTCTATTCCGTATGCTCTAAAGCCCGGTTTCTATATCCGAGAAACAGTTGGTTTTGCTAACGGATGGTAGGAATTGTCAACTTGACATACTCATAAGCGTTCCTATAAATGACGATTCGTCAAATTTTATAGGAACGACTATAACGGCTCGTTACTTTTGACACCAATACGATTATTTGCTGATGTACACGCATAGTACAATATAGGAACCCGGTGTCAGAGTACTTCATACAGCACTCAGCTTCTTTTGTAATGATTGCCTAAGCAACATTATCTATGCTTTTGCTGTTTGCCAGAATGTAGATATTTAAGCAAGAGAACCAAAGGTCTTGAATTCAATCAGGCCTTCTCAAATCAGACAACGAACTATTCAAAATTGGGATTGCTCTAGATTTACTATGTAATTCTAATTTCTTTCAGTTTATTTGGCCAGTTAATAAGTACTTAGTTAGTCATCTTAGTTTAAGGTTTGTTTAGTAAAAGATTGAGTGTTATATGGCAGACATTCTTTTGTTTTCTTGGATATACATATACAGCTGAAATTTTTATTTATTTTATTTATTTTATTACTACAACAAAATCCAAAGCTCTCAAAAATTCAGTTTTACATATTTCTTAATGCTTATCATATAGCCAACATTGGATTTACATTTTATAAAACAAAAACATATAAGTGTGAGTGTGACTGATGATGTATGAATTTTTTACTTAGATTAAATTATGCAGATTGCCGTCACCAGTAAACATTGCTTTATAATTCAAAAATAGTAGTATTAGTAAAATAATGGTAAATGGAATTCTAGATACATACATACATAATAGAGTCATAGATACACAGATGTGTCCTGAAAAGTAAGCACGATATAATCTTTCCGTGACAAATGCAGGCCATAGAAAAAAATACAACGAACTAATACTAGCTTGGCCTCACTGAAAAAAAAAAAACTGCCACCAACACCAAACCACATTTTGTAAGTGTCATTACGTTGTTATTCCTTAGCGATTTACCGTTACGTCTCAGTACAGAGATATGGAAAAATAATCTTTTAAACAAGCGACAACAATAAAAAAACGGCCAAGTGCGAGTCGGACTCGTACACCAAGGGTTCCGTAACAATATCCATATGAAAAACGGCAAAAAAAATCACGTTTGTTGTATGGGAGCCCCTTTAAATATTTATGGTATTCTGTTTTTAGTATTTGTTGTTATAGCGGCAACAGAAATACATCATCTGTGAAAATTTCAACTCTCTGACTATCACGGTTCATGAGATACAGCCTGGTGACAGACGGACAGACAGAATAGGGTTCCGTTTTACCCGTTGGGTACGGAACCCTAAAAATAACTGTACATTTGATTCAATTTATTGCAACGGGTGGCATTCTCAAACATATTGGAATCCACGGTCGAGGGTTCTACTTAATACAGTTCCGAACTTTGTCTAAACTATTAACTTTTGTTTAGGGCGAGGCAGGTGCGGGAAACTCCCGGGCAACCAACATACAAAGCGATAGCAAAGTGTAGTTAGGGTAAATATTAAACCGTATAAGTATGTGGCAATATAATTCAATAACTAATGTTGTCTGACAATTCTAAAGATACGGAGTCACTTTTTGTTTAATTAAGACAAAAAATCCTCAGTTGAAGCCTCCATTTCTAAGTTCGACTGTTTCATATTTTTATTTGAATAGTGTTTGCTTTAGGAGTGTCATAAAAACCTAAAATAAAGAGTTCAAAAATGAGAAAAATTCGTGTATGCAGTGTTAGGTAAATATTGTATATCAAGCCGAAATTGGCCTATATATAGTAACGTATTTATATAAATACTAATGTGAAGTCAGAAATTTGATTCATAATTATTGAAAACAATATTTTCATACAAATCGAATTCATTTTTTTTGTTTTGTATGAAAATATAAAAAAAAAAAACAAACTGACTTCACCATAGTATTAATTAATTAGTAATTAATTAGTATAGTAATTAGTTAGTAGTATAGTGCATATGATTACATATACGGCTTGATATACCATTTACCTAACACCCTGTAGAATATTTATTTATTTATTTACCATTATTTACATAGATAGGTACATGATTCGTCTCGTGGAGGACTTACCTTTCCATGGCTGACTCCAAAATAACTGATGATTAGGTATGTTTAAGACCGCATTATTTTTAGTTTTATAAATTTTTAAGTCGTCGGGACGTCCCACGCTGACTTGCCGGTACGTGGCCCTCATTCCAGCACCTTTCTGCCCCATCGGCCGGCAGTTCTACGTGCTATGTGCCCCGTCCACTGCCACTTCAGCTGGCTAATCTTTCGGGCTATGTCAGCGACTTTTGTTCGTTCACGGATCTCCTCATTTCTGACAGACGACCTGGTAAAGGTTGCAGGAAGACGCTGAATACAGGTTGCTTCCAACCGGCCGATCTGGAAGTTACTAGTGGAGGCCTATGCTTAGCAGTGGACGTTCTGTGGCTGAAATGATGATGATGATTTTTGAAGTCGGTATGTGAGTTTCTACGTTGCGTTTCTTAAATGTTGGTTAATGCGAAAGAATTGAGCTTTTTGAACGCATAAATTATGTCATAGTATGAAGCTTCATATTCATAATGACATCTTTGAAACTTATCTCTCTTAGTATTGTATTATTTTGAAAAGGACCTGCAAATTTTAGACGACTGTAAATCCAGGCTCGGACGCGGCTTCTGCTCGGCCGTGTCGAAACACAGCAGAACGCACTTTCTCTTGTTTATCTGCTACAGTTCTCTCTTCATGACATAGTGTGAATAAGACAGACTACACTTTTATAAATATTGTGTTAATTTTTGAAATATTTTAGTTGCTTATAAGTAAATTGTTGTTCGTAATTAGACATGCCATTGCTGAACTGGAGCTTATTTTTGAAAATAGTGTCTAGGCTAAAACTTTTTGAACTTAAACTTATTGAACTCAACTAAATTAGGCTTCAAGCTTATAATGACAGATATGAAAGCTTCAGTTCTCTTATTATCATCATCTCAGCATATTGCAGTCGCTGTTGGACGTAAGAGCGCCAAAGAGCACGATCTCCTGCTTTTTACATGCAGCCACTGTCAGGCATCTGTCGAGCTGGGGGCGTCCTACACTAGGCTTGCCAAGGCGTGGACTCCCATTTACTGTACCTGTCATCGGTCTGCGACAAATGTGGCCCCCCACTGCCACTTAAGCTTGCTACATTTTTAACTATGTCCGTTACTTTGGCCTTCTACCTGATTATCTCGTTTCGGATTTTATCCCGTAACGAAATCCCAAGCATTGACCTTTCCATAGCTCGCTGAGTGACGTGTTGCTATGGGGCTCAGCTGCTGATAATGAGTCTATCTTTGTGTTGCAGAAAAGAGCTGTATGTGCAATATTACTGTCTTGGGCCTCGCGACTCTCTGAGGGAGGTCTTTAAAGATATTAAAATATTAACAGTAGCGTCACAATAATTTTTTGACAATATTATGTATGTTAGAAAAAACCTAAGTTCGTTTAGCCTTAAATGTGATTCACATCATTATAATACTAGTAATAAAAATAAACTAGCCGTTTTGAGCTTCAGAATAAAGAAAGTGGGTAATTCATTTTTGGAGAAATGTATAAAAATCTTCAATAAAGTACCACAAACTCTTGTTGACTTACCTGTTTATGAGTTCAAAGACCACATTAAAAAATCCTTATGGAAAAAGGATACTACAGTTGTGGAAGTTGAAGATTACTTGAACGACAAGAGTGCATGGACTTAATAGCCTGCCCAGCTCGCACTTACACTATCTTGTAATTGTATTTCCTGTAATAAAATCAGGCTGACAAAGGTGACTGAGTTTGTTGCGCCGTTTCTTCTCATCACCAGCTGATATGTTGTCCCGAAGCGGTGGTAGGGCTAAGTTATATGTTGGGACGTGTATAAGTGCCCGGAAGAGGGCCTATATACAGAATAAAGAATTTCATTTCATTTCATTAAAAAAACTAGGAACTGACTTCAAAAATGAACTAAAACTTCTTTAGCTAAACATACCTAATCAGTTATTTTTGGAGTCGGTGCTCTATGGAGAGTTAAAATATGTTCATTCGCAACGACTCCAAAAATAACTGATTAGGTATGATTAGTTAAAAAAATATTATTTTTCGCCTTTTAGTTCATTTTTGAAGTCAGTACCTAGTTTTTTTAATGAAATGAAATGAAATTCTTTATTCTGTATATAGGCCCTCATGAGTTCAATGCCTAAGTCAATTTATAAAACGAATTAAGATATTTTTTCTCGTTTCTGGGTGTACTGGTTTACGCCCCCAATAAATAAAATCACTTTCTGGTACCTCGTAAGCGCCATGTCTGCCCAATATACTACGAAATACGTTCTGTCGACAAATCGCAGTATTATCTATTGACTCCTAATTGTTAAAGAGTTCTGTGCCTCCATCATCAGCTCAGCAGTATGATTTGCCTACTAAACCCTTTTCCAGAATGTAACAAATACTTTTCTGAAAACCGCATGAAAATCGGTTGAGCCAAACCTGAGAAAATCGCGGACAAACATACATTACCTACATACAACCATACGGGTCAAACTGAGAACGTACTTTTTTTGAAGTCGGTGAAAAATATAAAGCCTTTCGCATTTGACCGGTTTTTGAAACAAACATAAGTGGTTGTTATCTTTGAGCTACGTCAACGGATTTATTTCCCAACGCATTTGTGTTTATTCATAACTTCATGCCCCGCTCCCATCCACAGCGCACTTGTTTTTAAGATCCTTCGAGCTTAAACTGGGTTTCTTTTCAGTAAATATTTGTGCCATTGCTCTGTCAGAAATACATCATTCAGAACTAGGTTTTATGATGCACTAGTCTAACATTCTACTAGCCCTTGATAAAATTAACCAAGTACTTTTCGGGGTTAATCTCATGCTCAAATGCAACAATCTAATTTATGGAACCATAATTTAAGCCAAAAACATTTAGATGTGTATTTCCCCAAACTTAATAGTAGAGCAGCGAATAGAAATAAAAAACTGTTCTAAAATTAACATGGGAATGCCATGGATTTGTGCAATAAAATCTCCATAAAAGAAATTGACTCGATAAAAGTGACAGTGACATCCGTAAAATAATTTTGTAGCCAATTTCCATGGAGGTATAATGTACTAGCGTACTAGAGAACACGTCATTTCGAACTAAATGTTTCAGCCAAGCATTGTAGCCCGGTGGACTACCGGTTCGCTAGTACATTATACCTCAATGCCAATTTCAAAACAGGCAAAATTAAAAATAGCTTTGTACATTCAATAATTTAACTAAGAGCCAATCTACTTAAGATAAATGAAAAGAAGATGGATATCTTTTGCAGCTCAAAGACTATTCAAAGATGCTAATATTCATTCAAGTACTAGCTACGAGTATTAAAATTATACAAATCATCCTCCAGAAGTCCAATGCAATTTATTTCCAATAGATACAAGAGAATTATGGATTGAGATACTGTCAGACGCTCGAAGATCCGCCATGATTATTTGTTTTATTTCCCTTTATTCTTATTGAGTATTTCTATTGTGATATATAATATATTTTAGTTGACTGAGAGTGGCGTCAGACGAATGCATTGTAGTAGCTCATTTATTACGTTTTCATGATGACATACTTTTTGACGGTTTTGAGGGTTTTTGTACTCAAACGGTATCATACGTAACAGCGAGGTTATTGAACTGCCCATGCTGTAACGTGAGTCAATTTCATGATTTTCTTTTTTTTTCTTTTCGGTTTTTAAATATTTTCCTGAATATTGTACTCGATTCTGAATCACCCCTTAAAATGAAGCTAATACTTTTTTAACAACGTTAGTTCTATCGTCTTACGTAAAATGTCCAAACAAAATAAATTTATCGACGGTAAATAAATATAAATATCATTCCCCTGCGCGGCTTTGAGCGGGTCTGAAGCAATTTATTTTTAATCATTATGAAACTAGCGCGTAGTTTACTTTAGACAAATTATTACCGGAGCAACTTAAAAGGTTTCTGATAATTTTTCCTTAAATCCCAATAAAATTACCTATTTTATCTCCTCCCACATACAAAATATAATTTATCTTTAATATTTATTGTAACTACCTACGTGTATACCTACGCCCGTGCGTTATCATACAAGGAAAAATAATCCAGGTATTTCTATAAATATATCTAGCTTTTCTATAATCAGATTTCGTTGGAGTTTTACGTAAGTAGAGAAAAATAACATTTATTTATATATAATCAGAATAAAAAAAAATTAAGGGGGCTCCCATACAACAAACGTGTTTTTTTTTTGCTAGTTTTTGATCAATATTGATAACGATAACAGGTAGACGCTTGGAATATTCACGGATTATACAGGGTGTAAAAAAAGACATAACAAAGCCTTAAACTACGAATTCTATACATAAAACCAAGAAAAATGCAAAAAAAATAATTGCTGGGAAATGACTTTTATTTTTGGGTATCAAAAAAAATAACTCATTTCTAACCCGCAATGTATAGCGCGCACGCCACAGACTATGCCTGTGTGTGTAAGCGGATCATGTTTCTTTGTAAAAAAGTTTAGTATTATCGAACAGAAGTAAATTTTGTAAAAATCTTTGAAAAAAAAAAATAACTTTGACTGTCAATAACTCGGTAATCCGTCATTTCCCAGGTATAGTGTAAAAGAAAAAAATGATCGTAATAATACGTAGAATATGTGGTATTCGGTTTCGTTAAGCCTTTTTTTACACCCGATATAGTTATAAAATTATTTTAAAATAAATAATTAAATTAAAATAAAACACATATTTGAGGACCCCTCCAAACATGGCGACACAGACCGGACCACGGCCCCTAGTTCCCGGCCGCCCTGCTATGCCTGACCACGGCGGCGGTCATGGTAAGTGCAGGGCAGGGGGTGCGAAGAATCCCCGGGTTACGGAAGGCCGCCATAAACAACTGACCCTGGCAACGTACAACGGACGCACGCTACGGCTCGATGAACACCTGGCACAACTGGAAGAGGAACTCGGACGGATGGCATATTCTTGGGCTATGCGAAGTCCGAAGAGAGGGGGAGGACACCGTAACCCTTGAATCGGGCCACCTTATGTACTACCGAGAACAGGGGAGACCAGCTATCCCAGGGTGGCGTAGGGTTCCTGGTACACAAAACCCTCTGTGACAATGTTGTAGAAGTGTCGAGTGTGTCTAGCAGGGTTGCGTATCTCGTTATCAAGCTAACCGAGAGGTATAGCCTCAAGGTTGTGCAAGTTTACGCACCGACCTCGACACACTCTGACGATGAAGTGGAGGATATGTTCGGAGACATATCCAAGGCCTTACACTTCACCACCAAGGCCCACTACAACGTTGTTATGGGGGACTTCAACGCCAAAGTGGGAGTACAAAATCGCAGCGAATCGGTAGTAGGATCCTTTGGTTTTGGCAGTAGGAATTATAGGGGGCAAATGCTTGTCAACTTTCTCGAGAGAGAGGGGCTTTTCTTGATGAATTCTTTCTTCAAGAAACAGCCCCAAAGAAAGTGGACATGGCGTAGCCCCGATAATAAGACAAAAAATGAGATCGACTTTATCTTGACGGATAAGAAGCATATATTCAGAGACGTCTCAGTGATTAACAGGTTTAATACCGGCAGTGATCACCGACTTGTCCGAGGCTCTCTGAATATCAACTTTAAGCTCGAACGTGTCCGCTTGATGAAGTCCAGGCTCCGTCCTAACCTGCTCCAAACCATCGTGGGATCCGAAACGTTCCAGACCAAACTGGAAAACCGATTTGCTGCCATGGAAACCACAAATGCTGTTGATACAAACCAGGCCCTCGAAAAAGTGGTCGGAATTCTCAGGGAGGAAGGTACGAGATTTTGCGCAACTCAGCGTAAAGGCAAGAAGTCGAAGTTTTCGAACGCGACTCTTAGGCTTATGAAGGAACGACGTGAGGACCCACCTGTCACTTCGTCCGAACAAAGGGCTCTCAACAAGAAGATTGGCAAACTAGTACGCTACGACCTCCGATGCTCCAATACACGCTCAATTGAACGAGCGATAGAGCAAAATCGGGGATCGAAAGTGTTTGTCCAGTCTCTCGGGAGAAGCCACTTGACGAAGTTGACGACGGCCAGTGGCGTAGTCGTTGCTTCAAGGCCGGAGATTCTTTCGGAAATTGAAAACTTCTACAGCCAGCTATACGCCTCGCATGCATCTCAACCTGATCCCGAAAATGAGGATTCCCGAGCCATATTGACCCGCCACTTTACCGAAGACTTGCCAGAAGTAAGCCTAGGCGAAATTGAGATGGCTCTTAAACAGCTCAAAAACGGAAAAGCCCCTGGTGAGGACGGTGTTACATCTGAGCTCCTGAAAGCAGGCGGTAAACCTGTGTTGAAGGAACTCCAACACATCTTTAACACTGTTCTCTTTGATGGGAGAACTCCGGAGGCGTGGAGTAGGAGTGTTGTCGTGCTGTTCTTCAAAAAAGGAGACAAGACCCTATTGAAGAACTACCGACCCATTTCGCTCCTAAGCCACGTCTACAAGCTGTTTTCTAGAGTCATCACAAACCGCCTTGCGCGAAGACTCGACGAATTTCAACCACCAGAGCAGGCCGGGTTTCAAAGAGGATACGGCACCATAGACCACATCTTCACAATGCGGCAGATTATACAGAAGTCCGAAGAGTACAATCGACCCCTGTGCTTAGCATTTGTGGACTATGAGAAGGCGTTTGACTCTGTCGAGACCAAGGCTGTTCTAGAATCCCTGCAGCGATGCCAAGTCGACTGGCGATATATCCAAGTGTTGAGGTGTCTCTACAATGCAGCCACAATGGCCGTCCAAGTACAGAACCAGCAAACTAAACATATCCCCTTACATCGAGGTGTGAGACAAGGGGATGTTATATCCCCCAAATTGTTCACAAATGCCTTGGAGGATGTGTTTAAAATGCTGGACTGGAAAGGACAAGGCATCAACATCAACGGTGAATACATCTCACACTTGCGATTTGCGGACGACATCGTCATCGTGGCCGAAACGTTGCAGGATCTACAATCCATGCTGAACGGCCTTGCTGATTCTTCTCAACGCATCGGTCTGCGGATGAACCTGGACAAAACCAAGGTTATGTTCAACGACCACATCATTCCGGAACCCATTTCAGTGCAAGGCAGTGATCTCGAGGTTGTTAAGGAATATGTCTACCTCGGGCAAATTTTGCAGTTGGGCAGAAACAACTTCGAGAGAGAGGCCAGTAGAAGAATACAGCTAGGCTGGGCAGCATATGGGAAATTACGTCGAGTATTTACGTCGCCCATTCCACAAAGTCTTAAGATGAAAGTTTTAACCAGTGCGTCCTACCCGTCATGACATACGGAGCCGAAACGTGGACACTCACGATAGGGCTGGTCCAAAGATTTAAAGTCGCTCAGCGAGCTATGGAAAGGGCTATGCTCGGAGTTTCTCTGAGGGATCGGATCCGAAATGAGGTAAGCCGACAGAAAACTAAAGTCATCGACATAGCTCATCGAATAAGCAAGCTGAATTGGCAGTGGGCCGGCCATATTTGTCGCAGAACCGATAACCGCTGGGGTAAACGAGTTCTTGAGTGGAGACCGCGTGTCGGCAAGCGTAGTGTGGGACGCCCTCAGACTAGATGGAGCGACGATCTTCGCAAGGTTGCTGGCAGGAGCTGGATGAGAGTAGCCGTGGATCGTGCAGAGTGGCGTGCAATTGGAGAGGCCTATGTCCAGCAGTGGACTAGTGTTGGCTGATGATGATGATGATGAGGACCCATATAACAGACTACATTTTTTCCGTTTTTTCTAAATAATGGTACCCTTCAAGCGCGATCCGACTCGCACTTGGTCGGTTTTTCTATACTTTCCCTTGTGTTTTGTGCATTAAAGAATATCCTTCTATTATTGCATTTAAGATTGTATAGCTAAAGCTTACATTTAAGATTTCTTTGTTTCCAATAAGGCCAG
Organism: Anania fuscalis; assembly: GCA_950371115.1. Lineage (NCBI taxonomy): Eukaryota > Metazoa > Arthropoda > Insecta > Lepidoptera > Crambidae > Anania > Anania fuscalis. The sequence goes on from OX493337.1 coordinate 3,425,030, forward strand.
TTTATCCTTCTTTGCTATCGTTGGAGCGACACATTATTTACTCCGGGGCTTTCCTTGTAAAAACTAAAGGGGATGCGACAAAGCAAAACTGATTCCTTGAAAAGAATTACTGTTATAAATAATTCAGAGCTAGCAACCCTGATGCTTTTTAGAGTTGAGACTTGTCTATACTTCTATACTAATATTATAAAGAGCAAAGATTTGTACCTATTTTTATATGTTTGTATGTTTGTAATGAATAGGCTCAAAAAGTACTGGGCCGATTTAAAAAATTCTTTCACCAATAGAATGCTACATTCTTCCAATTTGACATAGGCTACATTTCATTTTGAAAAAAATTAGGGATCCTTGGTAAAATTTGAACAATGTAACCGAAGGTGTAGAAAAATGAGTCTTAAAATGTCTTTCGTCGAATGCGCTGCCGAAACTATTAGCGATAATTGTCTACCCCGTGCGAAGCCGGGACGGGCTGCTAGTATTTTATATTTAGGATTACGAAGGGAAAAGAGTTCATAAGTAGTTGAACTTAAAATTAAATTTGAATAGTCCCAGCGTGCGATTCTGTTGTGAACTAATATGTACAAAAGTTTTAAAGTATGAGACAAACACAGAAAAGTTTTTTATAAAGAAAACAAATTTTTTATAATATAACTGATAGTTATATGTATGTGAAACTAATAATATACACAGCACGGGTATTAATGCAACACATACCTCTTTTTATTAATAAATATTTTCACGACGTTTCGGCCTAATTGCATAGGCCGTGGTCGCCCTATGCAATTAAATACCCGTTCTGTGTATAGCGTTTATTACCAATGATGTGGCATCTCCAAGACTCAATGTAAATAAAGTCTAAAATCCTTTAACTCTGTACAAAAACAATACAAAAACAGGGACAATCTTTCATCGTGATGGACTTATTTACCGCTCAACAGACACATTAAACAAGTAGCAATAATAGTAAATTTCGGTAACGGTCCCGCGGTCGGTTATGTATTTTTTAAAGCCTAAATAATGGCGGCGCGAATATTTACCGTCCACAGTCGGCTTTGCGCGGAAGTTAATCACGGGAACGGTTTTAATTGTGTAATTCGTTTTTCTTTGCGTCGAGGCTATGATTTGCATACACATATTCATCGTGTTGGCTAGCCGGAGTTCAGAATTGTTTTCTATACCATACGTTTTCTCGCTATTCAGTTACGGTATCAATACTTTCGCGCTCTTATATAAATAAATAATTCTTCGCAATACAGTTTTTTTTAGGGTTCCGTACCCAAAGGGTAAACGGGACCCCATTACTAAGGCCTGATGTCCGTCTGTCACCAGGTTGTATCTCATGAACCGTGATAGTTAGACAGTTGAAATTTTCACAGATGTTGTATTTCTGTTGCCGCTATCTATAACAACAAATACTAAAAACCAGAATAAATATTTAAGGGGGCTCCCATACACCAAACGTAATATTTTTGCGTGTTCTTTAGATAAAAGTGGGGAACCTTTTGTGCGCGAGTCCGGCTTGCACTTGGCCGGTTTTTTTATTCTATATGTTTATTTCAGAAATATATTTCGGAAAAATATATTCCGTAGATAAAAACTTAAGGAGCGTAATTATACATACTATAAAAAGCTAGCATTTTCACGAAAAGCTTACAAGCGTAATTAAAATACTTTTATAAGGGCTGCTACAGCCGGCGTAGTCGACACGTAGTCACACAACATCGACTACGAAATTTCGTAGCACTAAACGACCGCGTAGCAATGGCGTTACGGGATTTGGGGGGATTTTATAGCGGCAACCTGTGCCGTTTGACAATAGGGTAACACGGCATTATGATGCAATGAACGAACTTGGATGGATTTATTAAACATTTGAACATCAAACATAAGATTTGATTCGAACGACCTCCGTAGCCGAGAGGCGAGCATGCCGGACTGTTAATGGCGCCTCCATCTCTGAGGTTCCGGGTTCGATCCCCGGTCGGGTCAATGTAGAAAATGAACTTTTCTATATTGCCTCGGGTCTGGGTGTTGTGGTACCGTCGTTGTTTCTGATTTCTATAACACAAGTGCTTTAGCTACTTACCTTAGGATCAGAGCAATGTATGTGATGTTGTCCAATATTTATTATTATTATATAATTACGCAGATGACATTGTAGACAAGTATCAAAGAAAACTAATCTTTACTTTTAAGTCAGAAGCGTACCTTGATAACGGCATAAGCATTAAGCGAATATTAATGCCTACCTTGACAACGGCGTAAGTTTTTTTTTTATAAAATTATCTACTAGTCATAAGTTACATCACTTACGTCAGAAGTCCATGTATATTGCGAAAAGAAAAGAAAAAAGAAAAAAAAGATTAGATGATAATAAGACAAATTCTGAGAATGCAATTGTTTACCTAGTAAAATATACAGGGTATCCAAGAGAATGGGACACTCCTTAAAATCACGTGATCAGCTGGTCATATACTACAACAACTTTTCCTATGGGAGAAACATCGAAATCGTGTTTTTCTTTTTATATACATTATCATCGAAAAATCTATTTTAATGTTGCTCCCATAGAAAAGGTTGTTGTATATAACCAGCTGATTACGTAAGTGTCCTTTTCTTTTGTACATCCTGTTTAATTCTCAATTCGATCCAACGAAAACACCAAATGACGAGAATAAGTTTATATTTTTTACTCGTTAAAGTCCTCGAAATAGCTTTAAATGTTTTCAGGTGTAACCCTAAATTTTAGGTCGTGTTTGCATTCCGGGTTTTTTCAATACACATTTAGAAGAGTGTGAACGCTGTGTTATTTTAGGCACTGGAAAAACTCTCCTTTGATCGCGTTAAAAAAACCATGTCTACATTCGGACCGTTGGCAAAGGATACGCTTTCAGTGCATGACCTAGGTCTATTAATGTGAAGAGACAAAATAGAATTTTGTTTTTTTTAAAATATTATTTTGGTTCAGAGCTGTTCAGGCGCTGGGAATTGGGAGTGTGCCTCTGAATAAATGTTTCGAAAAGAGAAAATAATAAGAAATATTTTTTGTGCTATAAATATTTAAAGCTAATGAAAGTACGGAACAGAGGCTGTTAAATTGTTTCCTTAATTCATCGCTGCGCGTAAGGCCACAGCCTGCATTGCATTAACAGCATGTAGGTTTGCATGATTAATACTTACGTTGATGTACCGCGACCGTTTAGACAAGCACATTAATTTCGCAAATCCTCGGCGGCGCGTTGTCAACTGCGGATTATCGTGGTATTTGTGCCGCATTTATTAGTTGCCGTTGTTTTAGCAAGCTGTGACAGAGAAATGACAATTAAACTCATTGTCATTTCCCTGGCACTTGTTCTCACTATAGTAAACTGTAAAATATTGTATACATATTTTTTTCAATTATTGTGTTTGTGTCAAAGGTGACTGGTACATATTAAAACTATCAACGAAATCAGTTTTTCAATATTAAGAAGTTTCTGTTGTTAGTGGTATCGAAGTATAGGGTGTGTTTTACATTACAATAAAACGGTATTCACCGAGAGCATTCGTTTGATGTACAAGTGCGAGGTTTTGTAATCAAACATCGGTGTCTCGCACACCGTTCTCCACGCTAGAAAATGAATCGCGAACATTGAAACTTCACGCATTTGTTTCTGTTTTCACAAACGATATTATAATCTGATTAGGTTCTAGTCAATTCTGGTGTTTTACGCTGGTGGTCTAATCTATGTGAGATACTAACCAAATTTCACGGTGCAGCATTTAAATACGGAAGCCGAATTCAGTATTCATCCTACGTTACAGTGGGACGAAACTAATACATCAAATTAGGACAGTTCTCCGCAACTGAAGGACAGCCTAAGATGCGATTGTCTCGTAAAGTGCAGTTATGCATGACCCCTACAAAAAAGATTAGTAGTAAACGCTTCCAACCGGACGATCTGGAAGTCAGTGGGGGAGGCCTATGTTCAGCAGTGGACGTCCTGTGGCTGAAATGATGATGATGATGATAACGCTCGCACGCCGAATGCTCGCTACGCAAACTCGGCGTCTTCGTAAGTGAATCGAAAGCACCCGGTGAATACCGCCCTTACTCTTATCTCTGGTATAATATGTAGATTTATTTCGCGCGGCTGACGGCGGGTGCGATAAGCGGCGTCGACGCGATGCGACAAATTGCGAACATCGTTGTGAATTTAAATCGTTGCGACGCCTTGCGACGGTATGAACAGGTGTTTGTTTTGGGATACATGCACAGTAGGTAGTAAGGTATTACCTATATGCGAAGAAAGCGATGGGAGCTCAAGGGATAGATTCGGGCCAGACCTTATACTCTGCTAACTTGTGGTGCTGGCGGTCTCTTAAGACCTTCTTCTTCCAAGCGTTTTATCTTGTTTCTGATTGAGGTACGATTGACCGTGACACTAAATGTGACAAACCTGGTTATTATAGTTGGTATAGTTTGAATTCATCAGTAAACCTTAGATATAGAAACTAATTCTTCTTTGTATGAGAGGCGAGCACGCCGGACTGTATACGGCGCCGCCATCTCTGAGGTTCCGGGTTCGATCCCCGGTCGGGTCAATGGAGAAAACGAACTTTTCTATATTGGCTCGGGACTGGGTGTTGTGGTACCGTCGTTGTTTCTAATTTCTATAACACAAGTGCTTTAGCTACTTAGGATCAGAGCAATGTATCTGATGTTGTCCAATATTTGTTTATGTTTATATTTTAACGAAAAATGTGTGCAAGTTTCCACGTAATGTTTTTCCTTATCGCAAAGCCACAGGTATAAATTCTCACATAGATTCCGAAAAATCTAGTTTTACTTATGTACTGTGGGATGGCGAACTATGTCCGATTCTTCGACCTATACTGACTGAGCAACTATAAATAATATAGTAAATTGTTTCTACAATCACACCAATTATCTAGCCCCAAGCTAAGCAAAGCTTGTGCTATGGCGACTAGATAACGTATAAACATACTTAAATACGATTATAAACATCCATGACTCAGGTGCAAATGCTCGTGCTCATCACACTAACATTTGCCCTTCGCGGGATTCGAACCCGCAACCGCCAGGCATCGTAGTCCGGAGCGCGAACCACTACACCAGACGGTCGTCAAACTATTGCTACTACTAAGTTCGACATTTTCAGTGAAAATGAACAATACGATATTTTTTTCTACTCAACTCCACTCTATCACACCGTAAGCCAAGGCTTTACAAACCTGTTCGTCAGCAGAAATAGTTGTAGATATGTTGATTTCGTGGTTTAGGAAGTATTTAACTATTAGTTTTAATAATATTCTCTGCTATTATCGAAAGCAAGTGAAATTTGATTAGATATTTAGTAAAATTTGTCTAGATTTTAAATCACTTGCTCAAATGCCTTAGAAGGCATGTTGAAAGTGAAATTCAGCTTAGGTTGCCGCTCAAGACACCACGTCAACTCAGTTGAACGACCTCCGTTCAAACATGACAATCTAGGCAAAAGATTGGCTCCGCTTCGTTAAAAAAAAATACTAAGCGTCAAGTTAATGGTTTGTGTCATGCAATTTCCAAGCATCAATTCCACGATCACCTTATCTACGTGCTATCTTCGTTCCTGTATCATGACCAACAAAACACGATATGATATGATATAGCAATTTATCGACACACAGCTGTCAAAATATGATAAAACATAGCCGAAACAGCGAGCATGTCCGTACCGGTGACGTCACGGTCATGTTCGCTGTTTCGATAAAAGTTCATATTTTGATACTTGGATGTCGATAAATCGCTATATCCTATCATATTATTTTTTGTTTTGTTGGTCATGCTAGGGGGGCTGACTATTAATATTTGAAATACTTCAAATATTATAACAATTGTTATACCCCTCACGTATCAAAACATCATGAATCTTCAAAGCGATGGAGTACAATGCAACAGGAACAAACCTCCTCAAAAGTGCATACCGGATGCAGTCCGGATCCATTCCAGTGTATCGGATACGGCGAGAAACATGGAAAAATCTGAGATGGAAGGCATTGAAAACTTTATGTTAGAACAAGTTTGAAAACACTTTAAACGCCTAGAGCTCAGAATATTATAGCAAAGGATCGGAGGCTTTTTTGTTTCAGAAACGGTATAGAGAAAAACCATGGAAGAGATAAGAGATAAACATGGTAAAAAAGGATAATCTATTTTTAATTCTTCTGTCAGAAATTAAATAATCTTGATGTTTAAATTCTTTAAACAGATAAGTACCTCTTTTGATGTCACATGAAGAACTGAAAAATAAAGAGCACTTGAATCCATCACTAACTTTCTGTATGTGACCATAAAGTCGGAGCCAAAAATAATATTATTTACAAAATAAGTAATAAAGTTTGAATTTTATGAAAGAAGATGTCTGTTTATTATACAGGGTGACTGGTACAGGACCCGCCATAGAAAAATCTCGTATGGAGGAGGTCATTTGCTACCTATTGGAGCTTACTTTCTCAAACTAAAGTTTTATAGTTTAGGAGATAGGGTAATTATTCATCTTTTTTACGATTTTCCCAAAATTTGACCTTAAAGCAGCTCTAACCTTTTTTATTAAAAAAAATTAGAAAAAAATAATATTTTATTAACTTTTTTATTTTAATTTTTTAAAGCTACAATAGGTTGCAAATGACCTCGTCCATACAAGATATGGCGGGTCCTGTACCAGTCACCCTGTATATTTTTGTAAGCTTACCGCACAAAATGCATATATAAGATTATTTTGGCCTTACTGCCAAAAAGATAGACTACTAAACACTGTAAAAAAATTGGTCAATCAATTTGAAATGTTGACACATCAGACATTCAAGACATATTATTAACAAACATTTTTAATTGGTTGACTTATCTTTAGACAAGTCGTTAAACCTAGTCTATCTTTTTGTAGTAAGCCGTTTTGTGTTTAAATTTGGTTTTTGAAAGCCAATAAAATAATGAGATTCAATTACACCGTGTCTCAGCCATCCTCGAGTATGACAAAGTGTTCTATAAAGGATAACACACGTCTCAATCCTACTAATAATAAAATGCGAAAGTTTGTAAGTATGGATGTTTGTTACCCTTTCAGGCAAAAGCTTCTAAACAAATTTGGATGAAATTTTTCACACACATAGAATATGATCTGGATTAACATAAAGGATACTTTTTATCCCGGTAAAATGTTCCTGTAGGATATGTTTATTAAACTAAAGACCACGCGAGTGAAGACGCGGGCAACAGCTAGTAGATCATAACACTTGACTAGATATATCTTGCCTAGCAGAGTCTCAATATCGCCTTACGTTACAGCTAGGAAACTTTGGATCGGCTTGGAAATTACACTCGCGATAGTTCTGTGCGAAATTCAAGGCTAATATTAGGGCTTTTTAGAAATAAATTTATTCCATCTCACCTCACCTCCTCTCATCCCATCCAACGAAAATCCATTATTTGGTAATTCAATCGGTACAATTTGCGAAACTTAAAAAAAAGTTATGTTCCTTTTAAAAGGTGACCTCCTATTTTAAATTAATTTATTGACAATAAGCATGTCCCGACTTTAGGTCAGAGAAATTATTTTAAACTTAAATAGTGCAACAGATTCCATTCCAGCAAACTAGCTGCGACAGACGGATAGACAGACACAAATGATTTGTTTTTTTTCTTTAGGCCTTTCGGAACCCTTAAATAGTTGGACAAATGACAGGTCACAATCACAATTACAAAAAACCATTTCGTCAATCTATCGTTAGATTCAGATTAATAAGTATGAACATGAATTCATTAAAGCCATACATAACGTAAAGGTCAAAAACTTTTACAATAGCGAAGTTTCTAAGAAATTTTATTTTGTACCTGAGTAGAAACTTATTGGCAAGTTATAATTAGGATCTTGATGAGTTACAATAAACTTCAAAGTTTAAGGAAAGCTGCTGATAATATTTCACTTAAAAAATGCCTTAGTTGGGAACTGTACCAGCTACCTTTCCCTACCTGGGCTATAATGCTCTTCCAACTGAGCTACAGAGACATGCATTTTCTCGAATTTCTTGCATTTTTAAGTGATGTATATTTTTCGAGTGCCGTGTGGGGACGTCCGTAAAGAATACACTTCCCCACCGCCAACAGGAGGCGTGTCGTAAGAGGCGACTAAATCCTGTAGCACTAGACGGGGAGCAGCGTCTGCGTGCGTAATAATAAAAAAACTGCGCTCGCCAACCCGCCTGCCAAGCGTGGCGAGTATGGAAAAAACCACCCGATGACAAAAGTCACTGGGGGAGGCCTATGTTTAGCAGTGGACGTCCTGTGGCTGAAACGATGAACGATGATGATGATGTTTTTCGATATAACTAGGATTGTAAGTCGTATAGTAATGATTTTATTTTATTTCACGTTTTTAAATGAAAATTTTGATTTCTATTTGATGTGTGCAAATTAACTGTAAAGGTGTATTTGGCTATCATCATGTGGTTTCCTTACTATGTCTTTCTTCCCTTAACGTCGACAATGTGGATTTTTGTCCATATTTTCCAAAAAATCTTAAATCACTTGCTGAGATTCTAAGTCACTATCTACAGATGTGAGCTACTTATGAGTTTGGAGCTTATTAAATACATATAATATTAATCAAGATTCTATCAACCAATGCAGCATGATTTACACGATGCCAGCGATGGTATTATAACTTTTATATTTAATTTATATTTTATACCAACGAATGTAAACTCAGCTAAGTACGAGAGCAGCGGGGTAACCATGAACTCTTAATACAATCTTAAAGCTGTCAAATCTGTCAATTTTGGTACGTCATTTCATCTTAGGGATTGTTTTAAAAGTTCATGGTTACCCCGCAGCCCTAATTCAAAAACAGAAACAGTAACATTGTTACTCCAGTCGCCAAACATTCACAAAGAGAAAGTCATACATAAACAGTCGCCACTCATAACTTCGCGCCATAAATTCTAGTCGGGCCATAACACCGACGTTTCCTCAGTACCGAATGCACTCCAGCGTATTCCCAGACTACTATCCTGATGTCAATCGTAAATTCTATAGAATAGTTTGGACACCAGATCCATTTGCTTTCTTCCGTTGAGACTTGAGCTGAATTGGCGTTTGATAAGCACGTAATATTGCTCGTGACGTGGAAAGTATTTTTGAGTTCGGTGAGGTTATGTTACAAATGCAGTGACTAAGATATTGTTAGTTGGTTGAATGCTCTAAGATTGTTAGGACCTATTTTATTTATACTACAAGAACAGAAGGCATTTTGTGTAACAAAATTAGGTTTTGTAAGATGTTGCAATGAGTTCGTTAAGTAACCGTTTCTTTATGGTTTGAAATATTTACACTTATTTATTTTAAATTTTGTAATGGTGCATTTTTCGTATTAATAACATTTTGAGAATATGTTAATTCATAAGCACGAAAAATAATAAACCGACCAAGTGCAAATTGGACGCGCACTAAGGTTTCGTACTTTATAGGCAGTAAACAGTTTTGTCCATATTAATAAATAATATAATATGCATTTGTTTTAAAACATGACTAGCTGTTGCCCGCGACTGCGTTCGCGTGGTCTTTAGTTTATTCAATATATCCCACCTATGTCAATCCAGATCATCTTCTACATGTGTTCAAAATTTCATCCAAATCTGTTTAGCCGTTTACGCGTGATTGAGGCACAAACATCCAAACATCCCTAAAAACTTTCGCATTTATAACATTAGTGGGACTATGAAACTGCAACAGCTCCAGTAGGTAAAGGTAGTTGTTTGACAAATTAGTAAAAAATAAGAAAAGTGAAAAGCTAAAAAAAATTAAAGAAATAAACTAAATAATTTTTAATGATAATATTAATTTTATCACAACTTACATACTTACATAAAACATAAAAACATTATTAATAAAAGTATAATTTGTACATCTTTATTCTCATTACAATGTCTGGTCTAACTTAAATCTTATCTTTTATCATAATACGTAAGTCTGCTGGAAGTGGATAGAAAAGAAAAGCCAAGGATTAGGATCACTGTCGCGCATTGAGAGTGGCCTATGTCCAGCAGTAGATTGACGTCATTACATAATTATCACACCATTATTGTCTGTATCTTGGTTTGCTTGCTGGTGTATGCTGTCTCAAATCTCATCCGTTTAAGTAACGTCTCTTCTGCCATGTTCATCATTCATAGTCAGAACTCAGAATTAACAGAGCGCTGCAGTTCGCCTTTTTTTACTTGGCTAGCTCCAAATTACAAGTAGCAACAATTGCGTCATTTGCTCCTGCTTTAAGTACTGGTCTGCTAGTCACGTCAGACTGCCTTATACTACCTTCATCGTAATGTTAGAACTTCGTAGTAATATAGAAATCTTGTAGTTCCAGGTAGAACAATTAAATTTTCCTTCCAGGTTTCCGACTGTCAATCCAGTTAAAAATGATTCGATCTTGTTCCATCTATATTTAAACAGTTGTAGCACATTTGATGGAACAATTAATTGAGATTTCCATCTAAAAACGAATTCCATATAGTAATAAGTTACGAACTGTTTTACGATCACAATTTAGCAATTTTTCTCACATCAAACTATATCTGACATAACATGATAATATGTATGACATGACAACCTGTCACTAACTTACATAATTTTTAATCTCATTTAAAGCACTAAGGAAGGAGTATTGATATCAACTTCGAAGCAAATCACCCCCAAAATAACTTTCTACCCCTATTTACACCCGTTAATACATCCCCGTATTTCAACAAAATACGAAACACGTCTTTTATTAATTCTGTTAAAAAATGTTTATGCAAAATTTAAAGTAAATTGGACCAAGGAATCACGTTGTCCTATACAAACTTTGCCCCTCCTTTTCACCCCCTTAGGGGTAGAATATCGAATAATCCTTTCTTATCGGATGCCTACGTCATACATAGAACCCACCCTCCAAGTTTCAGGTCTTTGTGATCAGCGGTTTAGACTGTGCGTTGATCCGTCAGTCAGTCGTTCAGGACAAAGCATTTTATATGTATAGATTGATGTAATTTTACAAAATGAAATACCACCTCAGTTGAGTGAGCTTTTTTTTGTAAGCATCCAGTAATAAAACGAATAAAAACCAAAACCAATTTATTTCTTTTACACGACTTATTTGTGTGGTATTCTATCTATCTGTCTACATTTGTGAATCACGCTGCTTCCTGCAAGGTAGCTAGCCCCCGCAGTGTGTTTTATACAGAGCTAAATTGCAAGGTATAATAGTGCAAATTTTCAAAACTAAGGCATAGGTATTACCAATAAAACACGACTTTAACGTAATTTTAACTCTTCTAAAAAATAAAAACTTACAAAAAAATATTTTAATAAACGTTGGGCGGTTTTCATCAGACATCACATGCTTAAGAACGTCAACAGTGCAAAATCTGCCAATCGTAAATTCCCCAAGAGTTCTATTTTTAAAAAAATATAGGAATTAAAACTTTTAATTTTCATACAGTTTTATAAAGTTCTCGATTTTGAGTCACTCCCGATAATTAGCCAACACCTTGCAAAGTAACCCTATTTGTATTTGCTAAGTCATTCATCACGCCATAACCAGTCTTCATGGCTGATCATAGGTTTCCACGCTCTGTCGCCTACTTCGCGCTTCAGTGGGGTAGCGCTATATAAAGGGGTAAGGGGTGAATTATGAATAATGATTAGATAATAAAATGCTTATTTACCTCAAGATGTTGGCTTTGAAATTATCAAGTAAGTAACCGGCTTCTTTGACCACCAATTTATTTAGTCAAAATATTAATGTCTAAAGAAGATCAAGGTCAAATTTTATACTGTAAAAAAACCGGTTAATAAAAAAATAAGTTTAAAAAACTATAACCCGACTACGTAATAAAGTGGTCTAAAAAGGACGAAACAAGTAAATAATTAAGATAGAAATCCAGAAATGTACAGGTACAAAAATGGTCAAGGTAGAGCCGTGGTCGCACCCACTGTATGTAACCTACCATCACAGTACCATTTCTGTTCAATGGAAGTGTTCCTGGCACCAACAATATCATAGTAGGTATACAGTGGGTACGACCACGGCTCTACCTTGACCATTTTTGTACCTGTACATTTCTGGATTTCTATCTTAATTATTTACTTGTTTCGTCCTTTTTAGACCACTTTATTACGTAGTCGGGTTATAGTTTTTTAAACTTATTTTTTTATTTAATATTTTTCCGTTTCCCGATCGACATAATACACTAGCCATTTAGTATCGTAGCATTCTAAGAAAAGAAGTTAAGGTGAGCTGCACGCGCGCATCACGCGATCCGTTAAGCCTTGACCAAACCAACGCGTTCATCTTGCGTGCGCGATGGCGTGCACGGTGGCGTTTAGATAGTTCAAATACCATTTGTAGCGACGAGTTCAAACCGGTGCGTCCTGCGCAGCTGCGGCTTGAAATACAGCGTTCGCACGCGCGATCGGGCGGCCGCGTTCATTTGATGTCATGGACAGATATGATATTATGATAATATCCATATTATTTTTATTGTAATGTTTGATTTTTTACGAATTGTTTAAAAGAAACCCGCGTCAATAATGATTACCAGATTGATTATAAATTAATTTATTTCAAATGATACCTACTCATTTTTTTTCATCTTCAATAACTGCTGCTTTTAGAAGCATTTCAGCTTTGATTTTAGTTTCGCTATCTTCCATTATCACCAAATTCATTAGGTAGGAGTATGTTCGGAATGGTAGGTAGATGCAGACTGGATTAAACGCGTACCTATGCCGCGAGTTTGATGTACACTGGCCTTGCACGCGAGAAGTCGCCAACGCGCATGCAGGCTGAACGCGTTGGTTTGGTTGAAGCTCAACTGCAATCGTTTGGTGCGCCTCCATAACGCAACTCATGCAAGGCTTTGATCTGCACGCGTGTATTTATTATTTATATTAGTTCACTTTTCAGGTAGCTCACAGGCCGTGCTGCGCGCGACCTGCGCATTCGCAGCGCGTTTGCCAGATCTGGTCTTAACCTAAGGCCGCGTTCAAGTCTGGTGAATGCGCCGCGCGACCTATGAGCTACCAGGAAAGAGAACTGGAAATAGACGCGCGCAGTTCACGCGCTCTGTACAAGCCTAGCATGAGTTGCGCTAAGGAGGCGCACCAAACGATTGAGTAACGGAACGCGTGCTGCGTGCGTACAGCTCACGAGCGGATCGCGCGCGGCGCTACCTATCAGTATTATTGGGGTTATTTCCTATAACGGTAGTGTTTGTAAATAACAAAAGTAAACTAAGTTAAGTAAAAAGCTAAAACAAAATTAAAGAAAAGAAATTTATTTTTAATTATGTTCATAAACTAAACATAAAAACATTATACCTAGGTCCTTACTCAATACTTAAAATTATAATTAACACATCTTTATTCTCATTACAATTTCTGGCCTAACTTAAACCTTAATATCTGCTGTCATAATGCGATGTTCTACTTAAACCTGGAAATGGATGGAAAAGAATAGTCAAGGATTGGGATCACTGTCGTGCATTTGGAGAGGCCTCTGTCCATCAGTAGACTGATGTCATCACATCATTATCACACCATCATTGTCTGTAAGTACAGTAGGTATCTTGGCTTGCTGGTATGCTATATCAAATCTCATTCGTTTTAGTAACGTCTCTTCTGTCATGTTCATGGTCAGAATTAACAGAGCGAGGCTGCAGTCCGCCTTATTTTACTTAGCTAGACCCAAATTATAATTGCGTCCAAGTACATTATCCTCAATGATTGCGTCACCTGCTCCTGCTTCAAAAAATGGTCTCTAGACTGCCTTTTACTGCCTCCATCGTACCGTCAGAACTTCATTGAAATATAGAAATCTTGTAGTTCCAGTCTTCAGATCAATTAGTTTACTTTTATTAATTACTAGCTGACCCGGCGAAATTCGTAACGCCTAACAGTTTTTTTTTCGTCAGCTTTCCATTTTTTAATTATTTATTCTACTATTCGGGGCGGAGACAAATCCAACAAATTACAAACCACGAAACTCTGTCCAGCCGTTCTCGAGTTATAATTGTTGTAACAAATACGACTTTGTTTTATATATAAAGAAGATTACATAGATATGTAGCGAATCCTAAGTTTAAGGAAGATTACGAACATATTTTTTTCACATCAAAATAATGTATTTGCAATGTCTTTGTGTTTGACTCTACATGACAATGACATGACAACCGTCTTTAAAATAAATTATTTTTAATTCTTCATTTATAGCAAGCACTAAGGAGTGTCGATATCAACTTCGAAGCAAATCACCCCCAAAATAGCTTTCTACCCCTATTTAACCCCGCTAGGGGATGCATTTCAATAAAATACAAAACATGTCTTCCGTCAATGCTGTTAAAGAATGTTTATGCAAAATTTGAAGTAGATTGGACCATGGAATCACGTTGTCCCATACAAACTTTCCCCCCTGGTTTCACCCACTTTGGGGTTGAATTTTGCAAACTCCTTTCTTATCGAATGCCTACGATACAAAAAACACACACTCCAAGTTTCAGGTCTCTACGATCAGCGGCTTAGGCTGTGCGTTGATCCGGCAGGCAGTCATTCAGGACAAAGCATTTAAATGTATAGATTATGACTGAAACAATATGATATATATACATATCCGTAATGTGCTAGCCAAGAACTTTCTTTTGATACCAAACACGTGATGATTATCACAATTTAAGTTTTTTTTAGGTTAAAAACTGACGTTTTAATTCCGTCTGAGACAATTTTGATAAAATTTATACAGCCTATTTTACCCGGGCCATTAATACGAATCTATTGACACCTTGATCATTAGAATCGGTTCAGTAGTTTAGGTGCTACGGTGGAACATACAAACATACATACATACATACATACATACATAGACTGCCAAAATCATTACCCTTCCTTTTGGCTTCGCCGTAGTCGGGTAAAAATATAGCTACCTGCTTTAATAGAAAAAGTATTGTGAGATTAATACGAAAGGTTTTTTCACGAGGCCCTATTAATGATTCGCAGTGTGTAATATTTTTCTAATCACCACAGTTATGAGATCCGTGGCCATATTTTATTCGACAAAAAAAAACGAAACTCAAAAGCAAGTGTTAGGTTATGACCCCATGAAGCCAAAATAGTGTGTTTAAATTATGTACCTATATAATAAGTGGTCGGAAAAGCAAGCAATATTTTTAAAAAATATTTTTTTATTTTAAAAAAAGCTATCTAGCCTACCTTTTCATTGTATGGTAGAAGATACTCTACCTACACATTGGTGTGATTGTAGACATAATTCTATATTTCACAATGCTAAAAGAATAGCTGTATTTCATTACCGTAGCGCAAAAAGGGTATGTTTCTTTTAAAACATACGAGTTTTTAACGCTACGAACGATTTCTTTTTCTCCAAACACGCTTTCATTTTAAAGCACAGTTTAATACAGCTATACGGCTATTTTGCGCAGCGGATTGAACATCTGCTTCTCTAAGCTTGCTTTAAAACCCTAAAAATACAACACGGGCACATTAGACCAGTCTCTTGGCAAGCCAAGATAATATTTCTTAGTAATTTATGCAAAGCTCTGACGTAACATTCTAACCTGAGGGACAAATACTACAGCAATTTTAACACGATCCCACTGGGAAATTCGTAGTGTTAATGCTTGTACAGTTGACAAAATAATACGCAGTCTGTTACTCTGGTCCCATTTCTATCCGCGCGGTTTGAAATTATTTTTGAATGGCCGGTCTGTGTACACAATTTTCTTTGTAGAACAATTTATAAAATTGAAATACTTGTTTTTGATGTTGAATTTGTCTGCGTTGTTGAATTTGTCTGCGTAGACTTTGGATTTTAGGCAAAGAAGAATTAATATTTATAATGCGACAGGACACATAATTATGTGTTAAACTAGGCGCAACGGAGGTCGTCCGTAGCCGAGAGGCGAGCACGCCGGACTTTAATTGGCGCCGTCATCTCTGAGGTTCTGGGTTCGATGCCCGGTCGGGTCAATGTAGAAAACGAACTTTTCTATATTGGCTCGGGTCTGGATGTTGTGGTACCGTCGTTGTTTCTGATTTCTATAACACAAGTGCTTTAGCTACATACTTACTTTAGAATCAGAGCAATGTATGTGATGTTGTCCAATATTTATATTTATTTATATATAATATCTTTATTTTTGTTAAATTACAACTAATTCTCTCGAGTCATTAAAGCGCAAATAACAAATATATCCCAACATAGAAACTTTCTAGTTTTTAACAATTTATTAGTTATGTCACTTACACCAAAAGTTCAATATAAATTTCTTGACTTGGCAGTTTGTTCATGGAAAATTGGAAATATAAAACAAGTAAGATTTTCTTTTTAATTCCCATTTTTAAAGCGTTTCAAACATAACTCTAAGAATTTCTAGGTTTCATTAGGAAAGATATTGAGGAGTTCATGTGCCAGGCCAGAAACACGACACCTTTCTAAAATAACTACTTTAGTTGTTCTTTTTAAATGAAAAAGGAGTAATCAAAAAGGGGAAATTTGCCAAAGTAATTGCCAAAGTTAAATAAATTCAACTAGTCAAAACAAAAGAGCGAATCACTTTTCTAGGCGTCTGTATGCATTCCTGCATTCCTACACCGCACGGGCAGTACGAGATATTTTTTCTACTCTGCGGATGCATAATTTCCCTAAATGAGCTCTCGAGGTGGGCACGGCTTTTATTCCGCCCCAGTGATATTAAAAGTTGGTCAAATGTGCAGTCCCATTGTCCTAGCGCATTCTCCTTTTGTTTCTAACGGGAACAATTTTATCTTCTATTCTCGCTAGTTGCGATATTTTTATCTAGGTCCCATCTATTGTTTAGAATGTTTTGCAATGAACGGCGAGTGATGTTAAAAGTTAATGTTACAGCTGCTAGAGTCTTTGTTACAAATGATTCTAGCTTTTATTCTAGATTTGATTATGATTCTAGCTAGCCCAAACTTGTCCCGAAGCAGTGGTAGGGAATAAAATAACAATGGGACGTGTAAAAGTGCTTAGTTTAAGCCTATTTGCAAAAATAAATTGGTTTTATTGGTTTTTATTGGTTTTATTCAAAGGACAATGGCTAATTTTGTATGAAGTTTGGGAAAAAAAAATGTAGGGTACCTACTATAATGCATTGACTGGATTCTTTAATATCTTGTTTTGAAGGGCTGACTGAATATGTATGATTACCATCTTGTATATGGCGATTAAAAATCGTTAGCTTTTGCAGTCATAGTGTGGGTAAGTTGAAACCTAACGGCTTATTTTTGGTTTTGACTTATCAATTTTAATGCATTTCAATACTACTTTCGCTTATCAATTTTTACTAAACCTAGTTCTAGTTAATTATGATGACTAATTAAATTAATTAGAACAAGCTGTCAATATCTAAATTTGTCATATAATCACACAAGGTCAATATCAACGTTGAATAAAATATTACCCATGACTTGTTAATAATAATCAATGTTCTTCTTCAAAGTGAAACGAATACTTACTTAAATCTGCAAAATATAACGGAATTTGCAAAGCTTCAATAGAAACGAAACTTCTGTCATTTCAAAGTCAAGTAGCCGTGTATTCTTTGCCCAAACAAAAACTACGTTGGTGTCACAATAAAAACTATTCCCAAGTCAAGTTGTGGCGCAAATATTTTTCTTGGAATAAGTATCTTGCAAGTTGCGGCCGAAGCTCTCACTGCGGCCCGGGGAGCCGTAACTTGCGGCCCGGGAGAGCGATGCGCGTAGGCAAACTTAACGCAATTATAAGCGTGGGACTTGTGTCTGCTAGTTCATTTTTAGGGTTACGTACTCAAAGGGTAAAACGGGACCCTATTACTAAGGCTCTGCTGTCCGTCTGTCTGTCTGTTCGTCTGTCACCAGGCTGTATCTCATGAACCGTGATAGTTAAAGAGTTGAAATTTTCACTGATGATGTATTTCTGTTGCCGCTATAACAACAAATCCTAAAAAACAGAATACAATTAATATTTAACGGGGCTCCCATACAACAAACGTGATTTTCTTGCCGTTTTTATAGATAATGGTACAGAACCCTTCGTGCGCGAGTCCTACTCGCACTTGGCCGGTTTTCGAATTTCCCCAGTTTGTACAATTTTTAAGCAAAATGACAAGAATATCATTTTACTCCACCTTTCATCGGTTCTGCGACAGATGTGGTCAGCCCACTGACACTTAAGTTTGCTACATTTTTTGACTATGTCCGTTACTTTGGTCTTCTGCCTGATGATCTCGTTTCGGAATTTATCCCTTAACGAAATTCCAAGCATCGACCTTTCCATAGCGCGCTGAGCGACGTGAATGTTTGTTTAGTACTTATGTTCATAAAACCCATAAAATAAAAAGTAAAATCATCAGATACAGTCGCAGAGTATTCTGATAGATAAAGCTCGAGCTCGAGGATTAGCCAGCTAAAGTGGTAATGGGCGGGGCACATAGCACGTACGAGAACTGACGGCCGATGGGGCAGAAAGGTTCTGGAATGGAGGCCACGTGGGATGTCCACCCACAAGATGGGCAGGCGACCTGGTAAAGGTTGCAGGACGACGCTGGATGCAGGCCGCTTCCAACCGGCCAATCTGGAAGTCACTGGGGGAGGCCTATGTTCAGCAGTGGACGTCCTGTGGCTGAAATGATGATGATGATGATGAAAGCTGGAGCTTGTTTTCTGAACATAAGCTTATACTTATAATAATGCTTATGTTAACTCGTAAACCGTTCACATTAAAAGGTTTATTAAAGTAATAAAGCCCATTAATTAAATTGAATGTAATGAATGAATGTTTCACAGCAAACCTTAGCTTTCCAATCGCCATCAAGTTAACCAAGTTCCAAGTAAAACTTACAAGTTCTAGATTCTTCACAATGGACGGTTGGAAAGGGAACAATAGTACGACCACAATGCAATACAACAAACTTTCACATTTAAAAAATAAAGAATTCAATTTCCCCAAGCGAATAGATTTCATTACTCCCGTCATTGCAAAGGTCGTACAGTAATGCTGTGTCCACACTCAAAATTATAACTTACTTGAAAATCGAGTAGACAGTTAGGTATATCAGAAATCTTTGTCTCACACACACCGTTTTATCATTCTCTGTGAATCTTTATCATTTATTCAGCAGGGAAAAAAACAATACAACAATTACTAACTTATAATCGCGTGTACACATAGCCTAAAAAGGACTTTTTAGTTATATTTCTGTGGTGAAAATGATGCTATATTCTTATTCATTTATGGTGAAGCCTATAAACCCATATTGATAACTTAGATTAGATCATGAACTCAACAATGTAATATAGAACATGTTTGCCGTGCGATGACATTGTCATATAAGACGTAGTATTGTCATCATGACAATACTACGTCTTATATTTATTATGGCGCTCTAATTTTGCATCTTTTGAACCAGACTTTTAAAGCAACAAGGACAGCATGCGAAAATAATAAGAAAAATATTACTCAGACTGTTTGTTTCTTATATTGTAATTTCTGCTCGCGTAATATTACGCAGGTGAGGACGCATCTTAAGAATGAATTCATTTTCTTCACGGTAAAAAAAAATTTCCTCGCAAAGTAACAGGCGACTTATTTCATGAACGTTGAACATTGAAATCTTTCCGAGATTTAATTTAATTTATTGGTCTGTGGTAATGGAAAACCATTCCCTTTTCCATTTTGATACATTTTGTGATATATTTGATCTCGTTCCTACAAATCTATCCGGCTGGGATTTGGAAAAAATGCGCTTCAGAAAAGCAGTTTGTAATTCCTTTTTTTGGTTTGGAAATCTTAAGTCGAAAATAATTATGTTTTTTTTATTACTCCGTCGGATTACACGTCCAAAAATAAAGTTTTGGCCGTCCACCATTTCTGGGGCAGGTGATGGACAAGTCAGCAACATAAAGGCATTTAATGGACAAAGGGCAATCTGATTTGTAAAGTTTCCATAACCAACATACATGCGAATTTTAAACTTCATGGCTTCTAATCGATTGCATGAGACCACGAAATTGTATAGCTTCTATTGCGTCTCGTTTGTAGGACTTGTTACAGCAAACTAAATAAACTCAATTAGTCCGTTTTTGTGTTTTGAACGCAAAATTTGAAACAGATTTTGTTTCTAGCATTTTACGAGTAATAACTTTTTTCGTATAAGTTACAACTCAGTCTGAAACGGGTTTAACGAAGGGTGCCTGGAAGCTCAGATCAGCCTGTTTTAAGTTTCTCCGTCACGGTCAAGTGGTTTTAATGATCTGGACGAGACGTCATGAATAATTTGAAACAATTTCAGCCATATTGTATAGATATTATTAAACTTGGAGTCTGATAGTGTAGTGAATGGTTATTGATTAAACTTGAACCCTTTCAAATGTGTTAAACAAATTTACTGCCAATTGCATAGAGTGCTGATCAAAAGTCGATATCGATACTCGATAAGGCAAATAGTGTGATACAAAAGTGGTAAATTAACTAGGATTTGATTTCAAGTTTAATTATGGAAATGTATTTTTTTAATTCACAGCCGTTAGCAAAAATAGCTAATCATTAGATTATATCGATACTGCCCTGCGACAAATACGAGTAATGTAGTACGTAATATATCACAGGGTAAGTATTATACATATGTACGAAGCAAATTCTTCTCCAAACATACTAATGTCAATATGCCATAAGTAATATCTAGTGTCTTACCACGAACTACGTCAAACTACAGCAAAAATAAATAAAATTTTGAAGAAATATTGTTTTAAAATACTCATAGGTTGGGTCCAAAACCGAACAAAAAATGGAGCTGTAGAACTATTTTCCCGATATAAGTTCCATTAGGCAATATTCTGCCCATAGATAAAACAGACGCGCCCGTCTATCATACAAGAATAACACAGCGCCTGAAAGTCTAGACTCTTGGGCTCAGCAGATGTATTTCCAATTTTGATATCGATATTTTAGAAGTAATATTATTCTTTGTTGTTTAGGGGCGGTAGCGCTTTGGAAGTGATCACTAAAGTTAAGCAATTCACGCCGCGGTTGTCAGTAGATTGGCAACCATTCGGATGACATTTAGTGATATGTATCACAAGTAACTTCGTGCTTTGGGAGGCATATTTTAAGTTGTTACTGGCTACGATAGTTTGAATTGAGTTGTTCAGACTTTAGAGCGGCTTGATTAGATTTGACAGGAGGTTAACAACACTGGGCCTGCGTGTTGGTGTGTAATGCCTCAATCAACTCATTTTTAAATCCAGGAAGCGGCAAAATTGACAAGATGATGTGAGGCCCGTGCATTGTAGCGGGATGTTTATCAGACTTTCTTTATGGGTTCCACAACTAAAAAGGTAAATAGAACCGCTATAAGATCACTTCGTTGTGTCTCTATCCGATTAAGCAATTTTAAACTTTTTTACAGAAATAGCAAAAAAAAAACTTTCAAGATTCCATTGACTCTTACATTTGCCTTCCTACAAGTTTTGTGAACGAGTCCGAATTATACTTTGGCGGTTTTTTGGGTTCCGTACCCAAAAGGGTAAAACGGGACTCTAATACTAAGACTCCGCTGTCCGTCTGTCTGTCTGTCTGTCCGTCTGTCACCAGGCTGTATCTCATGAACCGTGATTGTTAGACAGTAAAAATTTTCACAGATGATTTATTTCTGTTACCGCTATAACAACAAATACTAAATTTAGAATAGTTTGTTACGGGATTGCTACCATGTACCTTATTTTTGAGTTCCCGATATTTCGGCACTGTTGCAAGCGCTATGATCACGGAGTAACTGCAGTTACTCCGTGATCATGGTCAAAAATGGATCGTGATCAAAAATAAGGTACATGGTAGCAATCCCGTAACAAACTATTCTAATGTTAGTGACCATGAAAGTTTAAAACAATATAACAAATACTAAAAACCAAAATAAAATAAATATTAAGGGGGCTCCCATACAATAAATATGATTTTATGCTCGTTTTTATAGTAATGGTACCCTTCGTGCGCGAATCCGCTCGCACTGAGCTGGTTTTTTTAATTAGTTTTTTTTCAATCCTTAAGTTCAGTCAATTTTCTGATAATTGTTACATCATAATGTTAGTTCTCAATTCATCGTTTATTCTAAAACTAATTTAAACGTGAATAAAATATTGCGTTATAACTCGATGGAACAGCATTGGGATTATCAGACGCGAGGATCAGAAATGTTTTTAAAAATAGCAGTCCTGTATTTGATCCACATCAAACCTAAATAGAGCAAGGCGAGCTATTGGCCCGGGCCTTATTAGCGGCAGGTCTGAAGGTGGGAAACGGGGAGCTCTAACGAAAATTAGTTGCGACAGCGTCGAATGCGGAATGTTGAATGAGAAGAGTAAATACATTTGCGCGCCGAAATAATGTGTTTTGTTTGTAGCACTAAGGTGTTTTGCTGGTTACTGATTTCATTCTGGGATTTTAAAGTAGCATTAGTATGTGTATTTTAATATACTTATCCATTGTGTACATCTCATAAAATACGTTAACTAGTATGAAATAAACAAGATAAGTAAGTATCTAATAATTTGGCGCTAATACGGATTTGTTTTCATATTTTGGTAAATAGGTAAGTTTTCTTTTGCTTCATGAACATGAAATATGTCGGACTTTTTTTAAATAATATTGTTTTTTATAGTGTATGTTCTTAGGGTTCCGTACCCAAAGGGTAAAACGGGACCCTATTACTAAGGCTCCGCTGTTCGTCTGTCTGTCTGTCTGTCTGTCTGTCTGTCTGTCCGTCTGTCACCAGTCTGTAGGTCATAAAAAGTGCTAGTTATAAAGTAAACATTTTCCACAGATAATGTATTTCTATTGCCGCTATAACAAAAAATACTAAAAAACAGAATACAATAAATATTTAAGAGGGCTCCCATACAACGTGTTTTTTCCCCGTTTTTATAGATAATGGTACGGAACCATTCGTGCGCGAGTACTACACGCACTTGGCCGGTTTTGCTCGTGTCGAAACCTTTCATTATATCTTTACTATAGGTATTTACTTTAGGTTAATAAATCTCGCAGTAAGCAAAAGCAGTAGATCTTTCGATTAATATTCCGATATTGTAAACAGAGAGGAGATATAATCCGTGATATAATAATATACAGCATTTTAATAAAAGATTCCATAAACAATGGCCCCATGTAAATAATATTGTTATTGGTCCTCGAAGCGTATTGGATCTAGAGCAATGTTTGCGCCGCTTGGAAACCTTCCAAAAGAGCACCTATATTTTTGCTAGCTTTTATTGTTATTAGCACTTTTATGAATTGCACTGATACAGATGTAATCGAACAACAGATAATCCTATGTTTGTTTCGCCATGGAACGTAGCGCGGAGTGTAGTTCAGGGATCAAGCCCAAAAACGTTGGGTTAAAAAAAGACTCCCAACGTCGCTCAAACTGCTGACGGCTTAGGTCTAAAGAGGACACAGAGGAATCGGGCGTGGGCGTGGCACGGGCGTGGCACTGGTGTGACGCGGGCGTGACGCCGTTTCTTTTGTTTTATAGTAAACCTTTAGAAGCCACAAGGCGAGATAAACACAAGCAGCGCGGAGCGAGTTTGACGACCGTCTGGTGTAGTGGTTCGCGCTCCAGACTACGATGCCTGGCGGTTGCGGGTTCAAATCCCGCAAGGGGCAAATGTTAGTGTGATTAGCACGAGCATTTGCACCTAGGATGTTTATAAACGTATTTAAGTATGTTTATTCGTTATCTAGTCGCCAAAGCACAAGCTTTGCTTAGTTTGGGGCTAGGTAGTCAAATCGGGACAGCGCGCAGACTTTAAAAGAAAATAAACTTTGATTTTGAAAGTTACTTTAATTTAATAAAACTAACACTAATTTAACACTAATGCTCTCGATGAGCAGACCTACAGCTAAGCGGAGTTTCGAAGTGTGAAAGACGCCATGCCTGAGCCCACAGTGCCTTTTATACTTGTCACTTGTTGTGACCAAGACGTGAAGCGTCTACCTGGAATATTCCCGGATGCTGATCAAGCATAATCAGTCCTTTGTTCTAATGGAACTTTCTAGACTTCGTTCTAAGAAGTCGTAATCAAAAATGTTAATTAAGCAGTTTATTTAGTTGTTGTGCAAGAGACGTGATGCGTCTTCCAAGTATTGACCGGATGCTGATTTAGCGAATTTATTCCTTTGTCTAAAGGTGTTTACTAAGGGATTATTATTCCACGAAGTAATAAGCGAAAGTGCTTACTTAGGCATCTCTATAATGTGTGAGGGCAGACGTGGGGACATAACTCCTCCCTCCTTAAGTTCGAAATCATCGGTTCTAACAGGAATCCGAGGATTTCGAATACAAATACGAAAGTTACAATTGGGGTACATTTTCTTAAATTTAATGGTTACAATGGTTATAATACTAACACAAACTATAATATATAAAATGATTGTTCCGACACTAACACTTTTCACATTTACTACACTGGGCTTTTCTGGAATCTCGGATCGCTTCAGAGCGTACGAGAGAAGTTGAAGATTTTCCAAGTTAACGTTGTCCAAGTTGATAGGCTTCAGGTTTTCGCTGCTTTCCATGAAATGTGATAGCTGAGGTAAATTAATTTTTGCAGTTTTCTGGTATTTCAATTCGGAAGTACCAGAATGATGTCTTCTAAGTAATGTATCCTGGATTAGAATGTCACAGGATCCATCCATGCCAATCAGGTAAGTGCCATGCAGTTCCTTGCGGGTAATTTCGCCTTTGCATGTTTCCTTTAGAGTAACTGGTTTCCTGGAATAGACAATCCACCAATTCTCGTGGAAAGACTTAATATACAAGTCGCTTATTTCCACTGGAATAGGATGGCATGAAGTTATATTATTTTCGGATTTTAATAAATCGGAAGTACATGAATCTTGTTCATGTGTGGCTATCTCATTATCACGACACAGGTACAGGTTTTCGTCAATTTCCTGACACGGTGTGGGGAGCGCCCAAGTTTTCGCCTCTTTTACCAGTATAAAGGGAAATTTGGGTGCAAGGATAGTGGTAACATTACGTGAATGAAGGACAGGTAAGGGAAGGATTCTATAATAGTTGTACAATTCTGAGGTTACAAGGGGGATGTTCATGATAAACGTTATTTGTTTTTCTTTAAAATAAGCTTTTAATTCTATGGTTTGTTCAATCTTGAGGAGATTGTCAAGTGTAGCTGGAAAAACTAATTTATTAGTTTGTTCTATTTGTTGTAATATTTCTAATAGTTCCTTATTATCGATCACGGATTCATGCAAGATCTTAACTCTACTAAAACCTATTGCTGTCTCAACTTCGTCCAAATGTACTAAAATAGTTTGGAAGTTATGTAAAAATAAATCAAATATGTGAATAATTTTGTTTTCTATTTTTAAAGTTGTTGTCTCATTTAATTGCTTTTTAATAATTAATAACTCCTTATTAATTTGCACGAAATTGTTACTTGTTACATTTGTGTTATTAGTGATAATTCCTGCCATTTCTGATAAGATTGTCACCTTATTTAAAATCGCGTCTTGTCTATTTGTTAATTGTTTTATCATATCGTCATATTTAATTGCATCATCATTATCCAAGTTTCCAGTTATAGCCTTTACGAACGATCCTAAAGGATTAATCAAACCTCGCCTTTTGCGGCTAACCGGCACTATTTGTTTAAACTTTTCCACTGTGATAAGCATTATATTATCGGTTTGTATATTAATATTATTATATTCTAAAGAGTTCCCTATCTTAAAATTACTGGTTATATGGGTTTTAAATTCATTATATCTAAGTATGTTCTTTTCTAAATCATCCTGTATGTTGGATAGGTTTAGGGATTTGATAACAGTCCAATTGTCATCACTTATGATGGCTTGACCTTCCTTAATTGGTAGAAGTCCAGGATTTCTTTCAATCTTGTCTACTTGAAGGGCCAGGACGAGGATCATCTGCATCGACAGCAGGAGGCACCTGCGGAGGACGTTTGATGTCTTTAACTGGGACTTTAGTTTGCCTATTTTTGGAAACTACTGGGACTATGTTGCGGTTTATATTAGAGCGAAATTTAGGCTTTTTGTAAACGTGGTCTATCTTTAGGTAGAGCTTAGTGCATTCGAAAAATCGCACTGTGTCTTTTTTAAATAATCTAATTATGACTTCTATAAAATATTTACGAAGTTTTGGATTACTAAAGTGAACAAAATATTTTAGTTTAGGTTTTGTGTATTCTTTTAAAAATTTAGTTATTAGGTCCGGTCGATATGTCGGCAAAATTACTTTTAAAATACGTTGTTTTGAGTTTGATGCATGATTGATTCCTAAATCATCTAATTGCCACGTATCAACAATTATTTGATTAGGTTTGGTGTCTATTGCGTCATTTAATATGGGGATACCTACGGTATCGATATCTCTAGCTGAGTGTGCGGTAGCCGATTCCGGTGCGGAAATCGTGCTGTTGTCTGATTTTTGACCATAAAATCCTTTATCAATTTTTAGTTTGTTGGATTTTACAAAGTTAGATTTGTTTAAACTGCCTGAATCTGTTGATATGCTAACAATTTCCGGTTTCCGGGATTTGTCAGCATTTATTTGCATTGAATGTTTTTCATCTTGCTTTAAAATATTTAATCTTATACGTGCTAGCGCGTCCGCCTTACTGTTTGTTATCTCTGTAGACAACTTCACGTATGTTTCTGCTTGCGGGTTTGCACGAACTTCATACGGTGGGCTATAAATTATAGGTAACTGGGTATTGGGTGTTCTGAGTACCTCTTTATCCATATCTATGGTGGCTCCTAATTGTTTTAAAAGGTCACTGCCTATTAAACCGTCAAACCTATCATCCACATTATATACATAGAACTTGTGACTACCGGGTGTTGCAAACGATCTTAGTAGTGGTATGTAAATAGCTTCGTTATGGCTGCTACGTGCATGTGTGCTAATGACTTCGAACGGTTCTTCATACTTGTATGCGTTAAAATATTCCTTGCATTTTTTCGGACTTATAAAAGAACGAGTACTGCCAGTATCTATTACAAATTTGGATTTCATTTCGGGAATATTAATATATGGTAGTCCTAATATTCCGTTGTAGTAATTTAAATGTATTATTTTGCGGTCTTTGTCTGCTGAGGTTACTAAACAAAAATTTTCGGTACGTGGAATTTGATCGTCGTTTTGTTGATCGGTTAACTCCGATTCATCAAAATAATTTTGTTTCTGATAGTTATTATAATCGCAATTATCAATTTCATCTAAGCTCTCGTCATAGAACACTTCCTCTATGTTCTCGGGATTATAGAGCAAGTTGTGACGTATAGGCGGTGCTGTACGCATTGATACATCTATATCTAAGTTGTACGCAGGGCGTTGCGCAAGAGGGGGATTATCAACGCCGAATTTGAATTGATTATTTGGCGCTGAGTTAAAATAACCAAATCGATTGTTGTTGAATTTAGTAGGCATGCTATAAGGCATTTGCCTGAAGTTTTGATTACTAGGAATAGTGTGAATAGGTCTAGTTTGATTCGGATGTATTCCGAATTTAAAATTAGATTGATTAGGGTAACGCATAAAATTGGGTTGATTTTGAACTCCAAATTTATGGTTTTGTCCAGGGACATTGAATCTATTTGTGGGAATGAAGTTAGGCCTGAATGCATTATTTGCCGGCATGCCAAATTTAAAGGCTTGCGTTGGCGAAATAAAATTGGGTTTAAATGTTGAATTTTGTTGGGCAAAATTTGGTTTAGGGGCAGGTGGATTTTTATTTTTATTTTTAATTGAATACTGAAATTGGAAGTTTTCTTCTTCCGTGACTATTGATAGAGCTTGCTCTAGATTTAAACAACCTTTCAATCGTACAATGCGTATCATTTCTTCACTTAAATTGAAGAGAAAAGTATTTAATGCTAAGTTATCATATATAATTATTTTAGCGGCTTTGATACCTTGGTCTGGAATTAAATTTACCTTGGATATTAATGTGCTTCTAACGTTTTGAATTCTATGACATAACTCTATATAAGATTCGCCTTGTTTGATTTTAATTTGTTCCAGTTCGATCGCTACACAAGCTTCCGAACGTGGATCACCAAAATGTTGAATTAGTAGTGCTTTCAACACATACCAATTTTCTATATCGTCTCGCTCACTTAGTAGCGCGGCGGCTCTACCTGTTAATCTACTGGTTATCGCGTGAAATACATAATTATTTTGCGCGATATCTGTTTCAGCTCCTCTATAGTTGTCTATTATGTATTGGCATTTTTTAATAAAAAGATTTAATGTTTGACCGTCACCTTCGAATTTAGGAACGATATTTAGAATTTCGTTTGGGATGAGATTTATTTGTTGCATTTTGATTTTTGATAACACTTGCGCACTTTACACTTTATACACTGCTAAATACACGGGAAATTACACAGTAAAATTCAATCACACAGTTAACAATTAATATACGGTTAATACACAATTAATAAAATAACAAATTTTGCAATAATCAATTTTGGGAAAATTGCGCAATAATTATTCATCAAAATTTAATGTATAACATTCAATCACACAGTTATAATTAATAAACGATTCATAAATAGTTAATACAATAATACATTTTGCAATCATCGATTTGGGGAAAAATTGCGCAAAAATTATTTATTAAAAATTTCAATCGTTTTAATTGAATTTTATTAATTAAATTATTTAATTTTTATTCAATTTTTAATTTAATTTATTCAATTTTTAATTTGATTTCTTCAAATTTTAATTTACTTAATTTTTAATTTATTTACTTTTTAATTTATTTTATTTTTATTTTTATTTATTTAATTTATTATTTGTTCATTAATATTCTTAAAACTAGCGCTGGCGTAATCCTGAAGTTAAGGAACTACGAGCAAATAACGTTTCTCACGATTTGGGGTGAAATAACATTAAAAGGGTCAAGGATAGACTGGTAAAGCGAAAGTGAAGAGGTTTACTCACTGGTCGCTCAAACCCATTCTTCTTGAAGTGGTGCTGCGGCTGCTGCTGGTACTGCTGCGGATACTGCTGCTCGTACTGCTGCTGCTGCTGCTGGTGGTGCCTGGGCCGCCCGGAGACTTATTTCTTTGGTTCGTGGATCCCGCTGTTATGGCCTTAAAAGACCAGCCGCGAAGACTCGAAGACAGACACTAAAATCTTTATAATCGTGAATCGCGACGCGAGATCCTACCGGCTGCGCCAGTCAAATCGGGACAGCGCGCAGACTTTAAAAGAAAATAAACTTTGATTTTGAAAGTTACTTTAATTTAATAAAACTAACACTAATTTAACACTAATGCTCTCGATGAGCAGACCTACAGCTAAGCGGAGTTTCGAAGTGTGAAAGACGCCATGCCTGAGCCCACAGTGCCTTTTATACTTGTCACTTGTTGTGACCAAGACGTGAAGCGTCTACCTGGAATATTCCCGGATGCTGATCAAGCATAATCAGTCCTTTGTTCTAATGGAACTTTCTAGACTTCGTTCTAAGAAGTCGTAATCAAAAATGTTAATTAAGCAGTTTATTTAGTTGTTGTGCAAGAGACGTGATGCGTCTTCCAAGTATTGACCGGATGCTGATTTAGCGAATTTATTCCTTTGTCTAAAGGTGTTTACTAAGGGATTATTATTCCACGAAGTAATAAGCGAAAGTGCTTACTTAGGCATCTCTATAATGTGTGAGGGCAGACGTGGGGACATAACTAGGTAATTGGTGAGATTATGAAAACAATTTATTATTAATTTATTTATTTTAGTGTGGTTACGGCGAGGCGCGGAAGAAGTGCGGGCATAACATCGCTTTTATATATTTTGGATGAAATACGTAAGGAGGGTGTCACACCACGCCCGCGCCGATCCTATGTCACGCCAATACTATTAACATCAGCAGTAAGTGTTGCATTTAAGGCCAACTTATAATAATATACAACACTGGACAAGTCCAGAAGAGGCGAATTTGCCGCAAAACACGCACCAGTCGATTGTCTGGCGTACTGTAGAAGGATAGCTGTTAATTCCTCATTACGCGACCATTCGATTGGTGTTTTGTCTGGCGAATATTTATTCATTTGTTTATATTATTATAAGTTAGCCGTAATTAATACTAGCCGTATCTCGTCAACTAGCACATGAATTGGATCGTAAAGTTTCGCAGAAAATTCGCTCCTTACATGATTCGTACGGCTTACACCTCCTAGAAGTGCCCCCATCTGTGGACATACGATTGACACAATTTTATCGGATATTAAGTATATTTTTATGGAATTTCATGGATAAATCACTTCGTGTTCTTATCAAGAATACCTACATCTTAGTACAAAGCCGATCTTTCCCCTATACACTTCCGACACAGATTTTAATATTAATCCACTATACTTTGATGCCTGTGCATTATTGCACCTCTGCTAGTGAACTTCAAAGGGATTTTGCAATTTTCGCGAAATGGAGCCGAAGGGAACGAAACAAGCGTAGACATAGCCTTTTAAATGAAGCTTGCCTTAAGTTTGTACATGGCTGTGATGAACGTAAAGTTTTAAAATTTAGTTTTAAGGACTATTTATATAACTTGTAATGGAATCAATAACACGTTTATTAATTTATAGATTTTAATTTCACCAATCTGGTATATTTTAGATAGGAAACCAAAATTATATTTTTAAAGGTAAGCATTTAAAAAAAACTTCTTAGTCAATTCAATCAATAGGGCTGGGCTGGTTATCCCGCATAATTTTCTACCAGAATGGAATCAAAACCGGGAAGTATTTCCCGTTTACCTAGAATTATAAAATTTGGCAAGCGGTAATGTCATAGCAAGTAAATCAAAAAGTCAGAAACCCATAAATTTGTAGTTATTCCACAGTAAGTATTTATATTATATTTTTTGTCAAAGCGTTTTTATTTCTACGCCTTTTTCGCCTGAGTTCGCTGTGAAGAAGCGTGTATTCATTATCCCACGCTCCAATGACGGCAAGAAGATATTGCGCACACGATATCATTTTGTAAGTGTCGTTTGCACATCCATTCGAACTGATATTATCATGTTCTGAAAGGAATCCGATCATAAATGAACTCCATTTTATATTAAAATCATATTTTATGCAATACTTGTGATATAAGTTTGTATAATAAATGTAGTTTGCAAATCATAGGTGGCGCTTCCTTCGCTTTCTTGATCTGACAGTCGCTAACTTCGAGCTGGTGTTCTCTTTGATCCTAAATGGCTTTGCATACTTTAAATCCTTTATTGTCGAAGTACTAGTAAGCAATAATATTGGAACTTACGTTTTTGCTTGTAAATAAAAAAAAAAGAAATAAAAGTCGTTTAAGTCATTTTTTATACATTACAAAAACAAACCAAAATGACGCCACAGAAACAATTTAAAAAATCAATGACGACGACGCGAAAAATAACGATGAAAGATGATACAAGCAGAAAAAAAAGTGGGTAAGTAGTATTTCTGCAGTGCCATTATGTCAACTATGAAATATGCAATATGCGGTCCACATGGATGATCGCGGTCTGTGGAGGAACACTATATGTGGTAGCGATCCTCATCAGTTAGGGACCGAGGAAGAAGAAGATTATGTCAAATTTAAAAATACCTCACTCAGCATCAGCGACAATTTACACATTTATGTAACTGGTAGTGTAACCAACAAAAAAAGATGCCATTACGCTAAAAAGATTTTGATAATTATTTTATTGATTGCTTTGCGACAAACGTTAATGCTACGTTGTTCTCTGAAATTAAGTATTGTAACATAAATTTTAACAATTGTTCCTTTAAAACTCCTCAAAAACAAAATAGATTCTCATTTGTTTTTATTTTTAAAATTATTGTTTCAGCACTATTTTGTCTATCTGCATAAATAAGTATTATTCGTATTTACACTGTTTTTCCTAATGATCCATTCTAACAAATCATTTAGGATCACCTCTTCATTACGAGGCTGCGAGGATGAGCCTAAATGATTTGTTTTTTGCTACTGCTTATTTACAGAACTTCTAATGTAGAAAATTTTATTAAACTGAAGATAAATAACACTTGAAAAAAAATCATCGACCTCAGGTGGGACCTCGATGTTTTTTTTTTTTTTTTTTTTCAAGTGTTATTTATCTTCAATTAAACCTTGCATGGAATTGCTAAAAACAAAAATTTTATTAAACTATCAGAAAATATTATGTTTTATTATCGACTAGGGTTTTGATGATTTAATTAGTTATTGCTTCGTTATATTTTTATGGATTCGAATACCGCTACATAGCGCAGTGATTCTGCCGATGTCTTTTGCTACTACTTAGAAACAAAACACACTTATCGCAGCAAAAATGATCTGCGAAATTGTTGTTGATCTAAAATATAAATTTTAAGAATAATAATGTATTGTAAAATAGATTTTAAATAACACTGTTTTTATGTATGTATAAATATAGCTTTTTAATATAAAAAAATATGGAACTGGCATGCCTCTAAGGCAAAAAAAAAGTTCATTTAAAATAAAAATTAAAAAAAACAGTGACACAGAAGTCTTTATAATCGGATGGTGTTTTTTATTTTATTTTTATTACAATTTGGAATTATGTTTTAATAATTTAAATGTTATCTTGATTTAATAAGAAATACATGATATATTTGTTATTATAGTAAATATACATTTGCAACCCAGAATTTCATGGTAAAAGAAAAATACTGTGACGACTTGCATGATTTGCAATCTGGCATATTTTTCGATAGAACGTAATTAAAACCTAGTCCAATACTGAATATCTGAATTAATGTTATAATAAACATTTTAGTGGTGTTTAATTAATACTTGTTTTTAGTGTTCATTGAACACCATTTAAATGTTTAATAATAAAAATTATAATAAAGGAATGTTATATTTGTTAATAAAAAAAATCTTGTAATAAACAGCAGTTTAACTATGACTAGTTCTCAAAAATGGAAGTACTAAAATTGTAAACTACATTTAATAATAAATAAATAAATATATATTATATTGGACAACATCACATATTTACATACATTGCCCTGAGCCTACAATAGCGAAAGTGTTAAAGAAATCAGAAACAACGACGGTACCCACCACAACAACCAGACTCAAATTAAGTAATTAATCTTGTTTCTATTTTTTCATAGTGACGCCTAAAAGTCAAATAATTCGGATTCGGTTTTAACTAAATTACCTACTTTATTAAAGAAATAAAAAAATATAACAGAAAAATCGTACTCGGCCCAAAGTTACTATGTCGTATTGAGTTCCTATTATGTAACCATTGAAATTGTAAGATCTAATTGTTAATATGGCATCGCAATAAATGGTTAAGAATTAAGTATTAATGGCTGGATATTACCTATCCCTAATTTGCATGTTTAGTAGTAAGAATGTATTTCAGTTCATCTTGTAATGCTGGGGCTTCACCTGCGTGACGCCTAACATTCAAATAACGGCATGATGAGCGTTAACTAAATAAAAGCACTAAGCTACGCGCTAAGTGTGCGGCCACACTTATTTGACGTTTGATTCTAGCGTTTCGCGGCTTAGTTACCGTGTGATCTATGGATACAAGTCTTAAAAACAAAATAAAACGCTTCCAAGAACTCAATACTTTTCTCATTTTGTATACTCCATCCTAACTTAATAACTATGCACTTTAAAATTTATTTTACAAAGAGTTTTTGAATGTGACCGTGTTTTAACATGTTTAGTGTAGTATGTGTAGCCACAACAACGCCTAGACGCGCGCTAAATGCCTTTGATGCGTCGAAAGTTACCGCCGCTGCTCCGAGCTGTCGCCTAACGTCTAGTGTCATTAAAGCAAATTAGCGCATTGAGACCAGCCACACCTGTGTATTATATCAAATAGCGCACTAATAAATGACATTAGACGCAGGTGAAGCCCGAGCATAATGAAACCTAACCTAAACTCAAACGTATCAAACTGTGAAGGCTGCCAAAACAACGTCAGATTTCAGGGATAACGGCACGAAACTTGCCTGGCTGGCTTTTCAGGTACCTAATACGAGTACGAAACAGTTCTGAGTCCTACAGAATTGCACACTATAGTGTTGAGTTAAGATTAAGCTTAAAATTAATACCTCTGAAGCTAAATGCTAAATTATATCTGTGACAAAATATGATTGACTTATAAGATACCAGACATGTATATTTTAAAATGGATTTTGTGTACACCATAAATATCATACGAATACACATAGGCTGTGGATTCAGCAGGCCCCGTTTCAATATAGAACAAGCGTAGCCGTAGTGTTACCCTCGAGTATCTTTTAATAGGGCAGCCAATTTAAGGGCAGGTTATCCCTCAACAGTAGGACGTATCTGTCACGAGGAGTACTGACACAGGTCTGACGTCTGTAAGCGCCACCGCGCGTCTGATTTGACTTGTGAATGGCGCCGTCTTCGTGTTTATGACGTGTTTCGATGTATAACAATAATGTTATTTTATCAAACTCAGCGACCACGTCGAGAAAAACATTGTGCCTACTGCTTAGTATAAAAAATATATCAATACTTTAGCCATAGTAATGAAAAAACATTTCGGGAAGAAGCAACTTTAGAGTTTTTTATACCGAGTCAAGTTTAGCAGATTGTGTGTCTGTGAGGGATGCGTCTTTGTTATATTCTTAACTATAACATATGTCATTTTCAGAATCCTATTACTGAAAAATACTGTTCAAAGTCTACCGTGTGATGCCGGCACGTTAAAAGAATTGCACCACCCCTTTTTTTCCTATGGGTGTCGTAAGAAGCGACTACAGGAGCACCGTCATAAGAAGCGTCTCTTCTCCACCATTGGCCAAACTGCGATCGCCAACCCGCCTGCCAATCGTGGCGATTATGGCAAAATCCTCCTTTTGGAGAGGCCTGTGTCCAGAAGTGGACTGATATAGGCTGGTGATGACTGTTCAAAGTAGGTTTAAAAAACTTGTCAGTGCGACATTTGACGGATAAGACGCCCTTAATGACCAGCGAGCTACTGTCTGTCTTATCGAAGGGACTATCATTGATATGGCAAGCTTGCCGTTGTTTACAACTAGTTCGTTTCAAGACCCAGTATAATTTCATTTCTGCAAAAGTCCTTGCATGTAGCGGGTGCTTTGACTGTATCTCTTTAATCGCGATATTATACGCTAGGCGAATATATCCCAATTACTATCGCATATCTCGTAGGGGCCTTTTGTACTAGAACTGTATCCCCAATACAAAAGTTACATAGTAATGATTCTATCTAAATGTTCTCTCTGTATTTTTAATTCGTTCCTAATGAGAAGGAGCCCACTGAATCCATCTATATTTTGATACCAAATTACCAATGCCTTGGCAAAGGCTAATAGGACCGCCTCAAAACCTGCCAAGTGCTTATTAAGTCTAAACCGTTCTTTACGATTTCTGTTCATCACGTTAAATCCACGCGTTTGGACCTCTTCCAATTGTAGCATGCTGAGGCATAGTTTGTGAAGTTACAAAGAGGTGAGCGGAGCGGGAAGCGATTGTGTTATAAAGAATCTCTATTCGATAAAATACAACGAATTACATACTAATGTTTATTCACAAAGTTTTGAACTTATTGTAGAAATTGTACTTGAACACAAAAAGTACCGGGTTCGATTCTTCTCGTAGAATTTAGCAAAAGAACTTTTATAGTTAAATCAGCACCGTTATATTAGTACATTGAAAATCTTGCTAGGTGCTTTATGACACTAATATGTTGATTATATACTCCGAAGCCATGACAATTAGTAAACTTACAATAAGATTAAATAAGATAATATAACTTACATTTTATGTAACTGCAAAAACAAAGTTTGAATAAATCAAAATGCAACAGACAACTGTCTGGCACATTTCGATTTATTGAATCTTGTACAATCTTCTACAATGTCTTTACAATTAACTAAATTTTTCCATACAAAATGTTTGGTGTGAATGTAATTAAAAGGAATTTATCCATGTTGCGCACTTTACCGCTCGCTCGCTTCGCTCATCAACAAACTGAGCTGAGCTACACCGCAACGATAACGCTCGCGAGCGGCGTCGACTGAGATAAGCGCGGTTATTTTTATTGTATTGTCATTGCTGGCCAAATAACACCAAACGAGCGTTGCAGTGTTGCTGGTAACAATGGGAATTAAATGAACAGACAACGAAATTGGCCAGATGTGACTTATGATTGCTGAAATAAGGTTCAAATTGTT
Source organism: Anania fuscalis (assembly GCA_950371115.1). Taxonomy (NCBI): domain Eukaryota; kingdom Metazoa; phylum Arthropoda; class Insecta; order Lepidoptera; family Crambidae; genus Anania; species Anania fuscalis. The sequence goes on from OX493337.1 coordinate 3,461,362, forward strand.
AAAATTTAGCTGCCAACAAAGTCTTCTAGAATATACACAGTTGTAGCCTCTAGGTCGAGAAATGAAAATTAAATTATCATTCGCAGTTATCGTAAAATATCAAATACGTAAAAGAAGAAGGTTGCTGTTGCCATTACAGACTAGTTTCAGTTGTTACATTGTAGTTTTTACCTCCAACGTAAATAGATTGTACCATAACCATAAGCCTTGCAAGTGAAAATCTTAATATAGATTAAATGACACATTATCTTATTTACACTATGTATATGGCCATTTGTACAATTGGCCTTTAATTTTTTCCCAACACAAATACCTTGACGATAATTATTCTATAGTATTTGGTATTACTATCTGATATTGTTTATTAATACATCAGACTGTTCTAGACTGCTGGACCTAAACCAAGGAATCTGTTTACCGATATGTCCATTCTTAACCCAGTGAAGTGCCTAAGCGCTATAAATGTAGTCGCTGTGACTAGTATATCACAGAAGAATAGGCATTTAGTATTCGCAGGTTAGTGCTCAAAATTCTGATAGGAGGCACTATGAGGACACATAGATCGCTGGACCTTGGACAATTGTCCCAAGTGACCAATGAATAAGAGGGGCCTGTCAAACATATATCCCCACTTAAGACTTATTTTTCCCCAATTGTTGATAGTTCTGTGCGATATGGCCAGCTATAGAAAAGCTATATCAAATTTTGTGAAGGTATCCATATTTTTTCCCACAGGGCAACGAGCGCATTCAACTTCCCAATACTGTTGTAACATAACGGGTCACAACAACAACAACAACGCCAATTACATTATTCTTCACCAGTCCAGGTGCGCAGACAAATAGATACGAGTAAATTGGGCCATAACGCACAGTGACCGATGGTATGATGGAACAGTTAGCGACTATTGTCTATCCCATCCACTAAATTGAACTGTCCCTAGGCACTACTCGCGGTAATGCTAGTTGATTCGATGCCATTCATAAACATTTAGGGCCAATCTCGTCTAGGACTTAATAGATGCGTCACTGGGCGGCAGAAATGTAACTATCCCATGCAGTTAAAAAGGGTACCGCTTGCTAGTGCACGCCAAAACTGCATTGATGTTTAGACCATTCGTCACTATTTTTTTGTCATCAATGTCCTCCAGCTTGACACATTTAGCTGAATTAGGTACAAAATATAAATAAAAACATAAACTGATAAGTAGACTAGTTTCGTTCACTGTTCAGTTCCACAAAAGGTTTCTATTTGGCCTAAAGGTAGGTTGGATAATTGGCATTTTGGTCAGTAATGATTAATGTCCACCTTTTATCTTGTACAAGTAAGTTTGGATAAATTATCCCTAAAACTGTTATGCAAGATTTTTTACTCAAAATTACGTCGTCATTCAAACAATAGTCTAGTGATTTCCGCCAAGGAAGGTATCCTCAAGCCTTTAAAAAACAGGCAAAATGAACGAAAAATGTATAAAAAAATACATCAAGTCAAATTCACGCTAATGGAAATTCAGTAGTTCACGATGAGTTAAAAATATTACAAGAATACCAACCAACATATATTATTTTTTATAGAATCAAGTACAATGTCTTTACCGAGAGTGTGTTAAAAGGCCGGTCGCGCCCCGCTAACGGGCAATCAACAGTATACGGGGTTACAGCGCAGCTACGCGCACGCAGATGGCATCCCAGCACTATAGCCCTGTTTACTCTTATTGGATGAGCATAAGGAGTCGATGGATTACATCTTAATAGGTACTATTGTTGCTGTTCGAGGAATAAATAGGTTCGTTCCACTTGGATACTTTTTGCCGTGAATAGCCCGACTTATGGAGCGAAAATGCTGTTTTATTTCTTATAAGGAATGACTATAATTGTTTTATCTAAAAATAGCCTGAACTGTAAAACAGGTACTGAAAAGATTGCCGGATTATGTGACATTGAATTGTTTAACATGAAAGTGTTAGTAGTGGTTTTAAAAAACACAAATACTTATATGTCAGATATCTGTAAAAAATGAAACATTGATTTTTTGCGAACGGCTAAGATAATTAGCTCCTAATCGAGTTATCTAATACCTTTTAGGGACTTTATCATTTCTTACGCTAATTTTCACCACCACAAATTAGACCCACAGAAAAAAGACCCACAGTCTTTAATCTGTTAAGATCATATTAATAATTAATGTATATCCATATACCAAACAAACGATTTTCTCTTTTTACGCTTACGTTATACCATCAGACGGGGCACCAAGCCGCATAGCATTTACTCCACAACTTTTGAAGACATAATTTGTATAGTTCTATTCCGTACAATACAAATAAAAACGAATAAATAAAAGCATGTCACTACAGAAAAAAAAAAAACAAATCACAAGTCTATACAGATCAAAACAAAACAATGCTACATTTAGAACTGTACCGCAATCCGCAATATACGTTTTGTAAATGACTTGGACGGGACAGTGCAAAATGTAGGTACAGAGAATTGGAGATAGCGCTTGGTATTATCCTGTCAGAAAGGGGACAGTGAAATTATCATTTTCGATATCCCCGAATTAGGACGACGTACGACACCTGCGAGACAGTTAATCTGATCTGCCAGGGCGCTATTTCTTTTTGCAGATACCCAATTCTAACCTAAAATAGCCTACCTGACTAGAAGGATTAATGTTTAAATCATGAACTAATATCGAAATAAAGCACCATTTTCTATGTTTCTTTCTCATGTGACTGTTTGTTACAGTTGTAATATTGTGACCTACTTGTTTTCTTGTTTCTTAATAAACTCTGAAAATAATAATAAATGAATCACAAAACGGTTGATTTTCCTATTGTGACTATTCGTAGATAGTCATCATCATCATCATCATTTCAGCCATAGGACGTCTACTGCTGAACATTCTAACCCAGTGATTTCCAGATTGGCCGGTTGGAAGTGATAGTGAAATGGTTAATTTATCATCATCAAGAAATGATCTGCCTCATGGACACGCTTTATAGTAGGTATAGGTAGTAGGTTATTTCATTATCATCATCACCAGCCTCTATCAGTCCACTGCTGGACACAGGCCTCTCCAATAGGAGGATTTTGCCATAATCGCCACGCTTGGCAGGCGGATTGGCGATCGCAGTTTGGCCAATGGTGGAGAGGAGACGCTGCTGCCCATTTTCTTATGGCGGTTCTCCTGTAGTCGCCTTTTACGACACACATAGGCAGAGAAGGGGTGGTGCAATTCTTTTGACGTGCTGGCACCACACGACACAGTAGGTTATTTAGTAAAAGGTTAAATTCGTTTATTTTTATTACTGTTGTTTTATTTATTTTTAGTATTTCACTATTGTTTAAATAAAACCCTTATTATAATAATAATTTACTAGATATGAAAAACGTTACAATTTGACGAGGAAAAAGTTTTTGCTACGGCTCCAAACCTACAACATGAAAAAATACGGATGCTCCATATGTTACCGTTTTTCGTATGGCCATGTAAAATGTACATGATACGAAAATAAACCGTCTATCACTACACAAACCAACCATGATTCTTATAGCTGTATTAATTCAGTCTTGTTTGCTTTTCGTTAAAAAACACGGCTCACTAACTTGTTTGTACACTCTGATTTGTTTATTATTGTCATTACAACAACCCCCAAAAATATATCTTGTTGCAATATTTTTACTTACTACATTTTAATCAAATAACCTAGTCTATCCTAAAAAGAATTCCCCCACTTAACTTACAGCTCCATAAAACAGCACTAACACATTCGCCAGTCCACAAGCTATTACTTAGAAATTGAAATACGCCTTGGGCATTCTCAAAGACCTAGGTTGGTGCTATCACGGCTATAACTCGCCCGCGTTTTATCGCTCTTCCTACGGGCGTTTTTTCAAAGTACACTCTCCTTAAATTATTATTGCATTAAGGCATTGCCGTTTCTACGACGATTTTAGTGCAATAAAAGAGAGTACAGAGGGCTTAGCCAAAGTAACAATTTGAAAACGAGAAAGAAGTTCAATATTAACGAAATGCATGAGATTCACATATGCCGTCCTGTAATCACGTGAAAAATTGAAATCGTTTTAATTATTTTAGAAATCGTATCGCTCAGGAGCGATTGTCATTTGTCTAAGCCCAGTGATAAAGGTAACGAAGATATAAGTAAGAATCTGAGAATGTGAAACGAACATTTATTTTCAAATTAAAATTTCTAGAATGAAAACTGGCATGTGCGGCGTAGGACGTCCATCAAGGTAGATTGAGGACCTTGTCAAGGTTGCAGAAAGCCGCTGGATGCAAGCCGCGCAACCGACTAATCTTGAAGTCCTTGAGGGAGTCCTTGTTCAGCAGTGGACGGCTAAAATGATAAAACATTTTGATTTAAAACTAGATTGACCCTCTCTTATCGTATTACGAATAACAGAGACCACTATATCTTTCTCCATTGTGGCCATAACGTCTATACGACGTTGTTAGGGTGCGTTCAAAACGCTCGCGATTTTATCGCGCCAATTCTAGCGTTATTTATTAGATGTGAAAAGTATTGCAGCATTACGATGTAATCTTGAATGTATAAATTGTTTTTTTTGCTGTTAAAGAAAAAACGACACGCGCAAAAATACGTTATTCGTAGCTGTATTTATTTACCTTGTTCGGTAATAAAACGTTTAAGGATACTCTTACGTGAAAACAGTAACAACTTAAGCCCATTATTCCGTCCCCAATTATGAGTATTTGAACAGGCAAGCTCGTACGGGGAAAGATGTATCCTATTCGATTGAGAATAAATTGATTTGCCTCATTTTCAATTTTGAGTTTGATGTTTGTATTTTACAAAAAAAAAAATCAATTACTAAAGCATGATTTCTTTTGTTTCTTATAATTTTAACGTCTGCATGTATCATAGTAGCTCCAAACCGATTTAGATTATTTAATTTCACTTGAAAAGTGGCTATATCGAAAGTGTTATTACATGAGCTCTTTTCTTGTCAATTATGGTATTCTCTGACAGGATAACCGTCATGACAATACAGACAGTGTAAGCTCCGCTAATAAATATGTGCGAAACAACACATCGGTTTCCATGGTCTCGTAGTAAGGAGTTAACGTTATCGAGTTACGAGGTACTAAACTATTAAAATTGACCAGGGCGTAGTATCATCATATTACTAAAACATTATTGGTACGTTTTGGGTTTGGAACCCAGAAAGCTTATGTAAAAGTGTCCTGTTATACGGTGAATATAACATTGTATGTCCTTCCACAACAAATTGTAAATTAGAATACTTTTCAGACGAACGGTGGATTTAGGGAAAAACAACTTCGAGACTCGGATGAATTATGTATTCAAATTCAAAATTTGAATTTCATAAGGACTCCCATATTTCAGTACGAGAAATATGGTTATTTATCGAAACGTGTCTTACTCGATTCATTTGTTGGGAGAATTTAAAAATGTTACTTTATTTTTCTTGTACGCCATCACCTCTGCGATCAGAATTTACATATTTGCGTATGGAATGTACAAATAGTATTTTACATTCGAGAAAATGTACTGCAAAAGTGTAAACTCTGTTTAGAAATAAACCTTGTAAAATATCAGTTGCATAGCACGAAGCTGCGATATTTTTCATGTTAACATGTACAGCAACAACTTACGAAGAAATAGAACATAAATGATTTCTCTTTTGAATTGTGGTTAGCTTTAACGTTAAACTAGGGTTGTTATGACCTGGAATTTTGAACACGGATAATCTAAGAGTATTTATGGCAATGTATTAATAGACCGGTTGTAGCTCAGTAGCCGGAATCTTGCCCGGTATCTGTGTGTCGTGAGTTTGAATCGTATTAAGTAGGTAAGTAAACTTCTAGATTCTTCAGATTCCATTAGTTAGTAGTAAGTTCTTTGGCCGTGCAACCAGAGACAATGCAAACACTCTGGCCGACGCTTCTAAAGGCATGCGCACACGCACACGATCGGTGCTGAACTATCGGCTGAGCTGGTTGTCATTGTCTCTGGTCTAATGTTTTTTTCTTTTTCGTGTTACGTCGTGCGGTGTATATTCTTTTCTTCGTTATTGTTTGTTAGGATTTTATTGATTATTTATTATTATTATTTTTAAATTATTTAATTATCTTTGATTGTTTGAGGCCCTCGCAGAATATCAGTGTCGTGGCAGCCTTAAGTTGCCACGGCGCATACTGAGCGAGGGTCCTTTTTGGCACGTTTATTTATTTTTATTTTTATAATATTATTATTAGTTCTGTGTCAATCTATGTTATTTTCTTTTTTATGTTTGTGTCAATTTTGAGTGCCAAATAAATTATATTCTATTCTATTCTATTTCAAGTTTAGATAGCAATCGTTCCAAATGTAATGCCTAATTTAGGATCATGGTCAAGCGTACCCCATACCCCGACTTTTTCTTCTTCTTTAGCCTTTTTTTCTCGACCGATTTAATGTAGGCCTCCTTCATCATTTTACATTTTTCTCAGCATTGAGCCTTTTGCATCCAGTTCGAACCGGCAATCCTCTTCGCGTCATCTTTCCAGCGCATTTGTGGTCTGCCTTTTGGGCGTTTATTTCCCCATGGCTTCTTATCATGGAGTCGTTTGCACAAGAGTTTTCTTTCCGGGCAACACGTATCCCGACTGGGAACGGACAAATTGCTATGCGAGAGAAAAATTCACGGCTTTTGGCAACCCTGAGAACGAAGCCAAGCATATTCAGGGTTCAATAAATCTTTGACCTGTTAATTTTTTTCAAACAGTCGCCGTAGTAAGAGTCTGTTTGTTTAGGGCTATTGATGTGAAAGGATGATTTAAAATCTGATGAGACCTTATCTTCATTATTTATTTTGGTTGTGAACTTCAATGTAACCTCAGTATATGTCATGACCGACCCGGGATTAGCTCGTTTGCTGGTAATGTTATTGTGTATACAAGCTCGCTGCGGTCGGAAACACAAAGGATCTTCTGTCCTGGTTCGATTTTATTTGTTTGAACGAATTTAATTGTTTGGGCTGATTTTGCTTATTTAGCAATTGTTGGAAAAAGGTTGAATATTTAATGTCGCATAAGATAAATACTTACGATACAAATGATTTTTCAACACAATTGTCCGCAGAATTCGAACGAGGTTCCAGCTTTTATGTCGGTGTAAAAAAGTAAAGTAAAGTATGCCTATATACGTCCCACTGCAGGGCACAGGCCTCACCTCAACTATGAGGTGGTTTGGGCCATACTCCACCACGCGGGCCCAGTGCGGATTGGTGGAGGGGTGTTGTAAGGCCAGTGACTAAACCTTACTGTCAGATGTTATCAAGCCACCTTAAGGTCGGTGAGAAAAGTTGAAAAGTTGAGAAAACTACCTTCCTGCATATTACTGCCATTAAACAGCTTTACAGCAAGCTTTAGAAGTAAAAAACAAGGCATCAAGCGTGCTACATCTGCTACTTCAGCATCACTTACCAGTTAGATTGATGATAAACACTGAAACAGGCGCAAATCAATTAAGACAGCCATTCTCTGAATTCTTATTCGTATCTGAGTTCTAGTAAACGACATTAAGGTCCACTGGAAGAGCAGAGCCTTCTTAAAATCGAGATCATCCAAAATAATCAAAATGACTTTCTGACTTTGTTTACTTCAAACACACAGACGTACATACATACTTGTGAAATGTTAATAACACCCTTATAAAATGTCCATAAAATAGAAACAAACAATTAAAATTTTCAAAACCATAAAATCAGGCAATGAAGATTACCTACGGGACCGGCTCGGCCTTTTGTAAAAATCATTGTAAGTATTAATGCGATGCCACCGCAACGTGAATTGATCAGTCGCTGAATACATTTCAGCTTTCAATAATGTTTGACTGTTAATTTACGTACTCTTATTTACGTTGTGGAATAAAACTATTTACTTTGACTTTTGACACGACGAACTTAAGCCCAGAACGGCGATATGGTCTATGAATCCTATATACTCACTTATTAATTTGATGATATTATTAAGTTTGTTACCAACATAATTTAAATTTGCTTTGTTTTACGTTATGTAAATGATAATATAAGTTAGCAAAACATTTATCTACTGATTCTAGTAGTGCGACGATAATCAATAAAAGTCTTCCAAGTTAAAACAACAATGAGCAGTCTAACAAAACGCGCGCTTGAAATTAATTTCGCGAGAGCATCTCCGCCATATTTATCCAAGGATTACCACTCCCCTTAATTAGTGCCCCCAGTTTTGTACAATTCAAGTAATTTATTCCGTATGCCTTGAATTTATTATCTGCCTGCATGTTTGTAATAATTAAACAGGTATTACCTAATAGCTCTCTCCATCTGTTCTAGGTTTTAATAATTACACAAAAGAGAGTTGTGTAATTATTAAAACCTCCACAATGACTGTTTAATCCTATTTGTGCGTTATAATATATAATAATATAATTATGTGCCATTATATAGGTTTAAGTACTTGGTTGCATGAAGGTATGATTGATTTTTGCTTTACTATTTTTTTAACTGGAAGTATTCAAAATTATAATGTACAAATAGGATCAGTCATTGTGTATTTTTTTATGCGATTTGCACATTGGTTTATTTAAAAATATATATAATTAATACGTTTAAGCTTGCATGCATGTAAACAATGTTTATTTAGGTGATAACGTTTTATTAATCTGCCCATTTCATACGTAGCGACCAATTTATTTAGTTTTGTTTGATGTTGAATTAGAAGTTTAAGTGATCAAAGCTCTAGAGTCTAAAGCAATAAAAAGTTAAATTAGTTTAAACTAACTTAGATAGTCCAAAGTCCAAACAAATAAACAAAAATAGCAGAAGCAACAAAAAAGTCAACAGTAAAAAGGTATACATTTATTGTTTTAATTCCTTAAATCTGATAAATAGCTAGAACTACGCCGCCTCCTTGATTCCATTGATTCCAGCCAAATTCCATTAATACATAAACATTGAATAATCTTGGCTAAATAATATCATACTAAGGGTTGATTTAAATCTTATGTTTTTAAGAATCAAAACCGGGATTTTCAAGTATACCTATGGTCGAGCAAACACTTCTACTAAGCATCATAAGCCTTATGTGTAATAGTTAAGACATTTGATCGACTAAAAAACGATTTCTAAACGATAGGATTAAAAAATGCAGTAAATTGCAGGAATTTAATCGTCAAGAGGTCAAATTACGAAAGTTATAATTATGTAGATGATCTAGTTATATTAAGGGTGACTGACCTATCTCATAACTTATACACTGCAAAGAGAAATCTGATTCTTAGTGAGTTTTTGAAGTACGTTATCATTTTGAAATATTCCCTAATTTTTCGGCATTCGTCCAAGCGACCTTTGCCATCCATAACGACTGAGATATCAGTCTCGCGTAATGCTTTGATTTCTAATAGATATACAGTTTCGGCATCGGAATAAATTGTTGTACGAATCCCATGAAGAAAATAAATTGTTTCCCCGATATTTTATTGAACGATTTACGTATAGTCCTTTTTATCCTTGCGGAAATATACCCTTTTTTTATAATTGGACAACATCACATACATTGCTCTGATCCTAAGGTAAGCAGCTAAAGCACTTGTATTATAGAAACCAGAAACAACGACGGTACCACAACACCCAGACCCGAGCCAATATAGAAAAGTTCGTTTTCTACATTGACCCGACCGGGGATCGAACCCGGAACCTCAGAGATGGCGGCGCCATTTAAAGTCCGGCATGCTCGCCTCTCGGCTACGGAGGTCGTCGTACCCTACAAAACATAAATACACACGGTACATATACCCAATTTACATATTAGCACGTATTCGTTAATAGATTTTATCCTGCTCGTGTTACATTCAGCAACTGTGTCGATATTATTTAATATAAATAACTCTATTACAACCTATCCTGTTAAAAAAGTAAAAAAAATCATCATATTAAGTATTAAACGAAATTATATAATGAAGAAATATATTAATAATATACAAATAAATTATGAAAATACTACTATTAACCTGAACATAAGAGACTCAATAGTGGCACTGTTAAAGAATTTGATTACTTTTCTTGCAACTTTTTTTCTCTTCCTGTAAAGTGTTTTTGTTTTTCTTTACTTTTAAATAATATCTGTTTATCATTGTTTTTGTTGTATGTGAGGGTGAGTGTGTGTTATGTCCTTTATAGTATTAGTTAGTATTAGTATTATTATTTTTTCTTTTGTCATTAGCAAGAAGAGTACATAAATCTTGTTCCATCTCACTAATATTATAAATGTGAAAGTTTGTAAGTATGGATGGATGTTTGTTGCTCTTTCACGCAAAAACTACTGAACGGATTTGGATAAAATTTTGCATACATATTTAATATGATCTGGATTAACATACAGAAAACCCCGGTTGTTATCCCGGTTAAATGTTCCAGTGGGGTATATGGAATAAACTAAAGAGCACGCGAGCGAAGTCGTGGGTAACAGCTATGTTTGTAATACATTTTTAAATTGTCTATCAGAAAAAAACAGTAAGCTAGAATGTAGAAGAGGTTGTTCCATAGTTCCAAATATGTTTCGTTCGGTAAGTTTCGTCATGTTGTGGAACAGGAACTGTTACCGTAGAACAGTTCTATGTTGTTACATTTTAAAAACCTGTTCTTTTAAATCGTTTGGATAAATATGCCTCACTCATATTATTATGTACGGTCTCGGTTCGTCGAGAGGCTTACTCGCTTGTACAATGCACCCTCAGCTATGCAAATGCGGCCTTATTATCTGGAATATTAGCCCTATGTTCAAGTGACTAGTTCTATATTTTTTAACTTAAACTAGTGAAACTGGATTTCTCATGTATCTTGGCTTTGTATGGGTAGTTTGTTTAAAAATATTGCACCTATAATTTGATACAGAATAAATGATAGGGTGCACATTTTTACATTTAATTTTAATAATATTGCAGATCAACGATTCTAAAAACATTATTTTAAAACATAACTTAAATATCGCTACGATAAAGTTAACTTAATTAAAGTTCTCAGAAGTTTCCGTCATTAATTATTTTGCTTACATGAACAAGAACATGTCATTTCGAACATAGAAAAGTACTTTTATCACTGTTGGTTCTTAGACGAACAGTTAATAAATCCAGAACAATGTCCTTAATTTGTACGGAACCTTCGGTGGGCGCGCCCGACTCGCACTTGTCCGGTTTTTGTATTATCAAAAAGAAATACTTATGCCCAGCCTAAGTATTTCATTTTGATAATACAAAAAACACATCTATCATCATTACACCATCTTACTTTAACTTTAACAAACGTAAAAAGTCTATCTACCTCCATACAGAAACACCGGTTATAGTTATGATTTAAGTTAAGGTGGTGTAACTCAGTCTTAATTCCATGTGAAGCGCTGCGTAGGACCTCTACCCACAAGGTGGACACTTGGACAGTCAACCTGGTACAGGTTGCAGGAAGTCGCTGGATGCAGGCCGCTTCGGGTTCCCTATGTTATCTCGAAAGTCAAAAGAGCGAATTTTATTTCAACGAAAACTATTGATCGATCGCTCCATTGATCGATGCCTTATTAGTACGAAGTTTTAATTCACCGATGTAACGATTCACCGAAAACCAACTTACCGATGTTTATTTCATATACACTATACTTAACCGACTAACTATTTCATTGAACGTAATATTTTACGCTATAAGTGTACCGTACTTTTGGTAATTTCAAATGCAGTACCTACATTATAGTGTTTTAGTAAAAATACTAGCTTGAACAAAAGAACGTTTATATATTAACTTCCAGTCAGCCAAGTTTAAAGTAACTAGAGAATGGACCTATGTTCAGCATTAGACGTCCTATGGCTGAAATGAAACTAAGAAGTGAAGTCACTGTAGTTGTGGAGGGGACTGCATGCACATTCCCAGTATATTCGCCAGAAATGTAAATGTTCCTCAACCGTTATTAAAATTAGCATTCAACTCCACCAAGTGATTTGAAACTCGCTCAAACTTCCCCAGACACGACAAGTTGTCCACAAAATGTCCAGTACATTTATTTCAATAACAAAAAGCGAAGCAAACGTCGAACAAAAAACGTGCCAACACTCGAATCGGAATAAAATTTCGTATAACTCGCGAGAAGTTTGAAGTCAGCTTTCGAATGCAAAATTCGCCCTAACAAAGCGGCACTGGAAGTTCCGACGATTTTAGAAAATGAAAAGCAAATGCGAACATTGCGATAGTTTACAGAAAGTTCTACTCCAATTTTTACACGTAAAAGACTGAATGATTTTTGTTAAAGTTTCAAATAGGCTAATGATAGAAGTATCGACGGTACGCTACAATATTTTTGTTATTTTGCTATTTTTTGCGAATTTGTTGTGAAAAGAAATAATGACTGTGTGTTAAGGATGTTCCTTGATATTGATGATTATTGGATTTTCATGTATTTCAGACACACGTAGGTATGTATTACCATGATGTGGAAATGTAATGAAACCCTTTCGTGAAAATCCTTTAATTAATGCAGTTTTCAGATTGGGAAAAGTCTCGTTATTTCGTCTTAATTGCCAGAATTCGGTTTCTGATCCAGATTGAAATAAGTAAAATAAAATTTAAATTACCTTGGTTTTTAGTGTGCAACATACTCCAGGCAAAAACATTATGCTATTTTTAAATTATTATGACAGTTATTGTTGAATATTCTGGTTGCGCGTTATAATTTAAAAACAGTTTATTACAATAAGACCAAGTCGTTTACTGAACCGCTCCTTATCTACACTTCTAAACACAGTCTTAGGTTTTTCTTTTAACATCGCTCCACCTTTTCCGAGGGCGATCTACAGTGTGTAGCCAAGTCGAGGTCTTCACTAAAAAAAACACTTCTACCCAGTTATCGGTTATAAGGCAAATGTAACCAGACCACTAAGAACACAACAGAGGGAGATAGAAAGAGAGAGAGAGAAATGTCGATTAGTTTAGTTTTCTGTCGAAAAAAAAACCACTTTGAGCGCCATGGTGGTCACCGGTAATAAATGTTCTATTGTGTCTAGTTTCATGGCAGACAAAGGCTTAACACTGTCTCCCTTACTCTTCCAAAAGCCTCCAAAGTCCGAATACCAATTATAAATAAGAAAACAAACTAAATTATCTCATTAAAAGAGATAATAAGCAATCCAATTTTGTTTTATTTCAAACAAGCTGCTCAAAATGAAACTTCAAAAGAATATAAATCGAAAAGGTAGCAAACAGTCCGTATCAACAAATAGTAGTAAGAACTTTGTGTACTGCCCGGGCCGGTCCAGACGTCAAGTCCCGAATTTGCATCCCAAATGCAGCAATTGACATGCTGCGACTGAAGAAGGGATGCAATCACACCGAATAAAGACCTATTTTGAGAATTGGTACTTTGTTTAGAATAAACTATCTATTTTTATGGTGGTGGGTTCAGCCTTGAGTGTCTTTCTTTCCACTTCGCTCTATCCTCGACAACGTCTTCTTGATTGCTTGATTGTTCCTCTAAATCTAAAATATATTGTAAAATAGCTATTTACTTGTAATTATAGCTATATTCCAACAAAAAGCGATGTACTATCGCTAATACAGGCGATAAATCAACGCTTGTTGGTATTTGGTATTTGACTATAATATCATTCTTTTCTTCCAAGTGCTTTGTTCCGTGCCTATGTGATCTCATCTCGTTTCCTGCGCTACTGCGTTTCACCATAATTCTACATTCTCAGTCACCTTTAGACTTTAGGTAGAACTAGTAGTACTAGTATTTAAAGCATTTCTTCATGATGGTTGATGCGAATATAAAGGTACAACTAGAGCATAAATTCGATACATTTTCACAATATTGTACAAGAATTCACGTTAAAATTCTATTCCAGTAAATATTACACACAAAGTTTACACAGAAAAGAAAATTCTTAAAAAAAACATTGTAAATTCTTGTTTTTAGCAATGCCATGCAAGGTTTAATTGAAGATAAATAACACTTGAAAAAAATCATCGACCTCAGGTGGGACTCGAACCCACATCCTATCGCATACCGGGCGAGTGCTTTGACCACTAAGCTAAAAAACATGTTATCAAAAAGTTTAAACTATACCCAGTTTTAACTTAGTGAATGGGAACAAAAAAACAACCAGAAATAACTGTAAGAAATATTATATAATTATAATTATACTATAATCTGCACATAGTGCACATTCGAAAAACAGATTATCAAAACTTTGAAGTCGAAAGCGTAAACCATTAGACTAAGAGACCAAGACGGTCCTTTAATTTATTTTAATTTAAAACAAATACCCGTAGGTAAAGGAATTCAGGTTATTTACTTTTGTAAATGTAGGCTAAAAGAACGCAAGCAATGTATGACATTACGCTTCGATGTGACATCCACCCTTTCTACAAGAGTCAGACTATAAATTTCTATTCCTTACAATGGTTACAGAGATTGCACCTGGGAGCTGTCTTAGTGCCGTCTTAGTCTAAACTTGCACCAGAGATAAATCCCTCTGAAGTTTACCACCTCGGGCAAGAAACGACAAATTGAGTTATCAACTTGGGGAATGCCGAGACATCATTTTTCTCCTGTCGCAAAATGAAAAACTATGCGAGCCTGGAGTTTTTTTTTTGGAATCGACTTCATCAAATTTTTGTTTTTATTTCGCTGTAGCGCTCACCTGTGATATGCAAATAGTTTGGTATGCACAGCTACAGGCTATACATTTTCTATAAGCTGAACTCTTGTTAGGAAAGAAATGATTTAACAAGGAGTCAAAGCGTTTAATGGAAATGTCGAGCTTTACTCGTTTGAGTCTAATCAGAAAATGTATTTTTATTATATCTCGGATTTGGTTACGTGTGTCAGTGCCAAATATTGCTTTATCTTGCGCAATTTATATATTATTCTATTAATTTGTATACGAAATACGAATGAAGTAAATACAATTACCGAACCCATGACAAGGGTATTTTGTAGACTTCAATGATTGACCTAAATCTTTATTCAGTTAAGCCTCATTATATTGATTTATTCATCATGAACTACATAAACCTATGCATACATAGGACAGAATTAACCACAAATAAATCTGTCCTTTGTAATCTGTGAATTAAATAATTAGTAAGCCAAACTCAGCATAATAATATAACAAGAGCCATAGAGCTCATGATACTCGATAAAAAAAACGATTGATTGGCTGAATTCACTAATTACCTACCTTACTCAAAGCAAAGGTCATTTACATTGCAATAGAAATAAACTTGCCGTTCCAAGCGTCAAAATGTTCCAAAGTTGACAGACTTTTGTTGAGTTGAAACTCAAGTTAAATAAATTAAATCCAAATAAAGAAAGTTTGTCAGTAGGTACGGTAAAAGATCATACATACTTGAATATAATATAGATCCTTGTTACGGTAGATTATTTAAACGTAAAGAGTATTGAAATTGTATTTTCTGTAAAAAAGTCTGTCAATGGAGACTAAGAATAAATAAGTCCTATTAAAATAATAGGTAAAAACTTAAATCTACAATTCACTCAGTACAGTCACAAACACAGTTAACGGTCATTGTGGTCGATGAGAAAAATCACTGAAGTTTTCCAACACATAAATACTTCAGCTGTCGATGTATGTAAATGAGGGAAAGTTTGCTTTTCCGACTACACGGTTTACGGGTCCATGCCGGGTTCAGGAATATTTTCAATACGCGAATTTCCATTTTATCCCCGGATTTCGTTAAACATGAATGAGGTTTGCGGGTGAAATCAATAAATTTCGCGCGCGACGCGACTTTTACTTTTTTGACGAAACAAACTTGGCACCTATAGGCACTATAGGTAATTAATAACCGCTAAAAACTTGAATTATCTAGTAAAATTTGTTATCTTCTGATTGATTATCAACACCTGAAGGATAATTTTAATGGTATCTTATCTTCATAAGCTTAAGGAAAAATGAATCGATTCTCATCTTAATAGAAATGTGTCTTTTTATGATAACGACGATTGTCTGATCTAGTGGTTTGCTCACAGATTCGAATCCCAGAAGGGGCAATTTAAGTACGAGTATTTGTACTTAGTCGTGAATGTTACATAATGTGCTTAAGTTAATACCTTATCTAG
This sequence comes from Anania fuscalis, assembly GCA_950371115.1. Classification (NCBI taxonomy): domain Eukaryota; kingdom Metazoa; phylum Arthropoda; class Insecta; order Lepidoptera; family Crambidae; genus Anania; species Anania fuscalis. The sequence goes on from OX493337.1 coordinate 3,477,517, forward strand.
TTGCCATGTAATATTATGTATAAATGCTTTGCTAAGCTAAATAAATGATGCGATTGTCTCAAAAATGTATTAATTAATTAATTATAATATCATCATCATCATCATCATCTCAGCCTATTGCAGTCCACTGCTGGACGTAGGCCTCCCCCAAAGAGCGCCAAAGAGCACGATCTCCCGCTTTTTTCATCCATCCACTGCCAGCCATCTTCCTAAGGCCGTCGGTCCATCGAGCTGGGGGTCGTCATACACTACGTTTGCCTAGGCGTTAATTATAGTATGCACAAGATAAAATATAACTTTTTATTAAGGCTCTTTCCGTATCTAAAGTATATAGCGAATTTTCTATCTGAAAAAAATAATAATTTCCCTTTGTGATTTTGTAATGAATTTTACCTTCCATAAGTATTTTTTTTCTCGTTGAAGTTAATTAATAGCCAAATATAACAGGAAATGCTTATCATTACAAATTGTTTTGGTGATTGGATTTCAAGTTGTGAAAATTCTTGTTCTTTTATGTTTCTTATAAAAATTCTGATTAAGCACTAGAATTAAACACTGGCAGCATTTTTACGCTACTCCATTTTTATTTTATTTTTGCTACTTACTTATTTTCAGTTTTTTTTTTAAATAAGACAAAGTAAGATTATTGTGATGTTTTCTTACACCCATGACCGAAAATATTTTTGGATAATAATTCATACAGATATTATTTCTTTATATTTACTAATATCTATTGTGAAATTGCGTTTGTTCTAATCTAATGTTTATTTAGGGTTCCGTAGCATAAAAGGTAAAACTCTTTTAATGTGCTCATTTAGTTAGGATCATTCCGTTGTCTGTCTGTCTCTAAAAACCCCTTTTTAGAGAAACACGTGAACGTATCAAGTTTAATTTTATATAAATACTTCCCGTTGACTTAGAATCATGAAATAAAGCAACAGGCAATGACTTTTAGAATAAGTCAAGGAAAAAAACCTGGGATCCGTAAATTTGTAGTACCTTCACAATAAAAATAATCCCCTGCAAGTATGTACAGAACCCTGGTGCATGAGTCCGACGGCAGAATGCAAATTTAAGCATAAACAAGTAAACGGGTCGGAAAGTGGCACTGGTTAAGAATTAATTTTGTTAGTATACGAAAAGTATTTCTTACATAAACACAAAATAAAAAAGATAAGAAGAAAAATATCTAGATTCTTGAGGAAAATTGTTTATTATCATGAGTATTATATTATTATTGAGGAGGATGAGATTGAGGCGGCCCTCAGACAGCTTAGTAATGGGAAGGCTCCCGGCGAAGACGGAATCACATCTGAGCTCTTAAAAGCTGCAGGCCAACCTGTGCTTGGCGAACTTAAGAGGTTCTTCAACTCCGTCATAGCCAATGGGACAACTCCGGAAGCGTGGAGTGGTGGTGGCATTGTTTTTCAAGAAAGGAGACAAAAGTCTCCTGAAAAACTATAGACCAATCACGTTCCTGAGTCACGTTTACAAACTGTTCTCGAGGGTCATCACAAACCGTCTTTCCGCAAGATTTGACGCTTTCCAGCCACCGGAACAGGCTGGGTTTCACAAAGGTAACAGTACCATAGACCCCATTCATACGGTGCGGCAGGTTATACAGAAGTCCGAAGAGTATAACCAACCACTGTGCCTGGCCTTTGTGGACTATGAAAAAGCCTTCGACTTGGTCGAAACCTGGGCTGTTCTAAACTCCTTGCAGCATTGCCAAGTCGATTGGCGGTACGTAAAGGTGTTAAGAAGCCTGTACAGTATGTCATCAATGTCCGTCCAAGTACAAAACCTCCGAACAAAACCCATCCAGCTGCTCCGAGGTGTTAGACAGGGAGATGTTATATCTCCGAAACTGTTCACCAACGCACTGGAGGATGTATTCAAGACGCTGGATTGGAACGGACTGGGCATCAATGTAAATGGCGAATATCTTACGCATCTTCGCTTTTCCGATGCCATAGTTATTATGGCAGAATCGCTTCAGGATTTGCAAAAAATGCTGCCCAGTCTTAATGCTGCCTCAAGACGTGTGGGGCTTGGGATGAATTTGGACAAAATAAGACAAGACAGCTGGCAGCAACTGGATGCAAAGGGCGGGAGATCGTGCGCTGTGGCGCTCCTTGGGGGAGGCCTATGTCCAGCAGTGGACTGTTATGATGACTGATATGATGATGACAAACCTATAAGTATTTTAAAATAATAAATAAACACCCTATACACTCCGTTATTCTGCATGATGCATGCTGCAAGATAACAAATTTTGTTGATAAACCAAATAACACAAGGGTAAAGCCGCGGGTAAAAGTTAGTGGTTTGTTTACTCCTCATTTCCCCAATACAATACACTCGATCGAACATGTCAATATTATTTAACGTCCGTGATATTACGCATGTCATGACATATTACGTTAACTTATTTGAAATGGGTATAGGATTGTTTTGTTGTTCCAGGAAATAATAACCCAATATAATGTAAGAATAAACGTGCTTTTATGAATAATATAATCTGGCTAGAATGTAAGAGTGAAAATAAAAACCGGCCAAGTGCGAGTCGGACTCGTGCTCGAAGGGTTCCGTACCATTGTCTACATAAACGACAAAAAAATCAGGCATTTGATGGTCGCAAAACAAAGTTGAAAGTTGAGTGTTTCCTATGTAGTGACGTCACGAACAACGAACAAGGTAGCATGGCAGCTAGCGTTTACGCGTAATAATTCAAAATGTAAAATCAAAATGCTTTTTTAAGATACTTATCTGTTTTATAAAATAAAAATAAAAATGTTGGTCGCCTATAAATTTTAATATTATGGGATCAAATTAAGACACATTTCAAAAAATAGTGTGGGTAATACTCTTTGACTTGCAGAGATGCTTCTTGATATAATAAACTGGTTATGTTTTCACACGTCTAATATCGCCAGCTTTTACGTTATGATGACCGACCGTATCTCCCTTATGTCCCCTTTTTCCTACTACCTGAATTGCGTCCTAAATATGTTATCTGCCGAACCGTCACGTGCCAAAAAACCGCGTAGGGTTACCGAAGTTTGTCGTAATTCAATAAGAAAAGGCCGGCCACACGCGCATCGGGAGATAGCCCTGGAGTCATACCCAACAAATTGATGAGATTTATAGAAGAGATTCCTTGGAAGTTAGCCGAAGGGAAATTAAGTTGGGCAAACTTCAAGCTTGTTCCCATGCGCCCTTATCGTTTTACAGTTAGCGAAAATGGTTTGTAATTTTTTCGCGTGTTTTTTAAAGAGTTTTTGAGAGTCGGTATCGGTGGAAAGTTTTTCTTTATTAGGAAAACGGTTATCTTGCTCCATTAATTAAAAGATTGGGTTGAAGATCTAAAAGTTAGTGACTATACATTTTTCATACTCCATTTATGACGCACCGTAGGATATCACCTTTATGATTGACCGGTATGAACGCATAAAAACATTGACCTGCCATGCTCACACTAAACTTATTATTTTTTTGTGTGTGTTGCCGGATAATAATTAAACAAAAAAAAGAATTCTGTCGATATCTTCACATGAAGTGCCAGATCTTACAATAAAGATATCGTAAATTTACTAATTAAAATTAATATTAATTCATATATCAGTAATGAGTGTCTACGATCGACCGCTTTTGAACGCTTTGTACTACTCATAAACACGTGTTTTTGATAAAGTCGATTCACCGTAAGCCTTCTGTAATATTTTCAGACTCCGAACACGAAATCCCATTCGCGATGCAAAATTTAAGACAAACTCTTAGTTCGATGTTTTTGTCCATTATGAAATTCGCAATACACACTAGATATGGTATAACTAAGAACAATACTGTATTTAATCTAATTATCAGATGTAACTCAAACTCCACGCCAAAATGGAAAACAGTTGTGCCAATCTAACAACAACAAAAACAATATATAATTTTGTATTTGGAACCATAAACAAATCATCAATTTCCGAAACTTTTTTGACAGAATGTATATTACACACACGTTAAACACGTCATTCCGATATCTATTTTATCCACACATGCACACGAACCCACCCAAGTTTATGTCTATGTACAGCTTGAGTCCCGCTGTACAATTTAATGGACAATGTAGCCATCGTTTTTGAGTTCACAATTATTTAAGTTTTTTCTGTATATGTTTTACTGTAAGCTTATTGTGAACTTCTTTCAATAAATAAAAAAAAACTTTTTATCTATTGTTAGAACTTCCAGAAAATACATTACTAAATTGTAAAAAAATACGCTAGGCAACAGATAAATGAATTGTTAGTGGAGTGATGGAGTCTCTCTGTAAGAGTGTTTTTTGCCATAGCGTTTGTTACGCTAACGGTTGAATCACAGAATAAATAATAGCTAAAAGTGATACTTTATTATTACTTTTGGAGACAAGTACTATCTAATAATAAATAAAAAAGGCCGCCTGTTTTCATAACTGTTTATTGCTTGTAATAAACTTTCATGTATTTTTATAACGAATACAAAATCTTCTAACGCTAGGGTTAGAGCTCGAAATGTTCCATAGTGTTCCGAGATTTCTTGTCGTGTGTGTAAGTGTGTATGTTTTGTTACCTAGTATTGGCTGAACGGAATTACCTAACTGAAAATTGGTACACGCATATAGCTTATCACGCAGACTATTTGTCTTGTTTTTGTATTAACATTTTTCAAATAGAACTCTAAGCTGACTCTAGTATAAATTGTAGTCATCAAATGTATACTAAAGCCTATTGGTATAGATCGGTTTAAAATTTAATTCTGACATCCACGAAGACAAAGTCGCAGGCAAAAGCCAGTCTAATATAACTTGTGATATTAACCCATTTATACTACAGCCTTTTATTGGTGTTTGATTCAAAAATTAACTCGTTTAGGTACTGTTATCCAACGTATTAGTTGTGAGATTCAAAACTGTTAAACAAAAGCCAGGATGAGTACAATTACGGCAGAACTCATCTCGGCCGGTATCGACGGGGCACGAAGATATCTCATTTATTTCGCTTATCATTGCCCCGGGAACGAGTATCGTCAACGCGACAGCTATTTCTTAGGTAGGGGCCATAAAGTTAGCGAAACTGAACTGATGATTTATTTGTGAAAAGTCCTATCAAGTCTCAATCAGTCAACTTAAGCCTTAAGCAGTAATTAAAAATGTATTCATAAACTCAATTTAAATGTGTAAGTACATGTAACAACTTAATCTGTTATTTGACTTTAAATAGCGTGTAAGAATACAAAACTATTTTAAGCATTTTTTTAAAGTTTCATTTTTTTACGTTTCATTGCACAGTCGACGAGTCGAGTCGAGTCAAATTTACCCAAAACCAATTTGGCTTGAGCGTATCCGAGTAATAAGTACCATATTATCACGTATAGATAAAGTTCATTTTCGCTTGTAGTGAACGGTAGTTGGTTGTTAAATTATTTAGATAGGCGTGCGGGAGCAAATTATTTTAGACCTGATTGTTGCGAAGAAAAGATTGATAATTTATTATATGTTTCGGAAGTGATTCTTCTGTAGATTTATTTTATTCTGTGCCAGTAAGTTAAAATTTTGATATACGCAAGTCTAACCTAACCCTAATTTTAATGTTGTGTGTACTGTTACATATCTTAAAGTCCGGCTTCGATTTGTAAAAGCGTTTTTAAATCATGTTTAGACTGTATCCTGTTAATGTTTTAATAATTATTATCATTCATCATATTTATTATAATTACATTTTGATATTTTTCTGGCTACTCTGAAATGCTGATTAGAGCACCAACAATTTTCACGAACACTCAACATCAATTTTTTTTTTAACTATTGGTACTGTAATTACCTAATTTAATAGCTATTAAACATAGTAGGCACTTAAATACACTTGGTTTATGAGTAAATCCACTAATTAATCTCACAATTTGGTATGCTTATACAATTCGAATTTTCACAGTCTAAAATTATAGCAAGCTAAACTGGTTGTGGTCCAGCCACATCTATCGCAGAACCGATGAAAGGTGGAGTAAACGGGCTCTAAGTGAAGACCTCACCTTGGCAAACGTAGTGAGAACGCACACTTAGGTACCTTATGACTGATAACCTTAGGAAGATGGCGGGCAGTGTACGGATGAAGGCCATGCTCTTAGGCGCTCCAAAGAGGGCTTACGTCCAACAGTAAATAAATAAAATAATAAATTAATATTGGACAACATCACATACATTGCTCTGATCCTAAGGTAAGTAGCTAAAGCACTTGTGTTATAGAAATCAGAAACAACGACGGTACCACAACACCCAGACCCGAGCCAATATAGAAAAGTTCGTTTTCTACATTGACCCGACCGGGGATCGAACCCGGAACCTCAGAGATGGCGGCGCTATTTAAAGTCCAGTGTGCTCGCCTCTCGGCTACGGAGGTCGTCATAACACAGTTGACTGCAATAGGCTGTCACGGTTATCCATACCATTTCCTCCATTCTTCTTTCTTTTCAATCTGACGACCTCCGTAGCCGAGAGGCGAGCACGCCGGACTATATATGGCGCCGCCATCTCTGAGTTACCGGGTTCGATAACCAGTCGGGTCAATGTAGAAAATGAACTTTTCTATATTGTCTCGGGTCTGGGTGTTGTGGTATCGTTGTTTTTTTCTGATTTCTATAACACTTACCTTAGGATCAGAACAATGTATTTGATGTTGTCCAAATTTTTTTTATTCCCATAAATAATGTTTTCTGTTTTAGTGGCCACACTCCGCCCGCCACCCGCACCCCCATTTTCCGAGAGCGAGGGTTGCAATGCGAAATAAAAGGTGCACAGTACAAAATGAACAAAAGTTGAGATGTTGACACTATCATTTGTATTTGCACTGATTTCACTGTTTCGTTGCTTTATAGTCATACTTTATGGCTTATTTCTGCATGAACCAAATGAATTTTTCTATTTCCTCCGGAATTTTGAGTAGGCGAGTGATGTAACAAAGGTTAATTTTGATGTTTCCACGTAAAAGAATTATGTAATGTTATAAATAAAAATAAAGTTATTTAATTTTATCATTTACTCAGCAAAGTGCTCGTAGCTCAATGGCGGTAGCGCTTTGGGATCGATTACTAAAGTTAAGCAACCAACGCCGCGGTTGTGAGTGGATGGGTGACCATTCCAACCATATTTAGTGTCATTTATCAGGAGCATCTCCGTGCTTTGGAAGGCACGTTAAAAGTTGGGCCCGGCTGATATCGCTTGACACTGGACGTGAGGCCTAGTCAGAGGCCTTTAAAGGCCGTAAAAGGCCTTGATTACATCTGACAGTAAGGTTTAGTCACTTAAGGTTTAGGCCTTACAAAACCCCTCCACCAATCCGTACTGGGCCCGCGTGGTGGAGTATGGCCTGAATGGGACGTTTATAAGGCGGGTACACTACATATAAGGTCCGATTTTATTAGTGTACATCCTGTTAACCTGTGACTATATAGGTAAAAAGCAATCGTAAAAATCAATTTTCAAATGTGTACTACAAAACTAAAAAAGTTAAAAATCAAAATCAACAATATTGACTTTATATTGCATAAACTCGTCCTATTTTTGGTACTTTTAACCATCTGTTTATCCATCTTATTCCTTCCCCTTGTCAGAGCAAGAAAGAGTTGAAGATAGGACGAGTTTATGCAAATGTAGGCTAATTTCCCAGTTCAAATACCCGGCCCGTTCTGAAAAAAAGAGTGCAAAAATTTTGCATTGCATTGACACTAGAGAAAACTTTTTTTCTAGCTGAGGATTACTATAATTACCAATGTTCCTAGCAATTTCATATAGTAGTACTAACACACTTTTATTTCCCGTTCTACGAGTTGATCCACTTATCAATCTCACAATTTGATTCTTATCAGACTCATTATAAAATAAAGAATACATCGAGCAAAAAACGCGAGAAAACCGCGGACAAACATACATACATACACACATGCATACAAAGCACAGACTTCCTTTTTTAGGTCGGTCAAAAAAAACAAGCAAAGTCTAATACTTACCAAGCCATTTTAGCTAGAACTGAATTTTGACATCCAAAGTCCCTAGATATTTGCAATAATGTCACCATACATGGTCGAATTGAAATGGTCACCCCTCACAACAGAGGCTTGGTTTCCTTGACTTTGGCAGTCACCAAGTAACAGCCGTCAATGAGATAGGTACAGAGTCCACGAAAAAATTACAGCGCATAATCTCGATTCCATCAAAAGTTGTTACAATTTTATTAGCGACAAAGGAAAATTGGAAATAAATAAGCTTTTCCTCCTCTGTTCCTCTTTTCAAAGCCGAAAACAATTTCACAATTTCTGAAAAACATACTTATTATTAGGTGAGACCATTCATTGAAAAGAAATTTACAAAATGCCACGTAATCCGAATAAGGACGTGATGTGTAAGTACCTACTGCCTACCTCGAAATAAAACCAATGCCTGCCACTGGTGATGTCCCGTCTTCTAGTCGTGCATGTATGGTATCCGATGTATCTATGCCAGTTATGCATTAACTTACTATCCTTGTATTTGTTCCTAGAAGCAGGTGGATACAGAACTTGTAATCCTAGCCCAATTCTATTGACTGCTAGTTATCTCACTAAAGCAGGCGCTGTATACTGAAATACTGCAGATATGTTGAACGTTCCATTATTGTTTGTTTTATTGGATGTCATGTTATGTGAGCAAAGGCCGAATATCACATGAATTTTTCTTTAAATAAATTATGACAAAAACAATTATCAATTGCAGATACACCTATTTTTGCAATTTTGCATTTACTCAAGTAGTATTTTGCTTAGTAGATCTTATGCTTCATACAATAACACTTATGACATAGGTCTTATATTTAATTTGAGGCGTTGCAAAAATGTTAAGTGAGCTACATTTATATTATTATTTTTAAATCAAACTTTAAAAAATATTTTATTTTGTGTTCGACAGTACTCAATTTTTTAAATGAAAACAACATTATTTACAAAAACCAACAAACTAATCTTTACTTAATCTTTCGGCAATTCTAAATAAAACTATACTTAAGCTACCAATCATGTCATTGTATTAAAATATTGTAAAACGCACTGAATGGACCACATTGCAATAAATAAGTCTACAATCCAAAGCTCATCGGCAGAATTAATCCACATTTTAACCGCATAATGACCGAACAAAGTGTGCAATATAATACTAATCCCACAAGAAACATATCAACATGGCGAAATTATCAGAACAATACCACAGAGAACCGGAGTTGTGTCCATTTAAATAATTAATGTGAGAATGGGCCCGCGCTCGACCCGCGGTCAGGGGCTAATAGTCATTTGGGGACCAAAGAAGTTACTTTATTGGGTCAATTTCCCCCCATTTGTTACCCCTCGCTACGTAGAGAGGATTCCGTCTTGTTACTTTGAAAGATTGCGCGGGAAAATTAAAAGGCGAAGTTTAGTAACGGAGACGTATAGTGTGGGGGATTCTTTACACTATTATATTTCAGTGTAAGATATCTAGAATGTGACGTGTGTGTGTGAAGGTCAAAGACCTCAGATTCGAATACAAAGTCGTCAAACTTTCAAGCAAAATTGGTATGCGATAACTATGAGTTTAATGATTAAAATTTAAATCAACTTATTAGCTTAACGTGTTTTAGTATTAATAAGTAGGTAAGTAAGTATTAAAAAAATACTAAACCACTAAAACTTTTTAAATCTAAATGTATTTTTGTGTCAAAATTTCCAAAAAAGAAAAGACATACAAATATTTTTTTCTGAGATTTTTCCTTCTAGATAACGATTGAAATGATAAGACATGACATGTCGTTATTTTTTAATTATCACATGTCAAAAATGTCTACCAATTATTTTTGACGTCAAAAGATTAGATATCGACTCACGTTTGAGGAAAATTGTAGATAAAAAATTACTCTTGAGTTGTTAGGTTTTTGTATACTTATATACTCTGCCAATAACGCATGGTACAAAGTCCGTCTTAAGAGTATACGTACTGAATACAGTACTTTAGTATATATTTTTTATTAGAAGTTATAAATACATGTTTACAACTTTTAATACAAAAGGTTAGTAGTAATATTAAAAATAGTACGAAATAATGAAAAATATCTTATTTAGTTGATATCGCATCACACAATACCCTAGACAAAAAGAAAATTATCATGGCAACATAGGCCAGGAAACACGACTTCTTTTTGAAAAAAAAAGATAAAAATGAAAAAGTAAACTTACAACATTGTTAAAATACTTTATCTATTCAATGGCCATACTGCCAAGTACATACGAACTAAAATCAGACTTACAAAACTCACATTAAGGTCAAAGTTGAAACTACCCGACAAAGTTTCAAGACACGGTTCAAAGGACTGTGAAATTCAGCGATGTTCACGAAAAATAGTCCTACTATGCAACTTTGTCTTCATCTAGCAAGACCCTGCATAATGATGAGGTTCTATAAAACATATAGATACAGTAGCTCTACTCTGGTGTTATTGTTCAAGACTAAGCTTTAGTTAAAATCTAAGTAATTGTGAGGAAGAGAGAAAGTATTTTATTAATCACATACAACAATACAAAAATAGAATATAAACAAAACCCATAAAAAAGAAAACCAAAAAAAAACAGGACTGGACAAGAAGAAAAAACAAAAATATTAGTCAGCGCGTCGTTTTAGTGTCTTATGGAAACCAGCTCAGTGTGTGCTGCAGAAAATTGCAGCGCCGAATTGATAAAGCTTGTAAGCGTAAGTGAAATAAATGATCAAATCAAATCATTTATTTATTCATAAACATGGGTTTTACAAGGTGTTGTATATAAAATATTCATAGGTGCTGCCATGATTGACTTTAAAAGGTATATAAATAACATGATGTGGTAGACGTGGTAATGCTGAAGCCTAACCAAGATCTCTAACAGCAATTATATAAATTTAGGTATGTTTTTTTCTCTGTGTAGAGTTTTAAGTAAAACAACACTGCTTACGTGTTGCTTAGAGTTTAAATTGGTTATTATATGTGATAACGGTTGGGCTAGATGCGTTTTTGAGGTGGTTAGTACCACTTTGCACATACAACAAAGATACAGAGGTATTCGTAGGTAAGAGGTGCTCAGTGGCGGCAGCGCTTTGGTATCAATTACTGATGTTATGCAACCAACGCCGCGGTCGTGAGTGGATGGGTGACCATTCCGACCATATTTAGTGACATTTATCATGAGCATCTCCGTGCTTCGGAAGGCACGTTAAAAGTTGGTCCCGGCCAATATCGCTTGATATTGGTCGTGAAGCCTAGTCAGAGGCCTTAAGGCGGCTTGATAACATCTGACAGTAAGGTTTAGTCACTGGCCTTACAACACCCCTCCACCAATCCGCACCGGGCCCGCGTGGTGGAGTATGGGCCAAACCACCTCATAGTTGAGGTGAGGCCTGTGCCCTGCAGTGGGACGTATATAGGCATACTTTTACTTTACAGAGGTATTCTACTCTGTGTGTGCAAAGTAGTTCTGACACCTCATGTTTTAGGGATAACCGATAGTTTATTAAATTCTACGAATTTCTATTAGAATCATGTGTAGTGCGTGCAATAAAGAGCATTTATCTATCCATCAATCAATGTTAAGGTCAATTGAAAAGCTCACTTGTTCAGTATGACCTTTTAAAGTAAGCTTTAAAAAAAACGGGTATAGGCTATGGTACTTATGTATTTTTATTATAAGTTTTCTTAAAAGTTCATCGTTTTTATTTTAGTACAGGTTGAATAGTAAACCTTCTGTGTATAGCTATATTGTGACAGTGCTGAGTATGTCATATATCTTGCATGCAACATTTGCACAGCGGGTAATATTATTAGAAGTGTGAAAAACTAGCAGACGTGTACAATATAATGCTTACTTTGTAAGTGTTTGAGCAAACAAAAATAAAAGTTAATTAACAGGAACTCTTATCTTATCTTATCTTCTGGGCAAGCTCGCTCTATCGTAGATCCCATCTATGCTCTAGAGCAAGATTAGGGTCAAGAGTAAGCCCATCTCAAATAAAAAAAAAAAAAAAAAAAAAAACACGAAATTTATTTCTTAAACTTTTTTTTAGAGGAATTGATGCACTATTTACACGGAGCCAATACGTAAGACCGCCTTCACATTAGGGCGTCAGCAGCGCGACAGCAGCGCGACAGCAGCGCGACAGCAGCGCGACAGCAGCGCGGCAGCAGCGGATGCCTTCACATTAGAAAAATAGCGGCGCTGCCGCCGCTGCTTGGATTAGTGCGGCGCACTCCTCGCCCTTCATTTCAAGAATGGATTCTGACGGCGAAACATCGTTGTTGTTATTGGCACGAAATTTAATAAAATCTTAAAACAAAAATCGCAAACAATTATCAAAAATTGGCGGGATGATGAAAATTGACAAACTTTCACAGATTAGTCAAAGAAACTTCACAATGTTACCAATATTAAACATAACTATTATAATACGTCTAAATTTAATAGTAATCACGTAACTTGTAAGCCCAAGGTATCCATACTCATTTTATTATGATAGGGTATTTTTATACCTCAATGTTATGACAAAGTAAGTTCATAAATCCATACTAAAGTTGCGATTATATGGTATGTCGACGCCCTGCTTGCAACACTCGCTTGGCGCCTACTGAATGCAGTGAGCGCACGCGACTTGCGCGCGCCGCCCACTCGCCGCTGTCGCGCTGCCGTTTATACTATGAAAATATCATCAGCGCTGCTAAAGTCGCTTATATGTGTAAGCGCTCTAAGACAAACCACTAAGCCAGTCCATTAATCCAGCGATTTAAAAATCGTTATTTTACAGTGGACTGGGTTCATCAATGGATTGTTCTCAAGTTGTCTCTATTAGCCAATGAGAATATGCCAATATTGTACTGGCTTAGTGTAAATGGTACATGAGATTGGTAAGTATTCTTCTCGTGGTATTCATTTTTGTTATTTAAGATATAACTTTTTTTGCCGTGTAGTGGTTCACGTTTCGCACTTTAAAGCCATGCGGTTATAGGTTCGATTTCCGTATGTATTTATTATAAGACGAGCAAATTCTGAAAGTTTAATTCTGAAAGTTTACGTGTTACGTAAACTTACGTGTGTTGTTTTTACGTGTCCAGGAAATTAGTGTTATTGGCGATTTTTTTTTATTTCAATACTTTAAATGTTTTTGAACCAAATCGAAGATTCGCCGATTTACATCTTCCGTTTAAATCGATACTTACTCGATATTCACGATAGTACGTCCCTATAAATAACAATCGGGGAGTGATGGGCACGGATCAGATACTTATCTTCTAATGAACCCGCGAGAAGGATCGCCAGACTATCTTTTATTGTCTCCATGAATTACATTTCAGTTCTGCCATCTAGTGAGAAGCAGATAAGAATAGGGTCTGGGTGTTGTGTTACCGTCGTTGTTTCTGATTTCTATAACACAAGTGCTTTAGCTACTTACCCTAGGATCAGAGCAATGTATGTGATGTTGTCCAATATTTATTTATTATTTATTTATTTAATATATCGATAAACTGAAATAGTTATCATAAAAATAACCATATCGTTTTCATAATATTTTCCTCAAATTAAAAAACGGGATTTGTTTTACCAACGCTATACACATAGCTATATAGGTACCTAAAAACCGGTCAAGTGCAAGTCGAACTCGCGCACGAAGGGTTCCGTACCATTATCTATAAAAACGGCAAAAAAAAATAACTTCTGTTGCATGGGAGCTCCCATAAATATTTATTGTATTCTGTTTTTACCCGACAGCCAAACGAGGGTTATGTTTTTCGAAAGTATGTATGTATGTATGTATCTAAGTATGTCTATTTCTTTGGCACGCCCTACAGCCTAAACCGTTTAACGGATTTTAAAGTATAATATATCAATAGATTCGTCTCAATTGTTGGAGTGACTAGAAGTATGTTATTTCCCGAAATTCCCGCGGTAACAGAACTTATGTGGGAAAAACGGATCTGCAATACTGATAAACCGATTTTGAAACCTTCTTTTATAAACTAAGGGTCACATATTTTCAGTGCTAATTGTATTGAATACTTTATTTTCCAAAATTCCTACGGGAACACGCAAAAAAATACACTGACAAAATAGGAAGGAAAAACCGTTTATTGGATTTCTTCCTATTGGTACATGAATTAAACGGGAAAAACCGATTTCAGATACTATACTTATTCGAGTTAAAACCTTTTTTTTTCAATAAAGAGTTACAAATAAGGCTTTATAGTTCATTGAAAAGTAGGAGTAGAACACTACAAACTAAAAAGTCAAAAATAAAATAAATTAATTAAAAAACCCGACTGCGTAAAAAGTGAACTTAAAAGATTAAAACAAGATTTGAAGAATGAATTTGCAGTCGGAGGCATTAAAGCCAGTAACAGCATAATGATGATTGACTTGGTATGCACTGCGTTAGTACATAATTAAGTAACTGAAATCCGTGTAGAAAAAATCGAATCAAGTAACATGGATCTGACGACTCCGACTGAAAATTCATTCTTTAAATCTTGTTTTCATCTTTTAAGTTCACTTTTTACGCAGTCGGGTTTTTAATTTTTTTTTTCCTTTTTGTATGGAATGTTATCGATACTTAACATCGTTTTTTAAACAGCTAAAAGTAACGACATTTTATAACGTCACGTATCTAGGACATTCACGGAAGAGGCGACACTCAGACAATGATAAGAGAAAATAATGACATTTTACTACGATCATACCCCTTTAGTCCAGCTACGGAACCTGCGAGATTGTGATTTGATTGCCTGTTGACTTTAGAATAAGGGACTCAAACAATCCGACTGTATAATAGCGACAACTAAAACTTGTTGCGATTGAAAACTCACTCATGTTTTTTTAGATAAAACTATTCCTTTGTGTGTCTATCTTAAGTTTTGCAAGCGATCGCATAAGAGTTCAGCTAATAATATTAAAAAAAACCGGCCAAGTGCGAGTCGGACTCGCGCACGAAGGGTTCTGTACCATTATCTACAAAAACGGCAAAAAACACGTTTGTTGTATGGGAGCCACCTTAAATATTTATTCTGTTTTTTAGTATTTGTTGGTATAGCGGCAACCGAAATACATCACCTGTGAATATTTCAACTGTCTAACTATCACGGTTCATGAGATACAGCCTGGTGACAGACGGGCAGACAGACAGACAGAGAGAGATCTCACTAGTTAAACTCTAATCTTTCGGTTTTTACAGTTTTATGGTGACTTTAACATACACATACTGCCAAAATTATCATCCTTCCTTTTGATTTCGCCGTAGACGGGTAAAAAGTCGCATATAAATGACAAAATATTTTACAAGTAATGAGTTTGAGCGAAATTGAGTTCACGTGTATGTCACTCCGAGCGGATTCTTTATTTAGAAGTCGAACATTGTTTTTGATGGCAAAAATCATAAAGTTTCAATTTGACGTACGCCAACACAATCTTATTCCAGGAAAATGGTGAGATATACAGAACACGAGATGGCAACATTATGAAAAATAAACTACAGAAGTGATAAATCCAAGAACTTTCTTTTTGTTCTTAGAAACGCGCAATATTTTGTTATAATTAAATATATTTTATTAAATATTATCTTTAGTCTTAAGTTTATACTAACTAACACTAGTTTAAGAGTTTTTGTATACTAACAATTATGGACTTAGGCTGAAATAAATGTGTTTATTATTATTAAAGGTTTATTGTGTTCTAGTTGAACTAGAACAAATTAACTCATTTTTTTATATTTTTACAATGGAATTGATTACTAATCTAATCAGAAGTGAAACAAACCCGTAGTTTACCCGTTTTGGGTTTACCAGATCAGGCAAGAGATATTTCGCCATCTCGATGTTAGGATCCATAGATCTTTATTAAAATGGAAAAGAGATTAAAAATAGCAACATACATACAAGCGTCATTTTGCCTAACAGAGCGTAGAAAATTCTAGAGACCGCAGTCGTGATGTCTAAAGTGGCAAGTCATAAGCCGCAGTCTTGAGGGTGTGACTAAGAAGAAGCCAGAATTGAAGATGTATAATGACGTCTTATAAAATATGTTTTCAGTCAAATTTAAAAACAACCCCCGTAGCCAAGTGGTGAGCACGCCAGACATGGCGTCAACTGTCTCTTAGGTCCCAGGTTCGATACTAAAATAACTTCGATATTATTTCGGGTATGGGTATTAGTGATATAACTGTCGTTGTTTCTAGTTTCTATAATACAGGTGCTTTGGCTACTTATAGAAGTATCAGAGCATGTATGTAATAATGTCCCACATTATTATAATTGGATATTTATTGCAGCGAACATTTTTGGAATAAGCCGACTTACTTTAATTACGACAAAAGTTGGAAAGGAAATTGCAATAATACCTCACCGAGTAGCTCATAAGATATGAATCTCGCATAGCATCTAAACGCTACATTAGACGCCTTAAATTAAAGCGTAGGCTGAACGCATTAAAATAATATATTAATTAAGGGGAAAGTATTGAATTAATTATTTTCGGTGGATACGGTGCCAGCGTGGCAGCCGGAAGGTACGAAAGAGCGCCCAAGATTTATACCTTAGCCTGCAGCGGTTAGGTGCCCGAGGCTCAAGTGATAACATATCTGTGGGAGAACATTTTAAACAAAAACCTAACAACTTTTTAATTATCCAAGGTAAAGGAACTTCTAAGAACAGTGTGTGAACTTTATCCCAGTTTTTTCAAAGAAAGCCATCTTGAGCTTATAAGGTTAAATATTTTCAACGTACCAATACAATTACAGTCGTTGAATTGACTTCCTGAGTGTCTGAGATACTTATGGGAACAATAAAAATTTCTAGCATATAAGTATCAAAAACCTGTTACAACAAATCAGTAGGTAGTAGTTTACGCAATGACTTTGAATTGCATGAAAATTATGATCTAAGTAAGGAACTGTATCAAAGATGTTGTGGTAATCATTTTGTGTAATTTGGCCAAATGCCTTAATAAACTAAACTAAAAAATATATCATTCAAAATCCCAAATATTTTCAAAAAGTGTGCGCAAGAATTTGATAGGATGCACGGCACTATACGAGTTCTCGGTTTGTTCGCTGCGTGGCTTGCTGAATTCGCTGCGTATGCGCTAAATCCAGGACGAGTCCATTCCGCTCTTGAATTCTCTAGCAAATAACGCTCTTACGCTCGTTGCGTGTTCGCTGGGCGCTTGCGAACTTGAGGCGAGCCCGTAGCGCTCCCCTTTTAACTTGCTTTCAAATTGCTAATAAATAATGACGGTAAAGATTGAGGGGAAAAGACGCGTAGGAAGAAGAAAAAAGTCGTTGCTGAGAAATTTTAGAGAGTGGACTGGAATTGCCAGCGTGGAAGAACTATTTCGGCTAGCGTGAGATAGAGATTTCCAGTAGTGGAAAGGCACTACAAGACGAAGAAAAAGAACAAATTACTAGTATAATAGTTAAGGCTCTTACTAATAATAGTAAGGATTGGTCTATAACGAGCCGGAAACCGGACCGGGTTAACGCGGATTCAAACTATCGCTTAAGCAAAAAGGTCGTTTTTTGAACGGATTCTTGCGGATTTTAACGGATTCCGGCAGCGTAAAGTCCGAGCTTAATAGCCTTATCTTAGAAGAATTCTAATAATAATCGCTAGAGCTTACACATTGAACGCCCGCTAAGCGGGTTGAGATTCATTAATTAATACCTACTAGCACGCGCGATGATGTACTCGCAATAAACAGGTGACGACACTGTTCGCACGTGAACATAATAATATATCTATATTATGGATACCCATGCGAACATTGCTGTAGCTTCTACATGAGTATGTACTAACTAATCTTAAACTCCTAAAAAGAAGTATAAGTTATATATAGGCTTCAGAAGTATTTATAACACAAAAAAGGCAAGTACACAAACACACTGCTCATTTCCTTCAATACCGAATGTACGGATGTTTAAAAAGGTTTCAGTTTTTTTTTGTTGTAGGTATAAGATGGCGATACACTAATTGTATAGAAAAGGCTATATTTGGTGTTTCTTTGCGAGATCAAATTAGAAATGAGGAGATCCGTGAACGAAAAAAAGTCGCTGACATAGCCCGACAGATTAGCCGGCTAAAATGGCAGTGGGCGGGGCACATAGCGCGTAGAACTGTCGGCCGATGGGGCCTATATTGTATACTTAGGTAACCACTCATCACACTGCACGTTGTATAGTTTCGAGGGTACCTGCACTTGTTCAATCACATTTACCTACATGTAGATTGTTTGGTGTAAATTTTAGTGTTGCTATATTTAAATTAAGGGTTTTGTTTGTTTAGCACCATTGAATGAAGTATCAAGTGCTCGGCAGCGGCACTTGCAACTTGCAGCAATAGCCTGAAGGCCTCCTTGGAAAATATTGACGACCTCCGTAGCCGTAGACTATATGGCGTCGCAATCTCAGAGGTTCCGGGTTCGATCCCCGGTCGAGTCAATGTAGCAAACGAACTTATTTTATATTGTCTCGGGTCTGGGTGTTTTGGTACCGTCGTTGTTTCTGATTTCTATAACACAAGTACTTTCGCTACTTACCTTAGGATCAGAGCATTGTATGTGATGTTGTCCAATATATTAGTCTTTTAATAAGTAAACGACTCATTCCCTAGTGTCAAATCTTTTAGCAATAAGAACAACTCAAACTAGCCATGAAAAAACCCCACTGTTTTCAATTGATCGTACATTTTCAAAGGTTTATCACAAAGCCTAGTAATTTGAATAACCAACTGGTTTATCACAAGTTGGTTATTTAAATTACTAGGTTTAAACATCCGTACGAACGAACACTTTCATAGTTAGTCCTGCAGCGCATCACCTTAAGTTTTACATGCGGTCGGCTTGGAGTTATATCATTTTCAAAATAACTGCTTCCCAAATGGTGATGTAAATTATAAGTAAGTATAGATTCAGCCTTAGTGCGCTAAGATTCATTGATTAATGCCTACTGGCGCTAGTGTATGATGTACATACAGTAAACAAGTAGCGACACTGTGTATCCACGTCTAAGGATTGTTGTCAGCAGTGTAGCTTGTAAATACAGTTACTGATATCTAGTATGCTAGCTGTACTTGGAACTATGTACTCACAGATGCAGCATTAAAATTTGAATTAAATCTAATTTTGACTGAATATACCAAGGCACGTATTTACAGTAATTACCTAATAGTAAAATTATTTGAAAAATAGAAAATGATTTAACAAAAGCGTGTCAATCTTTTGGAAAATTGAATCATGGAATAAATTAACTTATAAAATTAGGTTTACTAGTAGGAAATAATAAATAAAACATTTCTGACTATTAATCTGGATCTTGGGGGAGGCCTATGTCCAGCAGTGGACGTCTTTCGGCTGATGGATGGATGGATGATGATGAATCTGGATCTGGAAAAAATTGGATTGTGTAGTCCATTTCAGTTGATATCACCAAAATTAGTGACGGACTTTGTTAAATTAATTTGAAATACATTTAACGATCATGTCATTGAGTTCAAGTCCCAAACTCAAGAAAAAGTATTTTAAAAACTTATAAAAATACAGTTAGATACTTTCTTAATTCCTTAGTTTCATGTATGTTGACGACCGTCTGGTGTAGTGATTTGCGCTCCGGACTACAAAAGAAAGGTTGTGGGTTCGAGTCCCGCTAGGGGCAAATGTTTGTCTGATGAGCACGAGTATTTGTGCCTAAGTTATGGATGTTTATAAACGTATTTAAGTATGTTTATCCGTTATCTAGTCTAGTACAAGCTATGCTTAGTTTGAGGCTATTATTTATGCTAAGTATTTACAGAAATCAATTTATCTTTTTCTTTAGAATCGAGCCAATAATGCCCTGCCAATTGCTAGTACTTAAGTGCACTACACGATGCAGAATAAAATTTCATAGCTACCTGGATATACCCTTAACAATTCACGAGCAAAAATTGACAATCGCAGATGGCTGCTGTAACCGTATAAGCCTGTTAGCTGCGGTACTAGTGCACGGGTAAAAAACGAAAAAGTCGACCTAAAACAACGTCGAACAAGCCAAAATAGAGTAACGAGGATCGCTGTGATGGGTATGATCTATTCAAAACTGGCTGCGAAAAAATCAGGACGTGCATATAGGTTCAGTATAAAAGTTTCGTAGTATACGCACTGAAAAAAAGCAAAGTTTTAGTAAGTCTGCTTGCACCGTGTCTCAAAAAACTTCGCATGTAACTTTAGGAACGCTATACACATTAAGGGTCTGTTTCACAATATATGGATAAGTTCTGAATAAGCTAGTTTCTATATAAATGAAGCATATACACTATTTTACGTTTGACCACCGTCAAATAACGCTATATGACACATTAATGCACTTTTATCCTCTACATATTTTATCTGTTATGTCTGTTATCTGAGCTATTTGGCACTTTATCCGTACATTGTGAAACATGCCCTAAATGTGTCATTTTTGTTTAATTTGAAGCGCAAGATAACGTAAAGCCTTTAAAAGATCATTTTCCATACTGTTTGATAAGTTATATTTGGAACATTTGGAGCCAAAGGCAAAGACTAAGGGCTTGTTTCACAATGTACGGATCATCATCATATTAGCCTGTTGCAGTCCACTGCTGGACATAGGCCTCCCCCAAGGAGCGCCACAGCGCACGATCTCCTGCCCTTTGCATCCAGTCGCTGCCAGCTGCCTTCTTCAGGTCATCGGTCCATCTAGCCGGGGGGTGTCCTACACTACGTTTGCCTAAGCGTGGTCTCCATTCGAGAACCTTCCTGCTCCACCTCTCGTCGGTTTTGCGACAGACATGGCCATTGGCCAGCCCACTGCCACTTCAATTTATTTTTATTTATTTATTTAATTCAGGCAGCACATTATAAATAATACAGGCCCATATTATAAATCCCTTATTATATAACATACATAAAATAATAAATTTAAAAATTCACTTTAAATGACACACTATTTCAATGTACGGATATGTTCTACTTAAGTTCGGAATAACTTTTTTTTACTTATTTGAAGAATAAACTATTCTTTCGTCTCACGACCGTCAAATAGGGCCATATGACACTTACACTATTTGGCACTATATCCGTTTTTAATATCATGATCATAATTCCTCCTCCGTTCTTCTCTTTGTCGACCTCCGTAGCCTACACGTTATACAAGTGCTTTAGCTACTTACCTTAGGATCAGGGCAATGGGATGATGATTTCAATATTTATTTATATAAAATCATTTCACGCCAATTCACTGCTGGACATAGGTTTCTCCTAATGAACGCCAGTCAAAATATAGAACTCTACATTATGTAAACACATGACCGTGATCAAAACTAATAACATTTTAACTGACGGCGACTAAATCAACGGGAACAGGAAAAGTATCCACAAAATAACTTAAAATAACTACGTTCTGTCCAAACTCTGTGATTTTATTTACAACATTTTCTATGCACAAGGTACACCGACTAATTTCGCTTGGGTAAAAGTTTTATCTGAGAAACTGCTTGAGCGTTGATTGAATATTTTAAGCTTTTGCCGTCGGTAGCGAGCCGTAGTGAATGTTGGGTTATTAGATTTGCAGTTTATTCATGTTGCAATTTTGAAATACTTTTTTTAGACTCTTGATTTAGCCTATAAAATATAGTTTTATGCATTTTTTTTATCTAGATTAATTAAGGTAATTTGGAACCTACTATAATAGACGGATGTTCGTTATCGGTACACGAAAAGTTAAGTTTTATCTAAAACTTCCACTCAATCATTAATTAAAATGGATTAATAATCATCATAAATATATTAAATAAGAGGATTAAAGCACTTGCAAGAGGTAATTGTATACTTTGGAGCTCCATTATCTAATTTAATTCTTGTATTTAGGTACTTTACTTTGTAGATAGCGGTTTCTTAGATTGATATATTTATAAAATAAATTAATCGTTTATAGAGTATAAGAAATGCAGCAACATTTTAAATTCGTATTTTTTTTAGGTTGCAAGAAGACGTTGGATGCAGGCTGCTTCCAACAGGCCAATCTGGAAGTCACTGGGGGAGACCTATGCTCAGCAGTGGACGTCCCGATGCTGAAATGATGAAGATGATGATAAAATATGAATAGTTGGTTCTGTACCAACAAATTCTTATACCGGCATTTTACTAAACATTACAACGCGGGTCCCTATTTCCCCGTTTGTTTCTCTTGTTGGGAGCGCCATTGTTAACTGTCTCGGTATTCTCAAATAAAACTATTTGCTCCTAACTCTCGTTGAACCGGAATATGCGGACATTTCAGAATTCCGATCGTCATTGAAAGGAATGAACCGGTTCAGAAGAGATTTGCATGCTAGTTACTGAATACAATGAGCGCAAGTGCGGTTTGATTTTTCATCTTATTTTTATCGGTATAAAGTTGTAAATGTGACTTTTTTACGAGATGTAGCCTTTTTCGTACGTTAATTTAGGTTTTTGGACATCTTTGTTACTTTTCTATGAGTTATGCGCCTTTTATACGTTGGTGTAAACGGAGTAATATTTCTTAATTCTACAACACTTAAATACTTAAAAAAACGAATAGTTATTGAAATATTTATAATTCATTATATTATTGGCGGGGTCAATAAACTCAATAAGCTTATTCAATAAATATTTTATTTACTGATCCTGCAACTCAGCGTCGTAAGCCAGTGGATCAAACAATTCGAATACATTGCTGCTTGTTTTCACTGTACACGGTCTAAAAAGAATTAATTATTAATAATTGTTTTTTTATTAAAAATATCCAGTTATGTCCACAATTATTCACAACTGTCATGCAATTTCGTTTATCAACGAGTGAATAATCATAAAAAGTTTGTCCAAACATTCTCATTTTAAGCATTGTCTAATCAGTAAGATATTTAATATCGATTTAATTTCAGATATTGTTTTAAATTGATGTCATTTTAATTATTTAATTACACCAATTAAAGTTCGTAAATTTTTAATGGATGGACTTTCCTTTTAAAATGTTTTTTCCTCGAATGTTATTTTCCTTATATTAATTTGCTAATGATCAAGCCATCGGCAACAGATATTGTAAATTTGTTACATGCTATACGATTTATTATTATTTATTTATTAGTATATAACTTTACTTTTCACGGAGGTTGACGTAAACAATGTTTATTTACAGTTTGAGTTTCATGGCCCGGGTCTCACTGTACAAAGAAAAATGATTGTTATCTTTTTGTGTTATAGTTTATTTTTATTTGACTGTGAAAACGAGGCTTCAATTTTGGCAATCAGACATACCAAGTTTTTATTTTATGGAAGGTAGTTTTAGGGCCTGTTTTACAAAAAATATATTGTAGAGAGAGAGTGCCGTGTGCCGGCACGTTAAAAGAATTGCACCACCCCTTCTCTTCGTATGGGTGTCGTAAGAGGCGACTACAGGAGAACCGCCATAAGAAGACGGGCAGCAGCGTCTCCTCTCCACCATTGGCCAAACTGCGATCGCCAACCCGCCTGCCAAGCGTGGCGATTATGGCAAAATCCTCCTTTTGGAGAGGCCTGTGTCCGGCAGTGGACTGATATAGGCTGGTGATGTGATGATGATGATGATATTGTAGAGGACAAAAGTGCTTTAATTAATGAGTCCTACGGCGCTATTTGGCGGTGGTGAAACGCAAAAATATTGTTTAAACTGTGAAAATTGCTTAATCAGAACTTATGTAGAAATTATCCTTACATTGTGAAACATGCCCTTAGTATCTCTGGTAGAAGGATATGGACCATAAGGCAGTGTCCTATATTTTCAGCTGACATTAAAAGGCGTGCGACTCGTAAATTCCACAAGGACTCAGTTTTTTTTAATAACGTAAAATAATTACTGTCGTTAAGGAAGTATAAATAACCAAACTCCTCATTTAAACATCAGAAGAAAAAACGAAATAGCAAAATGAGAGAAAATACGTCTACAATGAAAAATAAACGAGCAATTCTTGCGATTATCCCGTAGTTAGGAAGCTGAAAACCCATTGAATGTGAGTACACACCGAGGAACACTGTCCTGCCGACGACAAAGGAAGCTCATTGGGAAAAATGAAAATAAGAAGGCAAAAATGCCCCTCATTATGTAAATGAAAACATCTTTTATCCATCCCCATTAGCCGTTGTGTAGAGAATTATTTGTAATTCGCCAAGGATCTATTCCAATTTGTCTAAACAGAGCTTCCACTATGCCTTTTTTCCATGCTAATGGTCGGGTATATTTTTGCATTACGCTTCGTTGCCAGAAAAAAGGGCCTGTACACACGGGGAAGTGTAATTTGAATCGAGATATATGAGGATGTATTTATTCTTATGTCGCTCATCAGTTGCTCATGAATCAAACGTACGTCCTGTACGTGTCCATAAATTTTTCGGAATCTATGTAGTTAGGATTTGTGCCACTTGATTGGCGGTGAGGGAAAGCTAGTAAGGCAATCTGTACATTCAGATTACACTGTGTATGCCATTGTCAAAATTGATAGACTCCCCTAACTGCATTGGAGATCTGATTGCGATTTCTCTAAATGCCTGTCGCATCGTGAACCTGATCATGCATCTAAGAGCTGAACAAACCGATAGGAGAAGGAAGACGTTCTATTTCTATCTATGAGCAGATTGTAACAGACTGCAGGGTATGGGCAGCCCCTGCCCAATATATTCTGTGGTATAGGTGTCCTAAAAGATGTGCCGTTTCCGGGAACGTGACATCCCTAATTATATCATCTTGTATCGAATTGTGGTCTTAAAGGTGTATACTAAAACATATGCCTTTTCCGTGAACGGCACTTCTCTAATTAATCGCCTTGTGTCGATTTTCTAAGCTTATGTATGATTCAAAAGCGACAAGTGCTTTAGAGCCTTTAGTGGTCATTAAAAGTAAGACGGTAGTTAAGGCCATCCATGATTAGCTCAACGTTAAAAAATGTATCGGTTTAATAGCGAAATTATTTTATCAGTAACCTAGCTGTCTACGACTTCAGTGCAGCTACGTCGTGGTTTCAATACAGAAACCTGCGCGTACGGCTACTCGCCAAAGTTTAGTCGCAAACGAATGAATGGTGATGAAACGCAAATGGGTTAAACAAACATGCTGATAAAATAGAATTTGTCATAATTGACATGATGATAAATAAATTGCTAACGCACAAAAATAACAGGTAAAGTAAAAAAAAATGTGTGAGCTCATAATATGATGTGTATGGCATTAATATACTTACAGTTCTGTATTTTCCCTTATCCTGTAGAGTTGGTACCGAAGTGGTGCTAATTACTTATCTCCTACATTTTTTTTCATCTAGCTTTGTACCGCAAAACCAGGCGATTGCGGGTTCGAATCCCGCAAGTTTTTTTTTTATATTGGACAACATCACACACATTGCTCTGATCCTAAGGTAAGTAGCTAAAGCACTTGTGTCATAGAAATCAGAAACAACGACGGTACTACAACACGCCTCAGATGGGACCTAAGCAGTGGCATGCAGTACATAAAGCCAATTAGGGAGTGTCTACCTGATAAATGACATGAGGTTGGCAGTAGATACTTACAAACGTGTGTCATTGATAGAAACGACTGATTTTCATTAATAAAACACATTAGTAAGTGTCTACTGCCTACCTAGAAATAACACCAATACCCGCCACTGGACATGAGCCCAAGACTATCGCGTTGTGGCGAGCGCTGAGGGCGGTCAGCCTGGGTCCGCTACACTAGCGGTTGCTACGATCCAGCTGATTAAATAAATATAAATATTGGACAACATCACATACCTTGCTCTGATACTATCAAAGGTAGTTACCTAAAGCACTTGTATTATAGAAATCAGAAACAACGAAGAAAAGTTCGTTTTCTATATTTTTGTTCTCGACCGGGAATCGAACCCGGATCTACAGAGATAGCGCAACGCCATATAGTCCGGCGTGCTCGCTTCTCGGCTACGGAGGTCGTCAAGTCGTCGTCGTCGTGAGTTCTATGATACTCTCAGTGGGTACGTGTAATGTCCCCACATTTATGATGGGGACTGAATAGTAAGCAAGGCAAGGCAGTTGATGCCTTACATCTTGCAAAGAAGAAAAAGGTTATAATGTAAAGTGTTAGAAATTCTAGCTGAGCTCGTGTGAGCTCATAGCCGAGTGAGTGAGATGTGAAGTAAGTACTTCGCTGACTAGGAAGTATGAGTTAGGTAGGCTGTAAAATTATCAGGGCGAGCAAAGTGAGCATTTTTGGGGTACACTTTACGGAAAAACTATCACGCCTACAGATTTGAGCTTTAACATAGCCATATAAATTCATATCTAGATGTGTCAAAAAATATATATCTTATAATCATTTAATAAAAAATAAAATAAACAATTTTGTATTTCATTACCTTTATTATTGTACTACTAACGCCATTTGTAAGAAAACCTAAGAGTTAATAGAATGTTTGTGTACTAACGCCATCGTTAATTTAAAATAAAATGATTATGAAGATAAATTAACAGTATTTTCAATTAATGTAGATTATTAGCTGATTTTTTTCTATAGATTTTTATAATTGCTGATAGCAAAACTCAATTGGCGTCGGCCATTTTGCTGTGTTTGCCTAGCTTCGGGTATTAGTTTTTTTTCGTTCTTGTAAAACCATATATGTGACACAAACGACATTGCTGAATACAGGCTCGAAGCAGAAGCTAGCTTTGAGTGATCTATTTATTTTATTTATTTGGGCAACCCTTTTTATGGCAAATAAAGAATTTGAATTTGAATTCGAACAACCAATAAGATCATTCACCTTAAAAGGTAAATGTTACAAGATGGGTGATACAAGAGATGGTGCGACCTTAATTACAAGTTGTCACGGAAATAGCAAACAAAGGTAGGTTGTTGGTAGTGTTAGTTTTTTTCATACTTGTAAAACCTTGTGTGAAAGGAACGATTTTGTTGAAGACAGGTACGAAGCATATTTTACAAGAAAAGTCAAGTAGAAAAACTATGCGAGCCCTCACAAATCTCAGCTTTTTGCTAGTTTAAACTCATCCAGGATTTATAGTGTGAATAACTCCTTAGATCAGCTGAGAAATGGAGCGCTATTTTGTTTCTTTAAACCAAGATGACACCGTGATATTGCAGAGCAGAGATACAAGATAACGCTCCCTCGGTTTATATGTTTTGCATCTTTGTAGGTTTATTACTTTTTAACCGCAACATGAAAAAGGTATCTATCTGTCGAAAGATAAAAATATAGATTAGTTTGCTTTGTCTAGACAAAACAAAGAAATATTTTAGATCAATCATTAAAGTGACTGAATGTATTTGAACGCGTTTGTAAAATAATAGTGAATGATGTACTATAAATAAATGTAAGTTATGCGCTATTTAATATTTTTTTGTTAAAAAATACAGCATCATTACAATAATACCATAATGTACGCTAAAGCGGTTTTTGGTCGTCATATCTTTGCCAGCTACAGTTTTAGCATTAATTTATGAATTAAACGCTCAGCATTAATTAATTACACATTACATTATTGTTTTATGATATTAAATGTTGGGTTGGTACACATGGACCCAAAAAGGGCACTGCCATATTAACAAACACCATAATATAGAGCTTAAAACGGCTGGCCCGATTTTTATGATCTTCAATTTGTGCGATTTTTCTCCGTCCCGAATAGCAGAATAGAAATTAAAATATAAAAATGAAGAAATTTAAGAAAATTTACGCAGACAAAACCGCGGCTCCAGCTAGCGAAATAAATAAAACAGACCCCATTTAAAATTTAAGCGAAATTATTATTCAAGCTTATGTCTGCTTTTTAATGAATCGGAAATAATTAAATGCAAAGCGTAATTACTTTAATTTCTACGTAAATGTAAATTTAAATGTGAAGTGAGTCATATTATTATAATTAATGCCATTTCTCTAAATTGTTTTCAATTATTGGTGAGCTTAATGTAATTATAATGTAGGTAATTAATTATAAATATATTTTATGGTGGTCTATTTTACTATAGTAAATATTTTAGGTGGTTAGTGAATAATTAGAGAACAGACGACCTGGTAAAGGTTGCAGGAAGCTCCTAGGTGCAGGCCGGTTCCAACCGGCCAATCTGGATGTCTTTGGGGGAGACCTATATTCAGCAGTGGACATCAGTGGACATGGGTGACAGGATTTTTTTTGTATAGAATTTGTTTATAAATATCACTTATCTAAGTGTAAAAGTATCGTAAGGTTATACTTTCCTTTCCCAGGCTATTCTGATTACAAATTGGGCTATTCTGCATTAAATTGTTACGAATAAGCGAGCTCAGCTTCCTTAAATTAAGGAAAACATGCTGATAGTGAGCACTCCACCGGCCCCAAATTAAGGCACAAGTATTCCCTGACTTAAACTGAAATAACGGAAACTGAATAGATGTTTTTTTAACGGTAATAATTGGATTTTATTTTTATATTTGTTGAACCTGTTATTAATAGGAATATGCTTTACGTAAATCGATAAAAGAAAAAGACTAAATACAGTGCATTTTCATAATTTAAAAATTTTAACTGGAACATTAAACATGCTTTTATTAAGAGCAAGTTTACTTGCGTTTGCTAACAGAACTGCCCCCTAACCATGAACTGTTAAAACAATCACAAATCTGTCAAAATCTGTCAATTTCCTACCATGAAGTCGTAAAAACAATCACATTTATTGGATTTTGACAACAAACAATTTTGCCTATCATTCACTCATTTCAGTACATATGACGTTTATTATGACACTAATGACAGCTAGAAATTGATTTCATATGTCAAAATAATTTGTATGGAAAATTTATTTTTTATTGTTTTCTTAATTTCTAAATGAATGCTGTAAAAATAGTAGCAAGATACAAAAATAGGATTAATTATATGTATATATTTGCATAAAACATTATGATACTTCGCTTGACTCTCCGGAAATCGTAAAAGCAATTATGATATTTAGCAATTTTGATTTTTCTTTTTTTTTATTCGTACCATGAACTGCTTTAAATTTGTTTGTTTAGTGATGTGAAAGAATGAACGACTTGTCTATATCTTGGTCGTCAGAAGAAAAGGAACGCAATATCCAAAACTACTGTCAACAGATAACTTTGTCTCTTTCTATTGTTGTATCTGCCTAGTCTATGCCTAATGTCATATCCATGAAAAACACGGAGCAGCTGTCCGAAAACAAAATTAAATAAAAAACGAATAGAGCAATATACTCTGAAATGAAAAATTTTAGGCGAAAGGTAATGCAATTTATGTTAAGGTTTTATGGTTTTAAAAACTGAGATTGTATGCCAAGTGCTAGAAATTTTTGTATGGCGCAAAATTGAATCCGAACAATAAGCTAATTGAGCTATAAATTTTGACCAACGTTGAGACCTTGTTTCGGAATAGACTAAAAATTCAACTTCTAATCTATATTTGTGACAGCTTTCAAATTATGACATTACCAAAATTTTGAATCGAAATCAATAACCGTTACATAAATTTATTAAATTACCGGCTTTTTGGAAACCATAGAACTTAGTAGTAATACGTAGTGATTACTCCTCGGTAATACCATAAATACAAGGTACGTTTCACTATGCAAATTCAGATAGGTACGCATTTTACGAGTAGTACCTATCGTGTGTTTAATTTCTCTAGAGAAAGTGATTATTTAATGTATATTTTATGCGATTTAAGGGAAGAACAGCGTGAGCAAAAAAGAAACGCTTCAATAGTCCAACTAACGAGTTACATGTAAAGTTATCATTGCAAGGTAGGCAAAAAATTCCTAAATCCATAACGTTTGGATGTTTGTCTTAAAAATGTATAAATTCTATTTTATTTCTAATAGAAAATCATTTATTTGGTACAAGACATAAAGAAGTTGTTTAAACAAAGTCAAGTATTGAAATGATATACCTATCCGCTCTCGATGAAATTCTGTGCATAGATAAATCATGACCTTCCTGGCATCACCAATCGCCATCATCATCATCACCGTTCGCGTGCCATGTTCCAAGTCTTTTTTCACTAGTTTCTAGTTTGTTTTCTCTTCCATGCATCCTGCATTTACTCATCATTGAGACATAACATCCCTTAGCATTCCTACCTATATTATATTTTTAAACTTTATATTGTACAAACTGATGTAATCTGGTCGGCAGTTTCGTATGACAATGTAAGTTTTTTTTAAGGTTTAAATTATCTTCTGTCGAAAAAGTTGCTGTATGTGAGCAGGAGAATTAAGCCTGTCCCAGACAGACGCGGCCTGTTGTGTAGTATGAAAGTCTCAGTACTATTCAAATCCACGCGACTTGCGCGGCCGGAGCGCGGCTAGCCGCGGCCGCAAGCTTCGCCCGCTTCTGCTCAGCCGCCGGTATGTGCGCTCGCGCGGGGTGCGGCCAGTTGCAATTTTTTACAACTAGCCGCAGCGGCCAATTTAAAATATAGGTACGTTGGTCGTTTGGTATTTCATTATGAAACACACTCGCATAGTAAGATATAAAGAAATGGACTCTCCAGGCCGCGGCTGAGACCGCCATTTCTTGCCTACTCGTCATCGTGGATGGACGTCTAAACTAAGTCATTTAGAAGATAAATTCTCCTTTTGTTGAGCGGAGCTTGCGGCCGCGGCTACGTGGATTTGAATTGTAAATAAGACCTTCATACTACACAACAGGCCGCGGCCGCGGCCGCCACCTCAGGCCGCGTCTGTCTGGGACAGGCTTTATCCCCTATCCCCTAAGAGGAAGTAAATTAATATCTTTATTATCTTAGGACCTTATTGATTATTAACTTTATTTTACTTATATATATAATAACGATTTTTTATTTTGGGTTTAAGGTAACCGGGTACGTGTTTTGTTACAAACCGAAGAGTACGGATCCACAGGCAATCGCTTGACATTTTGTAAATAATTTTCTATGAACAAATTCATTTAAATATAAAAGATTGGAAGGGTCAACAAGGTAACACTGCCGTGGATAAAAGGGCATAGTAATTCATTAGGCAACGATGCCGCAAATGTACTGGCGAGAAGGGGCTCGGACATGGTCATAGAGGGGCCACCCTCGATCCTGCCCTTACCATATTCCCAACTGCGCGCCTGGATTAGACACAGTGCTTTATCCCAACATAACGAACGATGGACTCTGAGTACAGCATGCAGACAATCGAAACTGACCCTCTCAGAGGTCACACCCAAATTGACTCGGCGTATACTCAACCTTGATAGTTAAAAGTGACCGGTCACTGTCTCCTAAACATACATATTTACACCATAGGCAACACAGACAGCCCTCTCTGCAGGGCTTGTCTAACTACAGATGAAACCGCCGCCCACATAGTCTTGGAATGCGAGGCGGTAGCATCACATAGCAATGAAATCCTTTAAAACCGAAGGTCGCTCCGCGAAGTCTGTGAAAAACCCAGGTAACTTCTGCGCTTCTGGGCGGAGCTAGGCTGGTTGCAACCGTAACCATCACATCGCCCACGTATAAAAGACCGACTTTGAGTTTAAGTGCGGAAAAAGGAGTCCAATCTCATACTCTCAAACTCATATGGGAAATAACATATCCTATTACAATAATCCCTATCTGACTTTTATTCCAATAAACCTAAACTAAACTAGGTCAAGATATTTCATTATTTTATTAATTTTACTTACTTTTGTTGACTTTGGTAAAAGTGGCGTCACTATCTGTCTTGCTCACTCATGGCAAACATGTCCACTATCCTTCTATCTCATCATTTTGAATTCATAAAATTAAGAACCCACCAAGAGCTTGGGCGAATAAAAAACCGGCCAAGTGCGAGTCGGACTCGCGCACGAAGGGTTCCGTACCATTTTCTATAAAAATGGCAAAAAACCACGTTTGTTGTATGGGAGTCCCTTTAAATATTTATGGTATCCTGTTTTTTAGTATTTTTGTTATAGCAGCAACAGAAATACATCATCTGTAAAAATTTCAAGTCTCTAGCTGTCACGGTTCATGAGATACAGCCTGGTGACAGACGGACAGACAGACGGAGAGACAGACAGACGGACAGCGGAGCCTTAGTAATAGGGTCCTGTTTTACCCTTTGGGTACGGAACCCTAAAAACATTTTAACTGGGTAAAATGGGTTAGCAAAAATCGGGTTACTTCAGGTTTATATTTTTGAGAGGAGGAGTCAAGGCACTCTAGTACATTTTTTTTAAGCAATAAGCTCGGGTCGCACACAAATGTTTGAGCATACAGGTTAAAGGAGGAGGCCTTCCAAAGTCGACAAATTTAAAAAAAAATGAATTCATAGTTTAACAAATAGTCTTAATTCTCGGAAACTTGGGGCAATTGTGTCATTATTTTTGACTGTGATTCTAAA
The DNA here is from genome assembly GCA_950371115.1 of Anania fuscalis. Lineage (NCBI taxonomy): Eukaryota > Metazoa > Arthropoda > Insecta > Lepidoptera > Crambidae > Anania > Anania fuscalis. Next base: position 3,509,963 of record OX493337.1, read on the forward strand.
AATGTTATTTAGGGTTACGGTTCCAAAGTTTAAATGAACAAAAATAATAAAAATAAACCACAGTAACCGAAAAATGGTTACAGTTTAACCAAATTTCTAGGTTTTTCGTAAATGCCCATAATTTTCAAACTGCATGGGAAAGATTTTTTCTGATTTTTCTCATGATGGTTACAATCAATCCTGTCACCCCGTTTCGGCTTAACGTTGAGTTCTGGGACACCCGGTATTAAACGTAAACGTTTTTTTTTTTTTTTATTTGCTTTGGCTTACTCTTGACCCCAATCTTGCTCTAGAGCATAGATGGGATCTACGATAGAGCGAGCTTGCCCAGAAGATTCTATTTATTTTTCTTGTAGGTATACGAAAACCAAAACAATGAAACCCTGTTTTAACCTTCAATAAATGACAACATTTAGGTTTGAGTATATAGTATAGCCCTAAACTAGCATACACTAACTAGAGGGACAAAAGTACGCGCGCCGCGCGCCGCGCGCGAGCTTCGTGTTCGCGGCGCATTCGCCAGATCTGGACCATATTATGTAGTCTGGTCGCAGCCTTTAACGTAACAACGGAGTATGGTTTGCCACAGTGTGCTTAAGTACGTTCTTTACAAGAATTAACTGCACTATATTATAAAAAAATACGGAAAATCAATGAAAAAAAAAACATATTTACAAAGTTTTTTTTTTCATGAAAACCTCATTCCTACTAGAGATGCCGTCATAGTATAAAATCACCAGCAGTCGAGATCTATTAACTGAGATACATTTGAAGTCTGCTAGTGGGTGGGGTCGATTTTCGCATGGTCTTTTCTGTCTTCACGTGGATATTATAACGGACATATTATAATGTTAACATGGGCTAGTTTCAACTTGATATACTATTTACCTAACACCCTGTATATTAAACACGTCTTATTCAGAGTGCATTTGCTGGTCCGGGACTAAGATTAACCCACTGTTCTATACCCACTTACCGTACGTTAGTTAGCACCTTGGTCCTGGATAAGTGAGTAGGTTTTAGTAAATAGTTCACTTTATAAAACGGTCAAGTGCGAGTCGGACTTGCGCACGAAGGGAACCCTTCGAGCACCATTATCTATAAAAATGGGCAATTAAATCGAGTTTGTTATATGGAAGCCCCCTTAAATACTTATTTTATTCCGGCTTTTAGGGTTCCGTAGTCCTGACAAGAAACCCTTATAGTTTCGTCATGTCCGTCTGTGTGTCTGTCGGTCCGTCCGAGATTTTGCTGTTGACTCTAGAGAGCTGTAATATTGTGAAGATTTGTAAATCAATCACGCTGACTAAATGATAGCATAAAATTTTGCAAAATATAGTTTTAGGGTAGCTCCGATACTAGATGAACTCCGTAGCCGAGAGGCGAGCACGCCCGAAAAGATATGTCGCCGCCATCTCTGAGGTTCCAAGTTCGATTCCCGGTCGGGTCAATGTAGAAAAAGAACTTTCTATACTGTCTCGGGTCTGGGTGTTGTGGCACCGTCGTTGTTTCTGATTTCTATAACACAAGTGCTTAATCTTATTACCTTAGGATCTGTCCCTCTAGCATGAGCAACAAAACATGATATGATAAAGCAATTTATCGCATATCTTTTGTCAAAATATGAACTTTTATCGAAAAAGCGAGCATAACCGTGACGTCGCCGGCAAGGACATGCTCACTGTTTCAATTAAAGATCTAGTTGGAGGCTATGTTATCCATATATATATATATTTATATTTTGAAAGAAAAGAGGCAATAAATCGCTATATCATATCCTATCATATCGTATCGTGTTTTGTTGCTCGTGCTAGAGGGTCAGAGCATTGTATGTGATATTGTCCAATACTTATTTATTATACGTGTAACGTGGGGGTGATTATTTTTTAATCGTCTAACCCATCGTTGAATAGGTCCCTTAAAATAATTTAGGGGTTGCTAATACTACTTTTCGATTTAGAGTTCCGTTTGCCAAATATTAAACTTTAAAATGCCAATTTTTGTTCGGGTAGGGCGTAAATAAAACTATTGGTTTTAAAATTCTGGAAAAAATCATGGTTATAGTCTTTCCATGAATTTTTAAGGAAAATTATAACGGTTAATTTTACCTGTACCTGTAACCTGTTAGTTTTACGAGTAATAATCGTTTAATTTTGTCGTTGTTCGAAAATTTCTTAAAGGGAAACTTTTAAAGTGACTTAATTGAAGACTAAATTAAATAATTGCTGCAATATATCGTGGGAACTACCACGGGCAACTATAAAACCCTATACTGCGCGTAGCACGACGTGCACTAGGCTGGTTTTTAGATTTTTTACAACCCTAAAAATAGTATCGTTATGAGGTAGTATACATACTTTGAACTATTTATATATAAATGAGAGATAGTCGTAGTGTAGGACGCCCCCCAGCCCCATATGGACCAACCTTAGGATGATGGTTGGCAGTGGATGAATGAAAAATGCGGGTGATCATGCTCTTTGGGGGAGGCTTGTGTCCAGCAGTGGACTGCAAAAGGCTGAATAGATAGACAGTATGTATAGACTGGCTGGCCGGACTTCCCATAAAAATCTACGCCATACAAATGGGCTCCCGTCGGCGTGAACCTGCTGGGCTCATCACACCGACTATCGTCCGGTGGCCAGTCATGTAATAGTGTGATGTTGAGGAGATGGTAGACGGCCCCCTACAATCGAACATGCAACGCGCCAAACTAGTTTACTATTCTTAGTTTAGTTTACTATTCTTTTACTGGCGAGATCCGCATGGTTCGGGAAACAAAATTGTGACGGACGTATCGCTCTGCTCCTGGTTGCTGAGATGGTGGAGCATGCTTGCTAACTGGAGAGTGGTGAAGTCAAGATAAACAAGTACCTACATTCGAAGCAGCAATCGCTCGAGCAGCCTTGCTGCGTAAGATGAAGCACCCCGCTTCCTATGCCTCTAAGATGTGGCCGTTGCGGATAATTCATTGAATACCTAGTTTAGTAAATACCACCTTTTTTTCAATAGCAAGTGAAGTACTAAAAGACAAAGTGAGTAGCTGTGGATTAGTATAATTTCCGAGTACCTTGTGTACCAGTTTGTATTGTCAAAATAATGTAATGGGTATACATTTATTAACACTATTTATTCTTAACGATTGGCTTTCACAATAATTATAGAAACACGGATAATAAACACTTGTGAGGCTCTGTCTTCATCGAATTCTGATTTCAACGACTTAGTATCTTGGATGCCTAATCATGACACTGCTAGCTTTCTTCTGCTCCGGTACCAGGGGTACCTTATCTGGATAGCAGCGTCTGGACGCTCTTAGCTTTTTTCCCCTTTTGGTATATATAAGATACTTAAGGTAATTTAAAGTTTCTCGAAATGAATCAAGAAACCCATAAAAATGATAATGTACTGTGTTATGTTGTCCATGCAAACATCGTTATACAATTGAACTATTATAAGTGTTACCTATAAATAAAGTAAAATCATAAGTTAAAACACATTCTTGAAATGTGCTTTCGAGTCTAGAAAAAAAATATTGTAAAATAAATTGTAAATACGTGTTTACATCAAATACTGACTTTAACTTTTTTCTAATTTTATCCAAAGAGAATGGAACCACTACGTTTGAATTTGATCATTCATGACGTATGACTCTTGGTCCGAAATGATTTTTAAAAATCAAGAGCTCAGTCATAGCTCATTAAGAACGGCTGATATTTACGCTAAAAATAGGTAATATTTCTACAAAAATAACTCCTAGTACAAGCAAAATACATTTTTTTTATATTTTACAAGTAATTAGCAAGCAAACACAGGTATTTATTGTGTTCAATAATATTTCGTTCATTAAATTTATCTAATTCGGACCGCATGCATCATTTTTTGACATTATTTCAACGCATAGACAATTTTTTACAGTTCACTCGTTCTTTCACAACACTAAACAAGATCGTTTTAGGTAGTTCATGGTACCAAATCACGTGACCAAAATTTTGTGCTCATATCAAAGTGCTACCAAACAATCTCGGTCGTGAAAAAGTTCATGGTTAGGGCCCTGGCATGCTCATTATCATTTATCTATGACAAAATGAATAGGATAACAATATACTCACACATATGACTTCGTTACGTAGTAACATAATTATCAGTCGAATTGACAGGTGATTAACCCTAGATTGCGTGCGTACTTAATATTTTTTAATGATTTAAGCTAATTGACAAATAAGTTTTTAAACCGAAGTGACATTCCTATGAGTCCCATATTAAGAGGAGAGGTTTCAGTTTCAAATGTCACTACTGATAACATACACTGGTTGTAGATATTCTTCTATAGGGCGTTGAACGTTACCAGGGTCAGTCGTCCTCGGGCTTAGGGGCCATTCCGCTTTCAGGTTTTTTAAGCAGCCCCTGCCTCGCCATCACCAGCAAAATGGAGCTTAGGACATCTACCTACAAGGTCTTCAGATGACCTGGAAAAGGTTGCTGGAACCTTCTGAATGCCAGGCCGCATCCAACCGGCCAATTTCGAAAGTCATTGGGGGAGGCCTATGTTTAGTAGTGGACGTCCTTTGGCTGAAATGATGATTGATGATGAGGAGATTTGATCTAGACTCAACATCATATGGATCCATCATGTCCTGAATTTTTCATAGCCAAATAGTACTTACCATTTATTTGTTTCTGTTTTTTTGCTTTGAAGTCTCATAAACACTGCATGAAATTATAATTATTTAGTTGAACAAATTATTTTCCAAGAAAATTAATGTATCACTAAATGATGTATCACTACATGTTTCAAAAACAATTGTTAAAATGACAATTACAAATTGATACAAGGTAATAAATATAGTATAATTTGATGGCAATACCTTGTTTCTGTATAGAAAGCTTTATCGTCATTAATATTGTCCGAAATATCGAGGAATGTGTTATTCCAAAGCAATTGACAACATTTTACCTTGAATAGTACTCATTTTGTCCCCTGGCTTACAATTATCAATACATGAGTAATTTCTAATAATCTTTGCTATATTTTATTGATTATTTTTAGGTGATAATATATAAGCCCGTCGATATCAATTTAATAGCAATATTGTTTCGGGTTTCGTTCAGTGTGGTGGCTTCCATCTTGCTTATGTTATTATTTGATCGCCTCGTTGATGACGTGAGAGTATTCGTAGTGCATATGACATCGACCAAGCAAATCAAGATTGTTCACGACTACTCCAAAATACAATTTCAGAAATGGCTAGTACAGATAACGCTATGAATAAGGTAAGATTTTTATTAATATAACATAATATTATTATATATTTAAAAATAATTACTTTTAAACTTTCGCGTTGCATAATTTAAAACTCAATGAAACGGGAAATAACGCGATCATAATTTAGGTACAAAATGTTACCACTTTTGCCTGACGTTTCGTTATTTTAAAAATAAAAGATTACTGAATAAAATCGAAAATAGCCCGAAACTTTTTGATTAGGGTTCTGCTATAATGGATATAAAAATGGAATGGAACGGCTAGCGTTTTTAATTATTATTATACTAAGTTGACAAATTATCACACAAAATAATCCACTGTCTACATTAGTTGTTTTTTAAATATTGTTTTTAATTTATTAAAATTTGTTATTTTTTTATTTTCATTTACTGTATTCTGTAATCGATAATTAGTCACCCGTGATAATTTGGTCGCAAGTTTTTTTACATTTTGTATAGCATTAAAAGAAAGAAACTGTTGATGTGATGCTTTACCTTATGTTCCCCTGCACTGACTTGCACTCTCAGGTTCGATTCTTAGTAACGTCTAGCTGGATTAAAACCAAAGATAAATATCTACAGAGTACCCAATCAGAACTTACATTGAAAACAGATCCCTTACAACTTTGTTGTAGAACTCGGAACCCTACACCTCGTTCGAGTTAAGACATAGCACCTCTTCTTCAAACTGAGTTACCAAGCTCTTTGTCGGACATTGCCAAAATGCTTTAAAGTATGTTACCTAACAGCATCAAAGCTCTTGCCAGGTGTTTCAGCCTTCGAAACTAAGCAATCTCCAGGTAGTTATATTCTCACTAACAGTTGTGGTGTGTTCAGAAGCAATTTAAAACTTTACCTAGACCTCGGAGTTGGACACAGGTGCATTGCCCCACATATGTTCATAGAAATCAGAGCAAAGTTTTATCCAACTCTGTCTGGCGGTGCTTAAGACTATGCAAGAATAAAGAATAGGATGGAGTAGCCAATTAACAAATTGAACATTAAGTTTAATTTACAAAACATATAACTATGATACCAATATTTTAAGAGTTTTGGTGTTATTATTAAAAATACAAATGTATTTGTAAAATCAAGTATATTTTTGGTTAATTAGTGATAGAAACAAAACCAGGACACGTAAAATACGATTCGTTACAACACTTAATCTTTTATGGAAAGATAAAATAATTTTAAAAAATCATCAGTAAAAAACAATGTTTAGTTAATTACGTTCTCTAGAGAAAAAAACAACTAAAACTACTGTTGAAAGGAGTCTCCATAAAATCATGTAGAAATCTTAAATACAGCTCGATATCTTTCACTGTGCCAAGTCATAAACATAAAGTATGTGGGTAAGAACTTGGCCTCCACTCCGCAAGACGAACTTGTGCATAATATTATTTGAATACGGAATCGAACGAAACTTGCCGACTCCATTGTGGTCTTCGTTCCAAATTAACATTTAAATTAGAACGATTATTCCCTTGTTTGAAGGGATTACGTTCTATAGCACTTCCTGATTTTGGAACGAAAGTTGCTTTAATTACTTTATTGGCGACAACGAATGCCTGCGACTTTGTCGCACTGTACAACATTTGGATAGCCGTATTCGTTTTGTATTCGTATTAAAGTATACATCGTGAATTTTACTGGTTTTCTTTCTGCAGCGTAAAGATTTGGTCTCAATATTACAATCCATTCGTTAACACTTTTGTCTTGAAAGTCAAAAAATGGCTGATTTACGAATTGTGAGAAATGAAACTCAAAATCGACGTAACAAAACACACAATACATTGCAGTTCCCTTTTCTCCTAAAACATGGTCCCTTGGACCATTGGTCAGCCGCTAGATAAACTAAAATGTTGAGTTTTCGAAATAACAATTTATGTAAAAAATAAATTAAACCGTAAGAAGCAAAAAATGCTTGTGATTAAATATGTATTATGTATTTTACGATTTATTAGAGTTTCGTTCGTGTTTTCCACTTTATTTATGGAGTTGTGTTTTGTTATATTCGTTTATATATAATTTTTCTATTCGTTATTAATTATGCAATCAATTTTATAATTGAAATAATGCGAAATGATTGATACACAGGATAATTTTTCCTCAGCCTTACATTTGGTCCCTGTATAGCTAAATATAAATGCATTAAGGAAGTTAAAATGTATCTCACATTATTGTAATTCGAAAACAAGAATCGTTATAAAATTAAAATAATGAAGTTATCGATAATGTAGCGTCAGATCTGCTGACTGCGTGCGCTTAATACAAGAAACTTCGTAACGTGTTTATTTTTTTAAAATATCTCTTTTACGTCTCGCATTTACGTGGCCAGTGTTAAAAAAATATATTTCTTTTTTTGTCTTTTCTTTTTAAATTATGTTTTTTTGTTACAGTCTTCGGGCTTGAATTCGATGAACGGCCATATGCCAATCGGAAATAAAAAACAAAATTCTGAAACCCCTGATAGAGCGACGTGGGGTAGCCCCCTGGAGTTCATACTCGCCTGCCTGGGGTATGCAGTGGGGCTGGGAAATGTTTGGAGATTCCCATACTTGTGTTACAGGAGCGGTGGAGGTGAGCTATAAACCTATCTTAATTTGTATTTGGGTTATTGAATTCTTGCATGTGTTTATCAAAATTCCGCAATCAATTAGGTAGTTATTAAAATTTGTGAAACAGATAATAGAGGAATAGGTAGTCTTTTATGCATACTTTAGGTACCTACAGATTGATTGTAGTTGATGTTTCAATAAACATTGTTTATTTATTGAGCAAGAGAACTGTTAACCCAATAGTTACCAATTCTCTTGCTAAATAAATACAAAGAAGTCAAATAAATACCAAGACATAATACAGTATTACTCGTACATGACCACATATATAAAGCGAAAGGAAAATAATATTTAATATATTAAACGCACGTATCTCTATCTCTCTAATCGTTTTCTAAAGGTGAGGACTGATCGGAATTACTGGGCATAATGTAACAGTTTCAGTGAGTATAATAACGTAACGCCGTGTGTTAAAAACCATGTTATATGCTCCTTTTAAATACTTTGCTCGCCCGGGCTTAATTCGAAACAAAGTTGACAGTACTGTAGTTAAAACGCGTATAGCAACAAAACACAATACCAATCAAGCTAACTGCATAAATGAGTATTTGCTAGTAATTGCTATAAAGCGAGTGCTTTATAGCAATCAGCTTCAATAACGTATTAAAAAAAATGGTTTCCCCTAAATTTTCGTAATACCTATACTGAAGCTTCTGAGTATTTAAAAGAGGATTATTTATTTATTGAGAACCGGATTGGCTTCGTAGAAAATCACCTCACTGATATTGAATAAAAAATAAAACTGATACTCATAATTTCCAGCTTAAGATATTATTATCATAATTTTGTTGTACGTGCTGTACATGATTAACTTATATTTGTCTCGACACTGCTGCAAGTTTACCTTTACTAAAGCGAAAGTGTTATAAAATCCTATTAAATGCCAAACAGTACGATAGAAGTTATGTTTTTCGTCTTCCACTATCTTAGCCTTTTTTTATAAAGATTGAAGTAATATTGCCATGCATATGAAAGATTATTGCTAGGCCTCAGAAGCGAACGTGATTTTATAATACAAGCAACTTTTACTAAGGTTCAATATCAAAATCATGAAATAAATGTTTGTTTGTTTGGAGAAAAAACATTATCATTGACGTTGAGTGTTATATTGAAAAGAAAAGAAACAAAACAACTGCGTTATCGATATTGATCCCATGCTATAAGTTGTTAGTATTATTGAACATGTCCGCTTTTTTAAAATTTGGCAACTGATTTTGAGTAACCCTGTATTATTTATTTTCTTCTTTCTTTCAGGTGCCTTTCTTTTAGTATTCTGCCTCATGATATTCGTGATTGGTCTTCCCATTTTCTACTTGGAGTTGTATATTGGACAGTTCAGTGGGTTGGGACCATCGAAGGCTTTCCAGGCTATCGCACCGTTTTTCAGCGGCCTGGGATATTGCACCTTGATGGTTATCACTATCGTATCCATCTACTACATGGTAGTAATTGCATGGACCTTGTTTTTTACAATTGTATCTATTGCTGGACAGTTAGATTGGGGATCGTGTCATAACGAATTCAATGATATGAGTAAGTATTGTTTAGCATCAACATTTCTTTATTTTAAATCACCTAAATCATATATTACCGTCTCCGCTTACTTCAGCCTGTTACAGTGGTTCTTATGACAAAGAATGCAGGGCGCGGAACTTCACTGGGATTAACACAATGACGTACTTTAGAAAGAATTGCACATCAATCGGAGATATTTGCATCGAGACAGGCTTTCAACCTCACAGTGCAACGCATTGTCTTAACGGCACTGAAGAAATCCCTTGGTATACCAATGTCACAAGGACCTTGGCATCTGAACAATATTTCAAGTAAGTAGAAAATTGAAACTAATCAAAAGGTTTAAGTAGTAATGCACGTTGAATCGAATCACCTCAAATTTTAGCTAGCAATAGCTACTTTGCACTGCACTTCATAAGACCCTTCTTAAACGGTTTCAACAGCTTACCGATAACACTGACCTTTTCGTTATCAGGCACCAAAGTATTAATGAACATTGTGATCGATTATCTTTTATCATGGATCTCTAGATAGGTTTAATGATAATACGCGTGTTTCCAAGTACACGTTGCATTGTTTGTCATAAGAATTGAAATATGGATCCAATATATCTACTTTGTTAACCAAAACTCGAGAAAAGTATATCAGCTAGATTTTTACGTCAGTAATTTATTCAATCGTCTACGTAATTATCTACTTATATCTCTCTCCGTTCTTAACAGTTTTACTCACAAATCTTTACTGTTCTATGGAATTAATTTTAAATTTAACTGTTAGAAAATCTGTGTTCCATCCCGTTTTCAAATTTAAATGGCAAATACCCTCTCTGTCGCGTTAAAACCATTTACCTGTTCCAATTGTGTTCGCACTATTTCACTTATTTTATTTAACCTATTTAAAGGTTGTCTATAGATTTGTATTGCAATAGCTTTGGTCTCTTTTCGATATCTTTTGATTTAATTAGTACTAACAGATTTTTTGTAGCACTAAATTACAACCTTTAAAGCAAATCCAATTTGTTCATATTAACTAGGACTAAATATTTTAACATTTATTGCAGCGAACGTGTGTTAGGCTTAGGAGATGCTACCTGGTCCAACTGGGGATCTATTCAATGGCATTTAGTCGGGACACTGTTCCTATCGTGGCTTATCTCATTTTTCTGCGTCATCAAAGTAAGTATCCACTTATTTTTGTACTATATCTATAAACTGTTTCTTCTGTGGAAGTACTCTTTTATAAATGTGTTTAAATAATTTTAAAAAACATACTGTTAACATTTACAGTTAAATGGTTTAACACGAGTTAGTATATGCAGAAACCCAAAAATATTTGGCCATTATTGACTACCCAGAAGGTGGACAGACCACTTGGTAAATGTTGCAGGAAGCTACTGTATGCATGTCGCTTTCAACCGGCCTATCTGGAAGTCACTGGGGGAGGCTTATGTTCAGCAGTGGACGTTCTGTGGCTAAAATGATGATGATAATCCATTAAGGAACTCTTATTCTTTTTACAGAAAAAGCCGATTTATTTTCCAAAATTTTCTTCTGTTAGGAACATTTCAAAGCTAATGAAAATTATCTCTTTTATCTCCAGGGAGTAAAATCAGCAGGAAAAGTGGTTTACTTCACGGCGTTGTTCCCTTATGTCATGCTAACAGCCCTGCTGATACGAGGAGTGACACTGGAGGGCGCCGGGGAGGGGATTCTGTTCTACTTGTCCCCCGATTGGGAAAGCTTGCTCAGTGCTAGAGTGTGGGGAGATGCCGCGTCTCAGGTCAGTTTCTTTTTTTAAGGTCTAAGGCACAATATTTTTTGGCGTCGCCATCTTTGTGGTTCAGGGTTCGATCCTCGGCCAGGGCAATGCAGAAAACGCACTGTTTTGGTACTGTCGTTATTTCTGATTTCTATAACACAAGTGCTTAAGCTACTAAGGTACCTTCGAATCAGTGCAATGCATATGATGTTGTTAAATATTTTATTTTTATTTCTCTAAGACACATTTCCACAGCTATATTTTTAAATCATGATTTTATTAATAATGCTAAAGAGAAATATATAATAATATAATATTTGACAACATCACATACATTTGATTGCTCTGATCCTAATGTAAGTAGCTAAAGCACTTGTGTTATAGTAATCAGAAACAACGACAGTACCACAACACCCAGACCCGAGCCAATATAGAAAAGTTCGTTTTCTACATTGACCCGACCGGGGATCGAACCCGGAACCTCAGAGATGGCGGCGCCATTTACAGTCCGGCGTGCTCGCCTCTCGGTTACGGAGGTCGTCAATTTAAATGTTATTATAAATGAGAGTTAAAATATTATTAGACAGGTTTTAGTTATAGTTAAATTGAATATACGAATGTGTAAAAAATCCTTTTAATTACATCGTATTAGTTGTTATTTAGAGTCTTATTTAGAAGACTTTGTTGTTGACCTGAACCGCACCTCAAAACGATCAATATTTAAAATTAAAACTATATTTTAACTTAAACCCAGATTAGTTAAAATATAGATAAGTGAAAGTTGTGTATAATGCCTGATCAGTGGTTGTGTCAACAATATCATGATAATTAATGTAGATTAAGTAACCTTTTTAAATCCGGTTTAATCTATCGGTTTGTTTTTATCAGCTTCAAATACTCGTAAATTAAGAAATGTATCTGAAGATATTCTCAAATAATATGATAGGACATTTATTTTTATTAAATATTTGCAGCTGTTCGTAACTTAAATCAAAACGTTTGATACTTTTAATATTTGTTTTTCATTAAGTAAGAATATTTTTTGTTTACTTTGAAAACTTATTTATAAACAGTTTCAAGGAAAAAATAAAGTTGCTTTAACGTCAGATGTTGTATCTCTAGAAGAGTATAAAAAGCATTCAATTTTATTAAGAAATCTTTGCATCCAGCATCCCTCGGGAGATAAACCTAGATTAATGCGGTAAAAGTTCTTTAGTTTGTTTATCAAAACTTTTAACTTTTTGTTTTTTAACTGTGCGAGATAGAAATACATATTTGTATTTACAATGACATTTAAAAGCAAAACTTAGTACCTGAAATAAATATTTATTCACAAATACTTATTCGCTGTAATGGGAGCCTTTTGGCAAAATATGTCTGGTAGCTATTACCTCGTAACAAAAGGATGTTTATTATCACTTAGAAACCATTTCATTGATATAATATAAATATTTATAAATATAATATAAATATTGGACAACATCACATACATTGCTCTGATCTTAAGGTAAGTAGCTAAAGCACTTGTGTTATAGAAACAGAAACAACGACGGTACCACAACACCCAGACCCGAGCCAATATAGAAAAGTTCGTTTTCTGCATTGACCCGACCGGGGATCGAACCCGGAACCTCAGAGATGGCGGCGCCATTTAATATCCGGCGTGCTCGCCTCTCGGCTACGGAGGTCGTCGTTGATGTGTCGTTTAGCACTGAAAATACCTTACATACCTATTAGCTGGGACTTGTAAAGTAAAGATAATGTTACTAAATCTTGCAATTGTCACCCATCCAACTGCAGAGTGGATTTTACAAACATTGGTAATTACCATGCGCTTCCTTGGCCAACCTGGAGAAGTCTAAACAGGCTGAGGACCCAGGTTGGTCGAAGTAAAGATAACCTGTGTCGGTGGGGGTACTCAAGCAGCGCAGACGCCAGCTGTGAATGTGGAGAACCCCTGCAAACCATGGCTCACCTCACTAACTGTCCCGCGTGCCCGACCACCTGCTCGCGTGAGGACCTACTCGTCAGCAACCAGAGGGCTACCACGGTAGCCGCCTTCTGGGCAAGTAAGACTTAGCCCGTGTTCTTGCCGACACGAAAGAAGAAGAAGACCATGCGCTTTGGTCTTTCAAAGTACTGCTGCTCTAGGCTACGAGCACCCCACAGGCATTTTTGATCCTTTTTAGACTTCCGTGCCTCCTAAGAAAAAAATGGAACCCTTATAGAATCACTTTGTTGTCCGTCCGTCCGTCTGTTTGTCTGTCAAGACACTTTAGCTCGGAAACGCGTGGAGTTATCGCACTTGTCAGTTTTTTAAATGTTCGTTATTGCATGATCGATTCAGTAGGTATAAATAATAATCAGTTGAATGTAGCTAAGTATCAAGCGACAAATACTTATTACTTTTTGTGCTAAACACATAAGTCTTACAAAATAAAGCTGTAACTTAATTAAGTTGCTACATCCGTAGAACAGTCATCAATCTGTCGAGATAGATTGACCCGCCGAAACAATCTTGTCTCCGATCGTGTCTTTACTAAATAAATAAGCACCACAGTACATATAGTGTCGGGCAGAAAGTAATCATTCTTTCTAGAGATGTGTATTGTTCATATAGGGGTTCGCTTGACTTGTTAGGTGAAGCAAGTTTAGTTTTTATATTAAGAGCGATGGCAATACGACTTTCGTAACTTTAATACAGATAAATACCTACTTAATGAAAAAAGCTAGGCTAGTCAAATAAATAGGTTTCGAAAATTTTTAATATCATGTTGGTAATATTGAATAATTTTTAATTAATACTGCTATAATAATGAACTTGAATTGAAACTAGGTAAGTGATAGCAATAAAGTTACATCCAGTTACACATAACTATTTGATGCCACGTGGCCACTTGTATCTCTTTGGTTTTATAGGAAGCTAATTATATAAAAAAATAATAAAGAAATTAACGTTTCCTATACAAACAATTCCTTCCAACATAATAAATATCATTACAAAATGGCTAAAAAGTTAAGACTATAGCACAATAACAGTCTCTTCCTAGCTTGACTACTTAACAGATACACCCACTAACACATACACAATCTCACACAGACACACACAAACAGAGAGGGGGGGGGGGGACACTTACTCACATATTTATGTCAAAATCATACATATAACACGCCCCTTTTGAACAATTAATTTCCATCTGGTAAACAATAAAAACTCTTACTTCCTAATTTCGTGACATTATTTTGTACAGATTGAAATTACTGGTTTAGGTTGACTATACCGAAGCAGTCTCTGGAAGTGATTAACAAAATTATCTCACTCCATTGCTTTCATCTGCCCAAGGAATTTACAAGATTATGATACACCATTTGACTAACTTCTTGGAAGTTTTTATTAGAAGTTAATTTACTGTGAAAATATTTCTTAGAATCTTCAAAGGTATTGGTTTAATTAAAGTCAATCCTGTTTTTTGAATAAGATAAGAAAAAGGCCATAAATTTGGAATAATTGAGATTGCGGCCGGGATTTCAAGCTTTGCATAAAAGTTAAAAAGTTAAATAACATACGAAGTTTTAAAGAAGGAGTATCTTGATTGCAACCGCGTTTAAAAATCTAAATGCCTCGGTTTTTGAAGTCCTTGTTAACTTGTATGTGTGTACGTAAATTAAATCGCCGGCAAAAGTCATTGTATAGTGTTAGGCTGTGTATAAAAAGAAGTGACAAAAAATTACTCAGTACATTACAAAAGGTAGCGTGACGTTAATTTTTTACTCATTCACAATCTCCACGATCTCGAATTACCGTTAATCAGTATAATGCATGAGAAACGAACTAAAGTAACAAAATAATAATTACGACTCAGAGGCAATGTACGGGCGATGTCAATATTTCATTCGTCATCATTCAATCGTTTATCAGTCACTTTGTTGATTAAACCAGCATTAAAATGTAAACATCGAAGCTGACCTGATGTTTCATGGAAAAAGGGAATAAAGAAATCATAAAAAAATACATTACTATTATTTACTACTGGAAGTGACACTTAAAATAATTTGTGATATGATTTGTTGCGGTTGTTTTTATATCAACTTAAGTCGTTGATTTAAAATAGTAGGGTGTGCACTACGTTGCAATGTAACCCTGTATATTCACCTCTTTTGTTTATATGGAATGTATATCCATTGTATGTTTCTTGAACGACAAAATAGCCTATAGTTAGTCGCTTCCTCGCCGGCAGTGGGACAACTGCCTTACGTAACGGGCAGTATAGAGTTTGACGTACAGGCTACAAGAGGTTAAAATTCTTTTCAGAAAAACCAAAACAAGGGTAGGCATAAATTGAAAGTGATTTTCTTTAAAATATTGTAGTAAGACTCCAGGATATCTATAAATTCTTCATCATCATCATTTCAGCGATAGGACATCCACTGCTAAACATAAGCCTCCCCAATGCCTTCCAGATTGGCCAGTTGGAAGCGGCCTGCATCCAGTGGCTTGCTGCAACTTTTACTCTTGTTTACCTTGTGGGTACGGCCAAGCGCATTATCTATGTGATGAATACTATTTTTTTTTCTTTTTATATAGATCTTCTACTCATTCGGCGTGGCCTGCGGATCCCTAATCACCCTGGCTTCGTACAACCACTACAGCAACAACTGCCATTTTGACGCTGTATTCGTCAGTTTGGCAAACTTCGGCACATCCATATACGCTGGTTTCGCCGTTTTCTCTGTACTTGGATTCCAAGCACTGCAAATGGGTGTCAGTGTTGATGGTAAGTTTTTCCTTTAAATATTTTTAATCACCTTCTATTCTCAATACAAACTGTGTTACGGCTTTGGGGATCTGTTATCCGCCATCTGCAGCGGTCCCAGTTTTTGGTCTTGGAATACTAATTGTCGGGCCATGGGGAAGACCATAAACTACCTTATAATACGGTTTACCTTCCGGGACATTTGATGTAATATGTATAGACCTCCATGTGTACATTTTTATTAAAAACTACGGTAGCGATAGAGAAAGAGTAAAACCAGCTTTATCAATTATATCTCGAACTTTAATATATAATATTTGATACCCTCATGATGAAAAACCAGCATTACGGATTTCAGTGCTAGAATATCGCGGCGAAACCTAAATAATTATGTAACATAACCACGTAGCTTTATAAACCTGTGTATAAATTCAAGCTAGTTTAGTGTTTGAGAACAATTGCCGTACAACACGGAACTCAATCGCTTATTAACAAGTGCGGACCACAGGTCCACTTGGGTTGATTAATCTACCAAGTCACACAGCCTCCGGCGAGCACACAATTGCGACCACCGTGAAAAGGGTCGATTCATACTCAGCGGAGCGAGCACGGAAACTTTTATAGAGTTCTTGTAATCCGAGAACAAGCCAGCACTTTCGTAGTTCGTGGACGAGTGGCTTTGTAGTGAAGTCAACCCGTACACCAATGTAATGTAAGATACAATAATAATATTATAAACTATGTTTGGAGCGTTCTCCGGCAAACTCCAATGTTCGACCTCGTAACAGAAAAAAGTTATTTTTTTTTTGTGAGAGGTTGAACCAAGAGACAACGCGTCGTGACTGTCTGTATTTATTTTAATATTACGCCAATTTTTGACAACACAATAAACATGGTTTTGAAATAAGATGTAAACGAACTAAGAATTTTGCTTGTGCTGTCTCTCAGCATCTGTTAAACAATCATTTTCTAAATTTATTAAATCTGTGACTATGTTTACAACAAGTCACCGCATCACTAATGCTAAGTCGACATTGTTTTGTGCAATACAACGGTGGGAATTGGCCCTTACTAGCGTAGTTGTTCGGGCTAGTGAATAAACTAATGTCCAAACATGTTTGCCATGTCGACTTGCTTTGTGTAAATGCAACCTAAAGGCTTGATATTGTTTTTTCTCGATTAAATAGTACTTTTGTAATAAATATGAACAAAAAATTTTTCACTTTCAATCGCAAACAGTAAAATAATTGCATACATAAATTGCATTTTTTTGGATTTGCACATAGCACGTAAATAAATCTATTGGACAAAATAAATTAATTCAAGTGTTTTACATAAACCTAATTAAAAATAAAACATAAAATTCCAAACCCTATTCCAGGAACGGGGGCACAAGGTTACCATCAAAATGAAGCCGCGCGCGATTGTTAGAATTAATATTGCCAATATTCTATCATAATAACCTGATAAACTCGTTTCATTACGACATTATCAGGTATACATTTTCATTTTTATCTATGTATATAGTAATTAATTGCGATAAAAATGTGAAATATTTAGTCCTAAGGCCCAATCATAATCTAGGATTAACTATGAACTCAAAACAGTGGTACTTCAACGATGCTTTGAATTTATTTAAGAGTTTGACGTAAAACATTACTATTTAGGTACTGTTTAGAGTTCCTAGTAAGGTAGCCATGATCTCTGAAATGATGATCTGATGTGCTGTGTGGTGCAGGCACGTTAAAATAATTGCACCACCCCTTCTCTTCCTATAGGTGTCGTAAGAGGCGACTACAGGAGAACCGCCATAAGAAGACGGGCAGCAGCGTCACCTCTCTACCATTGGCCAAACTGCGATCGCCAACCCGCCTCCCAAGCGTGGCGATTATGGCAAAATCCTCCTTTTGGAGAGGCCTATGTCCAGAAGTGGACTGATATAGGCTGGTGATGTGTGTGATGTGATCTCTGAAAGTAAAATCGTGGTATAGTACAAACATTCAATCATATGATTAAAAATCAATAAATCTAAATCATTTATTTCTGCAAATTGGTCATTAAAGACACTTTTACACGTCCTAATATTTTTTTCCCTACCACTGCTTCGGGACAATTTGTGGGCTAAGATGAGGAGATGTAAGATGAACTGATGAATACTATAGTGTACTATATATTATTATACAGGGTGTTAGGTAAATGGTATACCAATATGGTAAACATATGCATATAAATACCACGGTAAAGTCTTAAATATCTTATCATCATACTAATATTTTTTTTATTTACATACAAATATATTTTTTTTGAATCGAAAAGAATTTGAATGAAAATCTATTTTAAAATTGATGATTCAAATTTCTGATCACTATAGCATTTATATGCAAATGTTGATATAGGCTAGTTTCGGCTTGATATACCATGTACCTTACACCTTGTATGCTATCAATACTATACAGGGTTAATATTTGAAAAAAAAAAACAACAACCTCGCACGACCAGATAGCTAACATCATACACAACAACATTTTTTGTACGACTTTAGATAATTTGACACATTTTACTTTTATACAAAAATAAATTTCAATTAAATTTTACGTCTGAATGTTCTTATTTCTGTGCGCTTTACATCGGGAGGGGCGGGGGAGGGCTGGGAGCGAGCGTCGCGCGCGTCGCCTAACGTAGAACAAAATAAATGTTGTTGTGTATGATGTTAGCTATCTAGTCGTGCGAGGTTGTTGATTTTTTTCCAATAACCGTTCACCGCCACATACAGATGTGGCATACTCCTAACTAATTGGAGCAACTAGGAGTCGCAGGAGTAATAACTATCTCTAAATTGAGCATTTCTAAGAAGTATGTTGCTTGAAGCCCTACAGCCCTAGCCATATCGCTGATGTGGTAATGACACCAAAGTTCAAACTTTTCTAATCAAAATGTAAGCATCCTTCATGTTTCGTCAAATTCATGTTAATTAGAAAGAAAATTGATGTTTCTATACTCAGCGGGAACACCTGTTGTTTTGTAATAGGTCTTTCCGTGAAATGAATCTACCTCTATATTATGTACCCCTAATGTAAAAATAAAGGAAAATGTTTACAGAAAATATTTTTCGTTGTCGGACAGATGTTTCTCATCTAAGACAAATTTTGAAATAAAGTTCTTTTTAAAACAATGCGGTTGAATATTGGAGAGTTATATTTAATTAATTAGCATTTCAAAATATTCAAGGTGGTTTTTGAAGACTATAGAATTGTCATTCGTCTGCGAAATTATAAGAATTGTAATCAAATTCTTACAAAATTGTAGATGATTCTTACTTAATTTTACCTAGACATTGAAAGACCAAGCCATTTAGAGAGTAACAAAAAAAAGCTTAGGCAATAAAACCTTACCAAAACCGATCATCGCAATATCGTGATCATTCGATTTTCCGATTAATAACAGGATTATTCGATTCTTTCGCACACGGCAGCCAATCTCGTAACGTATGTTGAACACCGCCACTGTAATATTTATTGTTCAATCAATCCATTATCTCGGAAGCGGAATTCAAACAGACAATCGTTGCAATACAAATCATATGGGAATGGTACACATGTTTACAGGTGAAGCTATATAAACTTCCATTATAACCTGGACGCTTACAAAAGAGACCTTCTGTACAGAAAAAGTTCAGAATATATTGGAAAAGTACAGCTTGGTTTATGCGCCAATCAATTTGGAGCGGATCCATCTACTCACTTCATAAAACAATAAAACGTTTGGTATTTTATTTTAACTTCGATTAGAAAGGCCTCCTAAAATGTTCTTTACAGTAAACCCGAACGAGCTATGTTATGACCGCATCTTTAGTTCTGATTCTGACGGGTAGGCCGGTTCAGTAACTTGAAAGAGAACTGACTGATCAGCTTAAATGTATCGTTATGGACCTGAGTATATTTCATTCCTTCTTCTTCTTAGCGTATAATCCGACATAAGAAAAGGTTTACACTATCTTTTCTTCACTTCGCTTTATTCAGAGCACTTATTTCCATGAATAATACGGGCGATGGAGGCTCTGTATTTTTGATGCACCGCATCACTGCACAGTACGATAAAAACGTAAAGTATAACTAGCGGCACGAATGTTGATCGATAGGCGAAATATGCGCAGAAGACCATAAAAATTATGTGATCGGTAGTCGTACGACGCGCCTGCAACGCCGGCCGTGATTGGTTGTTTGTTCCGTGCACACTCGTCTCTGATACGATGATCGTCTTGTAAGATGCGCAAAGCGATCCCCAAGCGATCTTTGCCCTAACGCTCAACATCCATGCCGGGGATTATACGGAGAGTGCCATCTATTTCAAACGCGGGGAAATGCTATAGTTGAAAATATCTTTTTGTTCCCAGACGTAGCTACTGATGGCCCTGGGCTGGCGTTCATCGTGTACCCTGAAGCGTTACTGCAAATGCCGATACCGCAGTTGTGGTCTATCCTGTTCTTCATTATGCTGTTCATTCTTGGTATCGGATGCCAGTTTGCTGGTATCGAATCTATTAACACGGCGATCGTGGACCAGTGGCCGCATTTGCGAAAGAATTATTGGAGGGTAAGGATTGTTCAATCACTCGCTACTTGTTCACATAACATGACGAAAGGAGATGTCTGTTTTTTTTTAATGTTCAATGCTTGCCCAGCTTTCTTTCTAATCTTCTCTATTAATTGAGAATGTCCTCTAAACTATAGTGAACCTTTTTTATAATATTATAGTTAGTTATTTAGTTTGAATTGACGTATATTGAAACAATTACTCTTTTTTTAGGTCACAGCGCTGACGTGTTTCTCCTGTTTTCTCCTTGGCTTACCCATGTGCTTCAGTGGCGGGATTTATCTGTTTACTCTTCTCGAATGGAACACTGCTTCTTGGGCCATTCTGCTAATTGGAATAGCTCAGGTAATAATTTAACACTCTCATAATCAACACCAGTTCTTCTTTTAACGAACTTATCGCTAATGGCTTTAAACAAAAAAGTCCGTAAAATTTTAATAAAATAAAAATACAATTTTTACTTTACGTAAGTGAGGTGATTCAACTTATAATCAAAATAAAAATAGCTCATTTTTATTTTGATTATAAGTTGAATCACCTCACTCACGTAAAGTAAATATTGTGTAAAAGAGAATTGAAAAGGGTTATGTAACATTAAACCCGGTAATATAAAACATCAACAAAAATAGAATTTAGAATCAAATAACCCTCTTTTTATACCCCGTACCCAAAGCTCTTGTTAATTTATCTTTGCCCGGGACGCGCATTTGCTAATATTGTTTACATTGCTTATTCTTCCTTATGTACAATTTTATTTAACTAAATACAATAGAGTTAAAAATCTCCTGGCAGCTTAAGCTTAAACAAAATAAAAAACCGGCCAAGTGCGAGTCGGACTCGCGCACGAAGGGTTCCGTACCAATAATACGGCAATATAAATATAAAAATATACAATATAAAAACGGTAAAAATATCACGTTTATTGTATGGGAGCCCTCTTTAAATATTTATTTTATTCTGTTTTTTAATATTTGTTGTTATTGCGACTACAGAAATACATCATCTGTGAAAATTTCAACTGTCTAACTACCACGGTTCATGAGATACAGCCTGGACAGACAGACGGACTGGGGAGTCTTAGTAATAAGGTCCCGTTTTACCTATTGGGTGCGGAACCCTAAAAAGGATTAATGATTATAAATTCTCACACACTACAAAGTTTACTTAAGTCCAGGGCGGTAACCAAGAACTCTTAAAACAATCTCAAATCTGTCAAACATTATAAAATCTGTCAAATTTTGTATGTAATGACGTACCAAAATTGACAGATTTGACAGCTTTGAGATTGTTTTAGGAGTTCATGGTTACCCCGCAGAGCAAGCATTAAAAAATAATTCACTAGTAATAGCAAATGCGCATCCCTGCCTGCATTTCGGATTGTTCGTCGGATCCATATTAATTACCAATCCTCTGACAAATAGTGCACTGCAGTATCGTGGAGCTACGGAATCAACCGGGCCATGAACGATTTGGCTGATATGAACATGAAATTCAACCCGTTCCTGCGTTTCTATTGGAAAGCCGTGTGGACTGTCATCTTACCGGTCGCTAGTTTCGTAAGTATTAAAAAAAAAAGTTTTAAATTTTGTGAAAAACACGAATGTGTTGAAAATTGTTTATGATTGAAATAGCAGTTAGACATAATATACATTAATATGTATATCAAAGAAGTAAACCATGTGATTCAATTTATCAAAATATTTATCAGTTTACTTAGGTTCAGGATGACTGGTGAGACGAAGGAATCAGTTTCACAGGATATATTTCCTATTATCTAAGGCTATAACTTTTTTTTTAATAATTTTATGATTAGACCAGCCAGTACCATCACCAAAAAAATAACTGATGCTCCAATACATTACTCGGACTATGATGCCTGGCGGTTGCGGGTTCGAATCCCGCAAGGGGCAAATGTTAGTGTGATGAACACGAGCATTTGTACCGAAGTCATCGATGTATAAACGTATTTATTTAAGTATGTTTATCCGTTATCCTAGTCGCCATAATGCAAGCTTTGCTTAGTTTGGGGCTAGATAATGGGTGTGATTGTGAAAAGAATTTGTAATTTGTACTTATTATCTAGATAAATGACCCACGTGGTAGAGTATGACCCAAACCACCTTGTAGTTAAGGTGAGGCCTGTTGTATAAAAAGGTGTATTTTTCTTCTGATTTTAATATTGGTATCACAAACGTTTATTTTAATGGGTAGAATGTCCTGTTTCAGCGATTACCTCCTGACCAAACATCCTGTGTTATTTTAATATTCTTGGTTTCGCTATTACAATAACGGCAATGGAAAAAATATTTTTGGAGGTATATTTCAGACTCTTCGTGGTTTTTTTTTTAGTGAAAGGTGATTTAGATTAAAGCAAATCAAAATGGTTGATTGTAATCGTAATTAGTTGATTACTTGAATCAGGGTATAGAAAATCGGCTTGTAGAAGTAATGACGTATAAAAGTCTAAACAAAAGATAAGAACTTATGATTAACAATTAATATCTGTTCAGATTATATTATTATCGTCTTTCGACATAGCTTAATCGATATTATCATGATGTCAAACAGGATAGTTGTAGATATACGTATAAGGTATTTATTAGATACTCGACGTGGTAAAATTTTGAAAATCAAATTATTACTACTACGCAAAATATTATTTCTTAATACTTTAAGCTAGAGTACATTCACATGTTTCCTAATTTATTACGAAAAAGTTCATGAAAATTTATTGATTACTTAAATTGACATCATTTTTTTTAATCTATGAAAATTCAGTTTGTCTAATGTGTCAAGTTATTAGGGCTGTTTGTTTTTGCTTTAATAAATAATTTCTTTTTCATGGGAAATTACATAATTTCTTATGAAAAAGCTAGAAACAAACAAATAAATATATATTTTAAACTTTTTCGCAGGCCATCCTGATTTTTATCCTCGTCAACTGGTTGCCGCCTTCGTATGGTGACTACGAATTCCCACTGCTAGCTGATCTTCTCGGTTGGGCTGTTGGACTCTCTACCCTGATTTTCTTCCCGATGGGAGTAGGCTGGGCCTATTACCGTGGATATGTATGTACATTTTTCGATCTTAACATTTTCTTAATCAAAAATCTTTTTAGGGAACTACAAATTTTTTTTTCTTTAAAGAAAGGGTTAGGTTAGTGGTGTAACAAGAAGAAACTAGCCTATGTTAACTTAAGCTTGTATGATGCAGTCCGAAATTTTATATTAAATATATTATAAATAAATATTGGACAACATCACATACATTGCTCTGATCCTAAGGTAAGTAGCTAAAGCACTTGTGTTATAGAAATCAGAAACAACGACGGTACCACAACACCCAGACCCGAGTCAATATAGAAAAGTTCACATACTGTTGTCTTTTATTTACGCGAACACGATACATTTAAATGAAACTACTTTTACGGATTATTTCGCGATTTATTAACATTTTATTTAACCTGACGTTTCGAACACTTTACAGCGTTCGTGGTCACAGGTAGACTAAGGTGTTATTCGTCGTCTGCAGACTGTGAACATATAGCCGACATCAAACATAGACGGAATACTAAGTCTGCAGTGTGTGAACATGCCTTAGATACACCCAACCATTTCATACGATTTGACCAGCCTAAAGTCCTTGCAAGAGAACGACGATTTGTTCCTCGCATGTTACGGGAGGCAATTGAAATTAGAAGACACCCGAATTTCAACAGAGAAGATGGTTGGAAAATACCACCAGCATGGGATCCTGTTTTAACGAAATCCCATGCTAGGCCCCGCACTGCAAGACCTCTAGATACAGTTAGCTCTTTTTGCGTAGATAGGAACACAAATTAATATTAACTGAGTGACGGTAGTTTATATTTTTCAAAATATTGTAAAGACGAATAACACCTTAGTCTACCTGTGACCACGAACGCTGTTAAGTGTTCGAAACGTCAGGTTAAATAAAATGTTAATAAATCGCGAAATAATCCGTAAAAGTAGTTTCATTTAAAAATAGAAAAGTTCGTTTTCTACATTGACCCGACCGGGGATCGAACCCGGAACCTCAGAGATGGCGGCGCCATTTACAGTCCGGCGTGCTCGCCTCTCGGCTACGGAGGTCGTCTAAATCATAAAAATAATTTTGAACAAAATATTTACACACAAATCGGATTAATAAAAAAAAAATGTTTTGTATAAAAAATAATATTGATACCAAATCTCTGACTTCAAAAACAGCCTTCAATGTACTAGACGCTAAGTTGATTGAAAACTTATTATTTCCTTTAAGTGTTCGATAAGTTATACCATGTATTACGCCGTTGGTTTTCCAATTAATAAAATAAAAATAAATAAAACAAAGCCTGTATGTATAGGTTTTTATAGTCAGCAACGCGCGGCGTGTATAACAGTCATAGACTTAGCATTCGCTACCAGTATACAATGTGTTACAACTTAGTAAAACGGAGTGTTTATTTAATCAGTGGCAGATCCAATGAATCAGAGACCTAATAATCACTACGGGCGAAACCAAACACAAAGCGACACCTATCGGGATAGATTTACAGCTTTCCCTCCAGTCTTCAACTGTCATTATTATACAAAAATCCTCCCAATCGTACAAAATCTGAATAATTAGACCCAGCTAGAGGACAATAGGGCTAAGAGTGGTACACAATACCGCAATAAGAGGCACTCGGTGTTATCTTCATTTCTAAGTGTCATTTGTTGGTCAAGTGGTGCTACAGTCCCGACACAAACCCTCACTTGTGAGAACGAATGATGCTCAGGTGGATTGGTCAATGGTGGGGTACTGAATTTGAGATTATTTAATCTATATCAATATTATGAGTGCTGTTTTTATGTGAAAAATTAATAACTTTAGAAATTTCTCAATCAGTAGCTTTGAGTATATGTAAAATTAAAACAATTGTCTTGTGACACACGGATGATATTTTTTTTCCATGTCAATCTAATAAATATTTAATCGACTACCACCTTGACTTATTGATCCGTGCTCTGGATAACAAAGCTAACGGTCGTCGGTTCGAATCCGGATGATCACGAGTATTGTACTTAAAAGTTATGTTACGCTTCACCCACACTAGCGTCTTTCGAGCGTGGACGTCGTGGCATCATCCAATCAGTGTTGACGCAAGGCTTGCGCAGTGGCATTTACGCTGCGCAAGCGTTGCGCTGATTGGACACTGCCTCGACGTGAACGCTCGAAACGCTAGTGTGGGGGAGGCCTTAAGTTTTATAGTATACTAGCGACCCGCCCCGGCTTACTAAATACACTACAGAAATGGATGTTATTATACATATAAACCTCCCTCTTTAATCACTCTATCTATTAAAAAAATCTGCATCAAAATCCGTTGCGAAGTTTTTTAAGATTTAAGCATACATAGGGATATAGGGACAGAGAAAGCGACTTTGTTTTATACTATGTAGTGATAACTGTTGTATGTCTAGGCGCCAAATGAATTCACTCAGCTAAGTTATTTATTTCTTGACTACAAATCCCGGCGTTTAAGGCTCCGTTTTCCGCAAGGGTCAAATGAATGTTTCTAAGCACGACCATTTGTACCTTAGTCTTGGATGCTTTTGAACGCATTTAGGTATGTTTATCCGTTATCCTGTACCAAGCTTAGCTTAGTTTGAGGCTAGATAAGGTGTGATTGTGGAAATTTATTATTTATTTATTTTACTTATATTCTTTTTCATTTGTTCCAGAGAGGAAAGGAGCTTTTTACTCCCTTGGAAGAATGGAAACCAGCCAAAATAATATTAAAACCGTCTGACTCCATAGATTCGGGTGATTCTGTATCTCAAAATAATTTGGCTTATATTTCATGATAGCCTGAAAATAAGACTGGTAATACCATGACTATAACAATACAATTAAATATAGATTACAAAATAATATCAAATATTTATAGATAGGTATTAATGTTGTAGTACCGTCGTTGTTTCTGATTTCTATAACATAAGTGCTTTGACTACTTACTTTAGGATCAGAACAAAGTATGTAATGTTAGTCAATATTTATAAGTACTTATTATTCTGTTTTATGCTGGCGTAAAATCTGATTTACTTTTGTAATTACATATTTAAGTTTTAACATTTTAAAAGAAATTATGTTGTAAGAAATAATTACTTATGATTTTAAAAGAACATAAATAATAATTTATCGACATTGCTTTGTGTTTTTCTTGATCTAAGTAGTGTGAGTAGTGATTAGATTATAGGTACTGCATAATATAATATGATCTAGTTCTGAAAAATATTTTTATATTATACAAAATTAATTATTGTTCACGCAACTCTGATTCTTATCCTTAAAACAATTCTATGGTAAAATCTATATAATATATAAGATTATTATGATATTATCATAATAATCTTATACATACTTACTTTTAAGTATTTTTATTCGATAATGTCGGTAGGACCAGCTTAGGCCCAGCTCGATGGACCGACGACCTTAGGAAGATGGCTGGCAGTGGCTGAATGAAAAAAGCGGGAGATCGCGATCGGGGAGGCTTAGGTCCAGCAGTGGACTGCAATAGGCTGTCATGATGATGATAAATGTCGTTAAGCTTACTAAAAAAGGAAGATAATAAATAAATTACACAACCTGTTTATAAATTTCAATACGTCAGAGATGTGCTTGAACGAGTTTCGTGTCATTGACAAGTCCTAGTCAAGATATTTGACCCTATCGCCACAAAGTGGAAAGATACAGAAGGCTCTTTAGAATATTTATTAAATTATCTTTATGGACCACCTACTCTTACATCGATTAAAGAACAGTAGAAGAAGAAGAAGATGATAATGTTGATGATACAGGATAGAGAGAGGTCCTCGTAGAAAAAAAATAGAGTTATAAGTAGTAGATTTATTCTATAGTACAAAACGCATAGATATTTAATTACCTAATTCGTCGTCGCAAGTACGTTTTATCGACCCGAGGTATTGAACAATAAATGATTTTAAAATGCTACAAAAACGCGTTAAATGTATAAGATTTATTTAAAATAATAGATTTTATTCCACATTATAAGGTTTTACTAGAAACCATTGATTGAGTTTCACGTCCACTTTCTAGCCCCAGCATCAAATCGGCTCGAAAGTAGGTATACATGTTTCTATTGTGATTGTAATCTAGATTACACTTACAAAGTTTCACATCGATACGGCAATGAAAAATAGTTGATTAAAATTGACGTTTAAGATTTGATTACATTCTCAGTTAGTTACGAATGAAGCTAATAAAATTATGTAACCATTTGTAACATTCATAAGACGTACACATACTAGTGTTTCACATTAAGTGGCAGTGGGCTGGCCACATCTGTCGCAGAACCGATGAAAGGTGGAGTAAACGGGTTTTCGAGTTGAGACCACGCGTAGGCAAACGTAGTGTAGGACGCCCCCCAGCTCGATGGACCGACGACCTTAGGAAGGTGGCTAGCAGTGGATGGATGAAAAAGCGGGAGATCGTGCTCTTTGCGGGGGAGGCCTACGTCCAGCAGTGGACTGCAATAGGCTGAGATGATGATGATGATGATGATGACACATACTAGTGATAATTTATACACCATGCTCCTTTTCACTTTATAAGAAAGAATAGATACCGTCTGATAGGATAAGTATTCTTTAAAAAAAAACTGTAGTAGCGTCGGACATCATGTTATACAGAGTGAGGCTACTGAACCTTATTATTCTGTGCTTTCGTGCCCTAGATCTACGGACTCGAGTACTCTAGTATCTGTAAATAGGTTAATTACTTTGCTCTTTCAAAATGTTCTCCGATACAACCAGTGCAGCTGACGACAGCATAAATAAAATATAATGGACTAGTTTGCGCCATTTATTATTAATTTGTAGTTTATACTGTGAATAAATTTGATATTTCCTGCAGTCTGTGTCATTCGTTATAACTTTTTATTATGTACTTTTAGAGTAATTACAGTCGCGTTTAAAGTTGATTCAAATGTATGTGTTTTTTAAACAAAGAAATTGGAATTTTTACGTTGCTAAAATTCCGGAATGTTGACGGCAGTATCGTGAGAGTGATTGTGTTTTAAAAGGCTTTGATATTATTTTTTGATTGTCTCGTACAAGCCGACATAGTACCCCGTGGTAAAGATTTAGCAATCACATTTTTCGAATATATATATATTCGAAATATATATATATATATATATATATATATATATAAATATAGATAATTATTTTCCAATATTTTACAAGTGCTTGAGTCAAGTCAAAGTTATGACTTTTAGATACACCACGGAAATACAAAATTATTATGATAATCATCTGGAAATAAAAACCGAGAATTCTATGCTTTTCTAATATTATTATAAAAAAAACACATTTCACAACGTAACGTACGTAGAACCTTTTCAATAAAATAAAAGAATTGTAAACTAACCTATATGGCTTATCTCAATAATTTATTACCAAAAATGTATCGATTTGAAACAAAAGGTTTCCGAAATAATGCACAACTATTCGATACTATATGAAAGAATTCAGCACTGAAAGTACACGACAAGTCACTCACTCAAAATAGGAAGTTGGGAAGTTCTATAAAGTATAAATAAAGAAAACTCCACCGAGAACAGTACGCTTTCAAAGTGGCGACAGTCAAACGCACTCGATCGGGATCAAGGCAGAAGCGATAAGCGTTGTAACAAAGAGTTATAAAGTAAGTTATAATATATATAATGATGAATTAAGTTGGTTTTTAAAATTCAATTTAGTTACAAGGAAATCATAAGCACTATCAATATAAAAAAAAACTTCTTAGTACGAAATGATGTCAGCAAGTTGGTGGTTCATACATTACAGTCCATAGGCTGATTAAGATGTACGAAAGAACGGTCAACTGGTAGAGAATGATAGATGACAATATGTCTACCTTTCATATGATATTGTTTAAATCTGTAGAAAAAAGAATGCAAAGGTAAAGTGTGAGTGGGCGGGGTCATGGCCGCGGGATCGCTACTACCTGGGTTCCTACAGATGGATATTGTTGTAGAGAACGTCTAACGAAAGAGTAGTGTGACGATTTAAAGAGCCACGCTAGGTAATGGCAGACTTTGTTCCTCAACAAAGAAACATGAACTTAGGACTGACTTTTGCCCAGTAATGGGCCACCATCGGTTTAAAATTCTCATGTTGTAGTCACCATGCGTTAGAAAATTGAACCCCATCGCCAAACTGGCCAGATGCTATGAATCTACAAAGAACAGGAACTCAGAACAGGTACTACAGATTTATGAAAAGATAAACAATCTTATGAAGTATATAAACCAGCGTTTAATCAATCCGAATGAATCTCCCCAATTGGACCACCACCTTAGTTGGGTTCAGTACCCGTTCGCTCCAATAAGTCTGTCCTGCGGAACGTACCGCTGAACTTGCTCCGTTAAAACCTGTTTAACGATTGCAATAACTGCGCTCGCGCCTGTACCAGACACGACAATGGAACTGTAATTTAGTTAATCTTTGACTTGCGAGATGAACATTTGGTGATTAATCCTGGAATGGGAATCATAGTGGATTGGCTGTTTGAGTTTTTATTTGTTTCACGAAACGAGAGTTTTGGTTGCATGGATTTAGAAAAGTTTCAGATTATTTACGTTGTTTAACTTGTAACTAGAAGGTATATATTGAATATGAAATGTTCATGTACAGGATGGCTTATTTCTACTAGTCCAATATTTTTTATTTGAGACACAACTAAATAAAAGAAAAAAACAAGCATAATATTATTGTCTTTTTATAGTTTAAATGTTTTGGTAAAAAAATGATTTTGGGAGTAGTTATGACAAGCGCGCGAGGCGCTGCGTTTCGGGCGCCCTGCAGTACGAATTTTAATGCAACAGATTACGTCAAATGTCGGGCGCGCGTCGTGCGCGCGTACGAGGCGCGCTCCTCCTGGGTAGGGCTTCCATCCGTCCGGATCCGGGGAAAACTAGTCTGTGATAATCATAGACTTAGAATTCGCTACACTATATCTATGGTGATAATGAGTATTAAATTGACGTATTAGTCTCTCAGCGTTAAATGTATGAACATGATATATTCATAGACGTTTCTTTTTTTGGATTTTCCCTTGCCATTTATGTAGTGTACAATATACTTAAAATAATTACAGTAGAAGTAAAAGTGTTGATGGTTCAAAAGTACAACGTAGTGTGGTCATAGTATCGCGTTTGACGTGCAAATGACATTGGTGACACTGACGTCGAACGCGCGCCCGGCACGCGCCTGATACGCAGTGCCTCGGGCGCGCGCCTCGTGTGCTTGTCTTATCTACTCCCTCAGAAATTAGTAAAAAGATATTGACAATAATGTTGACATTGAGTGCATAATATTAGAATTCATAGATAAAGAACTGTGGGACCAAGTTTCATGCATGTAGTAAAATATTTATTACTAACAAGCTAGCCGGATTTTATCAATTTGATGAAAACCGATATTTTGAAATTTGTTTTACACACTTCCGCGTTGCAAATGCGACTATGCTAAAAAAAATCCTGTTAGCACTAAGTGCATGGCATTTTTTTGGCAAGTTTTTATAACTAAGAACTAGAAAAAAATCGACAAAGCAACAAACCGAAGATGTTTTTGCCAAAAAGTTTGTCGATATTTGAGTTAATACTGTAGGGTCTCAAAATAGTTTGTCACGCACGATAGAATACGATTATTATGGAGATTTGATGATATCAAGTCATTGAAAGTAGTAGAATTAGTATGATTATTTTTGCTCCCTTTTTACAAGAGTTGCTTTTTTACAATCTTATTAATTTAATTGCTGACTTATGCTTCAAAAATTTCAAAATTATAAGGGTAAAACGATAAGATTCCCGATTTCACTTTAAGATTTGCTCAAATCCAGCCTTATCCTCCTTAAATTGGACAAATTAATGTGGATTTAATACAAAACAGAACGACTCGAGGCATCCACTGGGATCCTTGTCTAATCTTTTTATTATCTTCACTCAACTTACCAGGGTTGTACTTAGGAACAAGATGTACTATTGAGTATTTATTTCTATGAGCTATAACGGCGGGTCTTGTCCTGCAGGGTTTAAGAAATAGTGACGTCAGCATCGCGAGGATGTCGAGTATATATTGTCGAGTGTTATCATTTCTAATAAACGAGGGCTTATTACAAATGATAACACTCGACAATATTGGGACACTCTTTATTACAATTAAGCACGTTAAATATGACCTAGACCCACTTACTATAATTATTATTAAAGGTACTCACAGGGCTCTAAATATTATAATTATGAACCTTGCACACCGTCTCACCTCGTCGTCCAAGGCTCGACCGAATATGATTTTGTGCCCCGCCACTAAACGCTTTACCGCACACAAATAAAACATGGGCGGAAATACGGTGCACTCAAAACACGACTTTTGATTACAATAAATTTGACAATAGACTTAAATACTTACCACATAAATTTAGAAAATCATTAATTTTTAGAAGTTAAGTTTAGCCCTAAGATTATTTTTTTATTCGTTTCCAATCGAAACATTCGCCACCGTACCTACCTAGACATGGCGGCAAATATTTCAACTGTAAACGAGATCAAATCAGTTTATTAATTTTAAACTATCTTCTAACCGTACACAAAAGCTTATCTCTAGCAGCTGTTAAAAAATCAGAATAAAAATTAGATAACTAGCCCTAAGTATAACAAAATAAATCAATTTCTTAACATTTATGGTCCTGCGTCGACAGCTAAATTAGCACACATATTTTACAAACCGTATAGAATTTTGCACAAAGGGTTTTTTTATTTTTTTTTTATTTGATATGGGATCTACGACGGAGCGAGCTTGCCCAGAAGATGCCTATTCACTCTGGACTTAAAGAGAGTCAGGTTATATGCACTCGGAAATACAGACGCAGGCAGGGAATTCCAATCTTTAGCTGTGCGCATTATAAAAGATGATGAGAAGCGCTTAGTGCGGATTATGGGTATATCAACTAGAACGGATGGTAGCCGGCCGTGCGTCTGGATGTCCGATGGAAGAAAGGTGACGGTGGTATGAGCTCATGCAGCTCATGAGCACACTCTCCGAAGTACAATCTATACAAGACCGATAGGCAAGCAACTTTGCGGCGGTGAACCAGGCTGTGCAGCTTGGACGCCACCAGTTTTTTATCGCCTATTATTCTCTTGGCTCTGCGTTCCACCGAGTCTAGTGCAGCAAGTTGCACAAAGCAAGCACGAAGGGTTATACAAAAAGTACAAAACCTTTTTAAAATAATATGCTATAATTTTTCTTACGTTTTTTAAATCAAAATTTATACCGAGGAGTGTTTTATTTATTAAACAAACGCCTTTTTCTTATAAATTAAGTAATTGATGTTTTTGATGGTTACAATCTGCGTTTTATTAGCTCGTTTTACACTTTCTTACTAAATGTTATATTTTGGAAAATCCGTAATTTTTATACACACTTTCTTGTTTTGTAATTTATTTACACACTGGCGAATTATTTGATTAAAAAATCAACGTAGCCAATGGACTACGGCAATTTTCAAATGAATTGTGAAATTTTAGCCCCTTATTACAACCCTGTTGTATCCGACTTTAATAATTGCAAATGGATGACAGCATCCAAAGTGCCAGATAAGTTTGGTTTTGTTTAATAAAACTTTTTAATTAAATCTTGTATCTTTTTAAGTCAATTCCTATTTTTAAGTCTATTTACCTTAAGCTTATAATATTTAAGCCCTTCCTAACTTAATTCAAGTAGCTTTTTCAATTTGTTTCACTTGTATAGCTAAAGTTGAAGTCAGTTCTTAAATTACGACATTCTACTCAATTTATATACTACGAAAATGTAATATTTGAACCAATCTACACAGAAAAAAAAATCACGGGCAAAATTTGCTGTTCAAAATGACGCTAGTAAGGTGAGCTGAAAAAGATTAAAAAATAAACAATCCCGACTTGGTAACAAGTTAACGCCTACATTCCCGCGCAATAGTGGTACAAACAGTAGTTCTACCCCCAACTCACAAAAACCCATGCATTTGAAGTACTTAGGTATTTGATTTCAATAACTGTATTAGCTGATCCTGTGGTAAGTAACTAAAGCACTTGTAATATAGAAATCAGAGACAACGACGGTACCACAACACCCAGACCCGAGGCAATGTAGAAAAGTTCGTTTCATACATTGACCCGAGCGGAAATCGAACCCGGGACCTCAGAGAGTCCTCAGAAGTCTGACGTAGCACTGCTCGTCTCTCAGTCGAAAGGAAAAAAGGAGGGAGAAAATGAAGTGTGGATAAACATTTTTAGAAGAACATAGAGGTTTTTATTAAAATTTATAACTAAAACCACAGACCACTAATATGTGAATACATTTATAAATCTATGGTCTACGCACGCATTGTTTAAATTGGCGCCAAATAAAAATCGGACTGCCCCGTTGAAGACTTAGGCTGGGTATCACGATCTTACTTTAACTTTCACAAACGTCAAAAGTCTGTCAAACTCCATACAGAAACACCGGTTAAAGTTATAGATATGGTTAAAGTTAAGGTGATGCAACTCAGCCTTAAGGGTTAGGTAACCATTAAGGTTAAGTGATATATGCAGCTGTATTTTTTTTTAAAGAAAATACCATTTTGTCCCTCTGTACATTGGATCACTACCCGTGTACTGATCTGATCGGTATCAGGTAGATTATACCTACCTGATACCGATCAGATCACTACACCTGGAACCAGACTGACCCTACTGGCATGCGATTATATACTTCCCTCCCGTACCTGCAGGAAACTTGCTCCACGTCTTTGTAAGACTAGACTAGCCTGTACGTACTGCCTTCCTTGTTTATTTTCTTACAAAATTACTTGCTTATTTTTCGCTGCAAGGAAAGGGTTCGTTTCAGTCTTTGAACGAAAAACGGTCAATTATTGTCTCGAGACACGAGATGACGCTTTAAAAACTGAAGCTAGCTAAGACGTAGCTGAGTCGAAGGTGCCTCATTTTTAGGGTTCCGTACCCAAAAGGGTAAAACAGGAGCTCTATTATTAAGGCTCCGCTGTCCGTCTGTCACCAGGCTGTATATCATGAACCGTGGTAGTTAGACAGTTGAAATTTTCACAGATGATGTATTTCTGTTACCACTATAAAAAAAATATTGAAGGGGGCTCCCATACAACGAACGTGTTTTTTTTGCCGGTTTTATGGATAATGGTACGGAACCGTTCGTGCGCGTGTCCGACTCGCACTTGGCCGGTTTTTAAATGGTTGGGTGATGTTAGTTGTTGTAGTAAAGATTCTGCTCGACTACTACTTCGCCAGCTGGATCGGTTCGGTGTCGCGAGTAGGTCTCTCTGACTACTATGCGTGCACGTGAGACATAAAAGAGAATTTTAACAAGTAACCGAATGAGGAATGATTGAATCGGTAACTTAGCTCATATCTATTAATTGATATTACTGGTGTAATATTTTTGACTGATATGCTACTAAAGAAATAAATAGGCCATGGTTTTAGCCCTTGGATATTAATTCATATATAAACTTGTTGTTTGTTGTTTATTAAACGAATAAAAAGCCCATGGTGTGAGGACCGCCATTGAACTTATTGTTGAAGGTATCAGAAAATGATCACTAGCACGAGTTGTTCTGAAACCTATCTGATTGTGCCAATCTGTTCAGAGTAAACTTTAAGGGTTAAAGATTAAAATCTGTGCGGTCTACGATCTAGCCTCGTGGCAGCGTGAGCTTTCCTTTGTTATTTCCGAAATAAATATTGGGCTTTTTGTGATCCATTTTAAACTTTGTCTCTTTTAATATTTGAGCTTGCGACTGGCTGTTTTTGAAATCCGGAACGCAAATCATTAGACCAAATTCTTAGTGCGTCAATTTTGATAAATTGGAACAAATGATTTGAACTTCAAATCTCGGCCTGTCCACCCTTCGGACGACGGCCCAAGCCGAGGTCCGAGCCAGAGGCGCCCTTGAGGCCCGAGTCCGGTTAACCCCCAGATCGGGCCCGCCAGAAAGGAGCCCGACGGCGGTCCGGCCTGCCTAGGCAGTCCCCGGCAGTGTGCTCGAGTGCGCATTGTATGAAGCTTAACTTTATAACAATAAAAAAAAACTGAGACTAAACTATGAACCGCTTCAAACTGACCAATGTGGAAGCCTATGTTTAGCAGTGGACGTCCTGTGATTGAAATGATGATGATGATGATGAAACTATGAAGTAGTTGGCACTGTGTCACAGTCATGCTAGCGCTGACTTTCTATTTTGCCATTGTAATTCATTGTCATCTTACCTTCAATATCAACATCCAAACTATCCAGATCTAGGATCTATAATTTCATCCTATAGCAAGAGGTAAAAGAACTATGATTAAAAAAACCGGCCAAGTGCGAGTCGGACTCGCGCACGAAAGGAACCATTATCGATAAAAACAGAAAAAAAACATGTTTGTTGTATGGGAGCCCCCTTAAATATTTATTATTTTCTGATTTTGTATTTTATGTTATAGCGGCAAAAGAAATTCATCATCTGTGAAAATTTCAACTCTCTAACTATCACGGTTCCTGAGATACAGCCTGGTGACAGACAAACAGACAGACAGACAGACAGACGGACAGACAGCGGAGCCTTAGTAATAGGTCCCCGTTTTACCCTTTGGGTACGGAACCATAAAAAAAAATTATGGGCATAAAAGTGTCGCTAAATGACAGTATCTCGAAATCTACACTTCGCAAACAAGCATTTTAGCTCACAATAAACATCAATATTAAATGCACTCTCATTTTCACAGACACGCAAGCGACCGGCGTTAGTAGATAGGTAGCACGGAGTTACATGCAAAACGCCGGCAAAAATGCAGGGTGCACGCCAAAGCGCAACTGAATACTATGAAGTGGGCTCGCTATTTAAATATTGAAACACATTTAACGCGAGTAGGGATCGCGTAGAGTAACGAAGTATTAATTTGTGCTAGTATACAAAAAAATACTAACGATGTCAAGAAAAAGCTGGCTGTACGTAGAAATCGCCAAAGCGAGAAAAGGGAGAGATATGATATTACGTGTGCCAAATATAATATTTCGTATCAATATGTAAGACAGGAGAAAAAAAAATTAAGGCCTCTTGAGGAGGTAGGTTGTATAAGTTGTATTATGACTAGCGATGCTAACCATTCAGAGGAATGTCAACTCACACACTCATTTAATTTTGACCTAAAGGCGAAGTATAGCCACACGATGATTTTGAAATGACAGTATCTCGAAATCTACACTTCGCAAACAAGCATTCTGGCTCACAGTAAACATCAATATAAAATGCACTCTCATTTTCACAGACACGCAAGCGACCGGCGTTAGTAGATAGGTAGCACGGAGTTACAGGCAAAACGCCGGCAAAAATGCAGGGTGCACGCCAAAGCGCAACTGAATACTATGAAGTGGGCTCGCTTTTTAAATATAGAAACACATTTAACGCGAGTAGGGATCGCGTGGAGTAGCTAAGTATTAATTTGTGCTAGTATACAAAAAAATACTAGCGATGTCAAGAAAAAGCTGGCTGTACGTAGAAATCGCCAAAGCGAGATAAAGGAGATATATGATATTACGTGTGCCAAATATAATATTTCGTATCAATATGTAAGACATATTAAAAAAAATTAAGGCCTCTTGAGGAGGTAGGTTGTATAAGTTGTATTATGACTAGCGATGCTAACCATTCAGAGAAATGTCAACTCACACACTCATTTAATTTTGACCTAAAGGCGAAGTATAGCCACACGATGATTTTGAAATGACAGTATCTCGAAATCTACACTTCGCAAACAAGCATTCTGGCTCACAGTAAACATCAATATTAAATGCACTCTCATTTTCACAGACACGCAAGCGACCGGCGTTAGTAGATAGGTAGCACGGAGTTACAGGCAAAACGCCGGCAAAAATGCAGGGTGCACGCCAAAGCGCAACTGAATACTATGAAGTGGGCTCGCTTTTTAAATATAGAAACACATTTAACGCGAGTAGGGATCGCGTGGAGTAGCTAAGTATTAATTTGTGCTAGTATACAAAAAAATACTAGCGATGTCAAGAAAAAGCTGGCTGTACGTAGAAATCGCCAAAGCGAGATAAAGGAGATATATGATATTACGTGTGCCAAATATAATATTTCGTATCAATATGTAAGACATATTAAAAAAATTAAGGCCTCTTGAGGAGGTAGGTTGTATAAGTTGTATTATGACTAGCGATGCTAACCATTCAGAGGAATGTCAACTCACACACTCACTTAATTTTGACCTAAAGGCGAAGTATAGCCACACGATGATTTTGTTTGCTTAAGTGTACAACACAATGACATTCAATGGAGCTGAGCAAAGCGCTTTATAGAAAGGCATGCCTACAATCCAACCCGTTAAACCAACTGAACCCCGAATTATTGTGGCACACGCCAAAGGCAGTTACTGATATTAAAGACAATTTGTTACAAAGAAACCCGGCTTTAGGAGCACGTAAATTTTACTAAAAGTAAAATCTTTGTTTAACTTTCGCGAATTTTGCTAGTAAAAATTTTGCAGTCGATAAATCTGAACATTGTTAGTGACTAAGTTTCAATAGTTTGATTTTACTACAGCATTTTTAAAGTTCTTTATGCTTGTAATGACTTTGCAGTATTCTTTGTGAGCGATAAAAAATGGCATTTCTTGCAAATCAGGGCTATGGCTCATTTATTTGATGAATGAAAAAAATTAACGTCATTTTTTACGTTAAAAAATTCGTAACGTCAATCACACTAGCCGCTAGTACAGTCGAAGGCTTTGAGGTACTCCGGACCTTTTACTAAGATTCTGAACTATTATAGGGGATAATATAAACCTTATGGTTACCTTCCGGAGCCATGTAAGTCGGGACAGTGGGCTTCACCTTGGGCCTAGGGCCATTCGCATACTCCGCAGTCCAAATGGTTAGTCAGTACAAAATAACATACTTATAAAAAGGTTGACTAATTCTATAGGAGTTATAATCTATATCTATCAGAAAACGGTATTATTTTTTATAATTAAAATATTAGTTGCCTAACCGAGCTATTAGAGTCTGACGTTAAAACAATACTTATCTTGTACCAGAAGCAATATAGATTTTCAACTTAGATTCTACCTTGTTTCCAAATATGCTTATACTTATCTAGATACTTTCACAGTTCAACCGATAACAATAACCTGTATTCAATACATGCGTTGCAAAATTTTCACAGGAGTACCTAAGTATTCATATAGCAGTACATATGGTCTATCATTTAATAAATTCTTTTATATTTTTGATTTCGTTGACATGTTGACAATAGAAACTAAAAGAGCTTAAATTCCAATATTTTCAAAATGAATTAAGTATTATGCTACATCGATCGATGCAGATTTTGAGTAATCTTAGCACTAATATTATTATTATATTATATTATTATTACACCAGAAAAAAAACAACCACTTCAAGTAGGAACCCTTTACTATAAAGAAGTTCTAAACTCCTTTAAAGTAAATACGATTAAACAGGCTTCTTTTAATCAATCTTTCTGCATTCTTCAAACCACCAGCAAGGTCATTGTAACATTAAAAAAATACAGTCCCTTGCTCAGCATGAAATTAAAACTTTCACTAAATGTTGGGCTGGTTGAAATTAAATTTAAAATGCTTTGTAAACAATTATATCACTGAATCCACCTTATACAATTTTCTCAATTTATTTCTATTTGTGTCGAAACATAAGATACACAGCGCTAAGCCTGATGCCGAGACAGAGGCTAATTCAGAAATCATGCTGGTTAGATTTGGACCTAAATGTCTTTAAAATAAGACTCTAAATGAGTCTTTAGACAAAGGGCAGTATAAACCACGACGATGGCACCCCAGAGACTCATAAATCGGTCAGCACCTTGTTTTATTTAATTACTACAGACCAGATAAGCTACGGGTCATTTATTCCGGCTCTGTAGTATAGAGTGAAGGATTGATGTACAAATTTAAAGTACATGGTTAGAATTCATCAAGGGGATAACATCGGACTTTGACGTCAAAAATATTTGGTCAAAGAGTATCGGTTTAAGTTGATTTAGAATGTTGAACATTGTTAGTATTTCTGAGAATGTTTTAAATAGGGTAGGATTGGTAACATAAATTAACTTCCAGTATTACTTATATAACACTTAATGTGTTTTTTTATTTACGCGCTCCGAGCAATCGTGCGGTTAAAGGTGCTCCTAAAAGCATAAACGTACATAACATAATTGTTAATTAATTATAAAGTCTTCTATCTTGTAATTAAGATGTTTTCATAGATAAAGCATTAATGCGTAAGTAATCATTTGAAGTAATAATATAACTTAACTTGGTGAATACACCTTAAATTACATTTTAAAAAGCATGATAACTGTTTAAAAAAATACTAGGTATCACATAGATAAGACTAGCCGACTATTTTAGCCGTGTGACGAGTAGTTTAGTAAATGTATTTGAAAAACAAAAATTACTTGTTTATTTGAGTATTTTTTTTTGTGAAACCTTGTGATAACCTTTGGTACCAACTTTTACCGGACTATTCCGTTTATCGTGCAGACCAGAATAAACTTTTGGTGTACCTAGGGTAATAAGTAGTCTTCTGGCAGATGCAGTTATATGGCGTCAACATTTGCATGTTTTTAGGGTTCCGTACCCAAAGGGTAAAACAGCCGAGTCTTAGTAAAAGGATCCCCCTTTTACTAAGACTCCACTGTTCGTTTGTCTGTCTGTCCGTCTGTCACCAGGCTGTATCTCATGAAACGTGATAGTTAGACCGTTAAAATTGTTACAGATAATGTATTTCTGTTGCCGTTATAACAAGAAATACTAAAAATAGATAAAATAAATATTTAAGGGAGCTCTCATTCAAAAAACGTGATTTTTTTTGCTCGTTATTGATAACGGCAACAGGTAGACGCTTGAAATATTCACATAATATTAAGTTATATATTCACTTTAAAAACAAATAATGAAATTATAAAACAAATATTTAAGGGGACTCCCATACAACATACATGATTTTTTTGGCGTTTTCATAGATAATGGTACGGAACCTAGATAAAAATACATTCCTATTTTAAATGTAACGCAATCAACATTATATCTAATATGTCGTTAATCCTGAAATTTCATCATCATAAAGAATTAACTGCGTTAAAATCATATTATCGCGTTTTACAGCGTTCGTGAAGCTATATTTCAAACATAAATTGCACATAAATTTAACATTCGGTTATGAAAATAACTGTTTAAGTAGTGAGAAGTAATATTTTTATGAATATTATATCGCTTTGGCTTGATTATTCATAAAACAGCCTATTATAGAGTCTAATGAGAAAAAACTGGCCTAATGCAAATTATACTAAGAAAATTAGTGTTTTTATGTTGGTATTATTCGGAACTAAAGATCATAAAGAGTAGCGTACCGGTATTTTTTTTTTTTCAGAAAGAAAAAGAAAAGGAAATTTAAATAAGCCAATTCTCAAGTTTAAATGCAGATAGCAATAGAAGTTTTAAAAACAAATATCAAAAATGTAGCACCTTAACTTTTTAACTTTCAAACTTGAATTGTGCTCATAATAGGTAGTATTCGTATTTATTTACGTAATATGTTTTTTTCATCTAGATAACACTGAGCAACTTTCTGTAGACTTTCTTTGTTATAGATGTTGCCGAGACACACTTGGAAACTTTGTGCAACATAAAGTAACTGCGATGTGGATGCACCACGAGAAATATTA
Organism: Anania fuscalis; assembly: GCA_950371115.1. Taxonomy (NCBI): domain Eukaryota; kingdom Metazoa; phylum Arthropoda; class Insecta; order Lepidoptera; family Crambidae; genus Anania; species Anania fuscalis. The sequence continues at coordinate 3,551,293 of OX493337.1, forward strand.
TCTGCCTATTTTTATATAATCTCTGTCTCTGCTATATATACTTTAGATTATGAGTGTTTATATTCTGTATGACAATATTTTAAAGTAATAGACAACCCGATTGGATTATGGACGCGGCGGACTGACGGCCTAGTTAAAAGGCTGCGGTAAGCCACCGGATGCAAATAGCTCCACCAGACGCGAGCTTCGGCATTTTAAAAAGCTGATGATGATTTAAACCTCCAAACAAAATAACAGATAAGTACAGAAATACTTTTAAAGCTAGAGTTTAAAGTTTATCTTAAGGTTACGCAAGTACTAATCTATTTTCAGGCTCAATTGCGCATCTCAGGTTTAAAAGAAAAACAAAAGTTTTTTTTAAAATCTTTATCAGGATTACCGGATTTAATCCCAAACTTTCAACTAACACGGTTTTAAAACTCATTCTTTAACTTTCAGTCTGTTATGACAATGACAGAGACAGAAAAAATTAAATGTCTTTTCGTACAAAATTAATTCGGTGGTGCGCAAATCAACTTAAGACTAATAATAAAAACCAATTCACCTTAAACGACTTAAGGCTTCATCATAACTACCCAAATCTGTAAAGCCACGAAATAAATAGGTAGAGTCAACGATGGTAGCAACTTAAATGAGTCCAGAAGGCTGAGACTTTATCTGAGAGCTCGGTGCTGCTGTCCGATTTGCTAAGAGTATCAAAATTTGGAGGCGCTATATGCACTTAAGACTTTTTACAGTAACTTGTAACGTACCGGTAAGCGCAGCGTCCACCCTCAAGGTGGACAGAAGACCTGGTAAAAGTTGCAGGAAGCCGCTGGATGCAGGCCGCTTCCAACCGGCTAATCTGGAAGTCACCGGGGGAGGCAATGTTCAGCAGATGATGATGATATTGACTTTGGTCGTTAGGTCTTTACTATACTTCTGTAAATTTCTTTGTCTTACAGACGTTATCATCATCATCTGTTTTTGGAAGTTTACTGCTGGACATAAGTCTCTCCTAGAGAGCGTCTGCATCGAGAGGATGATCACAATCTTGTAGTAGATATTATTTTCAGAGCTTTAGGGCTGTTTCACATTCGCAAGTAAGTCTCGGTTAGTTTAATCTGCCAGATACCTCATACAAAATGTGTTATTTATTTAAATTTATTTGTTGAGTAGTGCTTACTTTTCGATTGTGAAACAGGCCCTTAATATAATAATTATATGACTTAACTTATAATGACTATACTAACGCAGTAGCGTGGAGTCTCATCTTAAGCGTCAAGAGGCCTGGATTCAATTCCCGATTCAGATAAATTTAGATTTTTTCGGCATATTCCTGACAAAATTGAATATCTAGTTGCTCGTAACATATATGGATGTAGTTATAAGATCATGATGATTGGTGTGTTGTCTGACTCATACTTATTTTTTTTTGTTTATAAATATTGGACAACATCACATACATTTCTCTGATCCTAAGGTGAGTAGCTAAGCACCTGTGAATCAAATAAATAATCACCACCTCCAATAAAACAGCGCGCTATGTTTTTGCTCCCAATAGATTCCTCCGCGATCCGCCGGCTTAAAGTTTAATTAAGGATGCATCTCTTAAGAAAGAACGTTCGTTTAATCCAATAAGTTTCACCAGTTGCACTCGCTGATAATACTAATTGATTTTCTTCAATGTATAAAGAACACTTTTTCAAAGGATTTGTATTGGTAATTGTTTTTATTTCAGTTAACATCGATGAGGTGCTTACTTAGTCAATTAAGGATAAGATTGCAATGCGAATGGATAGATGTTCTGTTTATTCCTATGGCAATGATATTATTTTGTTTTATCAAGCAAACGAAAAAGTAAAATTAAATGTCATTCTTCAAAGCAGTCAATCACTAATAACTCTTCTTAATTGAGCTCTTCAAACAATTCATCTTAGGACCCTAGTGGACAAATACACATCGCCGCTGTTGAAATGTCTTGTACAGAGATTAATCACGGGCAGGAAATCTTTGTAACTCGTGCTAGCTTATTAAGATTTACGAACATTAGATTGATCTAAAGTTATCTGAAATAATCCATTTTTATTTTATTTATTTATTATTCAAACAGTGATAATTTAATCGTGTTTTGTTATTTATCGACAAAGTTTGACGTGAAAATATTTTTTTTTATATACTGTTAAGAGTAAATAGGTAGGCCTACGTTTAGAGTTAAATATGGTTCACATACCAATCAGAGAAAAGTATAAGATTCAATTTTATGATATTTTTTAGAACTTACTTCACTAGAGTCAATCTAATTTAGGTTGCATAGTTCTAAACTGTATACCGCTGCAATGTTGTCCATTATAAAGTATACTTTTAGTAAAAACAAAAGCCATGAAATGTTTGTATCTCAAAAATCCATAGCTTTCATTCTCCCCGTGATAAATGGTCAGCACTGACACGATGACAGCTGGAGATACTTTCCTCCTCTGCCTCTGATTCGTTCGGAACTCCCGCCATCAATATTGTTTACTTGCAGTGAAAAATGAAAACTGTCAACTAGACAATCAGTCGCGAGAGACTTAAAGTTGTTAATGTGATTTCAAGATATCATACCCAGATATGAGGTATGATCGATTAACAACGCGTTGGTTAGCTTGAAGTTAGTTAATTAGCTATCACTGATCATTAACAAAGTATTATTTTACAATATATTTTATAAATCTTTCATTTTCATCCTATTTACGAGCATTGCTCTTGTCATTGGAGTATTTTTGCCTTTCCTTTGATTCCGTCCTACTATTCACTTCCTACAACGACAAACATAAATCTTTATTTCATAAAAAGATCACATAACATATAATTATAATACTATAATTGCCTATAAAGCCTGTGCTAGGGCCTCACTTTTCCATAACTATAACGTACTCTTTTTTTAAACTATATAACTGACTTCAAAAAAAAGGAGGTTCTCAATTTGACTGAATGTTGTTAGTTTGTACATCAAATCTACTTTGGTTATACTACAAAAATAAATGTTACAAGCTAAACTATTTTTACCACATAACAATATATAGTTAATGTGTGTTATATTGAGTTAAGTTTTACTGCAGATTGCAAATAAAGCTGCTTAGTTTATGGCGCTCAAAGGAGGAGACTTACACTCCGCAGTTAATTTAAACTTAACTTATTTAGTCTTAGTCCATTTTTAGTCTGATTTCTCTTAATTTATGTGATCTTAAAAATAAGAAAGGGACGGACAATTGGCATCGAGCTTAAACTAGTCTTATACAAAAAACTAACTGAAAAAAATGCAATTTAGTCATGTCGATAGAGAAAAGAAATAATAAAAAGCACTCATCAACCAAATTATTTAAACATCTGTTTTTTTCTAATTTTAACCCTTTATTAAATATTTTACTGTTTCATAATATACGTGCTGTATCATAATATAAAGTGTATTTGCTTCAGCGCAGCGCGTAACTGTCTCGTTGCGGGGAGTCTTATGATTAACGACTTTGCTTTGGGAAGGAGAGTGCAACTTGCGATGAAGTCACTTTATTGAAGACGACGCAACTTTGTGATTGAAAATTATCTGTTACCTACTAGATTTTACTGCAGAAAATCTAAACTTACTTTTATGTAACAAAGTTTTTGGTTCAACTGGTGAAACTTCAGAATAACAATGTATTTATTTTTCCTAAAACAGCAGATTGCACATCAAAATGAATAATTATTTAGTTGTATATTTTATTCTGGTTTTATATACATTAAATATATTAAGTTAATAATAACTAATCGTGGCAGATATTTTTAGCTATCCTAAATCAGATTGCAGATACTTACAACAATAATAGTATGCAAACTTAATGCCACGAGACAGGGGCCTAATCACAGTGATGACAAGAGACCCTCAAAATATTATATTAATAGAAAAAAAAACATCATAAGGTTCCTAAAAGATATTTAACTTAACGCTAGTAGTTTGCTCTGGCACTTGTGTTTGTAAGAGTAATGTGTAAACCATTAGATCTATACCAGTTTTTTTTAAACAATAATAGTAATAAGTATTTGACACACACATCAAGAAACCTCATAATGCTCATTTTTTTTTGCTCCAGCGATTTCGGCTGTACATTGATTGACTTATCAGTTAATTAGTCACCAGTCAATCTGGAAACTCTCCGTAGGGATATAAGGGTAACTGCCATTTGTTTTAATTGTTTATTTTAAAAAGTCTTTTACATATTTCATATTAGCCATAGTAATTATAAAAGGTAAATGTTTACCAGTGTTGACTGACGCAGTTGACATGATTCAAAAGTAAAATACTACCAAAAAAACTTCAAAATACTAGTATTTTGTGGCAAATCATACAGCAAGAATAAAATGTAACTTTGTTAGAATTATTTTCAAATACCTAAATAAACAGATGAATAATCCGTGCTGCCAAAATCTGTGTCTGATTGAAGCAATCAAATGTTTGCGGCCCCTTTGCGAGCTCACCTGCGCTGCAGGGCTAACTTCAACATATCTGTATCACAGGAGATAGGATAGCGGTAGGCTTGCTTACTCAAATATAAGGTGCTTTCAAAATTACTGCCAATGCACTGCAATGGGTAAAGGTAGTACTTGTATAGACTTCAATAGTTAAGAAATTTCGTACCCTGGACCTATCAATTTTTTTTTTCAGAAGACAGCTGTTCATATTCTCTTACTTGCTTCTTTTAGCATGGCTCTTTGACACGCGTGAGGGCAACTTAGTAATCGGTGAACCAGTGTCGATATAGATCAAACCAGTAGCAAATAATTTAGCTACTAAAACTAGTAGTAAAACTCATACAGTGCGAGCTATATAAATAACTTAAAATATATAAAATATTCTTGGCAGTAGTAGAATAATTTTGCAAATTTTTATATTTTTTTAGGTTCCCTACCCAAAGGGTAAAACGGGACCCTATTACTGAGGCTCCGCTGTCCGTCTGTCTGTCTGTCCGTCTGTCTGTCCGTCTGTCACTAGGCTGTTTCTCATGAAACGTGATAGCTGGACAGTTGAAATTTTCACAGATGATGTATTTTTGTTGCCGCTATAACAACAAATACTAAAAACCAGAATAAAATAAATATTTAAGGGGGCTCCCATACAACAAACGTGATTTTTTGCTCGTTTTTATAGATTATGGTGCGGAACCCTTCGTGCGCGAGTGTGACTCTCACTTGGCTGGTTTTTTATTATACTTATGAAGAGTTTTTTTATAGCCTCTCGATTCTCTATAATAAGACTATTACTGTAAACCCACGGATCCTTATTGTATTGTGTCTGTATCTTTGTTTTAGAAGTCAAATATATGGCAAGGTTAACATTTGGACGCGTCTTGAGTAGACGCGGAATGGCAGAAAGTGAAATTAGCAAACAGAATTTCTGTTATATACAAGATAATCATTGGTTTTGGAGCCGCATAAATCACATTATTCAGTCTCGATAAAGGCACTTACCTACCCGTAAAAGTTATAGTCCTTTTAATATTATATCGGGTGTAAAAAAAGGCTTAACGAAGCCGAATACCACATATTCTACGTATTATTACGATCATTTTTTTCTTTTACACTATACCTGGAAAATGACGGGTTACAGAGTTATTGACAGTCAAAGTTACATTTTTTTTTCAAAGATTTTTACAAATTTGTCTTCTGTTTGATAATACTAAACTTTTTTACAAAGAAACATGATCCGCTTACACACACAGGCATAGTCTGTGGCGTGCGCGCTATACATTGCGGGTTAGAAATGAGTTATTTTTTTTTGATACCCAAAAATAAAAGTCATTTCCCAGCAATTATTTTTTTTGCATTCTACTTGGTTTTATGTATAGAATTCGTGATTTAAGGCTTCGTTAAGCCTTTTTTTAAACCCTGTATAATTATTTTCATACGAACATGTAAACTGTGTCAAAACAAACGTCTTTTAGTTATAACATAATTAAGAAATGTGCCGTGAGAAATGATAAATAAGTACTTAAGATCTTCAATTTATATTTGTAAAGTGTAGGTAATCGTCTTTGTGTAGGTAAATATTTTAATGTTGATTAAGCACTAACCTACTTTTTACGTGTAATATAATAGATACCTAAGATACAAGCTACTATTGCTTAGTTTAGGTATCGACTTTAGAATTATTAGATTTAACTGAATATCTTAAGTTTCATGTATTTATGCTAAGTTTTTATACAGAAATAAATTTATATTTATTTTTATCTTTTAATATTTCAATGTGAATACAAAACAATGATTTATTTGTACTGAAGAGTGATATTTTGCGGTTTCAAAACTAACAAAAATAATCATGCATACAAAACGGTTTGGGCAAGCATATTTGCTTTCTTATTTATATTCAACCCTGTGTATTATGTACTCTGTTTTTAGGTAAGCCATATATTTCTATTTCAGACATGTTTTTTAACATTCTTCTGTCGTTTAATCCTGTAGTAGCATTCTCTGAGTATTTGCAAATTGCAGCAATATGCTGCGGTCCTTTTTTCTACTTAAACTTTTTATTTTTATATACAGGCTGTTCCTAGTAGTATGGGTCAGATCAAATGTGTAACAAAAATTTAAATGAATTTTTTTGCAACTTAATACTTAAAAGTAGACTGTTAAATTCGTTAAAAATAAAACCTACATTCGTAGAGCCAAAAAGTTCAGAAATCATTCTCGATATGAGTCTGTTCGATCTGATAATGTGGTAGGAAGTATCAATTTAGGTAGATCTCTTGACTGCCTTTGTTCAAACCCAAACTTCTCGTCTGACTTGGCAGCTACGTAGTTGTAGCGTAAACCAGATATCGAAGCCACAATCCTGTGAACCAATCTCGGATGAAATAGCTGTCGATAGTTTTTGACAGCTGGTAACGTAATTATTAGAGGCTTTTAACTGTCTGATAGTTGAATAATATTATAAAATTTCTATGAAAACATAATTAATAAATTAATTTAGTAATAATTCAAAGAACAATACAACCGTCGACCGTTCGAACGTCTGCTCTAGTTTACTGGTTACCTGTAGCAACTTAATTGGTAAAAAGGTCACATTAACGCTTTATTACCGTAGACATAGATTTTTTAATGGACGCCTCGAAGCACTCACAAACGCAAGTTAATCGGAGAAAGTTCGTTTTCTAAACACTGACACGTAACCTTTGCTTAAAGACACATCAACAACCCACCACGTCAGGTAGTCAGTTATAACTTAGAATACCATAGCCCTTATCGCTTTATTTACTATTGCTTTAATCCATCCCACCCAAATTTATGTGGGTAAGTATATAAATAATGTTACAGTAAAGCTATGTGAGTCTCGTAACTCAGACGGAGGAGTCGCAACAGTCATTTATCAGATGCGAGGTCAACCCGAGGGAGTTAATTCTGAGTGACGTGACGCCGAGCCGACTTTGCCATGACGATAAGGGGGTTCCTGTGTTTTGTGATATCATTATTTCTGAGCGATCGCTTTCTTGGTCTAGTCTGAAACTCAAAGTTAAAATATTTGAAGTCAGTGCTATATTACAATACGATAACATCAAACATAAATAAGGGAAATCATAAGATAAAAATGAATGAAAACAAACACATACGAATACACATTGACGACCGTCTGGTGTAGTGGTTCGCGCTCCGGACTACAATGCCTAGCGGTTGCGGGTTCAAATCCCGCGAGGGGCAAATGTTAGTGTGATGAGCACGAGCATTTGCACCTAAGTCATGGATGTTTATAAACGTATTTAAGTATGTTTATCCGTTATCTAGTCGCCATAGCACAAGCTTTGCTTAGTTTGGGGCCAGATAATTGGTGTGACTGTGGAAACAATTTATTTATTTATTAACATAAAGTATATATGTTCCTAAACTACTAAAATAAAACAGCCATACAATGCAGATCATAAAACGTAATCCAATTAAGCTTTTATTAGAGACCGCAGAAGCCCGAAATGATATTTTAGTGTACATTTTTTCCTGTTTGTTTATATCGGCCATTAAAAGCCGTTGTAATAAGCGAACGAATAAAGAATCCAATCAAAAAAGAAACAGCATCTGTCAGGGCTATTAAAACTGGGAGGTTTAATATCAAAGCACATTACTGGGTTATCGCTATATGATGCGATACATACGGTTAAAAGGCCTGGAAAGCATAATGTGATGTTAAATCTAAAACAGAGGATTTTAAAAGTAAAAGTGAAGTGAATAGCCCTGGTTAGTTAGCACCTTACGATGATATTATATCAGCCATCCCTGTTAAACAAGTTAGGTTAAAGTAATTTATTATAAATTTGTAACAACATTACATAGGGTGTCCGAAAAATCGTGTCAGACGGAGGTCCAGGAATAGAGCACCCACGTTAAGCAAAATACAGCTTGTTAAAGTTGTATAATTTATGCGACAATATTTAACAAATTACGAAATGCCATTATATTACTAATTACATATAATTAAGAATACTAAGTTAATGACTAAAGATCATGCTTTTAAATTTAAGGGACTTTTTTAACTAAAATTCATGTAGAATCTAGATAAATCAAAATAATCTTCAGTTTTTTAATTTTATCTAAGTAACTCTATTTTTATGCGAAGTAGACATAACTCAAGATATATATTTTATTTTAATATAGCAATGTAAGAAGACGAATTAATTCAAATATAATTAACCCTTAAATGCATAGTGTATCATTTTGGATACTTACTTATTATTGAGTAATTTAACTTAAAATATTTTTTTATAAATATTAAAAAAAAACAATATTTGAACTATGAGTATAGCATAATTTACTAAATAAATATATAAAATCAGGATTATTCTTGATTGACATTATAAAAAAGGACGTTGTGGAAAAAAAAATCTGTATTCGGGAATGTAAACCTATTTTGGAAAAAAGAAAAAAAAATACCTTCAGAAGTGCCACTGTAATCATGAAAATTGAGACAGATTTATAATTAAATGATTTTTTATAGTTTAAAATAATATATATAAATTTATCAAAATTAAATAACATTATCGAAAGGGGGCTTTTTTCTATTTTTTTTTTCGTTTACAGACAAAAACGGAACCAAAAATTTTTTTCATTATTTTTTTCGAAATGCTACAATCATAAAATAAGTAATAAAAAGGCTTTATTTAAAACAAAAATATCATGCATTTAAGGGTTCACTTTTAAACAATCGAAAATTGAACATAAGTAAATTTAAACATAATTAATAAACTACTCTACAGCTTGCTACGAAAATCCGCTACAGCTTATTTCGAAGTAAGCCGTAGCATTGTTCGTGCGCTACGACATGCTACAAATTGTACAAATAATATAACTTTCATTACTGATGAAAATAACAAAAGATAAAGTAATAAGCAAAGTTTTTTTTTACTGAGTAAGTAATAAATGTTTAAAGCATAATTTTTAATTGTTAAATTATACTGTTGTTACGAAAATAAAGTCAAGACAATTATTTCATTTTCAATTAAAATTTACGTATTGAATTTCAATTCACGCCGTTCTGATTGCAGGCCAGCTGTTTCCAATAATTGTATGTCTCAAAATCACGCTCGACACATCAAAAGCCACGTAAAAACTGTCCGATTAAACGCCACTCCTGTCCAATCAAAACTTTGACAATGTCAACCTTATGTCATTGTATTAAGGGCGAATGTCTTTTTATGTAAATTGTAATAAACGCCTGAGAATAGAATTATTATTTGACAAAAAATATTGCGTGCCGCAAGAGTTATTGCGTCGCTGAGTTTTTATTGTGGTTTTTTATTTTACTATTAACATGCCTTCGAAATTACTGTTTGCATAGGAAAGGAAAGTATGCGCTAGGCATTTGTAGTATATTTTTATTCGAGTTATGTGAATTTTATAAACAAAAAATAAAGACAAAATATACGTGTACAGTTTCTGTTACGTTTTACATTGGATCTTTACCGCACTCGGTTGGCTGGCAGGGAATGCTTTTGGCTTTAAGGCATGCTGTTGTACATTTTTAAGTTTGTGCAATAAAGTTTATTTTCTCTCTCTCTCTCTCTTTGTGTCTCTAATCATGAGACCGTATCAAAAATGAAAGAGCTGCACGACCCACAGTAAAATTGGAATGACGACTGGGTAAAGAAATGTAATTCTATTTAGTTTATCAGTTAGATTATCAAAAAATAATGGACTATTATTTTTTCTCTTATCAATCAACCAAAAAATTACAATAAAAGCGCGTCAAAGTATGGTAGAAGAGCTCTTGTCGTCACATCTAAGTAATAATTCTTAGGCGTGACGTAATGCGATATTTCAAATCAATCTAACTTTGTAATATTTAAAAAAGCAAAAATACTTTTCTAATACCTGAAAGCCGAAAAAAAAGTTAATCGTCATCCCTTCGCCCATGTGACAACTATTATTTGATCATTTCTAAAAAAAAAATGTCTCATAAGACAAGTCAACAGCTTTTAAAAAACTTTAAAACTATTAGTGAATATACATAGAAGTTGTTTTGGTACTCCTAAGAAGCTCGATCTCTAGACTTCTACTTGATATTTTTCTGAGACACCCTGTAGTTATGTTAATAAAAACAAAGAAAGTAATACTTTCTACCATTGCACCTATATGGGAGGTGCAAAAACAGAGTGTTATTGCTTCAAGCTTTAATTTGTAGCGTTCTTTTTATTTGTTCCTCAAAAGCATTTTCATTTAAATTCGGCTCAGTTAAAAGATTTTTACTATCCACCCAGATGCTTCCAATTTCAGTATCACGTGCAACAGATTTACGACTTAGTACGTTTCAAAAATAATTTTCTTTCGCTTTTACAGTTATTTCATTACTATTTTGAATTATAACTCTTATAGATCAAAAAAACATTTTATACCACTTCTTAATAATAATAAATATTGGACAACATCACATACATTGCTCTGATCCTAAGATAAGTAGCTAAAGCGCTCGTGTTATAGAAATCAGAAATAAAGACAGTGTTACAACACCCAGACAATATAGAAAAGTTCGTTTCCTACATTGGCCCGACCGGGGATCGAACCCGGAACCTCGGAGATGGCGACGCCCTTATAGACCGGCGTGCTCGCCTTTTGGCTACGGAGGTCGTCAAACTTATTACTTGGCAATGTGTAATACCGTTTAAAAACCTTTGATGAAAATACCATAGCTACATCCTATGTGTTCGAACGTATGATATACTTACTAGTCCTAGTTTATTGTTAAAAATAATAACGGTAGTATATAATAAGTAAAAGTAAGTCGTTCACCCATATATTTGCCAGTCGTCGTAACCTGTAACAGGAACCTGCGGGGTAACCATGAACTCTTAAAACAATCTCAAAGTTGTCAAATCTGTCAATTTTGGTACGTCATTTCATACAAAATTTGGCAGAAATGATAATGTTTGACAGATTTGAGATTGTTTTAAGAGTTCGTGGTCACCGCCCTGCACTTCGCTTATTTTTATGTTTGTTAGTGTAAGACTTATCGCTTATATTTTGTTACTAATTTTAAATATTACTTTTGATAATAATTAGTTTTATGAAGTCTTTTCATGATCTTTTTCTTATTCAGTAACTTTGATACCTACTTGTTGAATGTTTCAATGCCCATAGTTGATATTAAATCCAGGTTTTAATAGAGATCTAGAGCATTTACATAATTTTGATTGGCCATTTAACGATGATACTCTCACCAGATTATGAGAACTATGTATGCAGGTGCAGCAGCTGCCTCTGCGGAATGTTTAAAAAAAAGAAAATACTCCGCCTTAGATAGATGCTACCGTTTTTCGCCTTTTGGTACTCCAATTGAAGCTGACGCTGACGCTGGGTCCCTGGGGCCCTGGGGCCCTGAGGCCAAAAAACTATTTTCCGAACTATCCACCCGCTTGGTAAATGTTTCTGGTGACCTGAGGCCTTGGCCAGCGAATATGATAGCTATTCAGCGAGGCAATGCTGCCAGCCTTCTGGGCACCTTTAACTATTCTCTGGGTATGGGTGATTTTGGGTTTTCATTAACTTTTTATTTTATTTTATACATTTTTAAAGTATTTTTATGTAAATATTATTTAGTTCATATCCTAAGTTTATAACCCTTATATATTAATCTCATGCAAAATGCCTAAAATAGAAATACTCTTCAATCTAGGTTAGCGATTTAAAGACATGACCGGAAGAGCGTGACAGGTTGTATTGTAAGATTCCAAATTGCATAACTAAGGTACGCATTTAATTGTAATTTCTGTGCTAGCTTCCGTTGTGCTGTGTCATCCAGATCAATCAAGGCATTGCCGCAACGAACGTAGGGGGACCATGATTTCGAAACATAACGGTGTTTACAAATCTAGTGAAAGCGCCGCGAATGTGGAAAGACAGCAATTTCGGTTTAGCCTCATGCTCAACCGGTTGCCGTGAACGAAATAAAAAAGAGTGGAAATGTATTTTAATTTGTTCAATACAACTTTCGTCTTTAGTTAATCTGTGACTGTACTGTTTTATCATTATACTGTGATTTCATACTAAAAGTAAGTGAAAAATAGCTCATAAGTTTCGTTTATAGATCCGCATTCCTCTTAGTTAAGAGGTATTTGCTTGAATCTGAGCCAGCGTTACAGAATTCCACTTTTCCGTTCAACTTTCCTAACTTGAAACTATTTTACTACAAATAATGTAGGTAAGTACTACATTGCACAGTTAATGTTGTATATAAGCAGTTGATCACGTGATTTTAAGGAGTGTTCTATTCTTTTTGCATCCTGTATAATGGTAAGGCTGATATTAATGGCTGGCGTCAGTGAAACACGATTATTTTGTACAGTTTGAGTTGCAACTTTAATTAAATATTTCCGAGGTGAGTGGGATGTGGAGTTAGAAAATATTAATTTGTGTAAAAGCATGATTAAATAATATTTATTATGAATATAAGGAAGGAAAATAAAGCGTTAACTCCCTACATACTTGTATAGCTTAATCAATCACCTTTAAACATGACAATTTTTTTCCTTTCGTAAGCTTCAACTTTTCATCTGGCTTCGAAATTGAAAATGTCGGCTTTTTCCTCCGTTTCCCAGTGCGGCGATAAATTTTGGTCACACTATGAGAGTTGCGTGTCAACTCCCCCCTTAAACCGTCCCTTGTGCTTTAGCTGTAATGTTCGCGTTCCACAAAGAAATTAGAAAAACGGTACAATAGGATTAGGTATTTTTGGGACTATTTAGCTCTTCTTTAGCTAGTCTTTGTACTTTATAATAAAAAAAAAAAAATTGGGGAACAGACAATCTTGTCTAAAATCTAATCAACTACTAAAACCGTTTCAAATATGAGTCTATATAAAATAATATAGACTCATCATCATCATTTCAGACACAGGACGTCCACTGCTGAACATAGGCCTCCCACAAAGTGGACAGACGAACTGGTAATGGTGGCAAGTAGCAGCTGGATGCAGGTCAAAGTCCGGGGTGGGGGGGGGGGGAGTCTATGTTCATAATATAGATTAGGTACTCGTATAAAATTATACCTTACTTACAGCTGTAATGTATATGAATCTTTGGCTGTTAAAACAACTAAGATAATGGTAGGTACTTACACAAACTTCACAGCCTAGTTATTTGGGTTACTAGATCTCTGAGTTGGAATTACTATGCCGTGGAGAAATCTCTTAAATCCCTGTATTAATATTATTATTATTTATATACTGCGAAGGTCCATTACTGACATTTCTGGGAATATCTAGATATCCATATCTACTGAATATAAAGCAATTTGAACACGTTTTGGCGAACACGATGGACTTTGGCGGTAACGCCTTTTATCTTTTTTTTTCCATTTACACTTTTTTTTAAAGTATATTTCACTAATATAAAAACCTTACAATTCTTCTTATCTGCCAAACTATCCTATCATTTTTTAAATCTTAATATTATCTTCAATAGTTTTTCGTTCATAAGCGATATAATCGTATTATATTTTTTTTCAAATCACGATAAATCTTCAACTTCGACATTTGAATATAAGTATTAACTATGATGATGAACCGTAACAATGTTTGTTACGGTTCCTAAGTGTTATTTCTGTAAAATTTTAGACCCAATCATCTATCATAGGTTTTAACTACATCAACCTGTCAGACTTGAAAACAATGAAAAATATTGTTTTAAACTTTCATGGTCACTAACATTAAAATACATGGTAGCAATCTCGTAACAAACTAATCTAATGAAAAAAAAATTCTCAAATATTTTAGACTAGTTTACAGTCGTTGTTTTATTGTATAAATTTGCACTTTGCGACATAACCATTAGTGTCCGTGTCTCGAAGTAAGGAATTAGCTGAGAGCTTCTGCTAGCATGTTTTAAAACGAGTAAATAGAAACAAAAATAGAAATAAAATTTATTTTTAATGGAAAGCCATTATTGAAATTTGTATTCTTCATTAACTAGATTGGAAGCTGAACTTTGACCCCTGCATACCATTGCATCATTGCTTCAACCGGGTTGACCGGGTCCTCATAAAATATTAGGCAACGCAAATTGATCAGATAGTGTTTTGTTTTTCTACGAATAAGATATTTTCGTACCATAGCAGGGTGAGATGTGAGCAAATTCGCAATAAACGTCAAAGAGAAACGATATTATTCTTACGTTATTCGTTTTATTTCATTTGTTTCTACGACATTTCTTATTTCCCGGTAAGAAAACGATTATGTAGCGTATCCATTGCGATACTCGTAGACGAATATCTAGGTCGCTCTCGTAACAATATTATTCTGACAAACAAGGAAGACTGACACCTTTGAACAAGAAAGAGCTTAGCACGATCCAATGTTAACCCTTCAATGATTACATGACTACATTGTATATGTTAGAGAAACTTTTTGTATGAGAACAAAATCGAAACTAAGAAAAAAAATTTAGTTTGCAGATACAGAACACCTGATTTAAAATTTACTATGGAAATAAAATTTTATTTTTGGTACAATACAAGATATTGTTACATTTGAGCGGGGCGTGCGGTGCATTAGGCAATTAGGCATTGCCTATCTGATAATTGAAATGAGGTACTTACAAATGTGGATTAATGATGGAAACCACTGATTTTCATCAATAAAACACATCACTCATAAGTATCTACTGCCTACGTCTAAATAAAAATAATGCCGCCACTGAATTTGAGCACCAGTTCCGTAGCCAAATGGCAAAAAACGGAACCCTTATGGATTCGTCATGTCTGTCTGTCCGTCCGTATGTCACAACCACTTTTAACCGAAACTATAAGAACTATACTGTTGAAACTTGGTAAGAAGATGTTTTTTGTGAACCGCATTAAGATTTTTACACAAAATTAAAAAAAAATTTTGAAGATTCCCCATACTTAGATTTGAACTCAAAAAAATTTTTTTCATCAAACCCGTACGTGTGGGATCGACCCGTATCTATGGATAGGTCTTCAAAAATGATGATGAGGTTTCTAATATCATTTTTTATTTCTAAAGTGATTAGTTTGTGCGAGATACACTTCCGAGGTGCTAAAATGTGTGTGTCCCCTCCCCCTGCAACTTCTAAAATAGGAGAATGATAAAACTAAAAAAAAATATGATATACATTATCATGCAAAATTCTACCAAAAATTGGTTTGAACGAGATCTACTAAGTAGTTTTTTTTTAATGCGTCATAAATCGTAAACAGCAATTAGATAATAGTACGGAACCCTTCGTGCACGAGTCCGACTCGCACTTGGCCGGTTTTTTTTAGCATACAATATGTTTTTTAAAATTTATTTAGCAAATATTTTAAGTAAATTTAATAAAATGAATTTATTGTTTTTATTAGAATAAGTTTTGCACCCGTTTTCAAACGTAGCGTAATAATACGGTTACCATTGAGGAGTTAATACAAGACAAATAAATATTATTATTAATCCCGACGTACTATGGCGAGCCTTCATTAATCAGGAATTAAGAGATAAGAGCTCTATGCGTTCGACGCGATAATCCGACCCTCTCACCGCCTACCGAGATTAAGCCGACATAGAATCAAGAATGAAACGATAAATAACATGCATTGTGTTTGAGGCTAATAAATTCCACTGGTATATGTGCAGCGACGGCCATACAGAGAAATGTTTTTAATTTTCTAAAGAATGCCAGTTTCTATGCCAGGAAAGTTAGTGATTTTACAGTGATTTTAGATTTGCTATTGTCTTGACAAGCTCGCTTATTTTCGTTAATAATCTTAAAAAAATATTGAAATGTTCATTTTTTTATTATTATAAAAATAAGAAAACATAATGTAAAATTTTTATTTGTTTTCTAATTAAACGATTTCCAAAACATTTTCTATGATTTTTTTAAATTTATTATTCTCAGTCACAAATAGTTTTGACTTACATTCTTGCTTAAAACCACTTTTGACCGTTACAATTTAGTAAAAATAACTTTTGCCCGTTATTTTTGAAGTCAAAAGAGGTTTTGACCAAAGTCCTTAGTTAAAACTACTTTTGACGGAAAGAATCGGTTTAAAGTGGTTTTGACCAAAGTCCTTAGTCAATACCACTTTTGACTGATTTTTGCAGTCAAAAGTGGTGTTGACCAGTTATGAGTTTTGACTGTAACATATACACCGCACGCCCCTATGAGAATTCTTCTACAACTGTCCAAATAAGAGTGTCATCCTTTTAGGGTATTATTGCAGTTATTTAGTTATTCTTATATTGTTTGGTGCAAGATAATTATTGCAGTACCTTAGGCTGTCAGAGGTTTTCTGGACAGCATTGTATGTTTTTTATCGGTTTGTTACACTAGTACTTCTAAATGTGTACATACAGATATAAAAGTGTGGAGTGGTGTTAGAATCCTATCACATTTTGAGTAATCTGGGTTTGTACCTGAAATATTTATCTTACATAAGTATGTCTCAGTATAAACGTTTGACTATTCAAATAGATTATGATAATTTTGGTTGTTATTTTACCCACTTTTTTATTGGACTTGTCAACTGAAAGTAAAAAATAAGTATTCTGGCTGCGCCCGCGGCTTGACAGTGTTACTTTGACCGAAATCTAAATCTAGTTTATTTTAGTAACATTTTGTGTTAACCCTATGACGTCGGGGCTGATCCGTAAACCAAGCAGAGCGTTAATGAGTATTGTGACTAGTGTTTAGACAGCTTAATTGGGTATCGGTAATAATGATACCGACATGCTTAACTTCTTAAATGTAAGAGGGTTTTAAAGGGTTAAAGAATGAATTCGGGACTGGATGAAATGAATGGATGAATTTATTTGATTTTATAATAATTAATTGTTTCACTATCTTAGTATTGATAACTGTTTTTTCCAACGCCAGATAACTTTTAACTGACTGACTGACTGACTGTTTAAATAATTGTGTTTTGAGAGCTACAAGTGTATGGTCAGAGTGAAAGTTACCTAAATAGTGAGTAAAAGTTTCATCTTCAATATGTAGGTATCCATCATTGTTTGTTGTTTGATTTATAGATTTTTGGTATTGGAAAAGATAATGAATTGAATCGGGTATCGTTAATTTTATTCGTGTAATTAAATTCATTGGTATATCGGATTTCTGGCGTACTGAGGTCCAATCAAATTGATTGCCTTCGTACGGCCCTGGCTCAGTCACGCGTCAACACCGAATTTCATAATCTGTGTGATTAATTCCATGTGCGGTAACTGGTTGTTTATTTTTAAAAAAGTTTGCGACAGAATCAGAAGAGTTTTTTTTAAAATCAGTGCTTGTAACCACTGATCAAATAATACTTTGTAATTTTATAAAATTTCATTGAATAACGGTATCAGTTACATCAGTAACATTACATAATTTAAAGTAAAATGCATCGATCGATTAAAAGTAAATTTATAACGATTTTTATTACTTCATCATTAAAGACAATTGGTGATTTTGCTGTGAAAAAATACATTCGTAATTGTTTTAACGACTTTGTTATTAAGATAGGAGAAAAATCATCTAATTTATTAAAAACACCTTGGTAGATTAAAGGATCATGCAAAATATTAGCCATTGCATCGATTTATTATAAAAATAACTGAGAAGTAGGTACAATTCAAAAATAAAGACAAGCTTACCTAAAATTATAAACTTATAAATTGATAGCAATAAGATATTAACACACTAATAATGACCCTGATGAAAATGATACAATGACAATAAAGCAGTAAATGTATTGTTTTACTTACGACGAGCAACCAAATAACTTATTCGCACTGAAAATATAACAATACATTTAGATGAAAACACTATACGGCTGAAAATTCCTTACGCAGCACGACTATTTAATATAATATCCCTAACATGAAATACTGACATATCACAACAGACCTAAATAATTCGCAAGACAAGCGAGAAGATGCTAACGTTTCGGCGCAAAAATACGTACAGATGTACAAAACTTCGTGACACCTCAGCACCAGAGAAGATGGATCGCAATAATTTTTTCCCTTGTAAATAAAATATTACCGGCAAGATAAAGGCAGGAACTCCCACCTTGTTTTAAGCCGGTGTGCAATAAATCTGTGTTCGCGGATCGAGTTAACTCGCACAACAAATGGTCGTGTCTAAAATTTTCTGTATCAACTTTTTTAGTGTCCATCCTCTGGGTGCGGATTCACTCTTTTGTTTTATTCTTCTGTGGGTGGTGCTGATTCATTGTATGGGGTCTGGTTTTGATCTTAGGTTGATGACCTTGAGAAAATAATTGGGTTCAATTTATTTTAGAGTGAAAAAGAAGGGAAATGCATTCATGCCCCTAGCATGAGCAACAAAACACGATATGATATCAAATACAGGGTGTACAAAAGAATGAGATACTCCTTAAAACCACGTGATCAGCTGCTCATATACAATAACTTTTCCTATAGGAGCAACATCGAAATCGTGATTTTATTTTCAGATGCTCCATACATTATCATCGAGGTATACGAGTAAGTTTGTATGGAGAAGCTGTTTTTTTTTATCGATTTCGATGTTGCTCACATAGAAAAAGTTGTTGTGTATGACAAGCTGATTAAGGAGTGTCCCATTATCTTGTACACCCTGTATATGGTCAAAATATCATATAGGTCATATATGCTAGGAAGGGATGGATGCATTTGTAAAAAAACGTATGCCTTTGTACATCCCACTGCAAGGCACTAGCCTTCTCTCCTAAGAGGTGGTTTTGGCCATTACATAATCCACCACAACTAACTCGATGTAGTGAAGCAGCCTTAAGGCCTCTGGTTAGGGTTCACGCTTGATATTAGCCGGTACCTACTTTTAACGTGCCTTTCGAAGCACGGAATTGTTTGTGATAAATATCACTAAATATGGCCCCGATGGTTACCCACATACCCACCCATTCAAAACCTAACCTAACCTAACAGTAAAGATCAGGCTACACGAAAAACCAAATGCAATAGAAACCGCTGAAAATATGATAATTTATGTGATTTATGAAAACAATCTGCTAAATATTTCAACAAATGGTAACCTCGAATATTATTATAATGATGTATCAAAGGAATGGGAAAGTTGAAAGGGAATAAATTCTTTGTGTTTACAAACAAACCGCGCAGTCTGCATCGCAGTCGGCGGTGTGACCGCAGACCGCGTTGATATCTACGGTTTTCTCTGCGAAATTCATTTAAAATTTCAAAACAATATAGAAAATAGTAACGAAGCTTAGATTTTTTCCCTCACAAATAGTGATCCGTTTGTCAGAATGTTAGCATTAATTTGTTACGAGAATTTCAGAATAAATTCTCTGCAAAGTAATTAGAATTTTTGTTTATGGACTGACTTATTATCATTAATATTGTTTTGCTTTATAATATAATTCGAATACCAGTAAAATAACTTAATTGTTATGATGCACGTAAATCGATGTTCATCATGCTATCAGTTTGTCAGCATATTGCTGTCCATTGCTGGACATAAGCCTTTTTAAAGAACACGGTCCCCTGCTTTTTTCATCTAGGCACTGCCAGCCATCTTCCTAAGGTCGTCGGTCTATCGAGCTGTGGGGCGTGTATGGTACGTTTAACAAATCGTAGTCTCCCTTCAAGAACCTGTTTACTCCACCCTTTAACGGGTCTGCGACTATTTTTTGATCAAACTATTTTTAGTCTAGAGTTTCAATTTTCTCTATGAAATATATTCTCCAAAAGACTACTCAGTTCAAATATGTCGACCTTAGGCCAACACGAACCTTTGCGTGACGCTGAACCAAATTGTTATTGATTTAAAATAATTACAGGCCTGGCTCAACAAACATCACACCATAAGAAGACGTAGAAAGCCTCTCCGATTTCTGAAAACGTATTATATAAGATTGTCTTTGACCGTCAGTCTGTCTATCTGTCTACGTTTGAATAATAGGTCGACACTTAACCACACCATAGGCATACAAGGAAAGCCTTTGAAAGAAACGTGCTATAAAGCAAAAGATTATGTGCTTAAGGGCGCCATTGAGACCATATTGCTGAGGCCCGCTGTCTGCCTGTTTGTTTGCTGTTCCTCAGTCTGTATGTTCATCTGTAATATGGCAGGATCTTTTGAAACCATAATAGGTAAACACTCGAAGACCTACGGAGCTGACACTTGGAACATGATAGTAAAGCTGATCCCCTGACTGCTGCTGTCGAACTAATTTGACGTATTAACTTTAAGTGTGTAGACTGGAAATAAATAAAAACATTTATCTCCATACATACTAAATGTATAATCCGCTGTTAAGATTTATTTGTATTGTTTTTTTGAGGTTGGTTCCATATCAAGTTATTGTATTAAGGCACCAGAATCAGCCCCCTAACCATGAACTCTAAAAACAATCTCAAAGTTGTCAAATCTGTCAATTTTGGTACGTCATTTCATACAAAATTTGACAGAAATGATAATGTTTGACAGATTTGTGATTGTTTTAACATTTCATGGTTAGGGCCCAGAACTTAATGTGCATCAATTTTGTTACACCTTGTAGTGATTAACGGGTATACCATGTCTATTTATACTGTGCGTTTCACTGCCTAGTTCCTACCCAATCGCTGAGCACGAACGAAATGCCAATAAATAAGGATAAATATGGAAATTAGCAAGTTATTGCTGAGGGTATATTGAATAGGGGTTTAAAGATTAAATAGATAAAATATACTATTTTCTTATACAAGTGTATTATTAAATTAATTAAAAATTTAAAAGTATAGAAATATTTACAAATTAAAAAAAAACAATTATATGAAACATATCATACAAAACTATTTACAAACTGTCAGATATTTTATAAATAGGTAACATCCTACACATAAAATATCTGACTGAGATCGCTGTTCAAATACTATCAAATACTACAAATATAAGAGTACTTTTTGACTACTTGCTCGGGGTAATAGTGCAGAAAATTACTTTAAAAGCAATGGGTCCCTAGTTCTATTTCCGATTTGGGAAAAAATGCGCTTTCTAAATTGACTTGGTTCTGGTCGTACCGGAAGACAACATTGGCAAAACTTTCTGGTACCTCGTAACACAATTGTCGATTCAATATTTGTAGACTATGCCGTTTACTCTGTCATCTAGCACAAATTATATAAATGGGATTATGGGACATGTAAGGTATAACTCACAAATATGAATGACACTCACTAAAATACAATCGAATTCACGTAAATAAAACACTTATCACAATATTACGAATTTATTCGTGACCAAAATGAAACCGCCATTAGACCGACAATCAAAACTAAAAACAAAAACGTATCAAAAATAGTAAATAAAGTATCAAATAGACAATATTAAAAAAAGGTTTGTATCCGTCGCCAACATCTTAAACACCTCGATAACCTCCATCCGAGAGGCGAGCATGCCGGACTATATAAATGGCGCCGCCACCTCTGAGGTTCCGGGCTCGATACCCGGTCGGGTCAATGTAGAAAATAAAATTTTCTATATTGTCTGGGGTCTGGGTGTTGTGGTACCGTCGTTATTTCTGATAACTATAACAAGTGTTTAAGCTACTAACCTTAGGATCAGAGCAATGTATGTGATGTTGTCTAATATTTAAAAAACATAATTTTATGCCTACAATTTTTCTACTGAACAAAATATATTCAGACTACTAACCTTATTTTACGAGAACCCTTATTTATCTCAAACTAAAGCGATAAGATAGCGAAGTACCTAGTTTTAATGGCGCTCTTCTTTATTGAATATACATTAAATTAAAATGACAGTAAAAAAAAACCAGTGAAGTTTGCAATTGAGACATCACGATAAAAAATTAATATTTTATTTTATCTTTTTATGGTTTATTAATGCTTATTGAAAGCGTCAAGTTTCGATGATACAATCTAATAGTAAAATTTGAACGAATAGACGATGTCAGTTTTATTATACTTTTGAGTAAAATATAATTTTCCAAGAATCATCTAGTTCCAAACTAAGCAAAGTTTGTATAGTCAGGCGACTAGATAACGGCTTACTTAAATAATTTTATAACTATTATGCTTAAAAAGAAACAATTGTACTTTGCGGAATTCGAACCGCCCAGCTGACTTTGTGACTACATAGAAAGCAAAACAATATAAGTGGTAATAATAATATGGTAGTTAAAAATACTTCTACAGAAGATTTTAATAACACGTCTTCCATTAAGTCCCTATTCATTTTCATCAGTCTTTCAAAGTACCTACACCTTTAAACAATCCTCAAAACAAGCCTTCCCCAAGTAGAACGCTCCCCACAACCTTAAATCTAAGTGTAGTCCACCTCAGACAGCCTGCGAGCAATCAAAACGTTTAAATTAAAAACGCGCCAGTGCGAGTCGGACTCACGCAAAAAGGGTTCCGCACCATTATCTTTAAAAACACGCAAATGAATCACGTTTGCTGTATGGGAGCCCCCTTCAATATTTATTTTATACTGGTTTATATGGTTCCGTACCCAAAGGGTAAAGTTTATAACTAAGGCTCTGCTGACCGTCTGTCACCAGGCTGTATCTCATGACCCGTGATAGTAAGAGAGTTGAAATTTTCACAGATGAGTATTTCTGTTGCTGCTATAACAACAAATCCTAAAAAACAGAATACAATAAAAATTTAAGGGGGCTCCCATAGAACACACGTGAGTTTTTTGTCGTTTTTATAGCTAATAGTACGGAACCGTTTGTGCACGACTCCGATTCACACTTGACCGGTTTTTAGTAGATATTTTGTCATAGCGACATCAGAAATACATCATCTCTGAAAATTTCTACTGTCTACTGTTCTATCACGGTTCATGAGATACAGCCTGGTGACAAAAAGACAGACGGACAGACGGACAGCGGAGTCTTAGTAATAGGGTCATGTTATACACTTTGGGTACGGAACCCTTAACCTGTGCCAATAAAAGCTATCAAAGTAACAACTATTGATAATTGATCCGTTCTATTTTCACTGATATTCCCTATCCCACTTGACTCTTGTCCAAGTTTTGTTTTGTTTTAAGCCCTCATTTGTAAGTTTTGGTGTTAACAAGCAGTTGTTTGGCCACAAACAGAGCACGCTCCGGTCCAGTTCCGAACTTGCAACCTCGGCCTGTCTCAATTCGAGACATCTTTGCAGTTGGACAGGATTCTATTGAATTGGTTTGTTTTAAGACACAAAGTTTCAAGAATAGAATCACGGATACATTTTGCCGTGGACGTGCGGCAGCCAGCCACTTGGGGTTGAAGGATTAAATAGGAAATGAATCAGCTCATTTTCTTTTTAATCCTTAAATGCTAGAACAGATCTTTGTAAATTATAGCTAAAAACCACGTCAGACTGAATATATTTATATATACATACACGGTGTTACTTTGCATTCTTGCCATATTCACAGAGATAAAAGTAGGGAACAATACCTATTGTTTAGATAAACTAGAGACTCCCATAAATAAAGCACACTAAGTTTTTAGTAAATTTGGTTTTGCAGTACACATAGGAATAAACCGATTTTGTCTCGAACGGTACGCGATCACTAATCAAGTAATTCTACAAAGTCTTTTGTGCCGATGAATAAGAACAGTGATGTGCATGCGTTTCGATAATTAGTGTTGTGTTTAAAAGATTGTCGATAAAATAAAATACTCAAGATTTAAAAAAATAGGTCTTTCTTTTTTTACTGATTTGTTATCATTGTCAGTGATATAGTTACCTCTGTAAATATGGCAAGGATGAAAAGTAACACCGTGTATATTAAACTAATTATTTCACCAAACAAGCGAATAAATGGCTCAGTTTTAATTAAGAACTGCTGCTTGCTCTATATGTGGACAATAAAGTGTGGATTTGAGTAAATTTTATAGCTTTGCTATTTCGTTTTAAATTTCGTGCCTTTCGCATTAGATATATTCGTGTGCTTTAAATCAAATCAAATCAAATCAAATATCCTTATTTGCCATTAGGTAGGGTACA
Organism: Anania fuscalis; assembly: GCA_950371115.1. Lineage (NCBI taxonomy): Eukaryota > Metazoa > Arthropoda > Insecta > Lepidoptera > Crambidae > Anania > Anania fuscalis. The sequence goes on from OX493337.1 coordinate 3,575,732, forward strand.
GTACATGAAAAATGTGGTCCTAGGTTTAAGAACAGTGCAATGACCTACTTAGCCATACAACACAGCGTGCAAATATTAATCGAATACAATAAACATATTCCATTAAAATCGATTAATTAAATAATTAGTACTTTAACATGTCCTAGTGTTGTTTCAACGCTCGCGACACCCTCTATACTCACACATTTTAATGCAAAAGGCATACCATTTAAAACGTTTACCTATTTTAGGCGAGGTATTTGTTTTGGGCTTGTCTCCCGTATTAAGTTCGTATGGAATAATTGGTTTTCCTGGTTAAGTGTAAACGCTCTTACGCAATTTGATCGCTTCATCTTTGTTACTGTATAACAAGAAGTGAAACCATATAAATTCCTTGGTGAAACCTCATCATGACTTGTGTAAATTGACTTGTTATAAACTGGTGAGGCTGCTGCTAAATTAAATTATTGCGAGTTTGATTACAGTGTGGCACACAAAATTAGCTGTCATTTGTATCGGACAGTTAGACTGCACATATTAGTTGTTAAAGGTCAATTTAAAAATTTAATTAAAATAGATAAATTGCACCAGATATTTGTATGTATATATATTTATAGTATATTTGTATATATAAGTATGTATTTATTAATATTTTGTTGTGTCTATACACAGTGTTTTTTAAACCGTCTTTAAGCCGAAGCCCACGTTATGTAACCATCCTAATAAACGTCTAGGAAGTATTATTTTTCTACATATTGTTTTAAACTCAATTTTAATCGGGAACTCAAAAATAAGGTACATGGTAGCAATCCCGTAACAAACTATTCTAATATTATTTTTCTATTATCAACCATATCATTTTTAAGTAAAAAATAACAAATAATTCAAGATAGTAATGTATCATCCTGTTTATAATGTTTATGGTTTCAACAATGCATAGTCCTTGACCTTGCCGCCTTCACGCGTGCAGCACCATCCACGTAGACTATCATATCCGTGTACAGGATGTTTCAAACTAAATTTTGCTTGTAATTATTTATTTTTTTTATTTTCGAATAATTAATAGTTACCAAGTTTTATTATACAAACTAGTACAATGGTATTTATTGGACATGTAGTTATTGGATACTTTAAGTGGCCTTCGGCTTTAACGCGGTTAAAAAAGCAGGGTGTATTATTTATTAAAGTATATGTATAACATATTATATATAGATATTTTGCTAGAAATAAGTTTGTGGAATTATTGTTGTTTTATTAAACTTTTTTTTTCTCTATAATTTATCTTACCGCACCCTTTGCAAGCTTTCTGCATGACCATTGGGTCAACCATTGGGTTAACTGGCAGAGAATGCTTTTAGCATTAAGTCCACCATTTGTACACTTATTGTAAGTTTGTGCAATAAAGTTTTAAATAAATAAATAATAATTTGTTGCGCTTTTGGTTGCACTTAAGAGGTGCATCAACAGTTGCAGTAACTTGAACGCTTCTCCTTGTTTTGTTTCTAGTGTGTATTTTTGTGTGTATAACGAAAACATTACACTACTTAAGTAGGTAGGTAAGAGGTTAAAGAAAATGTTAAAACAAGTAGGATCCCCTTTTAAAGATAAACTTAACAAAAGACATTGTAAGTTGGTCAACTGGACCCTATCGGAGTAACGGTCCAGCCCGCAACCGCAGCCCGACGGTTGGCGGGCCAGCCGCATTGCGGATTTGGGGGTTAAGATAACATTAGTTAGTCTTTGGTTTAAAATGAGGTCATTTTGCTGAGGTTGACTTAAGCTACTGTCATTTTTGTGAACAAGTATTTTAGATAAAACTTAAGAGTTGACTGAATTTCTTATTTGTATTGCTGATTATGTGATGCCATCACTCAGAAGACATACATTTTCTCATCAAACACGTTATTTCAAGTTTAAGCATCTCTGATCTTAACCAATAGTCAAATTTTTGTAAAAATATTTCTAAAGGGTGTTAACGGTAGTATACTATTCAGCTATACATATAGCTACAACATTGATCAGAGATACCCTGGCTTTGACAGCGAGAAAGAACACTTGAGAAATTTCATTGTGTCACGTGACGTCCTCGGTAGGTTAGTTGGTAAAGCACTCGCTTGGCATGCGTGGGTTCGAGTCCCAACTGAAGTCGATGAATTTTTTCAAGTGTTATTTATCTGCAATTAAACCTTGCATGGAATTGCTAAAAACAAAAAATTTTCAAAGTAATTTCAACAAAAAAAAAAGGTTACATACCGCTTAAATCTGTAAACCATATTGTATTAATTAATTAAAAAATAAAAGCTTTTATTAGTAAATGAACTGCATTAAATACAAATTAAACTTTCGTTTAAAATTACCGAAATGCTAAAAACAAAACTCAATCAAAATCGTAGTGTAGACGTGGAAGTTGACTTAATATTATACTACATCATAATATTAATAGTAATTGTCAAAATAACTGTCGCGATGCAACCCACGATTTACTTGTCTAGTTGACACATTTTCACTTTAGTGCACTTTTACATAAATCCGTGTAAAGTGCTCACGTATATAAATATATACAAGGATCCGGCCCTGTTGTGTTTTAGTGCTATGCAATGAGCGCCACGAACTCGCAGTTTTAGGTTGAAATTTTAAAATTCGGGTGTCGCTTTTATCCATTTTTTGTCGCCTGTGGCCGCATTTTATTTTGGCATCAACTTGAATTCCGATTATTGTAAGGGTATATTTATTTTCTATTATCAGTCAAGATTTATTTACCAAAAGAATATACTTATTTCACGTGTAAAAAAACCTCGACTTCAGGTAGAAATCGAACCCACTTCTTATTGAATTGTTAGATCGATTCCCTCGATTACTTCCATTAAATAGATAAAATAATAGTACATTATGATACAAGTGTGCTACGTTGGTCATTATACATGAGGCATTATTATAAGCGCGAGCCGCAGGCGAGCGCGGTAAGGAAGCCGAGTGTGATAATGATCAATGCACACGAGTTGCATACGACGTTTTTCAACACAATTGCGAGGAAAAACAAACTAAAATCTAAAATACCTTCTCCGAACATGACTTGGCGTTTTTGCTGTTTTTCTATGCATTTTGGCGGCAACAGGCTATCACTCGCGTTTCGTGCCTCGATAAGTATTTCCGACGGGGTTGAATAACATTTTACTCGTCTTTACTATTTAAAGTAGACATTTTTGATAGTAATTAACCACACAGCAACAACTGTACCAAATAATAATGGAAAATAGCGCGTAAGTTTTGTTTTTTTCGCGCGCCGCAATTTCGATGCGCGCGCAGGTTCAATAATGGCACAGGAAAAACTGGCTGTTCAGCCGAGTAGCAGCAATTTAAAAAATAAAATAAACTATAAATTATTGTTTCTAAAATTGATAGTTAAGTTAGTTTGTGTTTATTAATATACAATTTAATAAAATGAAATATTTTTTTTGTCATCTTACCCCTTAAATAATTTAATATTCGTAAAATATTCAATGTTCTTAGACACAAACTTTTGCTGGATTTTATTTAAAAAAGTTTACATTACCGCACTAGTGCGATAATCTTTTTACAGCACAAGTGCGTAATATGATGAGTTATGATACTAAAAACGGTGTTATAAGAGTGAATTTACGAGCAACTGCGTTGAAAATAAATATTAGACAACATCACTTAGGTACATTGCTCTGATCCTAAAGTGAGAAGCTAAAGCATTGGTTGATATAAAAAACAGAAACAACGACGGTACCATAACACCCAGAACCAAGACAATATAGAAAAGTTCGTTTTCTACATTGACCCGACCGGGGATCAAACCCGGAACCTCAGAGATGGCGACACCATTTAGTCCGGCGTGCTCGCCTCTCGGTTACAGAAATCGTCAATTTCATCCAACATTTATCCAACAAATACAACTTTGAATATAATCTAAAAAATCCTACACGTATTTTTTTTGTGAATTTAGTTAAAATATTACAACCCTCTTTACCGAAAAATGAAAATACACAAAGAATAATCTACTTACCTAACCATGTTCGTTAAGATTATGTTAATAATACCTCAATTCGTCTTGGGTTATATCGAAGCGCAATGAGTCCCGCTATCGTACGATGGATTGAGCCAGCGTCTCGGTTCGGATTGCGCGAAATATTATGTACCTACGCATGCCAGTTCTGGCGTATTCGATTGGAAAACATATTCTTTTGCTTAAAGTAGTCGGGCCGGTGAGTTAAGATTTTAACATTTTTTGTCTCAAAAAGACAAAAAGTCGTTTTTATGTACCTACATGATTATTAAGATTGATTGATAGAGTTACGTTAGAGAACTGAAAAATATTTTTGAATGAATATTACTAGTCAGTGATACTTGATTTGATATGTATACGATAAATAATTGTAAAAACCTAGTTTCAAAACCTTTTTAGAACAAAAAACAATCATTAGAACTAAACCATGAAAAATAATAGCATTTAAATAATAATATGCTAAAAATTATCAATCTACTTATGCAGTACATTATTTGCCGCTATCAAAAGCTATGTTTTCCCTATTTAGCTGTATATTATAAGACAGGGTATGAAACCTAACTTCTGACATAAAACGTCACATGAAATATACTTACTTTTAATATTTCAATCGCAAACATATTTCTGAAATTAATTTTTGGTGAAGTCAAGCATGATTTTAATGAGTCATTAATACGACTAAACTTCGTTCAGGTAAAATAAAAACAAATACTCCCGAATACGTTTTCCTTTAATATTGTCTATTTATGAAACATTTCATTTCCCATCAATGTTCGAGAAATGGATTGTCAAACAAATTAAAGCACCGTATAATATTTAACTTTACTTTCGACCTTCAGAAACAAATTAAGGGCCGGCAAAGTTGACGAGGTGCCAAAGGCACTAAATTAATTTTATTTATGTAACAAAGTTATACTTTACTGTTTCTCCGTGAACTAATTTGTTATTTCTTTACGATTTACCATATTTCAGTGGGTGGTGTCGCTACAAAAATATTTAAATGAAAGCTTTATTTCAATTTTCTGAAACTGTTTGGAGCGTTATTCAAAGAAAATTTCGTACAGGAAAATGCAAAAAAAAATCTTACAATTAATATAGCAATTAGCGAAAAGAAATGAGGTTTGGTCACGTGATTAGACAGCAAGAAAATTTTTTTAGAAGACAATCTTCAGATATTATTTTGAAAGGACACGATACATTAATTATGTTTTTTTTTGTTTTGATACACAAAGGAAACATCTTTCGCGTATCATTGTTTTAGTGCCAAGACTATTTGGCCGAACTGTAGTTCACCTTATGAAAAGCTATCGGAGGTGGCATATTGGAAAATATATTGTTTGTTATTGCCTCTGAGACTGGCGGAATTCATCGAGCGAATTCGCCTTGTTTAGTGTTTAATATTTGATAGGGTTTACTCTATCGACTGTGTTTGGCTGCTGTAGGCTATCGGCTGTTATTAGATTATGTTCCATAATCTCGTCCTCGTTTTGTACTATGTAGTAGGCACCTTTGTGTAACTACGCGATCTACAATGTTTAAAGTATAGCGCCTTAGAGCGCTATTTATACTGAAAAAAACAAAAAAAAAAACACAACCAATGGCATCCTGTCCCTGGTGTCACGTTTGACATCTGTCAATCTTAATGTCATTGTACTTTTTTGTACGCTGCGCGATCGTACGTAAATTTTTCACACGCGTTTATTTTTAGTATTTTACTAGATTAGTAACGTGTTTAGACTATAAAATATTGGCCAGTAAGGTTGACGAAGTCTCAAGAAAGAAAGAGTGCCAATTGGAGATGTTTTATAACTATTTGTGATTCAAAACGACGTCGACACCACCCGCTTCTGCTTGGCATACAGTTTCTTTTTCAGCCGTGTTTCTGAAGTCGTCGGTCCGTGGAGTTAAGAGAAGTCCTACACTACGTTTACCGAAACATGACCTCCATAACCTGCAAGAATTTAATCAAGAAAACAAGGGAGTGCTGCTATGCTGACTTGACATCGGGGCTTTTACGAGGATTTCCTCGTAATCGACAGCCACAACCAATCGGCCGTGATGATGGTATGATCATTTTAGCTGTTCACCCCACTTTTAACATAGCCCGTGAGAAATTAATCAAGAAAACAACGGATGTCAACTCAGAACCAATGATCAATGACGACCCGGAGCCTTCAAGGGAGGTTGGCCGTGGTGATCGCATGCTCATTCTAGCCGCTGCGTTGTCTCAGAATGACTACAAAAAAGAGCCTTGATGGTGGATTGGGCTATTCATTCTAAAGTGTCGTCACAAGATATTGACCTGAGACTTAACATGACATTTGCTCTAGTAGTCTTCATGAAGGGTTGACTATGAGACCAAAGCCTGTGAGAAATTAATCAAGAAAACAACGGAAGTCAACTCAGAACCAATGATCAATGACGACCCGGAGCCTTCACGGGAGGTTGGCCGTGGTGATCACATGTTCATTCTAGCTGCTGCGTTGTCTCAGAATGACTACAAAACAGAGCCTTGATGGTGGATTGGGCTATTCACTCTAAAGTGTCATCACAAGATATTGACCTGAGACAACATGACATCGGCCCTAGTAGTCTTGATGAAGGGTTGACCGTGAAACAAATAAATGTCTTGCACCACAAATATACTACAAAGGATTAATAATATCAGCAGGTAAGCTGTAAACATCACACATTTGTTCCAGCTTATTTGATGTCGCATAAATAATTACCAAAAGAACAGTATAATTACCTTTTCTATCTCGCAGCAGAATTTTACCACTTCCACTTGCTTTCACGAGGGGTCAGCTTGTGGCTTAACATTATTAATTAACATATTGTGGATCTGCAATTCATTATATAAAGCAATCATAGACTGACTTCATCAATTAAAATTGAATATATATTTGAATACAAAATGTCAAGGTGACACTGCTCCTTGAGCACCACTGAAGCTGAAGAAAAAGAGAAGGGGGTAAATATTGGTACTGAGACACCAAGACAGTGTCCACCCTCGATCTTAGCAGTTTTTTTCTACCCAACATTTTGACTCAAGAGAAATCACAGAAAGAAGCTCCTTTATCAGCTGATATTAAATGCTAAAAGACTTCTGAGTAACCAAGTCACAGACTCATACCTAGACAATTTCAATTAGATTTTAAATTTTTGACATTTCATATGTTTCTAATATATTTACTAATTTAGAATTGGGCCTTTCACATTTATAAGGCTACCAAGTCTCAGATACACTTGACCCTTTTTTGCTGCATTCACATACATACAAGACAATGAAATAGCACTTATACCAATTGTGACTTCTCGCAGTGTGGATTTCCATCACAAGCATTTAATATTATTGATGTACATCTTCTTGATGTTGGCCCAAGAGGAAGAACATTATAAAGCATAGCCAGTTTATAATAGTTTGCATACACATACTTAAAATCTAAACCACAGTTTTGTGTTTTTTTAATATTTTTTTTTCTTTCATAAAATTGCAAGTTTGAATAAATAAATAAACATAACTTGCAATCACTAAATAATATCTGTAATCAAAGGATATTCTGTTTACCAGATTGGTGTAGTGGTTTAACATTGGAAGTTACAGGGTTTGATTCCCAATCGGGTCGGGCATACTGCCCTTGGTCATATGCATAATCTTGTACCTTGTAACATGGGAATGCTAGGTCCTTGCTTGAAGACCATTACAATTGGTCTGTTAACTAGTGCATATTTGTGTTATTTTTTCCTATGTTTTATAAGTTATGTGAAATCCCTTTTTTAGACTTACATTAAATCTAATACATTAAGTCCTAAACAAAATTCTAAGTTTTCATAATAACCTATAAATGCACTTAATAATACCTATTCTAATAGTCTGGCTGAAAGTCAAGGCTAGGCTACTTGCCTTCATCAAGTGTGAACAATTCAAGAGAAAGGCACACTCATCTTATTGGTTACAAATAAAAGGTTTATTTACTTTTTGGCAATAATATAATGTAACCATTGTAAAAAGCATTTTATAAACACTAATCACTGTATTCCAAACTTTTTAGAGTCAGTCAAAAATCCATGGCAAGATTTATGAAGCCTTTTTAATAGGCATTTACAAAAATGATACACTATTATATGACCCTTTACACTTGTTATATGGTTTTGTAACAAATAATTTTATTTTACAGATAAATAGACCATGGAAGACTAAGAAACATTTTTAAATCAGTTCAGTTTTTGTAATACCATTATATGACCCTTAAACACTTGTCATATGGTTTTGTAACAAATAATTTTATTTTACAGTTGAGTAGACCATGGAAGACTAAGAAACATTTTTAGATCAGTTCAGATTTTGTAAATAGAACATAAAACTACCCAAACAAGTTAAAATTGTCTTAATATAATACCTACTAATTATAATTATGGTTCATAAAAACTACAAGCTATTATTAAGCTCCAAACTTAAGAGTACCTACCTGTATGACATGTTATTTTATCAAAGTAGCAAGTATATGGAGATGATTAATATAAAATGAAAATTTCAACTGAAAATTTGAAAATAAACCGAATACAATTGACAATCAAGGCATTGGTGACAGCTGGCAGTAGTTGACAAATATGTTCACACTCCTCGTTATTGGATTAAGGCTGTCAGGGTACCAGACTGATGTCTGGACCACAGAAAAATTCAAGTTTGAATATTTTTTCTATCTTATTAGATGAGACTTATTGGTAAGTTTTTATTTTTTATTTTATCAGTTGAACAAGCATTGATCAGTTAAGTGTTGAATCTTTCTCTTATTAGGTTTCAGAAACTGTGTTGTTTCAGTAACCTATTATTTCCCCCCTGGAGATCCACATACAGTGCAGGAGTTTCACACTGATTTCCAGTTGTATATTATTAATTTGTTTTCTATCAATGGTTTTCTGACAAGATTAATCAAAAATTAATCTCATTAACTATAATAATGTTGAAACCATTGTTAACTAAAGGAAACTAATCTCAGTCTACGCGGAATCGGTGGGTTATTCCTTGCCAGTAAATATGTATGTGAATCCCTCTCCGACTGAATCAATACTTGCAGTATTTCTATTAGTTTTATTTTTTATTTAATAACACATAGGTAACGAAGTATTTGCCATATTAAACACTAATATTGATTTATTTTGAACCATTGATAAGTACAGACAACAGCTCGTCGACCTACCACAAATCATCGTTTTTATCAATTAAAAATGATTTCTACAAGTCAGGCTTAAAGTTAAAAATCTGTTGAACAACTTTTAACTTTTTGGGTGGTAACTATAAACGTGCTGTTAACCGTACATTGAACAGATGGTTCATTAAAGTTATTTACCAAGATTTCTATTTGAATATAATAAAATAATCATTTTTATAAAATTATTACCATATACCACTTGTACTGGGGTAAAGTTACCTTTTTAAATACCTACCCATTTACTAAGTATGTACATCCTTTAAGATAAATGAGACTAGGTTTAGCTTAAATCATTTTCTTGTTTTCATGATAACATTAAGCAAGCTGATGCCCGCGACTCCGTTTGTGTGAACTTTAGTTTATGCATATATAATTTCTATTGCGAAAATCGCTATTGCGTCAGTTTCATTTCCCATTTCCATTTAGATTACTTTTTTCGAGTTTATGAGTGATTTGCTTCTTCTTCTTGGTTCACCTGTAAATATGGTACAACGGTCGTCGGTGTCATCAGTTGACTGCATCAATATACAGAGTTGTATTATCATACGGGGCTGTACCTCCATACAGGGTGGTACCATCAAACAGGATTGTACCATCATACAGGGTCGCACCGTCATACAGGGTTGCACCGTCATACAGGGTTGTACCACTATACAGGGTTGTACCACTATACAGGGTTGTCCCAGCATACAGGGTTGTAACATCATACAAGGTTGTATTATCATACAGGGTTGCACCATTATACATGGTGGTTACATCATGCAAAGTTATATTATCATACAGGGTTGTATAGATCTGAAGATGTTTTGATATTCAGAGTTGATTGATTAATTCCAATGATGAATCAAACAACTACACCCGCGTTAGATAAAATTTGAATGAAGTATCTACTTACTAACAGATACTTCATAAAATAACACCTAAAAATTTTTACATCTCAAACTTCAGCAAATCATTAGGTATGTGATCATAATAAATGATTTATTGATTTTGCAACACAACTTTCCTCTTTAAACATCTACATAGTACAAAACGAGGACGAGATTATGGAACATAATTTATTGATTGGACTAACTTACCTAGTGACGTCCAATCCTAATTATGTGAAGTAATCTCGTCCTCGTTCTAATCCCAGCCCAGCCCTGATTCTAGGTTTTTTAGAAATATATATATACGAAGGTATATATAATTATATATATTGTCCTTAATATATGTATACGCTTTTATGACCCCTTTTTTGATGTTGAAAGTTGTGTACCTATTCTTTGAAATAATGACATTAAGATTGACAGATGTCAAACGTGACACCAGGGACAGGATGCCATTGGTTGTGTTTTTTTTTTGTTTTTTTCAGTATAAATAGCGCTCTAAGGCGCTATACTTTAAACATTGTAGATCGCGTAGTTACACAAAGGTGCCTACTACATAGTACAAAACGAGGACGAGATTACTTCACATAATTAGGATTGGACGTCACTAGGTAAGTTAGTCCAATCAATAAATTATTTTGCTAGAATAACCTAAGGGACGTATCAAATATGCGTTGAACGGATTGATTGGATGCTCTTAGGAATTGTTTGTATAGTATTTTTTTTTTATATATATTTTTAATTTTGGAGTTGCAGAGCTGAATGAAAAAGCAAAAACCGAACAAGAACGAGTTGGAATCACGCACCAAGGGTTCCATACAAACTTTTAGGTATGTAACCAGCTTATCCATAAGTGAAGGTAAATAAAAGCTTAAGTATTTTTTGTTGTTGGAAAATTAGGACCCTAAGTAGGTAGGCTTCACAGCGACCCAAAAATATATCATTTAATTAGGCTAATATTTGTGAAGAAACAAGAATTATTAGTTAAGAAGTCATGGATTGTAGCCATGCCTTTTATTTATTTATAGTTTTTTTTATCCTTTATCTACTTGAGTAGCAATAGTACTACCCACAAGCTCAGTTTAGCTTCGTTTAAGGCTAAATAATTGATGTGATTATTAGAAGAATGAGAAAATGAAACAGCATTAAAAATATCAGGGGCGTACATTCAAGACGTTGACAGACTTAACGAAAAATCGCGTGAAGACAAAACACAAGGGAAACAGTTACGATTTGATTAAGCGATTCGACATTATTCAAGCTGTATTTTTGCCGTTATCAAAATGAGCAAATAAGTTACATCTCATTTTAAGATTAGGATCTACACGAAAAAAACGCGCGCTACTCACGCAACCTAACCTTCATAAATACAAGAAAGTGTTAGTATTTGTTCATGTTGATTAATAGAAAATATACTTTATTGTAGGCAGCTAAGAACTAATATCGTTTGATGTAAAGAAGCGATAGAATCAAGCAGTGATCGATTGGTTGATGAAAGGAATTTTCGTTAGGAAAAAAGTTGTTTTAAGTTTCGTACTTCTGGATATACCTATGTAAAAGAACTTTGCATAAGTTATTTTGTCCGTCTTCTTCTTTTTAGTGAACATATCTTTAACTCGCTATTCATACTGCCTACTGAAATACAAGAAAGATACAAATTAAAAAAAAATAAAAAAACGCGTAAATCTAAAAAAAACTTCATCAGGATTCAAAAATAATACCTACGCTGGATTGTCATATTGATTTTACGTCATCTCTATAATGGAATTACGATTAATAATCAGATGTATTTTATTTAATCTTCATGTAATTTTTAGATTGATATTGTCAAATAGTTCTGAGTACCTACATAATTTAACTTCGAGTTATAATTGCTAATGATATTTCTATTTTAAAACTACATAAAATATTATGAATGTAGATATTTCTTTTTCTACTTAATATTTTGTTAATTTATAATAATTTAGTTAAAATAAAGTAATCAAATCGAAATGGAACTGACAACTTTCCCGAAACAAAACTCTTTAGATATAATTTTAAAACTTAATCACCAACAGGAAATAAATTTAGCGTAATAATTTTTTACCACATTAACTCGTCTCTGCAAAATATATTTTCGTAATTCGCGAAAAATATTTTATCATTTTACTCGGTGCTGGCATTAAAACATTATATTTAAATTCCCGCTCAGAATTGCTAGACATTTCATGAAGCTAAGTAAGTGTTCCCTTACGAGTGTAATTTCCATAAATCCGCTACACAGGTGGATTCAACTACCTCTTTTTACCTAAAATAAGTCTTACAATGTACAAAATAACAAAGTATCATGAAATATTAGATAAGTTACCCATTTTTGTTTTACTACAGCTGTAATTTTTCCTGTTATCTTGTGCGGGTGCAATAGAGTGTCCTATCTAGTATGTAAAGACATTATTGTATAGTAAGTTTCTGATATTTACTAATACTTAATATTTGGAAAAATATTTCTATGGGTGTTGACGGTAGTAGTAATATACCGCAACATTGATTAGAAAATAGTGCATACCATAGGTACTTTTAGTGATAATCGTTCGAAGTGATTGCAGTGAATTTATAAGAGAAAGATAAATTGAAAAACAATTTAAATTCATTCAAAATTAACAATAATAGGTATACAAAACTATATTTAGCGTTTAGCAACAAAGAAAAAATGATAAAAAATTTGGGTGCCGAGTTAAAAAATCGTAAAAAAACAACGCATGGTTGGCCATAGAAAAGAAAATTGTATACGTTGCTACCTAAATAAAGTATTCCTTTAGGGACTATGATAACTTCCCTAACTCTATTGAAGCAAGCTTAAATAAAACTCGTTTTCTGAAACATTACCTAATCATAAGAGACGATTGATCATACTAAATACTTTACAAAGCTTTTAAGGAAATAGTCTGTGAGTAAGTAGATAACAATGTTTTCTAACGAGAAATATAATTTGCTTTTGTTCGTGAGTAATACATTTTACTTTTAAATGCGATTACTTTCTCTCAAACGTACGATAATAATAAATGTGTAGTAAAGAAATTTTACACTAAAATTGCAATTTCCAAATAACAAGCTTTTCCCACTTAACTTTTTCCGAATTTTGTGAAATGAAAAGTTTATCAGAATGTCATGTTAGTAACTGTATTTTAATTGCAAGCCACGCAACGTTCGTTCATTTAATACATTATCCTATAGTTTGGGGACTTGTTTTACTTTGGTCAATAGGAGTTAATTCTTATAAGAATAAATAAATATTGGAGAACATCACATACATTGCTCTGATCCTAAGTTTAGGGGCTTGTTATTTGGTGTGATAGTAACAACAATTAATATAAATAAAAGAAATGCAACTGCCACAAATTGACACGTCAATTAACAATACAGTGTCAAATAACATTTCTAATTAATCAAAAATGAATTGTCATAATTCATCAAAAATGAATTGTCATAATTCGTATCGACTTTATTTACTGATTTTTTTAAAAGTAACTATTAAAATTGTTTAGCGTCTCCGAGTGCGGCAATTAGAGTACTGTTTTCACAAATTATCATTTATCGATGCGATTAACCCATATGCTCGGAAAAAAGATAATGGCTCCGTCACACATGTATGCGCGAACTGAGCTAGAGGACAAGGTCTGCGGTGACGAGAATGGACAAGAAAAGGAATGAATATTAGAGGAAGTATAAAAGTCACAAATGATAAAAAAAAGATCAAGATAAACTTTTTGTCTTGGTACGGACATATTGTGACGAGAAGGGAAGAGGGGCATGTAACGAAGAGAGTGCTGGGTATAAATATTGATGGATGGAGGATAGAGGACGACCTAAGAAGACATTAATGGATTGTGTGAGGACCGATATGTCTGAGAAGAGAGTGAATGGCTTGATGGCAAGTCCAAATTGCATGGAAGAAGAAAACATACTGCACCGACCTCAGGGCCCTAACCATGAACTGTTAAAACAATCACAAATCTGTCAAACATTATCATTTCTGTCAAATTTTGTATGAAATGACGTACCAAAATTGACAGATTTGACAACTTTGAGATTGTTTTAAGAGTTCATGGTTATGGCACTGACCTGGGAACAGGGTATGTAAATAGTGGTAAGATAAGACTGGAAAATAGACAAGGATATTCTGCAATCACGTTGACTCGTATTTTCAATTGACGACGGTGAAATAGTCCCTTAGTTTATTACAAATATTATATTTATAATTAGTAACACAGTTTAGGGATCAATTAAAATAAAAACAAGTATTATGCATATTTTTTTATGATTTTGAAGAAATGTTTTTTAAACATAACAAAAACGTTGCTTAAGTTCTTTTATAACTGCTATAACGTTTTCTTGGCCATAAGCACTCGTTTAGATATGTGAAAGCCATCATTAACGGTATATAAACTTCAGAGCAAATAAACAAAGGCTTGTGGCATACTACGAATAGGATCAGAAGGTTCACATAATTAAAAATAATATTCACGCACAAAAACTAAAAAAACAATAAAGGCCCTTTCAGACGATCTTTTAGTAAAGAAAAACAAGTATGAACTACATCATTTTTATATACAAATTGTTTTAGTACAAATTTATTTTTTTCGAAAACTTTTTGCCAAATTTTGGTTTTCCATATTTTTATTTTACCGAAACCACGATTGACATATTGATGTTAAGATAATGTTAGAACATTTATTACCAGAAAAACGTTTCCAATATTATTCATTTAATATCCATAAATTAAATAAGAGGGAAAATTTGCTTTGATCTTTAATACATCTAGAAATGAAAATTATTGTAATCAAAACAACTGTAAAAAGATATGTGTTAATATTCGGGTATCTGTTTTCTGAGAAATTAAACATAGGGAAAATACATTTATTAGTTACTTACAGTATTATGTAAATAAATAACTCTATCGTATTTAAACCTTTGGTAAGCCGTTTTCAAATTATTGAAAATCGTGCAGAAAAGTTGGAAAAGTAAGAAAGTTTACCATTTTTATCCACCTAAATTGTACTACAAAAACTTAAGGTTGAAAATGTAAATGTTACTGATTTTTTTATATACCGCCAGCAATCTTCCGCGACTGACGCCAAAGATTAATTTACTAGGAAACCATTTCCTTGTAAATTAATCTTAGAAGTTAGGAATCCGCTGTGCACAGAGGGCATAGTGCGAGTTCCACAAAATAATCGCGTCACTTACTTTGATCGAAAAGTCAATTTAATTTGTATTAATTTTCGATCGATCTAAGTGAGTTGGTTGTTTTGCGCAACTCTCACTAGGCACCCAGAACACTAGCAAGTGGATTCACTAACTCTTTGTGTATTGTACTCGTGGTAAGCCGCATCAGCGCTGACTTCGCGCAACCGAAGCCTTGGAAGCGCGCCCAACGCCGGATTAAAACTCTGACGATGCTCCGGAATTAAGGAGTTGGGACTCACTGGGTGTGTCTGACTGAAAACATTACTATACGAACAATGACTCTCTCAATGTGACATTGTTCTGTTTTGGGCTTTGAAAAACTTTATGAAAGAAGTTTTTAATTAGACGCGAATGCAACTAGTCAAAAAATTAGGCAATAAAACTTCTTCAAAAACAAAATCAAGATTTTTGAGGGAAATAATCACTTTCTTCATTGTGCTAATGTACAAAATACTATCATTACATAAAAATGAATAATCAACATTATTGGCCGGAAAAGTTTATTTATTTTTATTTCAATTTTTTATTCATTTATCTTCTATAAAACGTGGCCGACTTTTTAATAATGATACAGTATTTTTCACGGCAATAGAACAAAGTTTACTGCTAGTTCGAAACAATTATTAATGAATAGGAAGGCCAATTAAAAGTTTTTCATAAAGTAACTATGACAGAGAATGGTTGGGAAAAGTTTTGTATCGAAAAAAGAAGAATAATAATGAACTCCCTGTTTCCCTTTTGCTATCAAGCGAAGTGTATTTGGATTGAAAAGTACTACCATAATTACTTTAGTCACCATACAATGTTAGTTAATTAGATAAAAACGAAGTTCCTATACAGGGTGATTTGAAATAAATCAACAACCTCACACTACTAGATACACAACATCATACACAACAACATTTGTTCTACGACTTTTGATAATTTGACACATTTTACTTTTATACAAAAATAAGTATAAATTTAATTTTACGTCTGAATGTTTTATCTCTTTGCGTATCGCACCAAGCGCAGTACATGTCACAACAGTACAATAAAAGTTTGGAAAATCATTTTTAAATAATGTATTGAGTTATGATAAAACTCGTAAAACAAATGTTGTTGTTTATGATGTTAGCTATCTAGTATTATGAGGTTGTTGCTGTTTTCAAATAACCCTGTATACAACCTACTACTAGTACTAGATTACCTGTATTAGTTCAAAATTCACATTTAAAAAACCCTTAAAAAGTTGTATGATTATGTAGACCATTATACAAACAACAAAAATGCATGGGTTTAAAATATGGCTCACTTGGAAAACGTACTACATTGTCTTGTATATCTTTATTTCCATTCAAACAAGCTTAATCACCCTTGTGAAAGTTGTGACTGCTAACATCACACATCTCATGCATTAAGTCATATTTTTTACTAATTTAATTACCTACTTATAGCCATGAAAAAGTACCTATAATTGTTTGTTGCAATTTTGCACCCCCTTTAAAGAAGTTACCTAATAAAATAGCCCTTACCTAATTGGCAGAAGGTTACAAATCACTGCTCGTTCGTTACAAAAACTCGTGACACATTAAAAACTTTCTCTCCAAAGTACCTTTCCATCTGTCGTCGTACGGAAATAGGCGCGTTCACGAACGGTCGGTCGTACTTAACAAAAACGTCAATACGCCCAACATACAAATGAGGGCAATTCGAGAACGGGTGCTTGGAAAAATACAAACGCGCAAATTGAGCTGACGGATCAGCCCACGGGTTTGTGTACACACGGGAACGTTGCAGGAAAATAAACGTTACCATAACATTAAAAAACCAAACCAAGTGCGAGTCGGACTCGCGCACGAAGGGTCCCGTACCATTATCTATAAAAACGGCAAAAAAAACACTTTTGTTGTATGGGAGCTCCCTCAAATATTTATTTTATTCTGTTTTTTAGATTTTTGTTATAGCGGCAACAGAAATACATCATCTGTAAAAATTTCAACTGTCTAACTATCACGGTTCATGAGATATATCCTGGTGACAGACGGACAGACAGACCAGACGAACAGACGGATAGCGGAGTCTTAGTAATAGGGTCCCGTTTTACTCTTTGGGTAAGAAACCCTAAAACTCGATACAGCTCAAATAATAATGCCGAGGTCGACGGTGAGGCGTCGCATCACGACGTAAAAACAATCTTTTTTACAATATGGTGTGTATCGTGGTCCACGTCACGTCGCATCGCGGCCTTCATACCAGCAATCGCATATTAACCGTCGTACCGTTAATTGATTGGTTGAACGTATTATCGAGTAGAGACCACGACTTGGCCAGTGCAGCGCAGGGCGCCCTCTGACAAGGGTGCTGCGGTTATGTGAGCAGAGCAAAAATAGCATTGTGCTGTGTGGGCTGATCTGATTATGATGATAAAAATCTACTCAGTTTCCTTTAACAGCAGAAGATGTATAAACAATTGACCCCAATGTGTACAGCATCTAGATGAAATGACTCCAAGATATATTAGCGAATGGAATCGATTAGGTGAACTTAATACTTGGCGGTAAAAAAGTCAGTTTGTCAAAATAACGTTAAAGACCTAAGTATTTTTTTTCTTTTCCAAAAATAATAATAATCAACTTTCCTTTTAAAGGGTCGTGCAATCACGTAATATTTCCCGTGTGACCTCAAATAAATGAACGCAGCCGCTGCCGAAAAACAAATTACAATAAACTAATTTTGTCATTCGCATAAATGAAATCCAACTCCTAAATCACTGTTGCGATTGACGAAAGGACAATTGTTTTCAATGCCAAATCCTTTAAATAAAATTACTAAAATGTAAAAACGATAATACCCATATCACCAAATGTTATTTTAATAAAAAGTTTTTTGGTCCTTCTTGAAATTAAGAACATTATGCAGTGAGCTGCTTATTACGGTAAAAAACAAACTACTCTGTATTATTTTTAAACATTAAGAACATTTTTTCTGGTCTTCACTTAGATCGTTAGATCGATTTAGTTACTACTTGCTCCTGAAAATATGCCCCTGCCTTGCAATTGACCCTATAAGTATATAATCGCTTACACTGATCCATCCATCATAAAATATTAGCGTCGGTCAAACGGATCTATCAGACTAAAAAAAAAACTTATTTTTAACCATAAACATGTGTGTTTGCAACCAGAGAGCATTCTGCACTGAATGCTGTGGTCACGTTCACGGTTCTACGGATGGCAGTCGTTGAATTAGCTCGAGATCGCCAGTCGGTAGACGGGTTGCACTTCCGTCGGTTCATTGGACACTTCTCAGCTTGTCAAAGATTGGCCGTTTACGAGTAAGTCTGATTTAACAACGTAACATATCGTGACTTGTACTCAAGTCACTTCTTTCGTTTCTTGGGGTTATAAAAACAATATTTACTTATATTTTCTTAGACAGTAAAACTTTATTGGTACACAATTTTAATAAACCAGTAATGTTTTTGAAACCATACGAATCTACAGTATGAAACAATAAACACTACTCTGTATGATATTAAAATGATTTTTGAGTGCAAATTGATAATTTAAAATATATTAGTTTTTATTTATTTAACTTTTTAGCTAACTGATTTACAACTACAAGCCATTAGAAGTCGTGTTTTTTAAGTATTAGTATTCAGGTTCGCTGAAATCCCCAGAACCGTCTATATAATTTCTTAGAAACTTGAATACGACTCTTGCTATTCACATGCTAAATTCAAATTCTTCTAAAATATGTCTTGAGCAGTAAACTCTACTTAGGTCCTTTGCATTTCTACGAGATAGGTTTCATTGAAAAAGTAAACAAACTTACAATTACAAGATAGTGTAAGTGCGAGCGAGGCAGGTTATTAAGTCCATGCACTCTAGTCGTTCAAGTAATCTTCAACTTTGTAATATCCTTTTTCCATAAGGATTTTTTAATGTGGTTTTTGAACTTATAAACAGGCAAGTCAACAAGAGTTTGTGGTACTTTATTAAAGATTTTTATACATTTTCCCAAAAATGAATTACCTACTTTCTTTAATCTGAAGCTCGGATCGGCAAGTTTATTTTTACTTCTAGTATTATAATGATGTGAATCACATTTAAGGCTAAACGAACTAATGTTTTTTCTAACATACATTATATTATCAAAAATGTATGTGTAGACGCTACTGTTAATATTTTAATATCTTTAAAGACCCCCTCAGAGAGTCGCGAGGCCCAAGACAATATATTGCACGTACAGCTCTTTTCTGCAACACAAAGATTGATTCGATGTCAGCAGCTGATCCCCGTAGCAATAAACCATACGACAATAAACTATGAAAATAACTAAAATGTACTAGTCTTGCCGTTTCGACATCAGTTAAAAGCCTTATTTTCCTGCATAAGCCGCTGAACTGAGCCTTCCTGACAAGGCAAGGTCAAAGATTTGTAACTCGATCCAGCCAGGTGTTTCGCTATATTTTACGTTTTTAGGCCAGCACGTACACGAAAGGAATCGAAGTGACACCGTGTCAAGGACGTGGCAAGGACGTGGCGCGGGCGTGACACGGGCGTGGTGCGTACGTGGTACAGTCGCGGCACGGGCAAAGTGGGGGACGAGGCGCTGGCGTTTTGCCTGAAAAGAACTACAAGCCACACGTCCGAGCATCATCTGTGCCTACACAGCTTCTTTACTGTACCTACCCAGCGCCTTACCTTTGTTCCGGTCGTTACACGCCTGTGTCACTTCGACGCCTTTTCTGAATGTTGTGATATTTTTTACTTTTTCTTTTCTCTCGGTCCTGACTAATGAGAATCCCAACTACATAAAGTATTCAGACAATAATATTATACGACTGACAAAATTGGGACTCCCGAGCTCCTACATACATAATATAATGACAAATGAATGATTCTTGATTCAATGGCATTTTAAATGACTAAAAGCATTTTAAAAACAGATAGTAAAAACATTTTAAAAACTCAATTATTGCTTCTTTAAATTTCAATTTAAAAAGCTTCAGTAGTTTGAGGGCCACTGTCCAAGCGACGGCCCCAGTCACGTCCAATCTGGTTTCGGTCGACGCTGCATTGTCAATATTTTCGGTCTTGTTCGGAAGGGGGTAGGTGATCTGCGTTAGGGAAATCAGTTTGTCTCATTTATATTCATACGGTATTGGCTATTTCTTGATTCCGGGTTCCCATGTTTGCATTGTAGAGCGGAAAATGGCGATGTTCAAGTCGATAATGTAATTTGATGGCAAGAAAGACGCGCTACGGTCAACTGTTGTGTTGTACCGTTTAAAAATCAACAAAAAAACGAAAGCAGTGTTGTAAAACTAGTCACAACTTTTTTGGCACGGTGTCTACACGATTTTATGGCGTTGGAGGCTGAAAAGTTAAATTTTCCTAATCAAAAGCAAAAATGTTGTAAAGCCTTTAAAAATAATGATATAGGCCATCTATTTTTGCACTGATAAGTTTATAATTTATCAGAGGTGTAACCCAAGTAAATATCTATTTGAATTTATTTTGTATCTTCGTACTTCGTACGAGCATACAAAGCTTTATATTATTGATCCATTCAAAACGTAAACTCCGCTAATACGAAACAAATAAATCACTGCAGGTAGGTACAACAGGTAACTTTATACTTGAATTATTTAACAGAACCAATCCAACCCATGTCAGGAAGTTTAATATTTCGCTAACAACGCTTTGAAATGGTGGCATTAATCCTTTAACTTGAATATTGCCAGTTTCCCGTTTCAAACAGGAAAGATTATAATCATCTTTGATCAGAAAGGTGTATATTTCGCATGATTTAACTATTTATACATATAGGTCTTCAAACAAACGTATTTTTTAGATTTATGTGCAGTAAAAGGCTCAAGGCCTATTACAAAACGATATTTTTTGATTTTAAACTCGATTTTTGTCTGTGCGATTGTATAGTCGTATTTTGTGTTACTTTTGATAATTGTAACTAGTTGCGAATATTCATTTCATATTTTTGTATAAGGTTGAGGAAATCGAGTCGTTTAAGATTTTTTTTAATTAGAAGAAGTATCAAGTTAATTAAGGTACTTATTAACTAACTTTTACACTAAGTTTACTTCGACTAGACAGCAGGAAAGAGGGCTAACACGAAGTTGTTTAAAGAAATGGTATAAAGGTGATGTTGATGAAAGTTCTATTTATAATGAATTATTTCTACAATCTAACCAAATATCCAGCCCCAAACTTAGTGAAGCTTGTATATTCTTGAATAGTTTTTGAAGAAATGTATACTGATGTTCGTAGTTATCATACAAACATTTTGCCCCTTGCAGGATTCGAACCCAGCTTTGCAGTTTGGAGTTCCAAACCGATAAACCACACATATCAAAAGATGATGTCGTCATATACTAAAAGATGATGTGCCATAAAAAGTAAATCATGTACACATTCAATTTGTACTCGTAAATAAATAAATAAATTTATGTTACCGAACTTAAATTATCTGATAAACTGATATTTTTATTTGTATTAATAAATAAACCTTTTTCAGCCTTTTTCCTTATCTCGTATACCGGTAATTTACATATTTTACTAAGTTATCTTTAATCTGAACTTCACTCTCTGGGTTTGAGTAGCTTTCAAAGAAATACTCGGAATTTACCTTCGTATAGGAAATAAGGTGAGATTAACTTTCAGTATGCGTAAGTAAACAGGATTTAGAATTCAAAAATGTTCAATACTATACCGGCACCCTTATTACTGTTAGAAATTATGTTTTAATAAGATATTATTAAAGGAAAAACAACTATTAATTTCTGAACGAATTGTAGAACGATATGTTTTTTTTTGTATAGTCAATAGTCTGTGGTTAAAAACGGAAATCTGTCTGTTTTCTGAACGTTCTGAAAAAAAAGGAGGAGTTCATACTTTACTCTATGCTTGTCATGTAAAAAACTATTGTGATAGAATGTTTTTCTATGTTCTAACAAATAAATGATCTCTAGTGAAAAAGTGTCTATTAGTATCTGAATCTGGAAGCTGCTTTTTATAACGTATCTTGCAAAGGCAATGCGATAGCGAAAATTGAGCAATTCTGGCTTTTAGCACAAATTACGTATAGCGGCGCGGCGTTTCTATTTTGTGCTTTTAGATCACAAATTGACAGCCAAAAGCATGACAGTGCTTTGTTTACAAAGCAATCTACTGTCAGTGCTGCCAATAGATTTTGAAACTAAGCATCAATCGGGCGATAATTACGCGATTATTGCCAATTGCTATTTTGTAGGTAATAAGGGTGCGGGATTCTTTAATCGAAAATTTGTTTATTTTCATACGCTAGGTAATATTTGAGTAATAAATCCGACGAAAATGAAGGGTTGCCCTGAGTTCATACAAATACATAACAACTTATAAATGAAGCTATAAAAGAGTATTAGTTTTGCATTTAAAATTCCAGTATGTCATTTTTTGCTTCTGCCTTTTATGGGATTCGAACCCATATCCTCTGGCCGAATAGTTTAACTGCTATTTTGGCTGAGCTACAGAAGACACATTTTGTAAAATATACCGATTAGTTTACATAATATATCACTTATATAAAAATCTGTCATAATCCAATGTTGCGTAATTGCAAAAGACATTTTTTCATAATTTAATGATTAATATATTCTAAACTTAACCAGGTGGTGGTAAAGTTGTGATCGTCAAGGTTAATGATTAAAACTTACAAACTTATCTGTCCAACCATTGAAAACCAATAAAAACTCAAGCTATACCTGGGTAAAAAAATAAGAACACTCGAAATATAATCTTAATCGTCTTTTTTGTATGAGGTAACACACTAAATTTTTACCCAACATATTCACCCTAAAAAGAAAAGCGCCCCTACTTTTCTGTTCGAATTGAAAAATGTAAAGTTTAAGCGAAATAAACCGCAGAGAGATCCCTTTAAAACTACAGAAGCAGACCACGATTTTGTAAAAGGAAAAACTTTAAAACGGGTTTATTTTAAGTACTTACTTTAGTAATGTTTTTGTAGGACTTGCATGTTTATAAACGTATTATTTAGTGTTGTAACTTGAACGTCAGATTTACGAGGTTCAAGATTATACATTTTAACAGGGGCTTCTCCTAATAAATCTCATTAAGAAACCAAAATTACTTACTAACTTATTTTTTTTAAAGATCGCAACTAAAACATGTTACTAACCCTTTGTGATATCCTTTATAATAATTATTACCTAATATTCTTTATTTTTTTCTTTCCCGATTCCTTTGGATTCAATGCGTCACTATAACAATTGAAGAGATTGAGTTACAACGGCAGATAAGCTAAGAAAATGTAAATCAGTTTCAAAACTTAAAAGGCCATCTAAAATCACAACGCAACTTCAGAGCCATTTACTCATTTCACTATTACGTCTTCTTCCAATTTGCATCCACTGCTCAGCATCTATGTCTTCGGTATTCGGCGTTCTCGCGTCAGTACGTGAGGATTTTACCGAATAAATCACGACAAATCGCCGACGATTGTGTTAAAACCGTCGAAATTTTGCAAAGCTAAACTTGTAAAGAGCGTACGTGATAGGAAAACTTAGCAGGGCAAAGTAAACACCTTTGTTTTTGTGGTCAGATCTATCTCGCAACTGATGCAGATGCAGTAGGTGTTTCTGTAGGAGAACTCAAAATTAAATCGTTATAGCACTAGCAAAGTGAACATGAATCATGGTAGAGAGAGATGACCATAATATAACGAGAAATGAAAACACCCTTTTTACCAATCTATCTAACAAGTTTAATTTTTATTATTAACATTCAAATCGTAACACAACGATATGTTCTTAACAATTTAACTGTTTAAATTGACGATTTTGTTGAAGCATGTTATTTATTTTCAACTTAATGATTTTTTATTGCTAGTTTTGATGCCGTTGCTACGGTACAAGTCGTTTTATTTGAACAGTAAAATAAGCACCAGTACTAAGGTTAACTAATGACAACAAACATAAAACATCTTGTTCGTTATAATAACGTTTTAGTTTTCGTAAGTAATTATTCATACACTTGGGAGATGATGATAATAGTACAGGAAAAAGCACCGAAATCGCAATTATCAAGTACTATTAGTTATTATTTCAGATGTTTTGCTTAAGCGCCGAACTATTTTTGGATCGTGTATGTATAATAAGTGCCCGAAAGAGAGTCTGCCTAATGAATTATTGATTTTGAATTTGACGTTGAACAAGTGATGTTAATTTGGAAATCTAGAATGTATTCCGAAAAATCCAGCATGCGAACTTGGCATCGTTGAATACGGTGGTGAATGTGTACTTTAGCATTATCACCAGTGTTTACGTGACCAACCTTGCGCATCCTGCAAGGATGATCCCGCTGGCTTCCTCTCCATTATACTTATCTTGAGCGATCCCAATCTTAAAGGTTTTTCTGTAGTGTAGCCCGTTGGGTTTTGTAGGAACACATCTAACTTGCAAATTTGACGAAGGTTAAAATGTTTTTGAAAATTCCCGCTTATTTCGGCTATCTGAGACTTATCTGATGCCAGAGGATTTATTGTACCCCATCGATTTTTGTACACAACTATCGTTAAAACGTTGGGTTTGTTAATGATGACAATTGACGAGCAAAGTTTAAACCATCAGATCAGAGCGCAGCGCACCTTGGAAATGTGCTTAGTCTGGTTTAAACTTAAAAACCTATTTCAACGACACAAGTTAAAGACATAGTATTAGGTATATAAACTTGGAAAGTGCTTAAATTACACATCTGTTAATATTTAGCACACTTTATCTTCGTCAGCGTCTATCGCTGTTTAAGTTATCGTGCACAAACTTGCCAGGCTATGTATGGTTTATTGTTTTGGGCCCTAACCCTTATAATATATTATATACACTATCTACTACAGAGATCTTGCAGGCCTTACATCAAATTAAAATATCAAAATCCTACTCCTATAGGGTACATTAGATCCACAGTGTGCGCGAGGCGTCTGCAAAACACGATTTCTGTTTTGAAACAGACTAAGATTTTGATGATCAGTTTTCCATTGATTTCCAACTAAGGTGTCTAATATTTATATCCTATTAGTTGAAAAATAGATAGTTAAATCAATAAATCCTAGTCACGTCAGTCTGACTATGGTCTGACTAACGTGAATGACTGACTTAATAGGCTAATGTTGACGAGAATATTGATTTATATTTATATAAATATATATTCATCTTGAAACTGATATTATTTTTCAATGTATCAATATAAATTTAAGGTAATAGAAAATCTTCTGTGCGAATTCATCTATTTCTCAACGCTGTGATTATTGAAGATGAAAATTTTACTAATTTAATCTAGAGGACACAGCTTCACTGAAACAATGTTAATTAAAGCAAATCGTTTTTCTTCCTCTCTGAGATTGATTGATAGGTATTTTTTTCCCATAAAGTAGGTAATCACATTTAAGAATATTATTTGCACAAATTAAGGCCAATGCAGTAATTATTGCTAATTTAATACAAAAAAAACTACCGAAGTCAAGTGCGTACTGTTGTGCAACGCGCAGTGTAGGGTTCCGTAGTTGCCAGTTGTACCACAATATATTTCAGCAATTACTTTATTTAAGTAACTTTTAATGATTTTCTCAAGGGATTTTTTTATAAATATCATCATCATCATCATCACCAGCCCATATCAGTCCACTGCTGGACACAGGCCTCTCCAAAAGGAGGATTTTGCCATAATCGCCACGCTTGGCAGGCGGGTTGGCGATCGCAGTTTGGCCAATGGTGGAGAGGAGACGCTGCTGTCCGTCTTCTTGTGGCGGTTCTCCTGTTGTTGCCTCTTACGACACCCATAGGAAGAGAAGGGATGGTGCAATTCTTTTAAAGTGCCGGCACCACACGACACTTTTTTTTAAATATATTATGAATAAATTAGCTGTAGAATTTTACAAGAAACCCAACAAAGTGGTCTACCATCACTTTTCAGACAGTATTTATTAAAATTATCCCTGAGGTAACTTTTAAAATTTCATTAGAAATTATGTGTATGGCAGGCACTACAGACTAGACAGACTACTACGAGTATGTATGCATGAAAAAAAATCAAGTTTGTTGTCCCATCTAATACAAGAACGGTTGGAACGTTTTTTGAAAGATATTTGGTATGTTAGATTTTTTTCCGCCGGGAATAGCAGAATAACAATAATATCTTACTTTTTCAACAATTATACCAAAATTATATCTAAGGCTGTACAAAGTTAAAATTCGCCGAAACAGAACCTGACAGACGGTTTGAAGAGTCATTTTGTCCAATATATAATATAATACCAATTTTCCAAGTGTCATATTAATAATTAAGCATTTTAATTAAAGTAATACTGTCCACAATTTGATGTTTCGTATTTCATTAGGAAATTGTATTTAAACCAAAACGTAAAATTTTCCTTTATCTTTTAATTGTTTACTATTACTATTTGTTACTTCTGTCATTTGTCTTTTTAATCTGAATTTTAAATAAACCAGCCAAGTGCGAGTCGGACTCGCGCAAGAAAGGTTCTGTACTGTTATTTAAAAAAAAAAACGGCAAACAAATTACTTTTTTTATATAGGAGCCCATTTAAATATTTATTTTATTCGGGTTTTTAGTTTTTGAAGTTATAGCGGGAACAGAAATACATCATCTGTGAAAATTTCAAGTGTCTAACTATCAGGGTTCATGAGATACAGCCTGGTGACAAACGGACAGACATTAATGAAAGTAATACTGTCCACAATTCGATGTTTCGTATTTAATTAAGAAATTTTTGTATTTAAATCTGAAACGTAAAATATTCCTTTATCTTTTATTTGTTTACTATTACTATTTGTTACTTCTGTCATTTGTCTTTTAAATCTGTATTCTAAATAAATAAGCCAAGCGCGAGTCGGACTCGCGCACGAAAGGTTCTGTACTATTATTTAAAAAAAAACGGCAAACATATTACTTTTTTTGTATAGGAGCCCATTTAAAATATTTATTTATTTATTATAGCGGCAACAGAAATACTTCATGTGTGAAAATTTGAACTGTCTTACTATCAGTGTTCATGAGATTCAGCCTGGTGACAAACGGACAGACAGACAGACAGACGGACAGCGGAGCCTTAGTAATAGTAATAGGGTCCCATTTTACCGTTTGGGTACGGAACCCTAAAAATGGTTAGTGTGTTCAACACAGATTTAAAAATATATTTGATTGTCGTTTGTGTTCCAGTTTCTTATAGAATAATGATAATTCAATCCAGTAAGCGTCTATGATTTCAATGGCCCTGGTCTTACGAGTAGAAGTTTTCCACGTCTCGACTAAGTGCTGCTAACTTCGTTCCCCACATACAAAGCGAACGAAGCCCGGAATCACTGGGGGCAAAGATTTACTTGTCCTGCAGGGAGAATCGAAACTTGCTCTAGGTTTTGTAAAGTTTAGCCAATACCAACGTTCAAACGTGTGGATGGTGTTTGATTTTCAGCCCAAAAACTTAAACCTGCACAATCATAATTCATTCCTAATTTAAAACATAAAATGGGCCTAATTCAGCGTCAATCACATAAATGGCACAAAATAGAACCGCCGCTATACGTAATTTGTGTTAATGGGGATAAAATATGATTAGACAATGTGTCCCATCTCGATATAACAGGATTTGGTGCCCTGAAACTAAAACTTATTTTATCGCGAGAATACGCTCGTAAATTAGTATATTTTCAAAAGAAAAAAAAAGACTAATTAATAATTTACTACGACAAAATCAAACAGCTGTTTTGGTCAGGTTTTGAAATATTAAAAATCAAATAATAGTGTCTTATTTCTACAAGCCCTTTTATTTTTTGTATATTATTATTTTATTATTTTACTTTGAAATGAGCCTTAAGTTTACAGCATATTGAGACGGGAAATTATTGTATTTCACAACCTATTTTCGTGGACTATTTACCAAACCCACTGTTTTGCCGTTTGCATAATTGCGTTTGTGTGTATTTGTCAAAGCTTATTCAATAAAATTTGCTTAATACACTGTAACCACCCGCCCACTCGCGGTCTTTAAATCTAATGATGTAAATATATTAATTAGGATCGAAATGGCTACGTAAATAAAGTTGGCCTGTGATAATTTGGATTGGCTGTGTGATCGTCTAGTTTTAATGGTAGGACCATACGTTGTGTTAATAATAGTAAACCAAATTCTTTTAGAGGTACGTGAATGTTATAACTAAGTTTTCTCCAAAGTTTCCTGGGTTTGTGCGCATTCAAGGAAGAGGAAAAGGAACGCCCCGAAGGGCGCCTGATGAGCCCCAACACCAAACGCCCATCAGGAGTGGTGGCCATGTGATAAACAAATATCGCCAAACAAACAATCTGCCACCTCCGGGAATAGGGCCTAGTCTGAAACACGCATTTAGCGTAAATATGCGCAACTAAGGGAACGACTGAGCCTAAGATATTTAATATGAAATACCTACCAGACTAACTACTTAAACTAAAACCTACCTACTCGACTTCATGTAAAGTCAACCAAGGGTTTGGGGTCATTGAATTACCTAACCGAAATAAGTAATCTGAATCCTTTAGTCCAATATAATACCAAGATGACCCAACAGTATCTATGACAACTTGTAGAGGACGGGGTCCTGAAATCTGCATTGTGTCCTTTGTGAAGTCATCGATACTCCCACATCAACCAGCATTATTCGGATTAAAGATTCAGACCACTTTTCTTATTAGTAAGGTACCGATACTCTATACAAAACCCCTCTATATAAAATACAGATTGACCCAACAATATCCATGACGGACATTCTCACATCAATCAAAACCGCTTGGATATGAAATAAATGTTGTAATTAATTCAATATAATACCAGATTGATTCAACAGTATCTATGACAACTTGTAGAGGACGGGGTCCTGAAATCTGCATTGTGTCCTTTGTGAAGTCATCGATACTCCCACATCAACCAGCATTATTTTGAATTTGAACTCTATTATGTATAGTTGACCTTTGGTAGCCCATTCATGATAGTCGGAAGTAAGCAGTAAAAATTGTATTTTATAAAATACTTATATTTTAATTTAATCACAAATTAATATTAAATTCTTTACTCAGTCTTGAGGATAAAGGAGTTATGAAAAGGATTTAATAAGGATGGATACCTAAAAATAGCTCATTTCCTAACTACCTAATTACTACGTCCGTTAACCTAAATAAATGAAGCTATTTTTAGAGGATTGGATTAGACAGGTATCAGGAAGGATATGATTTTAAGGAAAAAGGGTTTTGCCTGCCTAACGGTACCTCTACCTGACCTACATACTTAAGAACCTAGTAACCTTCAAACAAACTTCCTAGTAATGTTAGACGTAAAATAAAGATAGGTACGTAATAGGTAAAATGAAGATTTCAAAAGCTGTTGTTGTAATTTTGCTCAATCAATCGAACAAATAAGTATTTAAAAGATAAACGACAGTCATGTTTGTTAAGTAAAATCACTGGGTTTTTTTTATGTCAAACAAGACCAAATAACCTTGATTTAAACCAATCAAATTGATTTACCGTAGAAATATGTCAAAGTTAAATAGCTCAAATGAGCGCAAACCGTCACGTTTTGATACGTAAATCGTATTCGAATCTGTTAAATGATTTCTAAGAGTTTTAACACGTAAGATAAGCTCAAATGAACTTAAATAATCCGCATTAATTTAAGTACCGCAAATAAACACTCAAAATAAAACACAACAAAAAAGTCAAATAAAATTAACATGCACACAGAATCATGAAATTAAAATGGGTTCATACTAAGATAATAAATTAATGCACACATAATGTTACCCAATAATCGAAATTAGGTAAATTAGTAGCGAACAAAACTTTTAAAATCCTGATGAAAAGGAATGATGTGGGATAAAAGAAACATTTAAATTATCATAAATCAAGTCTAGAATTACTGTCAATTACTGGTTTGAAAAGGATTTTGGCATTAAATATTTGAATTAAAATACACAGACTTCTTAAAATCTATAACTCACGTTCTCAGCCGTTGAACACTCGCGAACACCACACCCATCCAGGTGCAATCAATGCGAAACACCAACTGTCCTGAAGCCTAACCTGCTAAACTATTTAAACATAACATTTCTTCCCTGCGTCCCACGCCCCATGTCTTAAGAGCTGACGTTCGAAATCTTTCAATTTGCAGGGGTACTCAACCTTCTATGATCCACAAGCCCCATTTCAACATTGCATGACAAATATTCTAACGCATACTGTAACTTTCCTAAAGTCCTACTATTTTACTATATTTTACTAAAACAAACATGACTGTCTGTGAATATATATTTACTCCCTTTTCCTTCATTAGAAATTATATGAATATTGCATATCAATGTTTACCTAGGTATATCAAAATATTTGACATAATTTAAATTACTAAATAAATATAAATTAGCTCCTACGTCTAAGACGCTCATAATGTACATTATTGTGGACAAAGCAAATCTTAATAATTTTTAACTTAGGATCGTTTATTTTAGAAGTTGACAACATCTGACTTTAAGCATAGTAGAAACAAAGCTTTAAGTGCCCGTTCCGAAGCGTATGGCATACACATGGGTTTGCCTGCGGTGTTTTTGATAATCCTAGCGAGTGTCCGTTTGTTTCATATCCAGTTTATTTTTTATATTTGCACATTTTATTTATTACTATATTTTGAAAGATTGTTAGCGCTTTGTCACGCGATATTGCACCCTATGGCCCAAGTGTTAAGCCGGTTCGCTGTCATAGTTTATTTTATTAGGGTTTTGGTTTGGTTTTTAAATAAGGTAGGAAGCATGGTGTTTAAAAAGTTGTCCTTTTTAGTTAGAAATAATTTGATGAGAAAATGTAATATTTATTTTATTAATTACTTAAATCATTCTTTGATTTGAAAGGGTATGATCGTTACAACACGTAAACTACACGTAATGAGTTAAATATAAATACGCTAACCCCCTTACACTACGCAGTACGCAAGACCCGTCACCAAGATTATTAATTGGTTTACCGCGAACAATGCGCGGATTAGGTTAGCAAAATGTATTATTAACCGCATCTCATCAATTTTAGTCTCTATTTAACAAAATATAAGGTAGATTTCGGCTTACACGGACGTTTAATCAGTGTAATAAGGGTAGCTAGACAGGGCAGTGACAAACAGCCAGACGGAGGCACGGCTTGGACAATGACGGACATAGGACATCTATCCGTTTAACGTACCGAAAAGGGTATTGACCCTGAAGTTGAGCTCAACAAACTTGTTTCCTGGTAGAAATTTCGTATGTTGAACTAAAGGACTCACGACAAACAATAGAAATGTTACGTGATGATGCTTTAAAATGCCAATAATACGTTTTGAAGAATATATTATAATAATAAATTGTTTCCCCAATCACGACCAATTAGGTAGCCTCAAACTAAGCATAGCTTGTACTATGGAGACTAGATAACGGATAAACGTACTTAAATACGTCCATGACTTTGGTATTATAGAGCATTTGGCTCTTGCTCATCACACAAACATTTTCCCCTCGCGGGATTCGAACCCGCAACCGCCAGGCTTTGTAGTCCGGAGTGCAAACCACTAAACCAGACGGTGCTTATCAGACAGACAGGTCAAATCAGAATCAATGACGGCACATTAGCACTCAGATAGACAATACAAAAAGTAAGTTTCCTAAATTGAATCGCACGGAAATCGTAATACTAATACGTTTTGACAAAAGATATGATTACTCTGACTTAGAAAAACATATTTTTTTTACGCATTGTAAAAAAATAATTACAAACTCAACTTAGAATAGATAGATTAAATCCTATAGATGAGTTTTTGACTATCTTTTTCTAATTAAATGATATCTTAACATATTGTGTCAACGAATCCTGCCCCCTAACCATGAACTCTTAAAACAATCTCAAAGTTGTAAAATCTTTCAATTTTGGTACGTCATTTCATACAAAATTTGACAGAAATGATAATGTTTGACAGATTTGTGATTGTTTTAACAGTTCATGGTTAGGGCCCTGAGCTTAAGAGCTACGCCAACGGTGGCATTAAGTGCAGAAAGTGCAAATGGCTGCCTTGTAATAAGTCGGGGCTATTTACTGCGTCTGTTCCGCGACTGGTCTGTACCAAACATGGCTATTGTCATGGGCCATTAAGGTTGTGTCCCCAGTAGGCAAACTGTTAGCGGCCGACTGAGTGAGCCGCAAATTTGTGGCGATCTGAAATTTGAGTTAGCTGCAAACTCAGATCGAACAACCATATCGCCGCCGCCGACTGGAACCGGTTTTACTGGTAGTCGGCCGCTCACTGAGATAGTTGGCACGCGTAACGCTGCAAACTGCGTACAGTGAGTGCAAAACTAGCAAACTGTGGACACTCCATTTCAAATATATTATGGAAGGGCGTACTAAATCGATAGGCCGCAAACTTAGTCGGCTGCTAACAGTTTGACTACTGGGGTCACAGCCTAACTCGATGTTCTTACTTCTTAGAGATCCACACTGTGTTAGAAAAGGAAGACCGGGAATAGTTGACTAACAGGGGCCGGTTGACAACTGTCAAAAAGTTGACTTACTTGAATGTTGCATTATTTAAATGCATGAAAAAACTGTTACCCCTCTTCACTCGGTCACGTGAACACTTTATTTTCACTTTAGTTGAATTGAACAACATTTTCAAGGGGTCGGTTGATAAACTCTTAAAGACTTGACATATTAAATGTTTCATTATATAACTGTGTAAGAAAAGCTGTTACCCTTCCCAGGAAACGCGGCTTTGCATTTCGCGCAATTAGTGATCGACACAACATTTTCAGTCTAGTTATAGTCAACTAACTCCGGTCTCCCCTAAATAAACCTCAATAAATTATAGTAAAATATTTTAACGGCTTGGCCCTATTCGGCCTTTACGGGATTTTGGCTTACTTTATTTCCAAAAACGTCTTAAGTGGGGTAAATTAAAAAAAAAGAGTCAGGAGAAAAAAGAAAAAACTAAGTCGCTACTTTTTGGCAGCAGTTAATAATCTTAGATTAGTTGCAGCCATTACTATTTTGATTTTCAGGCGCCGAACGATGAGCCATACTTTTAAATAGATTTTTTTCTGTTTTTTTCATTTAGAGTTTTTTGTGTTTTTAAGGACTATCCATTCACTCATGTATTGAGTTTTTTTCCATTTAGTGTAAGATTTAAAACAGCAATGCTTAAGTATTTATTTACAGTTCATGGTTCAGTTTAGGTCTCATAGGGCCTAGTGTGACTGCGACAAAATGGCCGCGTCGTTTACTTTTTTCGAAAAGTCATTGTAAATTTGTATTTACATTTCGATTGATTTAAGGCCAGGTATTCCTGCAAAAGCGCCAGCAAGCGACTGTTCGGGGTTGCAGGGCCGCCGCGCTCGCACTTTAAGTTGATACTTAAGCATAGTAAGTAATACAATCATTGTATCGATTCAAACACTGCGATTTTGTCTACCTATATTCAATGGCTTTATTTGAGTATAAAAAATAAATGTAAAATATGAGAAGTATAGCCACAAAATTTTAAAAAACATTACAAAAAGAGGTATCTTTTGGATTTTTTTTATCGAGTGAAATTCATTAGTTAATGTAACTGAATGCGAACTTGGCTAGAGAAGGTTCTAAACTAATACATATCTTTTTTCAGACTTTCAAAGACTATTTTCTTTGTCTCAGATGGTATTTAAAAACTCAAAAGTGCGGCCCTTGTTTGAATACCAAGCCTTAAGTGACTTGGTTGTTTTATGTAACTAGTACTAGACACTCAGGTCAGGAGCCTACTGTGCAATTCGTACATAATCAACGAATGACAATTCCATTTGGAGTCTTAAGATCTTTCAGCCGTCCTCGGAGCTGATAATATTGATTAAGGCTGTGTAAACGTGCCCTTATGTACTTTACGCAATCATTGAAAGGAACAGCTCAAACAGTGCCCGGAATTAGGCTGTGTTTACTCAACGAACTGTTGTAACGCTCAGGACAAAGTTTAAAATTTTGACAATCGTCGGGTCAATAAACCTTTTTATGTTTGATTGTGCGATAATTGGTGCTGACTGTAGGGATAAAATGAATTTATTAAGTTTGTTTAACATATTTTTATGGTTCCGTACCCAAAGGGTAAAACGGGACCTATTACTAAGGCTCCGCTGTCCGTCTGCCTGTCTATCTGTCTGTCTGTCCGTCCGTCTGTCACCAGGCTGTATCTCATGAACCGTGATAGGTAGAGCGTTGAATGTTTCACAAATGTATTTCTGTTGCCGCTACACAAAATACTAAATAGCCGAATAAAATCAATATTTAAGGGGGCTCCCATAAAATAAGCTTGTTTTTTTGCCGTATTCATAGATAATGATACGGAACCCATCGTGCGCGACTCCGACTCGCACTTGGTCGGTTTTTTCTAGTAGTTTTTAAGTGAAAAAAAAAACAACCCAATTCTTGACAACTGCCATTTTATCACCTAATAACCATGTCAATTTGTAGTATTTTTTTTAAATGTTCCAAAAAATGAAAAAGCAATTAAGTTTTTCCTGCCACCGCAACGCATCAGCCACGGTCTTTGATCATCAAATCGGTTAAAATTAAACATTTGCAAAAGTAGTTTTATATAAACTTTCAGAAAATGTTTCGAAGTTTCCAGTGCACGGTAAAGTAATTTTACATTTATACTATCAGTATTATAGATGTCACGTTTACAAACACAATCCACAGTGTTCACTTGCATCATTAATGTGCCATCAACTACCAAGTTTGTACACAAGTCTAACTATCACGCTATCAAAGCCTAAACAGAACCGTCAGCATTTACATTTTGACAACGTACAATATTTTTTTGTTTTATTTTTGTAAAAATAATCTTCCGACCCCTATCCCTCTTTCTATCTGTCAAATAAGTCAATTTTCCAATTTTCCAACTAAAACAAAAAAATAAGAACATAAAAAATTTTACAGCAAAAAGGGAGTCAAAATAAAATATGTAAAAAATTAATGGGCGGTAGAATTGAGTGTGCTATTGAAAACTGCTGCGTTAGTTAAAGGAAAGCTTTTTTCGTAAATATCCAATGGAACCTTATTGAGGTTTTTTAAGGTTTTCAGCGGAACCCACATCCTCCAAATTCTAATTGATAACTGAATTAACGTTCAACGAGGAACATTCATCTACACGTTGTTATTCTCTTAACTATTATTCTTTTACTACGGGATTATTGAAGAGTTTCAAATTCAATAATTTAAAAAGACATTTAATGTTTGACATATTTTTTGTTTGAGTAACACCTGGATAACTTAACTGCAGAGTGCTAAAGTAAATGTCACAGATAGGGCCCAGGCAGGAAACATGCTCTTAATCTGTTCGTTCTTCCCGGGCTACAATATATTTCACCTGTCGATGTAGCAGACACAGTTCAAACTTTGTTACATGCACTAATGGCTAATGCATCACTAATAAACGCGGTCTGTCTTTGTCAGAGTACAGTCTGACACGATATTAGCTAGGTGCAACATTTTGAAATGTATTTGCACGAGTGTACAAATAGGGTGTTACGTAGTTTGCGATATTTAGTCTGAAATATTTGTAATACTAAATGGGATTTCAATACAGATTTAGAATAATCCTATTTCTCATAGCTTTTCCTATAATGGTTGCTACAAATATTCATATTAGGTATATATTTTTAGATCCTTTTTATTCTTTTCCTTTCTTTTAAGGGAGAATTCTTCTACTCTATTAACTTTGTGGTACTACGCGGTAGGACTAAGTTATTAACTTCCCTTATGCCTTAAGGCATTAAGTCCGCCAATTGTGCATTTATTTCTGCACGAATAAAAATAAAGAATAAAATAAAATAAATAATAATGCCTTTACTAATAAACTGATCAGCTGTTATGTTTGTTTATGTGATAATTCACTTTTTTTTATTTTTATAAAAAAAAATGAAGAAATAAAATAATTTAAAATATTCTATAGTGAAAGTTATTGTATAAGGTGGTGCGCAAACATAGACACTTTTTGTTTCCGACACGGCACACCATTACAGGAAACCGAATTCCTGTGTCCGGTAGCGGCTGTTGCTGTGACAAGTACATTTGCAAGGAAATTTGTATTTTGTGGATTCAGCTTACAACTTTTAGTTTTCAGTTACACCGAACACTTTTTGATCAGCGACGAGTATGTGTCAGGTGGAAGTAACACAAAATGTGTCACTGGTAGGTTGTATGTATCCCACGTAAAACACAAAAGTTTCTACGTTTGCGCAGTGCCTTAGAGCATTATAATCACTCTTGACCTATAACGGCAGATATAAATTAAAAATATGACTTCAATTTTTCAAACTATTGCTAATAATTACTTTTAAACTTTCGCGTTGCATAATTTAAAACTCAATGAAACGGGAATTAACGCGATCATAATTTAGGTACAAAATGTTACCTCTTTTGCCTGACGTTTCGATCGGGTTACACCGACCGTGGTCACAGGCTGACTGGAACAGCGATGTCTTCACTCCGTATGAGAGGCAGATTCTTCATCTACCCTCATAATATTATTTTCACGCCAAGTACCGTCACACACTACACTCACTGTGTCCCTATTCTGCACACTAACCGCCGCGTCCGTATTCAGGTGAGAACTCGATCGCGAAACAAAACGAGATTGTTTATTTTTAATCACTGGATTCCATGTCGCGGATAATTTGAAACCGTCTTTCCGATTGAAATTTTTATACTTTTTGATTTCAATAGCTTCACGCACAACTCTTGAATAAAAGTGGCGATCCGTGGAAAGAACTTGCGTTTGATGAAATTCAATCCAGTGATTAGTGCCAGATTCAAGAAGGTGTTCGGCAATCGCTGATTTCGCAGTTTGCTAATAGACAACAAGTTATTAATTCTGAAAGAGACAACTAAAATAAGTTAAAGTACAGTCAGAACTTGAGTAAACCTGTATGATTGAGCTGTGGTTGATTGTACACCACACGTGTTTTTTTTACATCAAGAACTCATAATTTTGTTTTCATTGCTACCACTTTCTAAACTTTTGTATAGTTATAAAAGAAACTATTTCACGACTCATAATAAATGGTCCAGTCGAGAGTTTAAAGCGCTCGGATAATTTTCTAATAAATCGCTTAGTTAATCAATGTGCTCGGCTTACCGCTAGGGTTATTATAAGTAAATGCATGCTTTTTTTCCGGTAACGACAGCAAAATAACACAACAATATTTTTAATAAATGACTACTAGTTATCAGAGATTTAGAAGCAGTAGTTAGTAAGATTTATACAGGGTGTTTGATAATGGGTATATCAAGCCGAAACTAGCGTTATGTTTAGGGAAATGACGATACTAAGGATTTCACGGAAACCCTAGTGAAACGACATATCACTAAAAATGTTTAGTAAGAAGACGTATTAAACAAGAATATTCGACATCTAACGTGATTTCGCGGTTCGCGTGATTAGCTGGGCATTCCGTGAAATTCCTTAGATCGTCATTTCCCTGCGACACATAAAATATGTATGTATGTATGTATGTCGAAGTCATAATTTGGAATTAAGATTTTAATTTTTTTTAGTGTGAGTCAGAACGCACACGGAGGGTTTTTCAAAGTTTTATTACTTTTTCCGATAAAAACGCTTTTTTTATGTAGTAAAGAAATGCGGCTGTGGACTTTTTTCTTTACTTGTGCTATATAATACATTGCCTCTTGCCCAATTTTATAATTATACTAGGTCAATAGAGGCCTATAGATTTTGATTCAGCAAATTGTGCAAGCAACAAAATGCGTCAATATCTGCCATATCTTTTAATTGTGATGACTTTAAACAGATTAAATTTATTTAATTAATAGTTATTAAATATATTCATATAATAATAATTTATCTCACGGTTTCAAGGGATTGCAGAGCTGATTATTTAGTATTAATTGATACCTCTACGTTTTAGCCACTCAGTAAAGGTAACATTACAGGGGCGTGCAGTGCATATAGGCAACTAGGCAGTGCCTACCTGATAATTGAAATGAGGTAGGCAGTACTTACAAATTTGGATTATTCATGAAAACCACTAATTTTCATCAATAAAACACATTATAAGTATCTACTGCCTACCTCGAAATAAAACTAAT
Source organism: Anania fuscalis (assembly GCA_950371115.1). Classification (NCBI taxonomy): domain Eukaryota; kingdom Metazoa; phylum Arthropoda; class Insecta; order Lepidoptera; family Crambidae; genus Anania; species Anania fuscalis. The sequence continues at coordinate 3,614,241 of OX493337.1, forward strand.
GCCCGCCACTGGTAACAACATTAATTGAATTTCAATCTCTTTATTTGCAAGCCACTGTATTATGCCAGATATAAGGTAAAGCTATACAAATCATAATAGACCCTGTCGGGTACTGCAATCACGAGAGAGGAGGATTCATTTATCAGAGGGCTTACCGTAATCTCTTGGTAGCGGTATTACTTTAACCTTGTTTTGTTTCTCCTGGCCAGAGTTTGACGTAAATACAAATTGGTTACTTACCTACCTACCTGTTTAGCGTTTTTGGGATGTAAGTCTGATTATTTAAAAAATTGTGCTAAATCTGACTAGTCAATTCAAAATAAAGTTCATTAAAAAACTTTAAGGCACATACAAGTCCAGCAATAATAACAACCTCCGTAGCTGAGAAACGAGCCCGCCGGACTATATATGGCATCGCCATCTTTCAGGTTCCGGGTTCGATTCCCGGTCGGGTCAATGTAGAAAACGAACTTTTCTATATTGTCTTGGGTCTGGGTGTCGTGGTACCGTCGTTGTTTCTGATTTCTATACCACAAGTACATTAGCTACTTACATTTGGATCAGAACAATGTATGTGATGTTTTCCAATATTTATATTTATTTAAATTTAAAAGTAATTGGCCTGAATGCCAAAAGCATTTTTTGACGTGATAACGTCTTATTAATCTATAAACGCCGGCTGCACGCACGAAAAAGTGTTACGTTCCGCGAGAGCCCGGAACAAGCGATAGAGAGGCACGATCGGCCTAAGCGTTCGGCTTGCGACGCATCTATCTCTCTTCCACTCCATCGGCCATGCGTCCAAATAGCATCAATTTTTTTACCCGATTGCAAACGAGGGTTATGTTTTTCGAGCGTATGTATGTATGTATGTATGAAACTATGTCCATTTCTTTGGCGCACGCCCTACAGCCTTAACCGTTTAACGGATATAAAAGTAGGTATCATATATCAATAGATTCGTCTCAATTGTGGGAGTGACAAGGGGTATGTTATTTCCCGAAATTCCCGCGGAAACAGAACTTATGCGGGAAAAACGGATCCGCAATACTAATAAACCGATTTTGATACTTTCTTTTATTAATTATAGGTCACATATTTTCAGTGCTAATAGTATTCAATACTTTATTTTTCAAAATTCCTACGGGAACAGACAAAAAAATACACCGAAAAAATAGGAAGTAAAAACCGTTTAATGGATTTCAACATAATATGATATGTCATTAGATTCGTCTCAGTTGTGGGAGTGACATAGGCTATGTTATTACCCGGAATTCCTATTGTTACATGAATTAAACGGGAAAAACCAATTTCAGATACTACTTACTCGAGTTAAAACCATTTTTTTCAATGAAGAGTTACAAATAAGGCTTTATAGTACATTGAAAAGTAGTAGTAGAACACTACAAACTAAAAAGTCAAAAATAAAATAAATTAATTTAAAAAATCAAAAAACCCGACTGCGTAAAAAGTAAACTTAAAAATGAAAACAAGATTTAAAGAATCAATTTGCAGTCGGAGGCATCAAATCGACTTGGTATGCACTGCGTTAGTACCTAATTAAGTAATTTAAATCCGTGTAGAAAAAATCGAATCAAGTAACATAGATATGATGCCTCAGACTGCAAATTGATTCTTTAAATCTTGTTTTCATATTTTAAGTTTACTTTTTACGCAGTCGGGTTTATGATTTTTTTTATTAATTAATATTATCTTAGAACGTTATCACGTAAAATTATCATCCGTAATCCGACGTTTCAGACCACTTTTTTTACCAATCAACCATGGGGGCCAGACAGAGATGAAACAGATATTAAAGCAAAATAGCTCTGAATTCCGTTCATTATTACATTGAATACACAAGTTTAATTATAATTGGAATGTCACAAGAATTTTTATATTAATTCTCTTTCAATATAATTTCTGGTGTGCTACAAATTATATTTCGCCAATCTGTTATTTTTTCTCTTACTTTATTGAGTGAACTTTAGAAATTTCGTAACAAAGTCGTTTGTTAACCATCGGAAGCAGCTTATTGAATTTGCTGACAGTACGGATTTATGGCGCGGTCGCAGCGCAGGTCGCAAACATACATTTGTTACGTTAGTCTTCAAAACACACAGCGGTATTATGTTGCAGTCAAACATCAAAATCAAAAATCAGAAGTTGAGAATTTTTAATCTGTTAAGGTAGTAGAACTATTACGAATAGGTACTGTGTAGTTTCATCGGACTTGACAATAATAAATGAGGTGGACTGTTTAAGCTTTTGCGAAGAGTATTATTGCGTTTATTGTGTAATGTTACGGTCATACTACCGTGATATGGCAATCATTATGGCCATAATTGAAACAACATCTAGGTGTAGCGACGATTTATGGCCATAATTTTACAATGTCAATCAATATGGCATATGACGGTAGGCAATAGCTCCGGTGGTGGTCTTATTTGCACATAAAAGACGATTACCGCGGTAATTTTTGCGTGAAGTGGCCACACTACAGTTTATTCAGTGTGCGACATGACCTCGACCGAAAAGCTGACCGATTGGAGTGGTCAAATGAAAGGATGCTCGATTTTTTAAGAAATGCTTAAGTATTGGTTTAGTTTTGTAATCATATGTAAAAGATTTATGTAATGGTAATTGACAGCCGAGAAGGACAACACCGCCGCAGCTTCAGCCTCAAGATGGAGGCTGAAGCTGAACAAATGAACTATCATTGCCATATCTCAGTAATCTCTAGTGTTGTAACCACACCACTTATGGCGTTTATTTGGGCAGTAATTTAATGCCATAATGCGGTAAACGGTAAGGTAGTGTGGCCGTAGCATAAGAGAATATCGATTAGCAATATATGCCCTTGAGCTTGATCGCGTATGGTTCGCGCTCTTTTACAAAACTAACCTTATTTTTATTTGTGTACTATGTTTTGTACTCTTAATTCTTCATGTTAAATGCAATACTTTAACTCAAGAAGATGGTTGATGAATGTTATCAATATATAACATATTAACTATCTAGTACTTTATGATTCTTCTATAAGCTACGTGTAGATTGTAGGTAGGTACACAAATCCAATAATATTTTTGCATACGCTTCTTATAGTTTGTGGTTTAATTTCACAAAACAAAACATAATATCGTTTTGGTAACAGTACTTTTTATTGGTGAAAAGAGCGACGTTTTATTCTGTCTGAACTCTGGTCTAGTTTAAAATAGTCTACATTTGGTCTTTAACTATAACACCTACGTTGTTTCGATGGAAATTTCAAATTATTAAATTTAAACGCGACCGCAAAATGGCGAACGATCATTAGTTCTGTTGCATGAACAAATTTAATACGTAGATTTGTAAATACAAACGATTGAAACGAACAAAAGCCAGTATAAATCCACAACGTTTGTACATAATAATTGTTTCCTTTAAATAAGTATCTTGAAAGGGCATGTGATTAAATAATTTTTATCGAGATTGCGGTTAAAAAAGCAGAAATTAGTTTCACTCAAATCTAACAAATTATGTAATCCAATCTTGGAGTTTAACCAACTTTTAACTTTCGTTTGAATTTGAAACCCTGTATGTGTAATTCATTTTTATTTTAAATGTGTTTTTTAAAGCAGATTTGTTTTATGGAGGGTTTTTTCTAGGAGAACATGTCACGCTCATAGTATTAACATTTTAGTCTAAATAACAATATTACGTAGTTTTTTTTTTATATTGGACAACATCACATACATTGCTCTGATCCTAAGGTAAGTAGCTAAAGCACTTGTGTTAAAGAAATCAGAAACAACGACGGTACCACAACGCCCAGATTAGAGACAATATAGAAAAGTTCGTTTTCCACATTGACCCGACCGGGGATCGAACCCGGAACCTCAGAGATGGCGGCGCCATATACAGTCCGGCGTGCTCGCCTCTCGGCTACGGAGTTCGTCAAGTTTTATTGAAATTTGTACAAGAGAGCATAACTTTTTAGCAACATCAGAAGACGGATCAGATAAAACACTATTACAAATACATATCTCATACGTATAGTTAATCAGATTAAGAAATTGTGATCTCTCAATTAAATTGTATGTTGGTAATTCTTCTATTTTTTAATTCAGGATGACGATACAATAATGGGGCTAATCTATGATACGCAATACGCAAAGAGATACGCATTTTTTGCAGTAGATGAACAGTATAAACAGATAACAAATAAACATTAGTACCTATCTGGCGCAAAAATAAACAACATAGTTTAACGACCTGACTGGTGCATTGGCGCGGCGATTCGTCTTCAACGCAAGGTCCCGTGTTCAATACCCGATTCCGGTTAAATAAGTAAATTAAGTTTTCTGAATTGACTCGATTCTTGGAAATGTCAATAGTAAAATGCAGAAAATAAAGAAATGTGACATTAGTCATTTCTTTACTTCGAGACATTGTTGGCGATCATTATTTATTTACAAGCTTTTATTTAGTTTCACCTATCCCGTTGTCTGTAATCAAATCTTGCAAGTTATTTGTTTATACCTAAAATTATTTTACCCCTTATACCTTGAAGATGACTGAGTCCAAATTGAGTTGGGATCGAAAATTGCTTATAAACGTGCAATACGTGCTCGTAATATATGTTTTATTCAGAGCTTAAACGACACCAATATCTATACTGATAAAAACAAAGATACATAAAATTCGGAAACGATAGTTGTCTACTGGCTGGTCTTTTAAATTATTATTTAACTCAATCTGTTAGAAATAGTACGCTCCCAGGTAATGACCGAGACATAACGTTGGTGCAACGTTATCCGCACCATTGCTTGGAGTTCGTACATAAAAAAACGTTATTCGCTTCAGAAAGTACAATATTTACACCACCTATGAATATGACCCCAATTTACTTAACTAAACCTTTTTGGTAGAAACGAAATTACCTGCTTATTCAAAATTCTATTGAGGATTGTCTTCCCGATATCTGCTTAATTTAGTGTTAATGTTACATTAAACAGTCTTGTTGCATTTTCTAACTAACACTAACACTACAAAGGTATTACTACAACATATACCCTTTTTAACCGACTTCAAAAAAAAGGAGGAGGTTCTCAATTCGTCTGAATGTTGTTTTTTTTTTGTATGTTTGTTACGCGATTACGCCGTCAATTATGGACCGATTTCAAAATTAATTTTTTTAGTTTGAAAGGGTCCACTCCCGAGGTGGTCCCATTTACACCAAGTCAGATTCTGATGATGGGATCCCTGGGAAATCGAGGCCAACCCTCAATTTTTATAGGCACCCATAATGCTTTGCATATACTTACTTACACTTAAAATTGTAAAATAAAAAAAGTTTAATAAAAAACTAAAAACCGACTTCAAAATGCAACTAAAATGCGAAAAATAATATTGACTAAAACATACCTAATCAGTTCTTTTTGGAGTCGGCGCTAATGAACACATTTTAACTCTCGATGGCTGGCACCGACTCCAAAAAGAACTGATTAGGTATGTTTTAGTCAATATTATTTTTCGCTTTTTAGTTTCATTTTGAAGTCGGTTTTTAGTTTTTTATTTTCGCAAAAATCATTATCATCCATCATTATTCACTTCCTAGATGTTCAGTCATCCCGTGACCACGGCTTTTGCTCTTAGGTCGATACATAGCTTATATTGTATTGCATTATAAATAAATAAATATTAGACAAAATCACATACATTGCTTTGATTCTAAGGTAAGTAGCGAAAGCACTTGCGTTATAGAAATCCGAAACAACGATAGTATCACAACACCCAGACCCGAGAAAATATAGAAAAGTTAATTTCCCTCATTGACCCGACCGGGGATCGAACTCGGAACTTCAGAGATGGCGACGCCATATCAAGTCCGACGTACTAGCCTCTCGGCTATGGAGGTCGTCAAATACATTACATACATACATTAGTATCCGTGTATTGTATCCTCCTCCTCCATAGTTGGTCCCTCAGAGGTTGAGGATCGTAACCCCGCCAACGTGGTTGCCTGGACGATGAGCCGTCTCCAGGCATTACGATTCTGCGCCCGTCTGAATACTTCGTAGAACGACATTTCTTGGGTTTTCACAATTTGGTCCAACCAACGTGTTGGTCTTTTGCCGTGTGGTCGTTTTTCGTGTTATATTGTATAGTCTTGGTGTAAATGTATTTGTTTTAAATCCTTTCAAAGCACATCCAGTAAATATTCCTTAACCTTTACTCTGTGGTCTGCGGTCATAAATTGCAGCCGGCTCACGATCGATGCCCCACTTATGATACATAGTTTCCGGCACCAGTCTCACGATAAAACCTTGATTTGTGATCTCCGTATGGTAAATAACGGACTCAAGGTTAAATGCTATGGGGGTGAATTGTATCGAAGATTGACTAACCAAAGATAAAAGAGTAATAAATAAATATTGGCCAACATCACAAACATTGCTCTGATCGTATGGTAAGTAGCTATAAAGCACTTGTGTTATAGAAATCAGAAAAAACGACGGTACCACAACACCCAGACCCAAGACAATATAGAAAAGTTCGTTTTCTACATTGACCCGACAGGGGATCAAATCCGGAACCTCAGAGATGGCGACGTCAATACAGTCCGGCGTGCTCGCCTCTCGGCTACGGAGGTCGTCAAAGAGTCAAAAGTCAAAAGAGTAACATTTTGATGATTAATTTTTTGCTAATGATGTAACAAAATTAAAAAAAGAATAGTGTAATAGGATATTTTGGCTTGAGAAACAATCTTAAAACGATAATATGATTGCTTATCACCAGAGGCAATCGAAATATGTTAATTTTAACTCGTAAAAATGCAAAATAATTTTATTAATCGATTTTAAAGGTTGAATATTTTTTATTTTATCAAAATATTGTATCTTATAACTTAAAACCAAAAACAGTCACAGTATTTTAACGTTTGCATAGATTTAAGCTTAAAATATCATCATCATTAATTCATTCTAGTTAGTCAGTAGAAAATATTAGATTTTAGAATTAAAAATGCATACTATCACTTTAGAGTTCAAATCAAGTTGCAGACGCGAATAAAACTACAAATGGTTCCGAGAAAATTATACAGTTATTACTCGTTTAACACCAGCAATGAATAAAAATGCAAATTAAGTCACTAGTTATTCAGACCGTTCTCATAAAGAACATAAAGTGTTTTCTGCAACGAATGCACTAGAACAGTTATTAGATTAGTTGTGTACTATTTTTGGAGGTACATTATCCAATCATTTTCAACCAACACTGTGTTTTTTTTGTGTTTGTTACGAAACATCTTTAATATTATGTGGACCGATTTTGATTAAGCTTTTGTTTGCGAATATAATTTATCACTGAAACCATGAAGTAATAAAACAATTTCAAATTGTCAAATCTGTCAAATTTCGTACGTAATGACGTACAAAATTGACAGATTTGAGATTGTTTTAAGAGTTCATGGTGGTTACCACGCAGGGGTGGCCCCGTAACAAGTAGATTATGTACGTTTACCTCCATGTGCAAATATAGAGGATCAATATTTTAACTTACCACCATTATTGTACCGTGTATTTATTTCAATGTGACTATATTTTTTTTTTTACTGTAATATATTGTACGGGCAAGCACGTACATTTCTTCGTGTCATCATTAATTTGGCCTACTTTTTGTAAATACACTTTGCATTCATTATTTTATTGTACAAACTAAATCAGTTCGTTCGCATACATCAAACCATTCAGTCGCGCGCTCTGACCTTACCATCAATATCCATATCTAACATAACAGTTCAGAATACAAGTTATTTTTACCTTACAAACATTTCTATCATTCCAAATCAACCCTATCATAAAAACATATACGGCATCCCCGTACATATATTAATTATCTAATAAATGAACTAAGCTACACTTTTGTTATATACTTTTTTGATAATTTCGGCATTTTTAAAATAACGAATGTAGCTAAGACAGATAAAAATATATCGAATGGTTTGTGCAAGAGTTTTTAAAAATGTTACAATATCTCCAAGCACTATCCAGGAAATCTCGATTTTCTATTTTGCCGTTCAATCTGGAATTCGTAGGGCTTTGTGAAGCTTGTTGATTCGAATATCTTTTACTCGCTTTTGGCACGCAGTGCAGAATCCACAGAAATAAGTGTACATTTTTGGGAGGCTTACGTAGCTTTTTTGTGAAGGACATGACACTGGAAAAAAAACGGGCTTAGTTCGATTCAGACTGACGGTTCCGAATAATCTTGTAATCCTGATCACGAATCGACTTTTAAATTATTTTTTCCTGCCCTTTCCGGGTATTTTTGTGATCAGACCACAAATTTACGGTTATGATTTATTCCTTTCTTTATGTAAAGGTTATGATTTATTCCTTTCTTGTGCTATGACATTGTTATGCCAAATCACGATTTTAGGTCAGCGGAGCCTACGGAATCCAATGAGTTTTGATTCATTAACGACTTTCAAGAGGGTAGGATATCCTAACGATGTTACTTTTGATGTATGGAACCCTAAAAGGGGATATGAGATATCCTAATCCATATGCACGTATCGAGATTGATTTGTCGCAAAATATAAGAGTAAAACATCTATACAGATTCCTAAAGTAGTGTTAAATAATATTAAAAACCGGCCAAGTGCGAGGCGGACTCGCGTACGAAGGGTTCCGCAACATTATCCATAAAAACAAGAAAAAATCACATTTGTTGTATGGGAGCCTCCTTTATCTTATTCTAGTTTTTAGTATTTGTTGTTATAGAGGCAACAAAATTATAACTGTCTACCATCACGATTCATGAGATACAGCCTGGTGACAGAAGGAAAGACAGACAGACATAAAGACGAACAGTGGATTCTTAGAAATAGAACCCTGTTTTACCCTTTGGGTACAGAACCCTAAAAACAATAACTTCATGAATTTTCTCAATTTATATTAATCCCATTTTAAAAGTTTTTGCTGTCATGCGGAAAAAGATTCCTAATTAAAGAAAAAGACACTTCTTGACTTTAATTAAGGAGGACTTTAACTTTCCTAAAGAGGGTGATTCTTCAGCTTAAAACCAATTCATTATAGCTTTACAACCATTATCAAAGTACTGAGCAGTTGAACAGCTGATACTTGTTGTGCGCAAACATTTAACTTTGATTTTTAGGGTTCCGTACCCAAAGGGTAAAACGGAACCCTATTATTGAGGCTCCGCTGTCCGTCTGTCTGTCCGTCTGTCACCAGGCTGTACCTCATGAACCGTTATAGCTAGAGAGTTAAAATTTTCACAGATGATGTATTTCTGTTGCCGCTATAATAACAAATACTAAAAAAACAGAATACAATAAATATTTAAGGGGGCTCCCATACAACAAACCTGTTTTTTTTTTCCATTTTTATAGAAAATGGTACGGGACCCTTTGTGCGCGAGTCAGACTCGCACCTGGCCGGTTTTTTATCCTTAAAAGATTTTTTTGTTGAAACAGTCAAATTCTCCTGACCCGTATTACATTTAATTAAACCAGCAGCTGATATAAACGCATTATGAGCAGTAATTTTCATTCACGAGCTTTCAAAAATATTAAAATTAATTACTTCAAGTTATTATGATGCAATAAAAACGTATCCACTAAAACCTATAACCCAAAAACCTACAAACAATATTATACCTTCCGAGAAAAAACACGTAAGTGGTAATTACTTTCTTACGGTATCGTGCAACGTGGACCGTAAAAACAATGCCATTTATTCTCAATCAGTCTTCTAAGTTATTGTACGTAGAAGTTAATCTAACTCATTTTTACTCGTCACGCTATAACGGCACGACCGTCCGTTTTAAAATAGTTCTTAATTGAACAAAGAAGTAAGTCTAAGGTAAAAGGTCTTTGGTATGGCTGTAAAAACATTTATTTTTCATTGTTAAAATTATGTCTCATATGCTATGCTCATGAGCACTTGAACGTTATGCTTGCTTATTTTATCATATATCAGGGAGGTAACTACGAACTGTTAAAACAATCTCAAATCTGTCATACATTATGAAATCTGTCAAATTTTGTATGTAATGACGTACCTAAATTGACAGATTTGACAGCTTTGAGATTGTTTTAAGAGTTCATGGTTACCCCGCAGATAAATATTTTTGCAAGCTTACGATAAGGAAATCCTAAAATTTCTTTGAACAATATTTATGAACTCACTATACATAAAGTTTATGGGAAGATAGCATCAAATCAAAGTCAAATTCAAATCAAATTGAATTTATGCTAATATACAAAGTTAAGTATAATTAAACATGGGTTACTTACCACTCCAGAACGACCTATTCGATATAAGTAATACATAGACCAATATTTTGTAGTGAACCTTTCGGATGAACGTAGGCTACTTTATATCCTACGTTCATCCGAAAGGAAATTTTTATTTATAAAAAAACTAATATTTTAAGGTATGCGGAATAGATAAATATAGATGTGATAAATTATCAGGAATGTTAAATATGAAAAGTAGGTACAGTTAGATGAAAATTATATTAATAACGCAGTTTTATACTGTCACAATTAAGCCCTTCTTTTTCATTTATTATTTACAAATAAAGAATTAGAATAAATAATAGAAGCTGACTGTCCGTGAAACAAATAATTAATAAATAAATCCCTCCAGCCATCAGGAAAATAAAATATTAAATGTAAAGCAAAATGGTAAACACTTTATAAACACATTGAACAAAATATCTGAGTGCTCAACAATTACACAAATTGCGGGATCCAAATCTAACCGCTTTGTATTTCAGAGTATAACCCATTTAGACCAGGCGGTTATCAATGAACCGATCCTTTTTTAGTGTCAAAAAGTGCTTGATTAATACGGATCTTCAGCTTTCAAAACAATCGTAATCACCAATTATAAATCTCGCCACACGAAGCGATTCGCCTTAATTAAACAAAGGCGTAAGTTTAAGCTTACAATTGAGGCATTTTCCAGGCTCATTTAGTAAATTTAATACTCTAAAGCAGACGCTCAGAAACAAAGCTGAATTAACCTTAGCTTATCAACCATTAACTCATTTGGCTTGGGTCCAAATTTTCCGTTACAGCCCGCGTTCTGAGAGTCTAGTTGTCTTGTGTTGAGAAATACTGGCTTGGCACAGGATCCATTATTAAGGCGCAGTGTTCGATATGTGGTTGATAATCGCTAGGTTGTGATGTACGAGGTTTAAGTAGCCAAAGAGTTTAGGAAGGAAAATGTTTTTAAGAGACTGAGATTAGCATCTGCAAACCTAATTGGTTGGATTTTCAGACTGATTTTGTGATTCCAGGATTAAAAACATTTTTTTTCTAAAAACAAATTACAAAAGAGTTTTTTTTTGTTATAAGGATATATAACTTGCTTCGTAAGTACTAGTTAATTGAAGAAAATATTCGATTACGCAGAAAAAAGAACATAAATTCTTCGTGTATTATCAAGTTTATATTTATCAAGTTTTGGTTCCATAGCAAAAGCTTTTGTGTAATTTTTAGTAAAAAAATTAGAAATTGGACCTTTATCTAAACCTGTGTAAGCTCCCAAAATAAAATAAACAGAACGAGACCAGTATATTCTGTTGTTAAGTCTATAGAAGTTATATTAAATAACAGCTAAAAGCTCAATTAAAACTTATCCAAAATAAACATTTTAACATAAAAGCCGCCAGAAACTGTATACATTTGACTCCGTAAAAGGCCATGAATAAAGTTACCGTTTTTGGATGAAACATGAAATTAAAATATTTTTATCAAAATTTATTAAATTGATTTAAAAAATTTACTTAATATCTGAAGTTAGTACTTCCACGGATAAGAATAGTGGTTCGCGCTCCCGAACAAATCCAGCTGTCACGGGTTCGAATTCTGTAAGATTTTTGTGTCTGTGTAATGATCACCAGTATTTGTAATCTAGTTATGGGTATCAGATCATTGTAATTAAGTCAATCTATCTGTAATCTATTCCCCATAATACTCGATATGCCTAATTTTTGGCTGATTGAAAAAAAAATATGAAAAAAGTTTGTTAAGCTAAGAATATCACATAAAATTTTGCCCGACATGTATTGTATAAGTATGGGATATAAAATATTTATAATTATATTAAATTCATAAACCACAGCTTAGACTAATGATGTCAATTAGATTAAAATGTATCATAACAAATTTAGAAGCAAGATTCTAACTGAAGGTTTATTATGACTCTGACATGGACGTCCATCAATAAAGCAGCATCAAAGCAAAGACACTTTTTTGCGCTACCAGTAAACATTGTTTACATAACCTCGGGTAGAAAAACAAATTTACACAAAGTTGGAATCGCAAACACTGTGGACAAATGGAAATAGTGGAACACTCGAGTTGAGTTAAAAAAATCAACAGCTAGCATTTTCAATTCCCACCGCGTAATGAAACGGTGTTCGCGGCTCGAACTCACTTTTTATACTTGGGGTTCCATGGGGGTAATAGAAAAACGCATTTATTATTTACAAAGCTACGTGGCTACGCAATTTTATTCCTGCTAAAGTATAAGAGAGATTATATGAGACGATTCGCACACACAACAGTATCAATTTTCTCAATAAATATTATAATCTACACAATAGCCCACAAATTCAAAACTTACCTGCTATGGATGCTATGGTGCCTAAGGTTTAAATCTTAAATCATCCAATATAAAACTAAAGTTATAAAGTAATAATAATAACGCCCTCCAGCCCGATGGACCAACGAACTTAGGAATATGGCTGGCAGTGGCTGGATGAAAAGAGCAGGAGATCGTGCTCTTTGGCGCTCTTTAGGGGAGGCTTACGTCCAGCTGTGGTCTGCAATAGGCTGAATAAAATGTAGTTCAAAAGATAAGCAAGCTAAAGTAGTATACTGGCCACATGTGTCATAGAATAGGTATCCGGTGGGGTAAAAATGTTCTTGATAGATGAGTGCTACTTGGCAAACGTAGCGTAGGGCTTTCTCTGACAAGAAAAAGCGATGACACATTTGAAGCTGCTAAGCAGCAGTGGAAAGGATAGCCCAGAAATGGGCCCAGTAGCATGTTTTAGACGAAGAGAAAAAACCGTGATTAAAAGGTGATATTAACTAAAAACTTACATCGCAAATGAAGCCAATGAAAGCGTGTTAACACAATACTACTTAATCTATGGTTTAGCATCGTGGTAGGGCTGATGTTCCTATAGGTAAGTACCTAGTTATACACGGAACCCTGACCTTATATTCAACTCGCTCACCCAGTTTATTATTTCCCATTTTTTACACAAGTACGCGACGAGGTTGCGATTGCGCGCAGCCATGCAAAACGTTCCTTTGCTGTTGACTTGCATTGATTTTCAGAACGATATAGCCATCCTGTCGATTTATTTCCATCTTGTTAGAAGAAACAGGCATCTCTTATTATATGGCTTGTATTGGTAGGATCATAGATTTTAGTCAGATGCTTTAGCGGGGATTGCATGATTGAGCAATAGGACACAAACCAAAGTAGACTTTGTTGGTTCGTAGTAAAGTAAATATTGCATTTATCAAGCAGTCATTTTGGTCACTTGCCTTACATGCATTCCTGGAATATGATTTTTGGGGAAAGCTTTTTTGTTGTCATTCTCCGCGGTGTGTTGAAGTATGTTTTCTTGTACCTGTGGTGTTGATGCATTTAATCACAGTGTGAGCTTGTTTTAAAACAATTTGTTTATTGTGATCAAATCCTAGTCAGAACATTCTTAGAAAATCGTCATACTTGCTACGTAATCAAGTCAAAAATTTCAGAGCCATATCTCGAATACAGGAAACCTTAATATATCTGGTGTAAAAAAAGGCTTAACCAAGCCGAATACCACATATTCTACGTATTATTACGATCATTTTTTTCTTTTACACTATACCTGGGAAATGACGGGTTACCGAGTTATTGACAGTCAAAGTTACAATTTTTTTCAAAGATTTTTACAAAATTGACTTCTGTTTGATAATACTAAACTTTTTTACAGAGAAACATGATTAAAATTTTCAGTGCTTCTTTCATAAAAGGCCTTAAAAGGGCACAGCTGGCAATGAATCGTGCATAGTGCTCTCGCGCCACCCGCTCGCCCGCCGACCGCTTACACACACAGGCATAGTCTGTGGCGTGCGCGCTATACATTGCGGGTTAGAAATAAGTTTTTTTTTATGATACCCAAAAATAAAACTCATTTCCCAGCAATTATTTTTATTGCATTCTACTTGGTTTTATGTATAGAATTCGTGGTTTAAGGCTTGGTAAGCCTTTTTTTACACCCTGTATAAAAATATTTTGCTCGCGACTTCACATTGAGTACAGATAATTAATAATAATAATAATCATTATTATTCACACTATAACTGTAATATGGTGCCTACATATGCAACCTGTCTCCGTGTCCTATTATCAGTTTAAAAGAAAATCATACATAAAGAAGCCACTGTTCTCCAAAGTAGTTCATCTACCATAAAGGAAATTTTGTTCGCTAGAAAATTTTCAAAGACACTTATTATACAGAACGTTACTGTAATGACCGCCGAAGCACAGCATTGTTGCATCGACAATGGATTTGCATTTTTCATTATTCATAAGAATTTATTATATCTTGGCTACTTATGCGTTTCCCCAATAGATTGATACTCTCAAATGCATTCAATTGCATTGTTATGTATTTTTAAGGAACAATTACATTGAGAGTGGCATAGCCGAACATTTAGTTTAAGTTTCTTGAACATTTTCTTTTCATAATCAAAGTGGTAGGGCAAAACTTTATTTTTGGGACGTGTGTTCAATTAATGGCTTTGACTAACAGTTATCGACCCATGACAAAATATATATTGTAAATTTTTGTTTTTAGCAATTCCATGCAAGGTTTAATTGAAGATAAATAACACTTGAAAAAAATCATCGACCTCTGGTGGGACTCGAACCCACGTCCCATCGCATACCGGGCGAGTGCTTTGACCACTAAGCTACCGAGGACGTCACGTGACAAGAGGAAATTCCTCAAGTGTTTTTTCTCGCTGTCAAGGCCAGCGTATTCTGATCAATCAATGTGGGTTCGAGTCCCACCTGAGGTCGATGATTTTTTTCAAGTGTTATTTATCTTCAAAATATATATTCTTAAAAAAAAACTATTTATAGCAGTGTTGTTTTGCGGCCAAGATCATTATCATCATCTCAGGACGTCCACTGCTGAACATAGGCCTCCCCCAGTGACTTCCATATTGGCCGGTTGGTAGCAGCCTGCATGCAGCAGCTTCTTTTATTCAAACTCTATTTAGAACAAAAACAAAGCACAGGTACCTACCTAGTGATTTAAGAAGTATATTTATGGAACGACTAAGTGTTGTATTTATATACAAAATAAGGTCAAATTAAAAATGCTGAAGATAATGCTAAGCCCCAGACCTGATTTAGTGTAGGCGATAGAAAGCCAATTTATTTAGAGCAAATTTTCAAAACAAACCTAAAAAACATTTTCAAAGGCTAAAATATGCAAAAGAAGAAGAAATTATAATTGAAGATAAATAACACTTGAAAAAAAAATCATCGACCTCAGGTGGGACTCGAACCCACAATAGTCAAATATTTGTAAAAATATTTATATCGGGTGTTGACGGTAGCATAGAGAAAGAATAATTGGTAATATACTACTCAGCTATACATATAGCTACAACATTGATCAGAGATACGCTGGCTTCGACAGCGAGAAAAAAAACACTTGAGAAATTTCATCGTTTCACGTGACGTCCTCGGTAGCTTAGTTGGTAAAGCACTCGCCCGGCATGCGATGGGACGTGGGTTCGAGTCCCACTTGAGGTCGATGATTTTTTTTAAAGTGTTATTTATCTTCAATTAAACCTTGCATGGAATTGCTAAAAACAAACATTTCTAGAAATTATAACATTTAATTATATTGATAAATTTCAGTGCTAGTCGCAATGTATAATGATTACGAAAATAATTTAATTACTATTAATAATGTGTTCAAAGTTACAATTAAGCATTTTAGATTTCACCAAAAGATATTGACTTGCAACAAATTTCGATTTTATTACGTACTGTATCTATTCCTTTAACGCGATTATTTTCAAAAATAGCACCTCCATTCACACTCTAAAGCATACGAGACCAATAAAAATGTAGAGATGTCCACTAACTCCCTGCAGCGTTGGATAACCACCAAATTACTGGATTCCTTTGTCTCTCACACCACCCTCCGATTAGGTGGTTTTTCTTTCTCGGGTGCGATTATGTGGGTTTTATTTCGCAAGTTTAGCCGGGTTTGGTAGAAATAGTTTGTTTAATTATTCTTTGCTTAGTAAACATTGCTTAACATTTAGTGTTATTTGAAAGTGAAAACAATGTGTTCTTTATATTTTTCTGAGAATTGGAGGTATGAGTAAAAGCGTCTAAGTTAAACCATTTTAAAATATATATTTTTTATTATTCACTTTTTTTTAAAAAACTTGTGCATTTCATTTTTCCATAAAAGCGGCAATATTCAAGTATGGCGAGTAAAAAGAAGGCAAGATTTTTAGAAAAAATAACAATTATGACTTGTATAAGAAGAAGGTTGGTGGTATAAAAATTAATTTTGATATTGATTGACATGACAAAACTTTGTGCATAAGTGCACATTTTTAACTAAACTAAATTATAAAAATCAAAATTATTTTTTTAAATAGATAAATTGTTAACTTGCTCTGGTTTCATCGCGAATTTTTCGTTACAGAAAGAAAATTTTGCCCACAATTGATTATTTAAAAACATCGCTACGTAATACTCGTAAAATTTGTATTAAAATACTCTTGAGTTTTTAATATTTTACCGTTCAAACATTTTAATATAACATCTTGTGACCATTATCACAATACGGTACGTCATTGTGTAAGCCAATCCAATTTCCAATCTCACTGGAGACTTAGCGTATATTGTAAAGCTTAGCCTCTAAGCCACTCACACACTACAGGACGCGTTACGAGCGTATTTTTCATTTTAAACTGAAGACGGACGCCCCGCTGAGACTGCCTCTAATAAAGTCTCACTGTGAGCCCTTAGCTTCAGTTACAAAGGAGAAGCGAGCGCGAGAGCGGGGGCTGAAGCGGAATCATATATTAATCTTTGGGTATGTGCACAAACTTGCTGCTTTCTTCTATCGTGTCAATATTAGTGTACATACACGATGCCGCCTCCGCGCCGCTTATAAAAGTCGGCTTTTTTGCAGTAGCCGTGTCAGTTGCTGCAACAAAAAGGTGGTCTTAAAGCCATGTAACTATGCGCTCATGAAATATAAGGGACCATTTGTGTGTAGCGACCAAACATTGGTATTGAGAAGTATATGTATGCCAATCATGAGGCATATTTGTAGTGCCCCATTGGATATACAGACCAACCAACGGACTTCACGCAAGGAAGCTTCGTTCGGCATCTGTTTATTTCTTTTAAGTCAGATTGGCCTACGATACTATTTATACTTAAATATGTTTGGTTCATTTCTGATATTGGCCGTAGATCGATTTAGCTACTGATTCTTAGCGGTACCTTAAAAATTGGCACTACCTTGCAATGTAACCCTGTATAATGCTTTAGGGTGTGGAGCGTCATGAGTAACTTTTAACTAAAAAAATAGACAGTACAATGAATTTGCACCTCATATTCTACCTACTCACTTTCGCTAAACCCGCTCTCGCATCCGCACCCGCCTCTGTATTGTAACAAGACCGAGTTCATTTATAAACGTCATGCACGACGACGAGTGTGCGGCAAAAATTAAGGGCGTCAGGGTTATTTACGGTGCGGTCGCGACGAAATTGACTTTCGCGTTCCTTGATTGCCGTTCGGTGGGAGGTATTTATGTCTTCAACTTAGCTGTCGCTAATCAGACGTAGGATGCTGAAACTGGTGGCAATCGATCGTCTTGGTGTAATGGTTCGCGTTCAGGAGACGTATTTTTGAATCATGCGAATTCCAATTCGAATAGGAAATGGCAAGATTCGCATGCGAATGAATAATATTCAATTTTTTGAAAATTCATTCCGTGATTCTGCATCGACTGGTGCGACCCAGTCGTATTTCGATTCTACTAGTAGAAAGTTCGGAAGTATGACTGACATTGACAAGTAAACATGTATGGTTCCCAGATTAAAAACTTTTTTTTTCGTTCCGTGAAGCGATTTATTCCCAGTTTTTGAAAATCGTTTTTTTGCGTTCCGGTTTTTATATTTTCTGCGTGAAACGAAAAGAGTTACAATAATTTTACTTTAATAGCAACACTTATTTCGAGTGTTTGAAAAATTCGTGAAATCGGGAGCGATAGAAATAGAATTCAAGATTCATTACTAATGCTTCAAAAATAAGCCTCCTGGGCGGTAACCACGAACTCTTAAAACAGTCTCAAATCTCTCAAATTTTGTTTGTAATGGATCGCGCGCTGCGCAGCGCCAGATTTGAACGCAGCAAGTTTGCAGCAGTCTGGCGAAGAACAAAACATAAACATATTCTAATAATTACTAAGAAAAAAATATAAACATAGTCTAATAGACAAAACATACATCATTTACAATATTGAATTTTTGCAAAGCTGATTAACATATAAAACTCAATATGATTTACAAACTTCAACACCGTGTAAAGGGGAGTTTTGATGTAAACGAAGGAGTTCGCGTAATCACGGTGAGGGTTGTAGCCACAGTGTAAGTAGGCACAGAAACTCTCTTCCGCGTTACCTCATCAGACTTCCAAAACCTTCAATAAAGTCTACATTTTCAATAAAGTCTAATCTACATTTTCAATTGACGTGGAAAAGAAGATGTTTTTATTTGACGCGTTATTTTAACATGTCCCATATTATATTTTTTTGTTTGTCCAATTCTTGTTTTTTTTTTGATAGGGTATAATATTAAAGTTCGAATTAATATAAACAGTTTGGTTTTATATCGATTCTGAGGATAACGTGACGACATCAATTACACTAAAATTGTGACACTGTCCTGGCTTGCTCGACCCGCCTGCCTACAAACTAATCATTACAGTACGCACTTTTTTATCGAGAGTTTTCGCTAAAATATGCAACATTTTTTGCTTATCTATACATTATGTACCTAGCGACGTTGCGTTTTAGGTATTTGTTATGTTTATATCAAAATAAAATTGGGGCTTGGGGCTATGGTCTTTCTGTGCCTGCCTACTTTATGGCACGGGGGATCAAGCAGGTATTTATTGGAAAGTTCCTGAGTTCACAAGCCGCGTACAAGTAAATAAAAGTTGATTTTATAACATTCAAGCGTAAAGTAAATACTTACCCATATTTTGTTTTGGGAATTTCAGATTATTAGATTTATTCTTTTGAACACATTGACGCAACACCGCGAGTGCTTATTTATTTATTTTTCAAACTTTTTTATAAGCTTCACGTAATTTAATCTGCAAATCTATTTAACAAGCACTCTGCACCACTCTCCCCTTTCTTTATAGTTTTCTTCTGCCTGAAGGTTGTCGCTTTTAGCGATCAGACCGACTAAACTAAATTGTACATCTTTCTGTAAATTACAACTGTAACTTCTTTGTTTGATGTGCAATGAAGATTATTTATCTATCTTTTTAATCTGAAAGTAGTTTTCAACCTACTTCTTAGTTTTGTATCGATTCAAAACTTTTTACATATCAGCGGGGTGGGGTAACCATGAACTCTTAAAACAAATTTAAATCTTAATCTGTCACATTTCGTACGTAAATAACGTATGAAATTGAGATTTGAGATTGTTTTAAGAGTTCATGGTTACCCCCCATGACAATAAAATAATTTGATACCATAGATCTGACGATATGAGGGGGTGGATAGTGGAACTGAACTCTTTAACGACTACTTTAAAAACCTTCATTATTGGACTCATTTGATTCGTTTTGACAAGTTAAACACATTCATCATCATCATCATAATTTCAGCCACAGGACGTCCACTGCTGAACATAGGCCTCCCCCAGTGACATCCAGATCGGCCGGTTGGAAGCGGCCTGGATTCAGCGGCTTCCTGCAACATTTACCAGGTCATCTGTCCATTAAAATATGTTATATAGTTTTTTATACTATGCTATTAATAATTTTGTAATAACAATCAATAATTTCTAATAATCTCGATGTCCCTAAGTAGGTACTGTCGAGATAACGTTTGGTGTCCCAGATTACTAAATCTATCTAGACGACCTCCTTAGCCATTGGCTAATATATTTACTTTTTACATCAATGTCCGTAGTCTACTTGAGTGCTTTGGCTACTTACCATAGAATCAGAGCAATGTATGTGATGTTGTCCAATATTTTATAATAATTAATATCTATCCAAAGCCGAAGGCTCAAAACCTGAATCCAAATCAAAGACCCCCAACTTTTGTACAATATTTATACAGGAAAAATCAAAAAATATTCATGAAGTTGTCCAACAGAAAGGTACTAATTCATTTAAAATTATGCAAATATACATTTTTGGCTTGTCGGGGTGTCCCATTGCATTATTCCTTTTGACGCGTGTTGCATTATTTATGTTAATTACATAATAAAGGTTTCTGCAACCTTATTGTAGCGTAAAACAAAAAGGGGTGACTAAAATACTTACCGGCAAGATTCCGTGTACAGATAGAAAAAAAAATACATAAGTTTTTTTTGTTCAATTTATCATACGATTAAAAACCCGACGCAGTTGTTGGAAACGTACGTGTAGCATTTGTTTTTTTTACCGTCATTTCAAAACATTCTAACTTCTAGGAAAGGACGTACACAAAGGTCAAACAAAAATCACAGAAAACTGAAATAGAAGCGACATAAAATTACATAACAAAGAAAAAAATTGTAAAATGAAAAAAGGAAAAATGACAGGGTATTAAACAACAAACATTGTTTACATGCTATCATATCCCAGATAAAAGAGTTAAAAGGTATGATTCTGATGCTGGCGGCAGCGGCGAGCAGCAACGGCCAACGACATTCACACCAAAAATGTATCTTACATAATGTATTAGAATTATGAATAGAATTTAGGTGTCTGCTTGCGGGCCTCGACGGTGTAAATGCCTGCCAGCGGTGTTGTTTGTCGCTGCTGCCAGTATCTAAATTAGACCTTTACTCAGCTAAAGCCATTACGCTGCTGACTGTACCAACCCATTGAGTTGTGAAGGGTCAAGCCAAGCTCGTTAGTGCTAATGACATTTTTCACTTTTTTGAGGTCCGTAGATAAGCCACCCACGGACCACGATGTCTTAATGGCGATAACATGGTGGTAATGTTTTTTCGAGTTTTGTAAGTTTTATCTGCAAAGGTGTTCCGGTAAGACGCTATTAAGATTCTGATGACCAAACTAAGTAAGTATAGGTAGTTTGGTTTTTACTGGACAATCAAGGCTTTGTATTTATGTTTGTTAAAGTTAAATCAATAATGTTGGCTGAGGTTTGAGCAAATCATAGCATAGTTATATTAAACGAGTCAGTTGTGTTAATAATCAAAACTAACAAAAGAAAAAAAAAATCAATATGTGATTGAAGAATTTTTAAATACTATATACACACTACACAAAACAAAGGAAAAACATTTAGTACTAATGATTTTAGCCGATCCATACATGACCATCGAAGTATAGCGTAACTTGCAGGAACATTTTTGAAGAGACCCTTATTTTTCTAACTGTTGTCTAATATTGTTTGTTTGGTTATCTAAGGCTGGGTTTCACCATCTTACTTTAACTATTACAAACGTCAAAAGTCTGTCAAACTCCATACAGACGCACAACAACGGTTATGTAACAGTTATGGTTAAAGTTAAGGTGTTGCAACCCAGCCTAACTGCTATAGATAATAACACATATGGTAAAAATTTAGCTACTAGGTCAAGTTCAAAAGATGTAGGACCATCAAAGAGACAGACTATATCTGAGTTATTAGGAAACGACTAGTACTCTTTCGGCACAGAACGTAATAAACAAAATGGAACTCCCAAAAAGTGTTATTAGAGTTTTTGAGTGCACTGTCATTTTCGTTTAAAATGTAAATTTTTCATCAGCCGCAGTTAGTTCTACAACTACACTAGGAAGCGAGCATATTGTTTTATAAATAAAGTTGGACCGAGTTTTGCGGGGAAACTTCGTAAAGCCGAAGGATCATGATGGACTGGGTTAATTGGATTGGTTGGATCTAAAATACATGTTTCATCAACTTAGGTTGAGATGCTTTGTTTGTAAATACATTATCAGTTAGATTTACAAGCATTCAAGCATTGTGATTTTCTACTTTATGCAGATAATTTTAAAATATAACAAACTCTTGATGACATCTCTGACCACTTTCGATTTGAAGAATATTTTGGCCTTTTAGGAATTAAAATAATTTAGATTAGCGATCAAAATAAAGTTAAATTTAGTTATTTATTAAGTATTTCAAAGATTTCAACAAATTTCATTTACGCTAATTCACTTGTCTTTTCAATTAATACCTCATCAAAATTGACAAAAAAGTCATTGTGTTCATTCTACACACAGCTTCTACATCGATAAAAAATTAAGTACTGATTTATAAAGAAAATAATTACCTATCAAATTTGCATTGAATGTCCAAAAATCGCTGAGTGGCAGATAAAGATATCTTCACCTCAGTCAGGTGAAACAAAACCCACTTCAACTTTTGAATACTTTTTGAACATCCTCTTGGAATACTTCCAATTTTAAGACGGTAAATTATGCGGTTCTCGAAAGAAAGTTAAAGGTATCTTAAAGGAAATCGTGCATTTCATTTGCTAGTCTTTCAGATCGATGCGATGCTTCCTTGCGTTCATTTATTCAAATAGCTAAATCGTTGGGAATATAGGAACGTCTTTAGATGCGGTAGGAGTGATAAATTGTGATTTTATTTCACTTTGCGCACTTGTAAAATTGGTAGCTAGTTTGTTCTGTTGGATTTTTACTTGTTCGGCATTTTTCATTTGTTATGTAAATTTGAGGCACAGCCACAATATAGTCAAGAATAACATAGTAGGTTCGCTAGTAAGTAGGTATTAATACTACTTAATGACGATGCCTTTTCCTTTTAGCGCTTTTTTTTACAGGATACATTGGAAGATAAATAACACTTGAAAAAAATCATCGACCTCAGGTGGGACTCGAACCCACGTCCCATCGCAAGCCGGGCGAGTGCTTTACCAACTAAGCTACCGAGGACGTCACGTGACAAGATGAAATTCCTCAAGTGTTTTTTCTCGCTGTCAAAGCCAGCGTATTCCGATCAATGTTGTAGCTATATGTATAGCTGAGTAGTATACTACCGTCAACACCCTATAGAAATATTTTTACAAATATTTGACTATTGGTTAAGATCAGAAATGCTTAAACATTGTAAATTTTTGTTTTTAGCAATTCCATGCAAGGTTTATTTGAAGATAAATAACACTTGAAAAAAATCATCGACCTCAGGTGGGACTCGAACCCACGTCCCATCGCACCTGAGGTCGATGATTTTTTTGCATGGAATTGCTAAAAACAAAAATTTACAAGGATACATTGGACATTCCTGCAATAAAATCAAGGCAAGCGCAATGCTCTTGCTCTTAATTTATGAACTGAGTTCTTTTTGGTGGAGTAATCATTGTATTTTTTCTTTCCCCATTTCTTTTACCTGGTGCTAGTTTATATGTATTTTATTTGACTCGATTTCAGAATGTAAATACTTTCTATTCTTTGTCAAATTTTACTAAAAAAAGTCATAAATTCAGATCTCGACTCTTTTGATTTCTTTGCTAAATTTATTCCTCTGCTCATTACCTTGTACTTAATAAAAGGGGCGCTCTTAATATTGACACAGCCTTTATTAAATATAGATGATTAATTGAAGTTTGAAACTTAAAGCAATACTCGTCTATAGCATTAAAAGAACAGTCAACTCAATTGGTGATTGAAATCTAGAACATACAAGTTGTCGTTAGCACAATAATTTAAAAAAATAACATTTCAATTATAAATTAAATCTAAATCTAACTAATATTGAAATGCACCAGTTAATTTGTTTATTAGTTCCACTTTATTTATTATTGATTACTTCTTCTCCTTCTTCTTCTTCTTCTTTCGTGTCGGCAAGAACACGGGCTAAATCTTACTTGCCCAGAATACGGCGCTACCGTGGTAGCCCTCTGGTTACTCACGCGAGCAGGTGGTCGGGCACGCGGGACAGTTATTGATTACTAATAAGAAAGAACTGTTCCTGATTGGAGATATGTAAAAAAAAAGCTTCTGAGTTATTAAAGCCAACTTCATAATTAAAGCAATTATAAGATAAATGCCATTTATACGGAATATTTTGACGCTCGCAAGGGAATCAGCTACAGTCTAATCTGAAGGGGAGACCTATGTTCTGTGTTTTATGGACGTCTTATGGTTAAAATTATGATGATGATGACCTAATTTAAACATTTACGGCCTTACTAAAAAACGATAGACTAGTATTGAACACGTGTTGAACACCTGTTTACAGATAAGTCAACGATTTTGAAATGTTTGTTAGTAATATGTCTCAAATGTCAGATGTGTCTACATTTCAAATTGGTTAATTAATTTTAGACAAGTGTTTATCGCTTGTCTATCTTTGTTGTAGTAAGGCCGAAATAGTTTTCTTCCCGCTGCCTTATTCCTGCAATTTGTCATTTACTAAATTTACCTCAACCTATAGAATCGAGTATTAACCCTACTGGCGTTATTACAAAAAATAGACTAGGCTTAAAAACTGTTTAAAGGTAAGTCGACCAATTGAAAATGTTTGTTGATAATAATGTTTCGAATGTCTGATGTATAACCTTTTCGAATTGGTTGGCTTTTTTTTAGACATGGTTGAAACCTAGAGAATATAAAGGCCATTGAATCACCTTCTATATTACAACGGGATTGCCACGTCTTCTCTTTGAACTGGACTAAACTGTTTTACCTGAACTATGTCTCAATGAAGCTCCAATGTCGTGAGAGCAAATAAAATAAAATAAAACTCCTCGAAGAAGTTTAATTAAAGTGAATAGCGAACGAGATACTAAACCGGCCTTCAAAGAAATTGTTTTACTAATTTGTTGTAGGTTCTACCAACTTTTGCCGGTAAGTACTTCGTAAAATACGCAATCAATAATTAATAAGCCAACTTGCACGTTCTAAAATAGATTGTCAACTTAATTCAACATAGAAAATATATAAAAAAGAAAATGCAAAAATAATAAATTATTAATATACCTATAAGTATATATTGTTTTAAACTTTCATGGTCACTAACATAAGAATAGTTTGTTACGAGATTGCTACCATGTACCTTAATTTTGAGTTCCCGATATTTCGGCACTGTTGCAAGCGCCATGATCACGGAGTAACTGTCAGTTACTCCGTGATCATGGTAGCAATCACGTAACAAACTATTCTAATACCTATAAGTAATTATTATACCATTCGCTTTCCAAAATTAGATTACACACAATATAAACCATTGTTAAATGCAATGCCATATAAGGCTATTAGTTAGTAACTTGATTAGTATTTTTACTCATAAAAAAATATAATATTAAAATATACCTAATTAATACTGTATAGGTATACAAAATTTAAATAAAATACAACGCACACAAGAAGTTGATTATTTGCTTACTTTTCAACAAGTAAAAATAATTCATTAATTTTGTTTTTATAGTGAAGTAATTGACAGAAGTAAGAACTGTCAAAATTTAGGAATCTTAACAATGGACGCCATTTCCTTTACTTGAACATTTAATTTAGAACATGCATGGAATAAGTGACGTAAATAGCTTGACCATAGAAAATAATTTTCAAGAATTCTTTACTGAAGAAACGACTTCACTAAGACTGAGTTGCACCATCTTAACTTTAACCACTGTAACTATAACCGGTGTTTCTGTATGGATTTTGACAGACTTTTGACATTTGTTAAAGTTAAAGTAAGATGGTGCAACCCAGCCTAAGTTGTTACTTAGTTACAAGGAAGTAATTACTTCTTTATAAATACGGGTTAAGAATATTTATTTGTGGATAATTAATTCATTCTTGAATCGAAGTTAAAACCACAAACACGTTTGAAATATAATAATGTATTTGTCAGCTCCTTTGATGTTGTAGTTGTTACTGAATATAGGCTTAAAAAGTTGTGTTAGCGATAAATCTTGCTAAAAATAAAACAACTGCCAAACGAGCACACCTTTCAAAACAGTGATATTAAAAATCATTTGCAAACGACACCGCGGGCCTTTAAATTTCCAGTTTGAAATATTAGGAAATCCTTTATTGTTCCGACTGCTCTCGCTCATAATAAATTGCCTGTCTTTTGTTTCTTTGCTCCAATCAAACTGGGGCTGGGGCCACGAAACCGGCTACATTGTGCAGTTTTATTTCACCTGGATGCATTTTTGTTGCGGTTCAAGCTCCGTCCGGAAATAAGTTTAGCAGCAAAAATTATTCTGATTGTTAGGAATACGTAAGTTATAGTATTTTTTTGACTGTGGATGAAGCCGCGCGGTGTTTTTAATGGCGGCAATAATAAAAGCACTAGTGGCCGTCACAAGTAATATACCTTTAAAGTCTAATGAAACTTTTATTATATATGCATACTAATGTATAAAAACTATTTTGTAGTTCAAAAACAAAACTAAATATAACTAAACTTATCTAAAATTAAAAACTACCTACTCAAAAATAAACGCGTGTCCCAGAGGCAAGGAGGCGAGAATGCTAGCAGCTTTTCCTAGCTGAATGGCTAGACTAAGCCTTTGAGCGAGGAACGAGCCAGCATTTTTATTTTCCGAAATCCTGATTAATTTTGGAGCAATTTTACCTTTAATTATACCTTTCGTGTATTTTTAACGGAATTCATGAAAAAACGAATTAGCTACCTTCTTTAAGAGAACAATTTTATTATTAAAATATTGTATATTAAATTCAGAGTATTGTTATTATATTCCCTGACTTGGCCCTGCTTAAATTTCATTTGGACAAGCAGTCATTAACAACATCAATAATATTAAAAAAAATTTTTTCCTTAAAATACGGACTCCGACAAAATATTGGTACAATGAAAAGTTGGTCGGGCCAATAGCTACTGATCTATATCGATAAGTAATAAGTGAAAATACAATTTATAGTTCGCGATTATAATTATTTGGCCTAGCTCAAAAAGATGTAAGACTTTACTCAATCATAGTTACATATTTTTAGTTATCGTCAGGTTGTTTTAAAGCAAACTGAGCATTTTAGTCGTTGCTTCCAAACCATAAGCTGCTCATTCATGTGATTACTACTGCTTTTTAAAACTATATTTTTTTTAAAAGAAAAAGTTAAAACGATATTTAAAACTTTTTCCAATTTTCGGCTAGATCTTTTTATAAGAATCTTAAAATGAAAAGTGATGTCAAAACAGACTTTGATCGCTCATTTATTGGACCGCCCAGGGATGGGGCGTTTTGACTTTAATTATTGCTTGCTTACCCAAGTTGAGGTTGTTCTTAGAGTTTGTCCATTTTCTGTGTTAAAGCTTCAAACATTATGAATGGTTAGAGCAAGGTTTGATTTAAATCCTGCCCGAAAAAGTTTCATTATTACCAATTACCTACAAACTTTAAAATTAGTTTTTGTAACAGATGTTTTGGGGGTACTTTGACTTTTGAGACAAGTGATCGTTTAAGTACGATCTAGATAATATATTTTTGTTATTACTTTTTTAAGTAATGTTTGGGTAAGTTTTCTTTTATATTATTTTAATTTGACTCATATGTGTCAACTTTGTTTAATACAATTATTTAAAATGTTTTAATGAGATATTTGAATAATGAAAACAATTATTATATTAGTTAACATCAGTGCGTGACCATTAGCAAAGCATATTCACTGAATCAAACTAAAAATTAAAACATTTGCAAACATGTGGTACTTAATCTACAAAGGTCTACAGTACCCATGCTATGAAACCAAGAAAGGGCACCGCAACATTTTTTAAAAATAAATGAAAATTAACATCAAATTATAGGCTACTTAACTCATATCAAAAATTATAAACAAATAATTATTTCAATAAGTGATAAACTTAAGGATCCTTATTACATCGATTTTAATACACAAAACAAAAGGATGACTGGATAAATTCAATTTTAAAAATAATATAATCTATAATTTGAAAACCCGAAATCGCTATCCGCCATGATCGTGATGATAGTGACGTCAGAAATCTAGAAAGCAAAATTACTTTCGCATTATTCTCATGTTTTCTTCGTCTTTTTCTTAAAATTGTATCCCATATTCTACTACATAGACCAACATGGCCGGCAAAAAAACATAATTTAATATCAAAGTTTCGGTGTAATGGAACTATAATTAACAATTTAAGACCTATTTCAAAAAAGTGTCAAAGCCTATTGTCAAGATCAGTTTAAAGATTTGTTTTAAAAAATCTGTCATTTAAGAACTACATTTAAGCAATAGAATTTCTATAGATTATTAATTTAAGACACACACACACACATACCATAATAACCATAGAGTAAAACATGGATTACTAATGTTTGGCCGAAAAACGTTTCCCAAAATATCACATCCCAAACTATCTTTCCCAAATTTTCATTTGGCAAAAAAACATTTGGCAAAACAACTTTTCACAATTTCTCAGTTAGCAAACACTATTAATGGCAAGTTATTGTTTACTAAATAATTGCAATGTTCCATTTTACCAGATATTATTTAGTCAAATGTATGGTTTGGGAAAACTTACACTTTCCAAAATATTGTAAGGCATGCGATTTACATAAGTAAAAAACATTTAAAAAGTCTTTATTGGCAAGTTAAGAGTTTCGAAAATATACTATTGGAAGCAAACATTTTAATGAAGCGCTCGCCGGCCGCTGCCGCAGCACGCTCACTACGCTCGCTGCGCTCGCTCCGTTCGCCCGGCTTCGCGCTTTTTGTGTGGTCACTAATAACCTAACCTAAGCTAGACTCTGTAGGAAAGGTCTCTGTTTGTAAAGTAAGTTTATTACCTAACCTATGCATTTAGTCAACAACCATGCAACTCTTCCGGCAGCAGTTCGTTTCTGTGTATATATGGCAATTTGACCAATCAATTTTTTGGGATATAATATTTGCCAAAATAAAACATTTGCTATGTTAACATTTGCCTTAATGAAAATTGACAAACTAAAATTTTGCCAAATGATAATTTGACCGAATGAATAAAGTGCGAAATGTATATTTACTAAAGATTCATTTGGGAAATGAAACATCGGCGAAATGTTTTTTGGGAAGTGAAATTTGACGAATAATTATTCGGCCAAATGAAAGGATACCGTAAAACATACCTTTTTTTTTTATTGGACAACATCACCTACATTGCTCTGATCCTAAGGTAAGTAGCTAAAGCACTTGTGTTATAGAAATCAGAAACAACGGTACCACAACACCCAGACCCGAGCCAATATAGAAAAGATCGTTTTCTACATTGACCCGACCGGGGATCGAACCCGGAACCTCAGAGATGGCGGCGCCATTTAAAGTCCGGCGTGCTCGCCTCTCGGCTACGGAGGTCGTCAAAAACCTTTAGAACATAGCATGCGATGATTATAATCACAAGAGTAGGCTCAACCGTTGCTAGCAAGCCGATTGTCGTTTATCACAGTTCACGCCATTCATAACGCGCCGCCTGCGACTCGTGTCGCAGATTGATACCCACCCATCCATTGCAAACGGTTTTTGGGCATTGTTAATGAGGCAAGAAGTAGAGTACCATTTTTCATAATACTGCATTTGAAAAATTTAAGGCATATTTCATGTAAAGGGCGTAGAATCGAAATGAAAATCTTCAAGTAATAACATCTTTATTGAATATCTTATACTGTGTATAACAATTTTGACTTACGAAACTTAAAACTAATCCTTAAATATATAAGGTCCGATTTTATTAGTGTTCATCCTGTTAACCTGTGAATATATAGGTGAAAAGCAATCGTAAAAACCAACTTTCAAATGTCTATCATAAAAACTAAAAAAGTTAAAAATAAATGACAAAATAACAACATCGACTTCATATTGCATAAACTCGTCCTATATTCAACTCTTTTCTCGCTCTGTACAAGGGGAAGGAATAAGACGGATAATCAGATGGTTAAAAGTAGCAAAGATAGGACGAGTTTATGCAATATGAAGACAATGTTGTTGATTTTTAACTTTTTTAGTTTTAATGGTACACATTTGAAAATTGGTTTTTACGATTGCTTTTCACCTATATAGTCACAGGTTAACAGGATGAACACTAATAAAATCGGACCTTATATGTAAAAAAATATTACAAATAAAAAAGCCGGCCAAGTGCGTGTCGTGCCACTTTGTCGGCGTGATTGATATACATACCTCTACAAAATTACAGCTCTCTAGTGTCAACAGTCCCAAGCAAAAGCTCGGACGGACAGACAGGCAGACGGACATAACTATAAGGGTACCTTGTCAGGACTACGCAACCCTAAAAAT
Source organism: Anania fuscalis (assembly GCA_950371115.1). Classification (NCBI taxonomy): domain Eukaryota; kingdom Metazoa; phylum Arthropoda; class Insecta; order Lepidoptera; family Crambidae; genus Anania; species Anania fuscalis. The sequence goes on from OX493337.1 coordinate 3,644,789, forward strand.
GGGTCCCAGATCATCCGTCCAAAGACAGCAACAAAGTGATCTTCAAGTTAACTGTTCTGTCTTGTACTTGTGTAATGAGCAAGAGCATTCGTGCCTAAGCCATTGAAGTGTATAAAGGGATTTAAGTATGTTCATCCGATATCTAGTCGCCAGATTACGTATAAGTTTGTTTAGCTTGGGATATATTGGGATTTGGGATATATCGGGTGTAAAAAAAGGCTTAACGAAGCCGAATACCACATATTCTACGTATTATTACGATCATTTTTTTATTTTACACTGTACCTGGGAAATGACGGGTCACCGAGTTATAGACAGTCAAAGTTACAATTTTTTTTCAAAGATTTTTACAAAATTGACTTCTGTTTGATAATACTAAACTTTTTTACAAAGAAACATGGTAAACATTTTCAGTACATCTTTCTTCTGTGGCGTGCGCGCTATACATTGCGGGTTAGAAATAAGTTATTTTTTTTGATACCCAAAAATAAAAGTCATTTGCCAGCAATTATTTTATTTGCATTCTACTTGGTTTTATGCATAGAATTCGTGGCTTAAGGCTTCGTTAAGCCTTTTTTTACACCCTGTATAATTGATGTGACTGTGAAAACTATTGAATAACTAAATTAGACAACATCAATACATTACTCCGATCTTAAGGTAAGTAGATAAAGCATTTGTGTTATAGAAATAAGAAACAACGACGGCACCACAACACCCACAACCGAGCCAATATAGAAAAGTTCGTTTTCTACAGTGACCCGACCTTGAATCGAACCCGGGACCTCAAAGATTTTGGCAAAAAACCTCTAATGCTAATAACAACATAATTTTCTATGGTGCCGACGGGTTAGCTATTTTCTGTCTCGTCCTTGTAAGCACAGTTAGAGCATAGATGTGAATTCGATACAACGCAAAACCGGGTGTAATAACGGGTGAGTTTCGCTCACAAAAACCACCAGCTTTTCTTATAGAAACCGGCGTCATAACCCGGTATATTTTTAGACGTCCAATTATAGACGATAATAAATATATTATTATGCTTGCTTGCGTAACCTGGAAACAGCTGTCCTTTTTGTATATTCGAGTTAAAATAAAAACTTTTTAATTGGGAACTTAACACTTTTTGCTTCTCGACACAACAAAGCTTAATTAACGTCTGTGCTCTTTGATCTTCGCCAGATAATTTTATCACGAGAAAATATGGGATTTCAGTTTGCCCAATTACCATTTCTGATAATAGTGATATATTAATTGAATACGTCTCGTTGAAAACAACCTAACGAATTTCATTCGTCATGACGACTTTTTATACAACTAAGTTCATGTGCCCACTTTTCTGCTTCTTAAAACACCTTACATTATATAAAAGTATTTCTCTTTACGAGACGATTTGATTTAGCCTTAACAGATTATTTGAAAATGTTATTAAGTGAAAAATAAAAATAATTATTTGGAAACGATTGGCGTTTAGAAAGCTACGATGCCACAAACTGACACACATAGAAATACCTACTTTCGACGGGTTCACTATAAAATATTTGACCTAACTCGCATGTGTGTATATGTAGAATCGTCAGTGAGATGTGGATTTGACTTAATTACTTACTTTTAAAAAAAACCTTTTTTTCTTAGTAGTATAAATTTATTGTTATAAGAAAAAACTACATTTATTTCGTATCAAATATTAAATGAACTATACATCACCACTATTATATCTCTATTCAGCTTCATGAATCCGAACAAATATGAACCATGGTTTACTGGATAGAGAATGCTTTTTGAATTTAGGCCGCCATCTGTACCACTCATTTTGCTGGGCAATAAAGTACAAATAAATAAAATTGAGCTTAATAGCTTACTATTCGAAAGAACATTTAAATTATATCGCAAATTCAACTTTTCAAAGGAAGTTTTGTACGAGTACTACTTAAAAGCTGTCTTAAAAATATAAAGTGAAAGCCTTCCGCGCTTATTATCGCAGTTAAGCGTTATAAAATTAAGCTGCATTATGTTCACGTCGTTCGGCTTTTTATTCTGCGAAAATTAATATTTCCGTTGAAACTTAACGCTTTTGCGCTCACAAATTGAAAAAAAAAACGTATTTTTAAATCAATTGCAAAAATAATGAAACTAAGATATGTCTTCGGGTATAAATATTGAAGAATATCACATTATAGCTCTTTTTACCCGACTACGGCGAAGCCAAAAGGAAGGGTAATGATTTTGGCAGTCTATGTATGTATGTATGTATGTTTGTATGTTCCACCGTAGCACCTAAACTACTGAACCGATTTTAATGATCGAGGTGTCAATAGATTCGTATTAATGGCCCGGGTAAAATAGGCTGTATAAATTTTATCAAAATTGTCTCAGACGGAATTAAAACGTTAGTTTTTAACCTAAAAAAAACTTAAATTGTGATAATCATCACGTGTTTGGTATCAAAAGAAAGTTCTTGGCTAGCACATTACGAATATGTATATATATCATATTGTTTCAGTCATAATCTATACATTTAAATGCTTTGTCCTGAATGACTGCCTGACGGAACAACGCACAGCCTAAGCCGCTGATCGTAGAGACCTGAAACTTGGAGTGTGTGTTTTTTGTATGACGTAGGCATTCGATAAGAAAGGAGTTTGCGAGATTCAACCCCAAAGTGGGTGAAACCGGGGGGAAAAGTTTGTATGGGACAACGTGATTCCATGGTCCAATCTACTTCACATTTTGCTTAAACATTCTTTAACAGCATTGACGGAAGACATGTTTTGTATTTTATTGAAATGCATCCCCTAGCGGGGTTAAATAGGGGTAGAAAGCTATTTTGGGGGTGATTTGCTTCGAAGTTGATATCAACACTCCTTAGCGAAACTATAAATGAAGAATTAAAAATAATTTATTTTAAAGACGGTTGTCATATCATTGTCATGTAGTGTCAAACAAAAAGACATTGCAAATACATTATTTTGATGTAAAAAAAATATGTTCATAAGCATCCTTAAACTTAGGATTCGCTACATATCTATGTAATCTTCTTTATATATAAAACAAAGTCGTATTTCTTACAACACTTATAACTCGAGAACGGCTGGACCGAGTTTCATGGTTTGTAATTTGTTGGATTTGTCTCCGCCCCGAATAGTAGAATAAATAATTAAAAAATGGAAAAGCTGACGAAAAAATAAACTATTAGGCGTTACGAAGTTCGCCGGGTCATTTAGTTATTAATTAAAGTAAACTAACTGATATGAAGACTGGAACTACAAGATTTCTATATTACGATGAAGTTCTGACGGTACGATGGAGGTAGTAAAAGGCAGTCTAGAAACCATTTTTTGAAGCAGGAGCAGGTGACGCAATCATTGAGGATAATGTACTTGGACGCAATTATCATTTGGGGCTAGCCAAGTAAAATAAGGCGGACTGCAGCCACGGACGTAAACTGCAGCCTCGCTTTGTTAATTCTGACCATGAACATGACAGAAGAGACGTTACTAAAACGAATAGACGTTACTAAAACGAATGAGATTTGATATAGCATTCCAGCAAGCCAAGATACCTACTGTACCTATAGACAATGATGGTGTGATAATGATGTGATGACGTCAGTCTACTGATGGACAGAGGCCTCTCCAAATGCACGACAGTGATCCCAATCCTTGGCTATTCTTTTCCATCCATTTCCAGGTTTAAGTAGAACATCGCATTATGACAGCAGATATTAAGGTTTAAGTAAGGTCAGAAATTGTAATGAGAATAAAGATGTATAAATTGTAATTTTAAGTATTGAGTAAGGGCCTAGGTATAATTTTTTTTATGTTTAGTTTATGAACATAATTAAAAATAAATTTCTTTTCTTTAATTTTGTCTTAGCTCTTTACTTAACTTAGTTTACTTTTGTTATTTACAAACACTACCGTTACAGGAAATAACCCCAATGATACTGATAGGTAGCGCCGCGCGCGATCCGCTCGTGAGCTGTACGCACGCAGCACGCGTTCCGTTACTCAATCGTTTGGTGCGCCTCCTTAGCGCAACTCATGCTAGGCTTGTACAGAGCGCGCGATCTGCGCGCGTGCATTTCCAGTTCACTTTCCAGGCGACCACGGCTCTACCTTGACCATTTTTGTACCTGTGCATTTCTGGATTACTATCTTAATTATTTACTTGTTTCGTCCTTTTTAGACCACTTCCTTACGTAGTCGGGTTATAGTTTTTTAAACTTATTTTTTTATTTAATGAGTTAATTTAATTATTAAAACCTTTTCGGCGTCCAATTTTTGGAGCCATATACAATGTGATATGGGTCGTACTTCTAACCCATTGAGGCTAAGTGCGATATCTAATTTCATTGACAAAAATAATATTTTGGGGGGTAAACCCTCACCCCCTATGAAAAGCGGCCATTTTGGCTTTTTAACACTTTAGGCAATAACTAAGGTTTTATGTGTCGTAGAAACATGAAAAAGCTACTACAAGATAACTTAAGAAATAGAGTAACTGACTATCAACTTTATTTCTGGTGTTTAGGGTTTCCTTGGCTGGCAAAAAAATCATTAAATTTTTTTCGAAAAAAAACTAAATTTTTGCAAATTTGTTTTGACCACAAATTACTTTTTTTGTCAATGAAATTATATACTGAACTTAGCCTTAACGGGTTATAAGTACCGCCCATATCACACTGTATTGCATTGTCCTTTATATCTAATATATCAGGGTACAAATTCAACTAAATATCTTCTAATAGAACTTCGTCAATGGCTGACAATTAGTTAGGAAATTGTTTAACGGAGCGTGTCACCGACTCCCGGTACCCGATACACAACAAATTGACAACAAAGTTTAGACAACACATTTGATCCCTTCTGTTTGGAAGGGACTGGCTCGAAGGGAGTGTATTTTCGATAACAACACTAGAATATTAGCTATATATAATATAAAAGAGTTTGTCCTTCCCATATACAATCTTCTATCTAAGATTTTGTACTTTTAGGGATATATAAGATACTAGGGAAAACTGTTATAGGTAGGTTATATTCTAAGCCTATTTCATTTTTATTAAAAAAATATTGTATTTGCTGTTGGTTTTCTTAATAAAATAGTCTGTTACATTACAAGCATGCCTACCGGAAAGTAACAAATTTATTATAATCGTACTTAGGAATTCAATAATTTTATAATTAGTCTTAAAATGCTCTACATTCCAGCTGACTTAAGACCAGAACATTCTAGAATACTAATCAACGCAACATTTACCCATCTCTAAAGTTTTCTAATACACCAATTTGTTAACTGTAAGTCCAACTAAGGATAACCAACAAAATTTTATCGACAGTCATTGTCATCAAATCGTAACCACCAATTAAAACTTAACCGTCCGAAAATCCAGCGTGAATCAATTTAATGGTTTCAACAAAGCCTTGGGGATAAATTAAAAACGCCAATGAAGTAAATTGCTATGTCAATCAGTTGGTAGCAACGTCACTGCTGCGGATAATCAATCTTCATGAGCCCAAGAAGTGCCGAGGTGTAGGGGACCGGCACCGAATTGAAACGGACATGGTAATTCACTTTGTGAAGTTTCTCGTGGAATATGACGTGACATTGAAATTAATAGTCTGTCTATTCACTAACATTCACGTCATCGTATTGAAGTAAACTGCGAAAAACAGGGTTTGATACTTTGTATTGAAAGACATACATGGTTCAGAAACCTGTGATGGCCAGTCTTTTTTCAAGAGCATAAACAATACTATTTTAACTCATAATTTGTAAGAATATAATATAGGTGGAAAATCTAGAAACGTACTATTGTTGTGAATGCAAATTAAATAAAAATTATAAACATTTAAGTTTTCATGACGGTCGTTTTTAAAAGTTTTTTTTTATGAAGCATGCAGTGCTTAATAAAAAAAAACTTTTTAAAACGGCCCAGTGCAGATTAATGAAGAGGTGTTGTACGGCCAGTGACCAAACCTCACTTTCAGATGTAAATAACTTTTTAAAATGATAGTGGTGATGCTGACGGTACGCTTTTGGATTTTACTGAATTCGAATAATTAAAAGCGGATGTTTGTAGTTAATTGTTTTAAATTTTGTATAAATAAATAAGAAGCATGAAAAAATATTTTATTTTAACTTTAATAAATTAATACCAGTCCCCGCGCCTAGCAGTCTTAAAGAAAAATAAATTGCTTCCGACGTCACACGGCTAGGGAGATAAAGTTACAATATGAGTGTAGCTTAGGACGTGAACTGCGTGTCACGTAAGTCTATAAACACGTACATTAATAACCCGACATTACCAGTCCAAAATAAAGGAAAACGTGCCCTATTTACGCAAAGGAATTTGTCAAAGTCATCGGCTGTTTGAGGACTGTTCCATTGAATAAGTCTATTGGGGAATTTGAATAATGCTTAGCTCGTATGAGCAATAAATTTGTACTTGAAATTGTGAAACGTACCTATAAAAATTTGTATTTCTATGCATATATCTATTATTTATTTGTTTATTATTTCTTAAGGCATATGATATGACACACACGACTGTAATGATTGACTATTACAATCGAGTAGATTAAAATCAATTTCATTTTAATTAATAACAAGATCATTATTTAATAATACATTAACAGGAGAGTACATACCAATAGCCATAAAAATAAACTAAACTAACCTAAAAATTATAAACTAATTATTCATCCATCCATCCATCCATCAGCCGAAAGACGTCCACTGCTGGACATAGGCCTCCCCAAAGAATTTCCACGAAGATCGGTCCTGTGCCACCCGCATCCAGCAAATGACAACTAATTATTACTATTATTTAATAGAAAATTAAAGCCCAATACCAATATCCATTATAGTTACTCGATTATGAAGGGCTTGTCAAGATCTTAATACACATCTGTCGCAGTTAAATCTGTGTCATCTGAGTGTGGTTTAAAGTCACTTAAATAAATAAATAAATATTGGACAACATCACATACATTGCTCTGATCCTAAGGTAAGTTGCTAAAGCACTTGTGTTATAGAGATCAGAAACAACGACGGTACCACAACACCCAGACCCGAGCCAATATAGAAAAGTTCGTTTTCTACATTGACCCGACCGGGGATCGAACCCGGAACCTCAGAGATGGCGGCGCCATTTAAAGTCCGGCGTGCTCGCCTCTCGGCTACGGAGGTCGTCAAAACACTTACTGTACGGCACTGTATTTTATGGCTTTCGTCCCTTACCTCTCACTTTTCCAATAACGAAATGAAGATAACAAATTTACCAAAATTCAATTAACTCGGGAATGGAATTGGAAAAAATAAAACATCCAAGAATAGCCCTGAGTCCGACGTAAACATGTTTACCTACTTCTAGACTTTTGTTGGTTTTTTTTTTCTTTGCGAACACTTATTGTAACATGGAAAGTTCTAGAGCAATTTTGCTGTACAAATAACAGAGAACGAACTGAATGGCGGAGTTTTGGACGTTTTGCCCCAGAAGAAATGGTGCAACATGTTTTTTAGACTTGAAACTTTTTATGAGACGGGAAATTTTACTGCGCTCTATAGTTAATTTTTAGGGTTCAGTACACAAAGAAATAAGATGGGATCCTAATACTAAGACTCCGCCGTCCGTCCATCTGTCTGTCTGTTTGTCTATCTGTCTATTTGTCTGTCTGTCTGTCTGTCTGTCTGTCTGTAACCAGGCTGTATCTCATAAACCGTGATAGTTAGACTGTTGAAATTTCCACAGATGATGTATTTCTGTTGCCTCTATAACAAAAAATACTAAAAAAACAGAATAAAAAAATATTTTAGGGGGCTCCCATACAACTGACATGTTTTTTTTTTGCTGTTTTTAGGTACGGAACCTGTGGAGGGCATTGGTTTCATTTCGAGGTAGGCAGTAGATACTTATAATGAGTTTTATTAATGAAAGCCAGTGGTTTTCATTAATAATCCACATTTGTAAGTACCTACTGCCTACCTCATTTCAATTATCAGGTAGGCACTGCCTAATTGCTTATATGCACCGCACGCCCCTGTACGGAACCCTTCGTGCGCGAGTCCGACTCGCACTTCAGGTTTTTCAATTTGTGCCCAATTTATATGTATTATTTTGTCAATTCAAGTGCTGGATGCTGAACTGTAATGTAAACAATTATACTGGATCCAGTGAGATAAGATCTAGCTAAGCACTGGACTGGCGTCTAACTACTTCAAACTTAATGCGCGAATAAGTTCCTCTAAAATTTGTATTGGCTGAGATATTAATGTCAAATTCCAGTAACTCCAAATTCCAGGAATAATTCGAATGCGCTAGACTGATCCAGATCTAGTCTGGTTTCATAGATCTGGAACAATGTAGGCATTACCTATCCAGCCGTATTTTGGTTTTGGTTCACTCAGATTGCACACTAGACATACTATTTCTTAGGGGCTTAACCATTATGTTAAAGTTTTTGTTATTATTAGTAATTTATTTTATCTATGCTAAGGATTTAATTTAAAAAATAATAATAGAAGATAAATCACACTTAAAAAAAAATTATCGACCCCATCGGTAGCTTAGTTGGTAAAGCACTCGCCCGGCATGCGATGGGACGTGGGTACGAGTCCCATCTGAGGTCGATGATTTTTTTTCAAGTGTTATTTATCTTTAATTAAACCTTGCATGGAATTGCTAAAAACAAAAATTTACAAATCATAATAGCTTAAATATGTTCAACGTGTTTTTAAATCATAAGTTATTTATTTAATGATATCGGTTAAACGACTACCAGAAATTATGCTATGTGATTGTTAAATGTACAAATGTATACAGCTATTTTTAAGTATTGTAAAAGGTGCGGCGAAAACGTAACGAGGTGTTATTAGCCTAATCCATTAACAAGTTATCCAAGAAATGTATAATCATTAATCACATTGGCAGGTGATGTGTTTACATATGTTACGGGTAAAATCGATGGCTATTAGTCTGACATTTTACGTGACGTTAAAACCAGGCTATGAAAAACTTTGCAGCAAGTAAAACTTGTAGAAAATCAACCTTATCCCTCGGGCTATAGGGAGGGTAGTAAAACTTGGTAACCAATCGAGGTGTCTACATTAAATGGTCGACTGTCACGCGCTGTTACATCGTTCAGTTTTGAAAATAAATAATTTGTTTAGTTGCTTTTTTTTTAAAGTAGAAACAATGCTACCGGAATCCGCTTGGTCACGTTATCGTGATCATGGAAAGTTTTCTTAACCGACACCATAAAAGGAGGCGTCAAATATTCTTCTATATACTTTTGTCTTGACTTGACATATTCACCTTTTATTGAACAAAATTATCTCAAAAATGGGGAAAAAATACAGGATTAAATCAATGGAGACCACGACTCGAAAGATTCCTCTTGATAGGGTCTTATGACTTGAAAAAGTCAAACAATGCAAGTAAACCTAAAACCTATAATAAGGGTTAATTTAAAATCAGTTGCAGACAAACGTAACAGTAAATTATGATTACAAATTAAAAAAAAAGTGTTTAGTAATATATATAGGTACAATTATACGCATGCTATGTAGATAGCCTTGTCAGATGATTTCGTGGTGGGCCGCGATCTTTGGCCTCTATTTTCAGATTTTCAGGTAATTAACAAAAAAACAATCAATTGTTTTTTTAGACGTTCTTTGAAATTCCACTTACCACCATTCTCATGTATCACTATAACAACAATATTTATTTTTTAAGTATTTATAAAAATAAAAGTTAATAAACTCTGTTACTTATTTTTATATGCTATTATTATGCTCGTAGCTCAGTGGCGGCAGCGCTTTGGTATCGATTACTAAAGTTAAGCAACCAACGCCGCGGTCGTGAGTGGATGGGTGACCATTCCGACCATATTTAGTGACATTTATCACGAGCATCTCCGTGCTTCGGAAGGCACGTTAAAAGTTGGTCCCGGCCAATATCGCTTGATATTGGTCGTGAAGCCTAGTCAGAGGCCTTAAGGCGGCTTGATAACATCTGACAGTAAGGTTTAGTCACTGGCCTTACAACACCCTTCCACCAATCCGCACCGGGCCCGCGTGGAGGAGTATGGCCCAAACCACCTCATAGTTGAGGTGAGGCCTGTGCCCTGCAGTGGGACGTATATAGGCATACTTTACTTTACTTTTTACTTATTTTTAAATCAAAAATAATATTGAGTGAAAAATTCGAATCACCCATTTTGCTTGTTCGCTTATATCATGATTACCCTGCAGTATTTGACATACAGACGTCAAAATCCAATCAGGTTTTTGTAAAATCTGTATAGGACCTGAATTCCTGCAAGACTAATTGCAATGGTCTCGTAACTATTGTTAACGTCGAAACACTTATTACTAAATTAATTACTTTTAATCTTTCGTGTTCCATAATTTAAAACTCAATGAAACGGGAATTAACGCGATCATAATTTAGGTTCAAAATGTTACACATCCCTGTTCCAGTGAGCCTGTGACCACGGACGGTGTAACCCGATCGAAACGTCAGGCAAAAGAAGTAACATTTTGTACCTAAATTATGATCGCGTTAATTCCTGTTTTATTGAGTTTTAAATTAATTACGTAACTATGGAATCACCCGGTTCTTTAGTTACCTACGTAATTAAGTTAAATTCTCCAGTTTCACCTTACCTTTTTTAATATGGCTTTTAAAGACTATACTTTTTGAAGCAGGGGAAGAAATTTGGAATAAAATGAATAAAAATATTATGAAAATTAAACAGTTCTATTTTACCTAATGTTCTCCCTATATTATATTTTTTACAGCCTCCGCGAGACACGTTACTGTAAATTTAATATAGCTGTAAGCATTATAATGTTCAACATCAATGTTTTAAATCCCTAATCGTCACCTCGCTTCCTACAAATTAGCTCGGCGTTGTCTCGGGCTTGAAAAAGTTTTTAATAAAGAGGTTTATGGCTGCACCTAACACTTAATTACGTGCCAGCCGGCTTGTAGTTTATTTTTATCATCTTCGCCCAGCTACTTGGCTAAAAAAATTGCCAAGCGTGAACTTGGCCTTTGCTTTATGGGTTCTGTTGTACTCTGTTAGTAATGTTATTGGACAACATCACATACATACCTACATTGCTGTGATAAGTTAACTTATAGAAAACCACACCACCTAGAACCGAGAGAATGCACATATGTTTGTTTTTTACAGTGACCCGATCGGAAATCGAACCAAGGACCTCAGCTATGGAGGCTGTCAATTGTTTTGTTGATTAATTGTTAGATTATTTTTTAATATTCGTGCACGCTGAAACAAAATTAGCGTAGTATACTCACGTGAAACGATGAACTAAGATTGATTTGCTTATTTTGTTTCAAAAAAAGGATTACTGACTTCTTTCTATACAAACCGTACAGAAAGTTGATCAAGTTAAGCTTAATTTTTAGTTTATTATTATTTTAAATAAAAAATAAATAACGTCCGGGGCATTAAATTCATTCACTTTGGGAAAGTAATACTTTTACCCATTGCAGCCGCGGCAGATATTTTTTAAACACCTTATATTACTCTTTTTTACTGTTCAGTACATTGAGGTATAATGTACTAGATACCTCAATGCAGACAGCTAGGTAAACGGTTGATTATGTTTAGCCTTCAATTTCCTTACACAACAAAAAAAACGATAATTATTTTGCAATCCTAATTATGGCATTTTATTTCAAAGCCAATATAATTGCCATGTTTATGTCAAACAGATTCTAAGCGAAACATCCGTAACATAAAAATTCACCGCGGAATGTGAGTGATCTCCCAAGGATCTCGTTTTTTCCTTCGAGACACGGAACCTTACAAAAAGCGTAATTATTCAGAGTAGGAGAACATTAATTCAGCGACCTCAACGGACGGTCACTAAGCGCCCCATAAATAAAAAGCCTGGACGAGTTAACGAAAAACATAGAAGCTTAACTGACTGACCGACATTTATAAGCTACCTCCTCTGTCCGTTAGCGTGCCATTTTGAAGTAGTACCTTCGCTCGGCTAATAAAAACACAAGCCAAGTTTCCACAAGCCCAGCAACATTTAAAGAATATTTATTTATTTAAACTTTATTGCACAGATTTAAACAAATCGTACAATAGGTTGACTTAATGTCATGAGGCATTCTCTACCAGTCTACCATTAGGCTAAACGGAGATGTCTTGTAGAATAGGTTTAAGTAGTATTTTAGGAACGTTTAAGTAGTATCTTTACAAGAGCAACTGGTCACGAGGGGCATTTCTGGTGACGTCATAACATATAACTTTTAGAAAAAATCTGTGCAAAGTCTAGACAAGGGATACTCTCACAATCTTCTATTAAATCATCGATAAAATTATCATCTATACGACCATCTTCTCTTAATGAGTGTAAGTTTATAAACTGATGCATAACTATACCTAACACACAATATAGTGTTCGGCTATTGTAATTTTTTGCGAACTTAATAACTTAACGTAACAATTTCCACGAATATTTTGCTAGTAAATCGCACTAAATCATCATTATAATGTGTCATTGTCAACATGTTTTTGAAACTACTTTTCATGTTAAAATTGTTATTTCTGGGCAGAGGGGTTCTAAATTAAATACGATTATTTAAATATTTCTATAGGGTGTTGACGGTTGTATACTACTTAGCTATACATATAGCTACAACATTGATCAGAGATACGCTGGCTTTGACAGCGAGAAAAAACACTTGAGGAATTTCATCTTTTCACGTGACGACTAAGCTAGTTGGTAAAGCACTCGCCCGGCATGCGATGGGACGTGGGTTCGAGTCCCACCTGAGGTCGATGTTTTTTTTTTCAAGTGTTATTTATCTACGATTATTTATCTTATCTATGGTTTTGTAGTTCACTAGCCTGGATATCTAAGGATAAACTGAGGAATTATGTACTTCCTCGGCGGACTCTATAAGATGTTCTATCTACAATGTAGGTAGGTCTTCGTGCTTTGAGGAAAATATGTAATAGGTCTTTAGTTTCATGGCAAGAATCGCAAGAAAGAGTAATAGGTGACGCTGAGGTAAACTGATGTTAGGAGTTAAGAGAATCAATCAATGTCATACTGTTGTATACCTTTTTAAGGTTCCGTACCCAAAGGGTAGACGGGACCCTATACTAAGCCTCCGCTGTCCGTCTGTCACCATGTATCTCATGAACCGTGATAGTTAGAGAGTTGAGTTGAGTTGATAGTGAGATAATCCCTTTATATAAATCAGGCGAGAAAAATGATCCTTCAAATTTTCGACCAATTTCAATTTTACCAGTACTTAGTAAAGTTTTTGAAAAAGTAATTTTTAATCAACTTTTATCACACTTTGTCCTCAATAAATTGTTACATAAAAAACAATATGGCTTCACGAAAGGTAGAAGCACTACAGATGCTGGAGTTGCACTCTTGAAACACGTGTTTGATGCTTGGGAAAGTAGGCAGGACGCTTTGGGAGTTTTTTGTGATCTTTCTAAGGCTTTTGATTGTGTGGACCATCAAACTTTACTGAAAAAACTTAGACACTATGGTGTTTCATGCGATGCCTCAGATTTAGTAAACTCTTATCTCACAGGCAGAACACAAAAAGTTTGTATCAATGGAGCTGAGTCTTCTGGGTCGCCTCTTAGTATGGGCGTGCCGCAGGGTTCGATATTAGGGCCTCTGCTCTTTCTAATCTACATAAATGACCTTCCATCTTTTACGAAAGACCTCTGTGAGACGGTGTTATTTGCAGATGATACTTCATTGATTTTTAAAATCAAGAGAGGTAAAGACTCATTTGACGATGTAAATAATGCACTCTCGCAAGTATTGTATTGGTTCACCACCAAATAATCTTATGCTCAATGCAAATAAAACAAAGTGCATCAAATTCACAATGCCCAACGTAAAACTTGTTTCGACACATATAACTGTAAAAGATGAACAACTTAATACATCTAGTTCCACTACATTTTTAGGAATCACTTTAGATTCCCGTTTGCAATGGGGTGCGCATATCGAGACTCTGTCGGGAAGACTTAGCTCTGCTGCTTATGCCGTGAGAAAGATAAGACAACTGACTGATGTTGAAACGGCAAGATTGGTGTATTTTAGCTATTTTCATAGTATAATGTCTTATGGAATATTGTTATGGGGCTCAGCAGCAGACATTGAATCTATATTTGTACTGCAAAAGAGAGCTGTACGGGCAATTTACGGCCTTGGACCCCGAGAATCCTTAAAAGAACTGTTTAAAGAAATTAATATACTAACAGTAGCATCCCAATTTATTTATGAAAATATAATGTATATCCGCAAAAACCTGTCCTTATTCCTTAAGAAAAGTGACATTCATAATCTTAACACCCGAAATAAGAATAAACTTGCCGTTCCCAATTTCAGACTGCATAAAGTGGGTAATTCGTTTATGGGAAAATGTATTCGCTTTTTTAATAAATTACCAGCGTCTATTGTAGAACTGCCCCTGTTAAAATTTAAATCGCATATTAAAACAACTTTAATGAAAAAAGGATATTATACTGTAAATGATTATATAAATGATAAAAATATTTGGAAATAAATACTGCCCTGCTCGCACAGGTACATTTATCTTGTAATGTAAACTATATACTATTTAAAAAGAGGCTGACAATAGTGACCGAGTTTCTTGCGCTACTTCTTCTCGGCGCTAGCCAAAAATTGTCCCGAAGTAGTGGTAGGGAAAAAAATATTGGGACGTGTAAAAGCGCTTAGTTTAAGCCTATTTACAGAAATAAATTGGTTTTATTGGTTATTGGTTGAAATTTTTATAGGTGATGTATTTCTAATGCCGATATAACAACAAATACTAAACAACAGAATACAAAAAAATATTTAAGGGGGCTCCTATACAAAAACGTGATTTTTTTGGCCGTTTTTATAGATAATGGTACGGAACCCTTCGTGGACACTCACGATAGGGCTGGTCCACAGATTTAAAGTCGCTCAGCGAGCTATGGAAAGGGCTATGCTCGGAGTTTCTCTGAGGGATCGGATCCGAAATGAGGTAATCCGACAGAAAACTAAAGTCATCGACATAGCCCATCGAATAAGCAAGCTGAAGTGGCAGTGGGCCGGCCATATTTGTCGCAGAACCGATAACCACTGGGGTAAACGAGTTCTTGAGTGGAGACCGCGTGTCGGGAAGCGTAGTGTGGGACGCCGTCAGACTAGATGGAGTGACGATCTTCGCAAGGTTGCTGGCAGGAGCTGGATGAGAGTAGCCGTGGATCGTGCAGAGTGGCGTGCAATTGGAGAGACCTATGTCCAGCAGTGGACTAGTGTGGGCTGATGATGATGATGATGATGAACCCTTTGTGCGTAAGTCCGATTCGCACGTGGCTGAATTTTATAAAGCCTAGTTCCTATGATAACTTTAAAAATAGGAGCATTATCAAAATCCTTAAATAGATACTCTATACGCGATACTTTAATAATAATGGATGGAACATCACTATTTTAAAGATTATGTTGCTTATAGATTAATAACGTTTCTTTATTGGCATTGGCTGGTAAATGACGTCATTTTAAGAAACATATTCTTTTCATATTTCTGTAGAAAGCTAAATTTTTACAGATTAGACACGCTCCCACAGAAGGTAAAAACTGCAGAAAACCGCTGAATGCAGGCAGTTTCAGTCATTGGAGGAGGCCTATGTTCAGCAGCGAACGTTTTCTGGCTGAAAAAATTATGATGATAACTTAAAAAAAGCCCTAGGCGCAAAAAAAAATTAAGTCAGATCAGCTTAAACGATTTAATTGTTTTTTGTAATTGATTGAGATTGGTAAAAATCGGATCTTGAAAGGTTAAATGTTAACAAAAAGAATGAATTATAACATTTTATTGTAATAAACATTTATATTTTATATTCATTAACCACATTTAAATATGAAGTTTATTATGGCCACAGAGAGTCCAGTCTTTCAAATCTGGTTTTAAACTTTACAATAGCTACCATGTCCCTGAAACATGTAATTTTAGACGTGGTACAAACAAAGGCTTTTGTTACGTTGCCAACAATTAAATCTATAGTTTCGCTTCAACAAAGCGATTATATAATTATTCGTTAATTAAAATCCGGTTTTGATAACGTCTAGCCATAAAACATATTATATTATAGCCCAGGCAAGGTTACAATGGCATTTAATACTTAGTTTAAGCAATGAAATATCATAATTATGTTTTTTGGTTTGAATGAAAATCTACTTAGATACTAAGTTTAAGTGAAAAATCATTTATCATCATGATCATCTCCAAAAGGAGGATTTTGCTATAATCTCCACGTTTGGCAGGCGGGTTGGCGATCGCAGTTTGGCCAATGGTGGAGAGGAGACGCTGCTGCCTGTCTTCTTGTGGCGGTTTTCCTGTAGTCGCCTCTTTCCACTCTTACTTAACGTGCCGGCTCCACACGGCACAAAAAATCATTTATCAGATTTGGAGATAGTCGGTATATATGGTTATGTGCTTAATGCATTTAGAAATTGTATTTCAACAAATCTTACACGAATAATGCCATTAACAAGTAATAACTTCAATAAGCTAAGTGCAGATTCATTGCCACCCCTTGAAAATGGTGAGTGTTTATAAGCTAATAAATATAACATTTATATATTCTACTTTTAAAATTCAGGGTTAAATTGCAAGGTAGTGCCAATTTTTCAGGGACCACTCAGAATCAGTTACTAAATCGATCTAACATATTTTTGTAAAAACTAACACTTTTTTAAATTATTATTATTATCCGCTGTTAAAAGATGATACGTGTGGATAGTCTTGCATCATTCATAAAAAATACGCACGCACTATCTCTGTGCAACCTAGAACTGCAAAGTTCTATGCAATAATAGTCACAATGGCGAGCGAAAACAAACAACCTTTTCGATGTAACAATTCTTACAGCAGGAGCGCTCGCGCAAACCAGAGGTTCAAATTGCCAACAAATACTTTATGCAATGTACCTCTACATCTTATTTTTAAAATTTGGCGCAACCTTGTAATGTAACCCTGTATGTATATGAATCCTTCTTAGGAAACAATTGCAGACTAGTTAAAAGCCATTTAAGAATCACGGGCTAAGCACTCCCACAACCAATTTTCTGAATTCGGAGAGGGCGTTAGAGAATTTGTCTATACTTGCTTTCTTCTGCGTTCCAATCCCTTCGACACGTTATGAGCACTGGTCTACTAAATTCAATATATATCGCACTAGCCGAATCCGTATTAATATATTGTATCTCGGTATTGGGAGGAGCAGCAAAATCATACTTTATAGATCTTGAGCGGTGCGGAGCGGGACACACACACACACACACACACACACAAACACACAAACACACACACACAAACACACACACACACACACACACACACACACACACACACAAAAACAGCTTTACACACCTCAGCAAAAATAACACATTCGTCTTGGTACTTATACCTACTAATATACTAATTAATTGTTAACTGATAATATTGTCAATCCTAAGTGTTTTTTATTACCTGGGCCCTAACCATGAACTGTTAAAACAATCACAAATCTGTCAAAAATTATCATTTCTGTCAAATTTTGTATGAAATGACGTACCCAAATTGACAGATTTAACAACTTTGTTTTAAGAGTTCATGGTTATGGCCCTGGGATGAGCGAGGCTTTCCCAACACAATTACTTACAGGGAAGCCCCGGCAACTAAATTGTAAAGATTTACTGAAATAAAACATATTTTATTATTTTATTTATTTATTATATTCTGTAACTCTCGCTGAACAATTAAAAATTGTGTTGTGTTAGGAAGCGAAAAAATATTTAATATTTAATATATAAATATTTTTGTATGTTTGTATGTTTGTAATGAATAGGCTCAAAAAGTACTGGGCCGATTTAAAAAATTCTTTCACCAATAGAATGCTACATTCTTCCAATTTGACATAGGCTACATTTCATTTTGAAAAAAATTAGGGATCCTTGGTAAAATTTGAACAATGTAACCGAAGGTGTATAAAAATGAGTCTTAAAATGTCTTTCGTCGAATGCGCTGCCGAAACTATTAGCGATAATTATCTACCCCGTGCGAAGCCGGGACGGGCTGCTAGTCTCAAATAAAGCATGTGCGCAAAATCGAACGATTTAAAATTAAAACTGTGCATTGCTAATTTAAAATCAGCTAGCAGAAGCAAGCACGTATTCAGCTCTCCTCTTTTTAGCTCAGCTCGAAATAGCGAAATTATTTTGCGGCAACTTTTAAACTATAAGTTCTGGGCGCTTTTGTATCTAAAGTACAACAGACATCTAACTATGACCGCTGATAATATTAATGTCAAAATAATAACTGAATAAATGCTGGTCCTGTGAACAAAAAGTTGTTAATTTCTTCGGAAGGTAAAATTCTAAATAACAAGTACCAGTTTTTATATTAAGAATTTCATTAAGATAGTTATTTTGTTTAGTTAGTTACTATAAAATCGGAAACTTGTTGGTTTGCTCGTGGTCCTAAAGTAAGGAATCCAATTAATAGACTCGGGTTTCGATCTCCGGCCGGCATATTTTATTTTTATTTTAATATGCTGACTTCATTTTGCTATATCGTTGTTTTCTTCGGAGCAGATGGTGGGCTGTCCAGCGCAATTATAGCGTTACAGCGCACTCCTTTGTAGCTAACGAAGTGAATTTTGATACTGATTGCGGTTTACGTCTGTATAGTTTGTTGTGTTAGTGGAAGGGGGTTTGTATTTTGTGCATTCGATGCTTGATTTTAATTTGGGGAACTATAGTGAGAAGATCTAGGTAACAAGGTGGACTGAAGACCTGGTAAATGTTGCAGGAAGCCGCTGGATGCAGGCCGCTTCCAACCGGCCAATCTGGAAGTCACTGGGGGAGGCCTATGTCGTTTTTTTGTAATTGGAAATTAATTAAGTAATAGTTGCATTGCAATTGATGCTAATGATCGTTTTCCACATATTTAAAGTAAAGAAAATATTTTTAAATTTACATCATTTTCTTCAATGTCTTTTTAATATTGTCACATGTTTGTGTAGGAAAATTTCAGATATAAGTAATACTTTGTTTGGACTCACATTTGGAACGCCATTGTGATCTGAAAACTTAACCTGCAAAAATAACTGTAAATTACGATCTATCCAACTCTTTCACTCATTCTTAGGCACAAACAAAATACATGGTAATAGTCGAATACCGAAATCATTTGTTGTCTACCTCCTGTGGCTTGCAATCTTTGACCTCGATCAGGTTTAATCGATAACCGTAGTTCTCTGTAATCCTACAATACAATGCTTTTAATCACAAACAAGCCTTTGTTTCTCTTTGTCACTGGTAAAAGTAAATATGGACTAAACAGCAAGTTTGTATAAACTTACACGGCAATTATGAGTCGTGTTCATTTTAAAAGCAACTTTTAAGCGAAATAATCGTTGGGGCTAATAACAGTATTTTTTACTGTTCCCTATCACGCGACGTGATAAAAACTACCTCTCTTAATTTCAGGTAAATGTGCTGGTTGACTTGAAAATGGTTAAAGCATACGGCCTGGTATTTTCAGTTTTAAATTGGGGTTTTTACTAATAGACACTGTTTAGTAATTTCAATTGAGGATTTCATTACTTTTAGGGTTCCTTTTCTCAAAAAAAAGGGATAGGGATTTTTTTGTTGTAAATTTTATATGAACTAGAGTCGCGTTACTTAGCAACGCGAAACCAAGCCGCCTTATCTTAAGACGCCCTTTTTGAGCTTCACAAGTATGATGTTAACCCATGGATTAGATTTCATGTTAAATCGATCGGTACCTAAAGAGTCGGTTGTGTTTGATGTAAGTTAATATTATAATAGGTACTCGTTAGCATTAGGTACCTATTGTATTACAGAACGTAAATGAGATAACAAAATTAAGAGTAAACAATTAATAAAATACTTTACATAAATCTCAATCCTTTATGCTAGATCTAGTAGAACGAGACGAAACAAGTTTAATTTAAAAAGCAAAGTTACAGTCGTGTCACAACCTTTCCTGAGATAACTAACGCCTTTTATTTCAAAATCTGTCACTGTCCCTTGAAGCCAGCTTTGCATTTTTACACAAAACAGGGTTATTCAGGAGGCCCACTACACACCCAAATCCTGGTTTCTAAATTCTTCTGTACCATCTAAGGATTACAAAGCAATATCCTGCAGCTAAACGACTATCGCATCGAGGGACTAAGTAAGCTAAAAGAACAATCGATCGAAAAATTATACGAAATAACGTTTACTTTTCGATCGATCTGTGCGAAGCGACCCTCCGGTTAGCTCGAGGCTGATGCAAGTCACGCAGGTTTAATATTGCGGTTTGCTTATCGCTACGCACTGTGTGGCGGTGGCGATTACATCTACACCTGATGAACATGACATATAGAACGCTTTACACTTAGCTGACTTAGTCGTGCACCGCGCTGATAAGGGCCCACGTAAACATGTTTTTTTATAAATGTTGTAAGTATTTACACGGTAACCAATTTACACGTGAAGCGAGTATTGACCACTCGCCATCACAGGCAACTGAGTGGAGACGACACGTAAATGGTAGCTAGCCACAAGAGCTTAGTAGAAAATGCTAGAGCCTCTTTATAATCGCTTACACCAAGCACCTTCGTTTTTAAGGCAGATGTTGACAGCCATCGGAAGCCCTACTACGAAAAAGTATCGTTCGTTCCGCTTTTTATCAAATCTAAATAAAATAAACTAATCTATTCATTTGATCTTTGACAAAATATGATCAACTCTTATTGAGTTTTCATAAATTGTTAAAGCTTTGATGGGTGGCAAAAGTAAATGGATATTTAATTTGATCGGATTAAACGTTTGAACTACCGAAACACTTTCGTAGTAGGCCTCCGAATTCTAGTCGCGTAGTTGCATATCATTTCATACATATGTACATAATTTGAATAAAGTAGCGCGGATAAGTTAGCCCCCCGAAATGACTTGTATCTGTTTTCTTTGGCCCAGTGGGAAAAAGTGACCCTACTACCTCCATTACCTAACCCAACACTGCTGCACTTTGATGCGGAAAAATTCAACTGTTTAACTGTAAAACTGTGGCGTCTTGAGATAATTTTAAGCTCCAGTAAACGTCAGTTTTATGTTGGGAACGCCTCTTATCATTATTTATTAAATATTTTTAAGGAGAGAATGTAATGTTAGTTAAATAATTAGTTTAGTGAAAGCAACAAGTGTTTTGTTTAAATGGACATGGAAATAATTATGTCTACTCATTTTAGTAGGTACTTCTATAAAAGTTGTTGTTAGATTTACTTTATATAACAACAATACCTTCAGTAGCAGACCCCCTGACAACGAAATGCCCCAAATTCGATTCCCCTCTCCAGCGGTCTATTGATATTAGATTAAGGAATTACTTCATTGATCTGTCTGCTTTAAGAAACGTTTAATAAATAATTAAGAAATCGTCCAAAGAATCACAAAAACTATCTAGCCCCAAAATAAGCAAAGCTTGTATAATGGCAAAAAGATAACGGACGGATTAAATATAATGATAACATGTATTTTTATTATTGGCCTCTGTTTCGTGTCTATTTTTCTACGATGGTCAAATTTACGATATAATAAAATTGTTGAATAGCTTTTACCTAAAGTAAAACTTATAATAAATAGATGAAACCTATATTAGATTTGCAGTATTGAAAAGTAAATATAAGTTTAAAGACTTATAATTCGCTTACAAAAAATATACTGAGCCAATTAAATTCTTTTTTTTTTTTCACTTATAGAATAAAAAACAGCAAAAAGAAAACCGATCTAAACCCTAGAGAATACATTTCCCCGCACGCTAACGCTCGTTAAACGCTAGGAAATCCGAATGCAATCGCGAAGTCGTCTGCAGAGTCAAATGGCGGTTTTAGATTTAACGTGTTAACATCCTTAATGTACGACCGGCTTGTGTCGAGGTGAATGGAATAAAATTGTTGTGTCGCTGTAATCTTTTTTTTATTTTTTATTTAAGATGGGCTTACTCTTGACCCCAATCTTGCTCTAGAGCATAGATAGGATCTACGATGGAGCTTGCCCAGAAGATGCCTATTCACTCTAGACTTAAAGAGAGTCAGGTTATATGCACTCGGAAATACAGACGCAGGCAGGGAATTCCAATCTTTAGCTGTGCGCATTATAAAAGATGATGAGAAGCGCTTAGTGCGGATTATGGGTATATCAACTAAGAACGGATGGTAGCCGGCCGTGCGCCTGGATGCCCGATGGAAGAAAGGTGACGGTGGTATGAGCTCATGCAGCTCATGAGCACACTCTCCGAAGTACAATCTATAGAAGACCGATAGGCAAGCAACTTTGCGGCGGTGAACCAGCTTGGACGCCACCAGTTTTTTATCGCCTATTATTCTCTTGGCTCTGCGTTCCACCGAGTCTATTGCAGCAAGTTGATATTTTGCCGAGCCGTCCCAAAGATGGCTGCAGTACTCCATGCAAGATCGAACTTGGGCTTTGTAAAGAGTTAAAAGCTGTCCAGGCGTAAAGTACCGCTTGACTTTATTCAGGACGCCCAACTTTCTAGCTGCAATTTGAGCCTTAGACTCGATGGTGGTGCCAAAGTTGAGGTCAGAGGACAACTCCATGCCAAGAAGTTGTAGAGTGTCGGTCACTGGAACAGATGTACCTCGGAAAGTAGGAGAAAGGTTGAAAGGACTCCTTTTTGTAGAGAAAAGACACGCCTGCGTCTTAGAGGCATTGAAGCTGACGAGATTGTCATCGCCCCACTGGGAGACATTACTTAACGTCAGGCTCGTACGCTCAACCATGGCCTCTCTCATTCTTTGGACCTCAACTCCACTTCTTTCTTTCTTCTTCGATCTTTGTAAAACTAATAATAAATAGATGAAACCTATATTAGTTTTGCAGTATTGACAAGTAAATATAAGTTGAAAGACTTTTAATTTGCTTACAAAAATTAAACTGAGCCAATTAAAATGCTTTAAATTTTTGCTCTCAAATAATGAACAGTAAAAAGAATACCGATCTAAACCCTAGAGAATACATTTCCCCGCACGCTAACGCTCGTTTAACGCTAGGAAATCCGAATGCAATCGAGAAGTCGTCTGCAGAGCCAAATGGCGGTTTTAGATTTAACGTGTTAACAGCCTTAATGTACGACCAGCTTGTGTCGCGGTGCGATCCACTTGTGGGGTCTTAGAGAGAATTAGGATCGGCTCGATTATACAGCTAGTGTACGAAGAAAATTAAAGCCTTGTTATTATAATTTACGGGTAAAGAATTCTTTATTCTCATAAGAAATAGTATTTCACTTATATGTGAATTTAGATTAAATTATGAATATTATTTGTGTGCTCTGTAGCTGTCTTATTCAAAGTGCATTTGCTATTCCGGGACTAGGGTGAAACCACTGTTTTAACGTACAAAAATCAGTGGTTTAACCTTATTCTGGACTAATAAGACAGCTAGAGCGTACAGGCCAAAAGTGATCGGGTTCATTCAGGTTTGTGTCGTATTTTGATTATATTGATATTCTGTTTTCATTTTTTTGTTTTATTACATTCGATTAGACGAGGTGCCGAGGTTCTCGCAGAGTAGGAGTCGTGGGCCACGACTAATGCTAAGCAAGATACCTGTTTGGCACTGAAAACTCTGCAATGAATGAGAAATGTATTTCTATGATGCTAAATAAATACTATTATATTCTACGTTACTTTAAAATTAAATAGTAGATAGATAGACTTTATTGCACAAAAACATCAAAAATTTTAACATACAGACACAGTTATGTACAATCAGGCTTATCATTTAGATATTTAGCATTTTTGTATTAACACTTCCCATGAAAATATCATTAATTTGAGATTTGATAGACGGCGACCTTAATTTTATTTAAATAGTAATTATACGGAGTGTCCAATAATAATCTCGTTAATACATAATTAACTATAGAGCAACAAATTGAATAGTGTAGTAGGTTATAGTAGGTGGTACATTGATTTTATTGAATTGAACCGCAAAAGAATAAATTGGTTTATTTTACAAATACGATCGATTTGTTCCATGAATACGTATTTGTGAATTTCACGCTGAAAATACCGACGCACCATATTCAAAATTCTGAAGTTCTGATGTTATGATACTGTAAGCTAGATGCAAAATTTTAGTTACGCAACAAAACGTTTGAAAATACAAACAGGGCCCGGTCAAAAACTAGTTTCAATGCAAGTGACAACTGCTGTTGGACAATGGTTGAGGTTAAAGGTTACGCGGATGACTTAGCGGAAGCGACAGGGTGGCTTTATCAGTATGCAAGATAATTGCAGAGCAATACATTTTAAAAAGAAAAAAAAAATAGCTAAATAGTTCGTCGTAGAACTGACGGCCGATGGGGCAGAAATGTTCTAGAATGTAGAACACATACCGGCAAGTGCAGAGTAAGATATCCACATACAAGGTGGACTGAAGATCTGGTGAAGGTTGCAAAAAGCTGCTGATGGGTGTAAGTCGCTACCAACCAGCCAATCTGAAAGTCACTGTGGCAGGCCCATATAGAGCAGTGAAATGTCATATTAGGTAAACAGGGATTATTATATGTATAGGTTTTCTCATCCCTATCGGATGTCAAATTTTGCGGCATTACCGGCCGTATAGTTTAATTGTGTTGACTTAGAGTTTTAATTTTTCACAGCGTTAGGAATCACAGACCTTCGTTTTTGGTTTTAAAATAAACTTACAACCTGAAACGTTTTTGATGAAAATGGTCTGCCGAATTTTGACGTAACTTCCATAATAAAAATTAAGTACATACTTTAAAACGAGAACCTAATTGATTATATTTTTATATTACTCAAAATTCACATCAACGAAAATATCTCAAGCTGAATTTGCTTTTATCTCGCTCCCGCTTCCTCTAGATCTGTGATAAAGGCCATAAAAGTTTAAAGCCTTGAACACACGTCCATAACAACCCCCCAACTTATAAGGACACAAAGGTTGGTTGTAACTGACAGACTAATTTACTCATTCATGTCGTATTAAACTAAAACTAAAGGGTGGGCTTGCCGAGTTGAGCATTGACGACAAATTGAGTAATGAGAATTTGGGGATTATTTGACAACTTAGAATTATTGTCATTGACCATTGTTGTAAGGTACTATATTATAGTCATTGTATCAGTATTAATTTGGATTGGATTAATATTTTGGTTACTAGATTTAGATGAAATAATTTTATCGTTTACCTACTATTGTAAAATTACTCGATGAATATAGTATTTTAAAGCTGTTTGAAGAAATCATCGTCTATTTTTTTATCAATATTTATCAACTTGATCGCCAAATCATTCTTTACACGATTGGCCAAATAAAACGCTAAAATGGGCATAATATGCATATAATAATGGTACTGGTCCGCTAAAGAATACTAACTTTACCCTTCTCTGCTCTTTTTTTGGCACCGGTATCCTAACCAAATATTATATTAGATGTAGTCAGTGCCTCCGGGCAGACAAAGTTATTACTAAAAAAAGATAAAGTTGGTGGTACTTAGTGGTTGTGAAACTGAGATTAGTTGAGTGTAATTATTATTAATTACACTCAAATTGGTGTTATCACCAATAGCTGTGATCTCACTGAAAAAGATGATAACGATAGAGATTAGCTTCTAAATTGTATTATGTTAATATAAATATAAATATTGGACAACATCACATTTGCTCTGATTCGAAGGTGTGTAGCTAAAGCACTTGTGTTATGGAAATCAGAAACAACGACGGTACCACAACACACAGACCCGAACTAATATAGAAAAGTTCGTTTTCTACATTGACCCGACCGAGGATCGAACCCGGAACCTCAGAGATGGCGGCGCCATTTAAAGTCCGGCATACTCGCCGCTCGGCTACGGAGGTCGTTATTACTTACGGGCTTAATAGAAAAAAAAAATGAATACTGGCAATTCAGTGGTACCATCTCTAAACTTAACTTAAACTCAGTATCGCTCTTCTTCTGGAAATAAAATAAAAATGGCTTACAGATTATCCAACGAAGTCTGTCAAATATACCATCCTCCAATTTTCATGCCTCTTTTAATATCATACACTACTTTTATAATTTTGAATTACATATTTATTTACGTTCCGGAACATGTTTTATTGGAAATATTGTTTAGTTCGGATATAACTATTTTTTAGTTTCACATATTGTTAATTGTATACAAGTACCAATTAGATTTGTTGAGAGAACGCTTTTATTACGAGTATGTATGTGTGTATATATGTGTATGTAATGTTGCAAACTATTCAATATATTTTTTCGAGTTCGATTTAATGTAAGCTGCACGACTTCAACGTGATACTTTCGACAGAGTCTAATTGTAAATGCAAAACTAAAAACTGGTAACTATAATATTTATAATATTATTATTATTTACTAGGAACAGTTACCTATTAACGACATAATAATAACATGCACGTTAACTTTAAAGTAATGATTTGAAACCAACAAAACTAATTTATTTATTATATTAAAACGGTTTTTTATGCTTAGCGCTTTTACACGATATAATCAAATTAAGTATCCACAAATTACGAAATTTATTAATTTCGTAATTTGTGGATAACCTATTTTATAAAGTTAGTTAAATTAAGTATAAGTGCAGTGAGTGCACAGAATAGATATATTAATCAAATTTTATTTGGAATACCTATGCAAAAACTACATACCTATCTTTACATATATCCTCAGTTTAATGGTCGTGCCTAACTTCAGCAAAGATTTCGGTAAGCCGAAACCTAGCATGCCATACGTTACGGCTGTTAGCGTGTTAAATCTTTAACCACCGTTTGCTCCGTGCCTACAGTTCCGAAATTGCCATTGGATTGGCAATGCTTAACGATTTAACGTGCTTATTAAGATTTTGAGATATTTGACCATCAACACAGGACTACATTGCAAGGTAGTATACTAAATTAAGAAATAAGGTCTGGTGAATAATGTAAAAAATGACTTTTATTTATTTTTATTTATTTAAACTTTATTGCACAGGTGAGTACAATTGGCGGACTTAATGCTATACATCATTCTCTACCAGTCAACCTTGAGGTAATGCAGATAATGTAGTTTGTGGCGGAGCTTATAGTAACTGATATATCTTACATTCAAGTAACACTACATACTAATATGCTTACGTAAATAAATATGCACAGAATAGATACATACTATATATATATAAATTTATATATAAATACTTACTATACATATACATAAAACATAATAACTTTCGTAATTGACTTTAATCTTAGCAGTAAAAAAATAACATACAAAGTACCCAGGTGCATATTTTTCATTCATCAGATAGCATCAAGTAGCATAGAATTAATGTAACCTATCTGCGATTATCTACGACTTCCATTTTTTAAAAGCGGTTATAACTGTTTATGAGTTCTTCCAAAAATGGAAAACATTTTACTGATGATTACTGATTTTTATTTAACAAACTCCTGGATCACAGCCCTGATATTTATGCTAGTTTTTCGCGGGTCCTTACCGCATATTTAAAACCAATTGTTACCAATTTCTTTTACCTTACTTCCTAATTATAATTCCTAGTAAAAAAATAATTTAAAAAATATAGGTTTTGTAAATTGTTTTTAAACAACAAAAAGCTACAATTATCCCTCGAAATCTGTCATCAGACCTCCTAAACCGACGTAGGACTCAATCGATCACATTTTTTCCCGTTTCTGATAAGCCTCTTACTTCCATTCACGGGAATTCCTACTTGATAAGGCCTAATAAGCAGCCTTCGTGTAACTGTCACACCTGCGTTACGCTAGGAGTACACTGGACTAAAAATATATACTGTTAAACTGTGCATAGATGTACCTTTTACAAACATAACGATACAAACACAACATTAAACATACTGTGGTTACATTAATTTAAACATTGACTAGTGAGAATGTCTTAATTAACAATGCCTTACATTCGTAAATCAAACATTATTTTATACGTGCAATGTTTAAATAAAAATAAAGGTTTTCGTTAGTATCCGCATCAATAACAACGGCTGAACAGATTTTTCAATCGTCCTAATTATGTTGCTGAAAAACTCAACGTTATTTTTATATGACATTTGCTAGTATGGGTACGAATAACCTATCAGCTTGAATTGGTCAACGTCTATCGGGATAGTTACTAAGGAACTGTAATCATTCTACCTCATGTTTGCTTTTAATGCTGTTTGTATTCAGCCTATTGCAGTCCACTGCTGGACGTAAGCCTTCCCCAAAGAGCGCCAAAGAGCACAATCTCCTGCTTTTTTCATCCATCCGTTGCCAGCCATCTTTCTTTCATCGGCCCATCGGCATGCTGTTTAATGCTTTAAAATTAGACTTTTTGTTTTTCAAGCACCATTTAGATCCAAAAATTGCTAGCCAATTTTTTCTTCATCACAATCAGCCACCATAAGTAGATTGCTAGACATAGGCATCTCCTAATCCAGATTAAGCCCAGACATATGACGGGAACAGCTTCACTGGCGCTAGAAAGTTATTTAATGCGATCGCAATCCTGCATAGTGTTGTAAAAATAACCATTACGTCTCTTTAAACTTTACAATCCATTTTTAAATATTGACCTGACATTAAAAATAGGTCACAAAAGTTTCCCGCTTGTGTATTCCCAGCCTTAAAGTGACGAGTTCCGAGATAAGTGCGACACATTTCCCCTGCGCTTGACACTCGGTGTGATGTTAAATTGCAGTTTATCTTTGTTATTTTGGGCGCACGCTTGTATTCAAGCAGAAAATACAGTATACTTCTATGAATTATCGTAGCGGTATACTGTATTTTCTTTATAAGCTGAGCTTGTCTGGAAAGTAATCGTAAATCTTCTAATAAAGACAATAAAAGGCAATAATGCGCACTGCAATTTTTTTTATAGCTTACGTGAATATTTTGCTTGTTAGGGTAGCTACACACATATTTGGGCCGGCATTATCGGTTCGGCAGTGTGAGTATGTAACTAACAACAACGAGCATCTTCTACACTACATCCATCTACACCAATGTTCCGCAAACTTTTTGTATTCAAGGTACACCTAGGAAAACGAAAATTTTTGGAGGTACACCACAACCAAAACGATTAACATATACATGTGTAAAGTATTTTTATTACCCTTACTTACTTAATAAAAATAAGTTTATAAGATGACCTTAATTTTCTGAGGCACACCAATTAATGACAACGGTACACCAGTGTGCCGCGGTACACGCTTTGCGGAAAACTGACTACACTACACATATTCGGTTTTGCCGCTCGGCTTTGTCGATTAATGCCGGTCCGAAATTGTGTGTAGCAACCCTAATAATATTATTTGTTATTTTTTATTGTATTTAATTTTTCATAATGTTTATTATTATTTGCCCGTCTATATGCAGGCTGAATAGAAAGGTTTTTAATTCTGAACTTTAAAATTGCTTGTTGATGTATATTCTAGCAAGTACCTAAACGATTTAATTTGAATTTGATTTACAAGTTTCAGGACTTTCAATATTTTATTTTAATTTATACAAAAATATTAAAAGCAAATACAACTATATATTCGCCTCTATAATAAGTTTAAAAGTTATGAATCTCAGTGAATTAACAATTTTCAAAACTTGCGAAAGATATATTATTAAGCTCTAAATAAGTTTTATAACAGTAACTATAAAAAACGGAAGTGCGTGTCGTGCCACGCGCAGCGTAGAAAGAAAGAAAATTCAGGTCTTTTGGGACTAGCCTAGCGGCAACATGTTTCATACTCAATTGATTATTTAAAATGGTACGAATCGACTCGTGTGACACAGAAAGTTTGACGGCTAGCTCTCTCGAACTTGAATGAGGATTTTCAGTCACTATTTCCTTCACTTTTGCGATATTATCTTCAGTAGCAGACGTTGATGGCCTACCAAAACGAGGCAAAACTTCCATCACATCTCGACCGCTTTTGAACGCTTTGTACCACTCATAAACACGTGTTTTTGATAAAGTCGATTCACCGTAAGCCTACTGTAACATTTTCAGAGACTCCAAACACGAAATCCCATTGGCGATGAAAAATTTAAAACAAATTCTTTGTTCGATGTTTTTGTCCATTATGAAATTCGCAATACACACTAGATATGGTATAACTAAAAACAATACTGTATTTAATCTAATTATCAGATGTAACTCAAACTCCGCGCCAAAATGGATAAAAGTTGTGCCAATCTAACAACAACAAAAAAAATATTATTTGAATTTAGAACCATAAACAAATCATCAATTCTCGAAACTTGTATTTCAGCGATTTAATGTTTTCCGGTAAGGAATTTTTTAACGACTAAGTTGAAAGGCTATTACTCTTAAACTAGCTAATCTATCTTGACCGTTATATTTTTCCTTGAAAGTTCGTAAAAATCACTATTATCTTGAATTTTTCCAGATTTTTCAAGCCAATAGTTTAGCTTTTAGAGGAGGGGGGGGGGCGGTGGACCTACTCTAACAAAAATTTGCACTGTATAGTTTAATATTTCGCAAACGGGTCCCTAAATCGAAAAATAGTCTTAGCAACCCTTAAGCCATTTAAAAGGGCCTACTCAACAATACTCCACACGATGAGATAGAAAAAACATCCCTATGCTACATGTATGGGAGCTACCTTAAAAAATATATTTTTCAAAATTTTATTCTTCCACTTTGTCGGCGTGATTGATTAAGATATCTTCACAAAATTACAGCTGTCTAGGATCAACAATCTCGAATCAAAACAGCAACAGACGGACATGACGAAACTATAAGGGTTCCTTGTCAGGACTACGGAACCCTTAAAATGTTAAACCTGGTCAATCGTATTTCAAGGCTTCGAAAAGGATAAAACAATTGACTAAACAAATAGAACTCCATTACTGTGTTATCAGCCGCACAGACATTTTATTTACTGGAGTGAAAAGGTAGAAAAATCAATCCCCAAGAAAGAATCAGAGTTAAGTGGGCTGTTGAGGCAAAAGCCTAGAAAAATCGAGCTAAACAACGTTACAAAGGTTCCAACAGATTCTACCTCGTTTAGCAAAAATTTGATTTGTAAATAGCCCTGTTCAGAAAGGACGAGAAATAAAATGAGTAGCAACCACTGAAAAACGTATGCATCTTAATGCTTTGAATTAAGGTTGAAATATGATTCATATTTTAGGTTGATTTTAAGTCTTATTCCAGAAGTCAGTTGATTCGACCTGAGGGGAAATTGTGACAGTGGTCTCAACTTAATGAGATGTACATACCATGGCGGCATATTTATAGACAATGGAGCCGTTTAAAACAGATTTTATACCGCCATTTTTTGTCTCGAAACAAATGCGATACGATTAAGCACGATCTTTATTGTTTTTCATTAATAGACACTTGTTTCTTAAGACATTGATGGCATGCAATTTGGACCTATATTTTTTTAAACCTTATTTATTTTTGCATTGGCCAAAATATATGAAAGAATATAAGAATACAATTGCAAACACGTGAGATACATTTAAAGAAATGATTTTTGTTCTTATAAAAATAATATTCTTTTCAAGCTTATTTTAACAAGAACCATAAAGCCTTTTAAAATTATCTTACGGAAACCTGATTTTACAATAATAAAAGAGTCAAATGTAAAACTACAATAAGTAGTTACCCTAAAAATAATATTTTCAAGCTACATAATTTCGAAGTGTACAGAAGCTTGAGTAAACACAACACACTGTTACACAGACATGCATTTAATGGATTGTTTAATGACGTCAGACTTCGTGCTCAATTTTATAGCACCATCTAAAATGTAGCTGCACTATTTTCCTGACATATCGTTAAAATGCCACTTGACATGACATTGCAGCGAGACGGTCGCGACTTGCGGTCATTGGCAAGCATATTTCTCTTTAAACAAACAGAATAGTCAAAAATGGTTTTCGGCGTTGCTTGGGGATGATAAATGTTACATATGTTATTAACTCGTCAAACATCATGCAGACCTATGAGACCACGTAACAGAATTGTCATTGTGTCATGTAGTTTCCCAGGGCTGAGGGTTCATGTGAAGTCTTTATATAGTATTTTACGTTTTATTGAAGTAGGTACTAGCTGTTGCCCGCGATTTCGTTCAAGTGGTCATAAGTTTTCTCCAATTACCTAAATTTCATTATCATAAGAAGCTTCTCCTTTAATAACAAACACAATAAAAGAACTATGGAATTTTTTCACGCGTTGTTAGGTTAGGTCAGGTTACTTTTTGATTTTTTTGTGTATTTTTAAGTATTACTGTACTATTTAATGTTTTACCGATATATGAGGCTATTCGCTCTTCTCTAATCGTCCTTAATGGTGTTAGTCCCATAGAAAAATCTGTTGTATTCGACCACCAAAACCACCACGTTAT
Organism: Anania fuscalis; assembly: GCA_950371115.1. Classification (NCBI taxonomy): domain Eukaryota; kingdom Metazoa; phylum Arthropoda; class Insecta; order Lepidoptera; family Crambidae; genus Anania; species Anania fuscalis. Next base: position 3,677,288 of record OX493337.1, read on the forward strand.
TAAGTTGTTAATGATTTTAAAACCTCTGAAGATAATTGAGATTTGATTTAAAAACTTTTTTAACTTTCCTGTTTATACCACTTGAATGGTTTAGTTATTCTGTTTTGTTGTGTATTCTTTGCCAGTGGTCTAGCGTCGCGGGACCAAAGCGTCGGTGACCAAATGGTTTAACTGCTGAGGCCATAAAATGCAGACGGTAGGAAAATGCGTCCTAGGGGTTGCCAGTTTATTGAAGCGGTCTTTTCATTCCGCAGCACGATGTGGAAACAGTTTGAAAATTACCTTTGAGACGTCTTGAGTGTTCGATACTATAGAATTCAGTGATAAAATTGGAGGACTCTAAACATATCGCATCTATTGCAGATCTCTTATACTTACGTATGGTAGCAGATTCAGTAGAAATTATGAGATATAGCAGTTTTCCCAGAAAATATAGAACATGATTGGTGTAGTGACGCAGTGATTCGCCTTAACACAATAAATAAGCCATGAACTTATTTTCCATTTTTTTTTCATTTCACAAAGGATCCTGGGTTCGATTCCCGGATTGGGCTAATTCAGAAATCAATATTTTCCAAATCGGCTCGAGTCTGGGTGTGCTGCTCCTAGTAGGTACATGGTCTCTTACCTCGACTAGCACCAGAATGGTAACTCCTTACTTTGAGCCCATGTAGGTATTTTAATAAAGTATAATAGTTAAATTTAAATTAAAAATAAAAAACGGATTTTCTAAAAACAAAAGTTTTCTGCATAAGGTAGGATAGATATTATCATAGCTTCAAAATCAATTGTATTTATTGAAAATAATGTATGGATTACAACCAATAGCAATATTACATATTTACCTTACTCATTTCCTATTCAAACCAACTACGCGTTCTAAGAAATTAAAACATCCCCCTGTTGTTGATTCCAGATCCCATTACAATAAACCTTACTGCTTGCTGCACAAACAAGGCAAAGAGAAAACGACTTAAAGTAAATTACTTCCTAACTAACGGTCCCGAAAAGAAAGACGCGACTGGAAACTAATTCAATTAAGTGGCCAGTAATTAAGTTCGAGTAATGGAAGCACTGGCACAACATAAAGATGTAGAAGACGATAGTACAGCTACACTAATAGATGCGCGGGCGCGTAAGCGGGAATCCATAAGCGTAAGAATTTCACAAGGTACTATCACGGGCTCCGACGTCTTAAAGCTAAAATCGCTTGCAAGCACTTCATTGCCACTCACTTCAAGCCACGCCCTACGTTCATTTATGTTTCGGGTTCAATCAAGACAATAATAGTGTTGAACACCTGTTTACAGATAAGTCACCCAATTTGAAATGTTTGTTAGTAATATGTCTCGAATGTCAAGTGTGTCAACATTTTAAATTGGTTGATTAATTTTAGACAAGTGTTTAACGCTAGTCTATCTTTTTTGTAGTAAGACCATAGGTGTTTAGGCACAAGCAAGCAAGCTTCTATGTATCTAATTAGTTGTAGTAACACGTAGTAAAATGCATAACCAATCAGGGCAGGTTGGGGCATGTCTACGAAGCGGTAAGGCGTCGGAGCCCGCAATAGTACCTTAGGGCTCATACAGCGTTCCGGCGATGACGGTCGTCGGTTGCGGGCACGCTACACGAAGCCGTTTAGTTATACACGTTCAATCCGTTTAGTCGCATAATGCCTATTCACAAAATGGCACCCGAGTCTCGAAAGGGCTAATTCGTTCGTTCACTAAAGTCGGTGCGACTATCTCGGTGTGGACCTGTAAGTAGTTTTTTAAATTTGTTAATTATTGGAAAGTTGTAAACCTTGGTATTCCTAATAAAATAAAATAAAACATCGCCGGCACGCTGCATGAGCCCTAACTCTCATAGCCATGTCTTCTCTTCTTTGACAGTCTTGCAACTGACAAACTTTCATCTCAGAACAGTTTCGGGTGAGCTATGCATTAAATAATTTGTTATAAGACATTGCTTCTTGCAAAAGTTCAAAGGTCAACGGAAAGTAAGTGGTAAAATATGTAGCATAATCTACCGTTGTTTTGATTGCATTGACTTAGAAGTTTTTTCACAGCTCCAATTAATCTATCGTAGTGTGCATCTAAGGTCTCACCTACAAACACAAATGAGTGTGTTTGATATTAATTTAACATGAATCCTACACGCGTACATAATAGAAAGGGTATTGACAGTCTGACAGATAGACAGACGGACAACAGTGAATCTATAAGGATTCATTTCTTTGTTATCCTTATAACAGGTACAATCCCTCATATCCAGCACAGCAGTGGAGTGTACCAACTGTACATATTTCAAACATGTCTAAATATTACTGTTTTTACCCCGCAAGTGCTTTTGCAGGGACGTGATGATGGCATGGAAGTTATCAGCATGCGCTTCACGAAAATCTCAGACGCTGTCAGAAAAGTGGTAATGCTATAAGAATTATTTGCGTGACAATCTTTATCTTCTGTTTCTGTCTGTCTTGCAGGTGCTTTTGCCTGCATGAAAAGTTCTGTCTAAAAGAGGTCAAATATGACTAGTTACAAAGTAACTGCTTTATGCTTGTCCGACTACACTACTAGCTAAGGCCACCAGAATAAAGCATCAAATAAAAAAACAATTGAAACCGTAAATTATCAATACAATTATTTGCTTGATCGTGAATCGTGAAAAATATATGTCTCATTAATGTGTTCAGAGCCTAAAAACGCTTTCTATCGTCGTTAGCTCTGCAATTTCTTTTTTAACGTATACGAGGCCTTACTTAGCTCAGTAATGTAGTCAGTTTGAATTCGCTGTAGTGCGTCTAGTAGAAGGCACGGTTTGTCTTCATTTGTGAAGAAATAAAGCCGGGCACTCGTTAAGTGCAGTCGAGTACACAAGTATACAAAGTATGGTACAACAAGCGATGTTACGGATGGTTTTTCTTTGTGACCGACCAAATACAGACCAAAGGGCGCTGTAAAGACATCAGCCCCCTAACCATGAACTCTTAAAACAATCTCAAAGTTGTCAAATCTGTCAATTTTGGTACGTCATTTCATACAAAATTTGACAGAAATGATAATGTTTGACAGATTTGTGATTGTTTTAACAGTTCATGGTTAGGGCCCTGGGCCATAACCATGAACTCTTAAAACAATCTCAAAGTTGTCATATCTGTCAATTTTGGTACGTCATTTCATACAAATTTGACAGAAATGATAATTTTTGACAGATTTGTGATTGTTTTAACAGTCCATGGTTAGGGCCCTGCCCCCTAACCATGAACTCTAAAAACAATCTCAAAGTTGTCAAATCTGTCAAATTTGGTACGTCATTTCATACAAAATTTGACAGAAATGATAATGTTTGACAGATTTGTGATTGTTTTAACAGTTCATGGTTAGGGCCCTGGTATGTCTTTAAAGCTAACGCCCAATGCCTGACCGTGACTGAATAAGTTTCAACCCCCGATTTCCGCGTTCTCTTAATATAAGTCTTTTAAAATTTTTGTTATTCACGTTCTCATGGTAAGTGCATTGTTGTAATCTTAGTAAGAATAACCTTAATATTTATAAAATCAAGTACAGTACTAGCTTTTCTTCAGACATAACTGTAGCTGGCTACCTTCGAAAACATAACTTATTCAGATAGCTATAGACAGGGCAGTTGAAATGAGTTCTGCAGGTGCTCGGCCTCTTACTAGTGCACAGTGGTGCGAAACGCAGCTTACCCTCAGGTTCATACTCATAGATGCTCTATACCAGAGGCCTTGATCAGGCACTACAAAGCTTATAAGGCCCTTCAAAACCGTGGGGAATGCGCTAGTGATGGTGCTGACAGGACCGAAACTGCTGAAACATAGGGGACTGATCTTGGGTTGGGTCGTAATGGTGGTTCTAATATATTTGTACTTATAATTAGCAATTTAAAAGCAAGAACATAAACTTCACTATGTGCAGCTTCATTACAAGCTGTCGACACAGTGATAAATTGTAGTTGGTCAATTTCATGTTGCTTTGTGCGGTGGCTGTGGGACGAAGAATGGATAACGTAAAGCAGCGTTTTCACTTGGCGACATTTGGCCCGCAACACGTGACGCTCAATATGAATGGCAACGTTACCGAGTGGCACGCAACATCATGCACGGCTTGTTTGTTTAGAGAGCATCGTTAGTTGAGCATCAATTGTTATCGTGTTAACATGCTGTGCAACATGTCGCGCGCCAAATGTTGCCTAGTGGAAACGCGGCTTTACAGCTTTCACTGCAAAAATGCATTTAGCATTACATGAGCATTACAAGAGAAACAATGATTAAGATCTGAGTTTTGATACTTTTTACAGCTCTTAGAGAGCATTTTAATTGACTAGTGGGGTGTACTACGGCGTACACTAATTGCAATAACTTAGTTCTAAGAATAATAATTCAAGCAATTATGGTACATGCTTTATTGGCGATTTAGTATCCTTTCAAAGTTAAAAGAAGATGCTTTAAAAATACAAAAGATTTAAACTTTATTGGGTAAATAAAAAAGGTACGAGTAGATTTAATGCTATGGTATGATGGCACAAACTTTACAAATGTGTCAACGTGCCAAAATAAATGCATTGTCGCCGCTATTAATCTCATGGCGGAATGGATGAGTTGCGTGAAGCTTGCATGTTCATCACAGTCTACATGGCATAAAAACAACAACAAAATTAACAGATTTTATATACCCAAGTAGACTTTAGTGCACCGATTTTTTAACGTTTTCGATGTTTATCCAGTAATAATAAAGTAGTTAAAATTGTTCGTATTGATAAATATAATTGCACCTAAAGTACGGCAAACGTGAGTTTCATTTCTTATTAGTATCTTTTTCTTAGATTTCAGAATGTGATCTGTTTAGGCAGACTTGAAATATTTACTTACTAGTAAAAGGAAAGATCGTAAGGAATCCAGCACATTCAACACAGCATGTTAGAGCCATGAAACAAAAATGTTCTGGTTCTCCAATAATAAGGTTACCAAGCCTCCTCACATATTTAATCATTACCACACGTTTGTATAGTCAACATTTATAGCAGCTTATTATCTGAATTTTCCAAAAGGACGGCATTAAAAAACATAAAATAACACAATATCTGACAAAGTTACTACACAAATGACGAACATCTGGTGTAGTGCATCACATCCCGAAATAAAAAGCGGTGGTGGCGGTGGCGTTCCTAATCTCGCAGGGGGCAAACGTTTGTGTCATCACGAGAATTTTCTCCTTTGTCACGAATGTTTATAATCATTTCATAAATGAACTTATTTCAATTTGTTTATTTGTTATTTAATCACCATAGTACAAGCAACGCTTTGCGGATAGATTATTAGTGTAAAAAAGCGTGTAATAATGAGGTCTGCCTGACGATTCTCTAAACAAAACCGCGATCACTTCGACATCACACACACACTCCACTAATCGACGTGATAATAATGTGAACGAACTCTGTAACAAAATAGAGTCTTTTTTGTGCTTGTTCTGCTTAGGTGATATCTAAGAGCGAGTTTACTTGCGTTTTTTAAGTCATTCGACCCCCAGGTTATTAAAAAATTCAGAAGTCAGTTTTTTTTAAAGTAGATTACTACTTATGATTTCATTGCTAAATTAGTGTTAGTAGGTTTTGTTCAGCTCCTTTTAATGCTGAATGAACGTGTACGACTAAAACGATACAACAAAGATAAAGTAAGCTACGCCACAACTTGACATACCCAAGGTCATCACCACCTAAGGAGACATGTGCAGAGAAATTACCAGTGGTGATAATGCTATCTGTCACTAATTAGAATAATGTTACATTGAAGATCTAACGCAGACTTTGATTTGATGATCTAAGACTCAGAACAAACCGGTTACGACTGATACCACAGAACAACTAATAGCTACTGATATCAGTGAGCCCAATTTTAAACACGAGATATAATTTTTAAAACAATTGAAATAGGAACGAGTTTAAAAGCAAACTAAAGTTAATTACTGTTTGTCGATCAACTTAGGGCCCAAGCAACATTATAATGACCATCATTATCATTACTGTCTAGGCCAGTATTTAGATAATGATTTTGACATTAAGTCCACTATTTGTTTTACTTTTTTGTTAAAATTAACAACCTTTTATTATTGTTGCCGTTCTATTTTTCTTTACATAAATTTAATAATTCATTATCATCATAATTTCAGCCACAGGACGTCCACTGCTGAACATAGGCCTCCCCCAGTGACTTTCAGATCGGCCGGTTGGAAGTCACCTGCATCCTGCGTCGTCCTGCAACCTTTACCAGGACGTCTGTCTATCTTGTGGGTAGACGTCCCACGCTGCGCTTGCCGGTACGTGGCCTCCATTCCAGAACCTTTCTGCCCCATCGGCCGTCAGTTCTACGTGCTATGCGCCCATCCCTCTGCCACTTTAGCTTGCTAATCCGCCGGGCTATGTCAGCGACTTTTGTTCGTTCACGGATCTCATCATTTCTCCCAATTTAATAATTATATAATTATACAATAACTAAATAAATGTTTTTGTAGATATTTAAAAAATAATAAATTTACTGTCTGATTAACGCGATGGTATCACAATTCACAACTTCCTAAATTCTAATCCCAATTTGTATCAACTTAAAAAACAACCTTTAATAAAAAATATTTGTTCAGTAGGTACCTCTTGAATTTAATAACTTACTTGACCCTGAAAGCTAGTGTGTTGTTAAAAACATTTGATATTATAATAGTCTAGACAACCTACTTATGATTTCATTGCTAAATTAGTGTACATCAATGTTTGTAATTTTTCCGTTGCCCGAAGTCAGTGTGTCATAAGTCTTATCAATCAAACTGGATATTTCCAGTCCACAGCCCCAGAATCTGGCCAATCTAGCTGACCCGTGCCCCGTCTATCACTTAATGAGCGAATGATACAGCCCAGCCCATCTGTAGTTTACTTGTTTGTAAATAGCTCTTTGGGGTAATATGGCTACTATATGAGAGAAATAAGAACATTACTTTATAACAATTAGGTACTACTAGGTACCAGCTGTGTCTGCAACTTCGTTTGCGTGGACTACAGGATGTTACAGAAGCGCCAAAGAGCACGATCTCCCGCTTTTTTCATCCATCTACTGCCAGCCATCTTTCGGTAGTTCAGGTCGGTCAGGTCGTTGGTCCATCGGGCATCAGAATCATTACATAAAAATTACTAGCTGTGCCCACATCTTCGTTTGCGTGGACTAAAGGATGTTTGGTATGATGTAACAAAAAACGTTCAAATATATAACAGTATAAAGAAAAATATCCCTTTGAAACATTTGCTCAGGATAAAACATGTTCTATATTTTAATCCAGATCCATTATCAGTCCGAAATTTCATCAAAATCCGTTCAGTAGTTTTTGCGTGAAAGAGTAACAAACATCCAAACTTTCGCGTTAATAATACTGGTATGGATTTTGTCACTTAAATGGCAACCTTATACTGGAGGACGCAGCGTGGGTATGCCTCTTACTTAATGAACTGACGACCACGTCATGGTTGCACAAAGCCGCTTGATGCAATCAGGGCCAGAGCTTAAGGGGGAAGCCTATGTCCAACAGTGGCCCGACCACTGTTGTGGTCTTTCAATGGTTGATGATGATAAAGCACATTATATGGTCAATCTGACTCCACCTAACGACTTCTTCAATTCTTCTAATATTTTATTTGATTGTTTTATTGTGTATTTACTGGTTTAATTATTGTTTTTGCTTTGTTTAATGTTATATTTCTATAATTATATGACTTTCACAAGTGCAATCTGTATGCCTAGACTGAAATAAAAATATATTCTATTCTATTCTATTCACAATATTTGGAAGAAATTAGATTTACGTTAGATTGACTTTTAATTTTTCATAGCTCCATAGATTTGCTGAATTAGGTATTTAGTATTAAACGACATACTTTCCTGAAAAGATCATTGACAAACGATCGTAGACTATCCAAAAGAATTTGCGATTTCGGTGTTGGTTCTTTATAGTAAAAGTTGTTGTAGTCTGAAGTTGTAATTGAAGAACAAAATAACTTTATTTTGGAATAGAATATAGTTTATTTGAGTTTAAACAGGTTATTCTGAAGTTCTTAAAATTGGTTTTATGTTCGACCCATTTAGCCATTAATAATCGAGCAGGGTCTTTGATATATACTGGATGACTTTTTTACCGTCAAGAAAATAAACGTGTGAGATAGGTAAACGATTATAGGTGATGATAACATTATAATTTTAAAAAAAGTTTAATTTTTAATTTTATTTTTATCAACTATTTATTCTCGTAACCATCAAATTCTAAGTTAATTTTGACTAACTGAACATTAAAAAAACAATATTGGTAAAATAATAATAAAAATATGAAACTGACCAAAACTCAAACGCATATTCACTGATGTATTCCATGTTTATGCATTTTTTTGGACATTCCAAAATTTATAAAATCTGTTGTATTTGATAAACACACTCACATAATATCACATAGTTTTAGGTACAAAATACACAGTATTTTTTTCCGGACGGTAAAATAAGTCATCCAGTATACCTTTTATGACTTATCAAAAATTATGATACGTATTCAAGTTAAAGCATTGTTAAATAATATTTCTGAATGTATACTGAATAGGTACCTATCATAATGTAAACTTGACTTATATACTAAGTCACCTAGAGGTTGAACGTGATTGAGTTTGGCTGATAAAATCTTTTGCGTGCCAATTTTATTTGTTTATTTTTATGAAATGTGATATAAACGTACGGCCGTCTTCCTAATTAGTATATTATATAATTTTACCTATTATTATAGCAACTATGACTGGTATTTTTTTTTCGGTATATTCATCAGATCTGGAGTTTCAAATCTAAAATTCGAATCGAATCTCGTTTCTTATGGTAACAATAAATACCTATAATTATTACCTTGTTGTTTAATCAAATACTTTCCTGCACAAAGATCTCGTACTAATAATTGGGACAGTTTGCCACGCTCTTGGTCGGTTTTTAAATGTACCTTAAATTTTATGAGAAATAAAAAAAACCTTAATTAAACAAATACATCCGTGCTACAAACATTTTATTTCTCTATCTAGTTAAAGCTAGTTCCGATAAATATTTTAAATAGATAAAGCATTAACAAGAAGTTACGTTTGGAATCGAAATATCTCACAGGTACTAGTCATTTCTGCCTACAATTCACAAACTGGATGTCCCTATTTGTTAACTTGTATATATTTGAAACGAACTTCTTCTCGGACGGACTCAATCTTTTTTTTTTCTTTTAGTATTATTCAATCATTTCTAATAACATTACTTAATGTATAAACGAGCCTGTATATTCGAAATGCTACCGCTTTAATGATAGAAAGAGACAAAATGCTGCTATCAATTGTCAGGTTACTGTACTCATAATATGAACGGAATATTTCTGGAGTCCAACTTTATGTGTGTTTGTGTAATGAGCAAAACAACAACAGTTTGTTAATAGTAATTGATGCCATTAAAGGAAAAAAAATAGGTAAATACCCTTTATCTAGTCACAAAGTATAACTAGCTCTGCTAACTTATAATTTGACGACCTCCGTAGCCGAGAGGCGAGCACGCCGGACTTTAAATGGCGCCGCCATCTTTGAGGTTTTGGGTTCGATCCCCGGTCGGGTCAATGTAGAAAACGAACTTTTCTATATTGTCTTGGGTCTGGGTGTTGTGGTACCGTCGTTGTTTCTGATTTCTATAACACAAGTGCTTTAGCTACTTACCTTAGGATCAGAGCAATGTATGTGATGTTGTCCAATATATTTATTATATATTTAATAATAGGTGTGTTTGTAGATAAAGTTTATAAGGACGACGATCGGCATAGGCCCCGGTCTCGGTTTGATTCACAGTTTTGTTTCGTTTAAAAAACGAACAATTTTCAACTGTCTGAACTTTAGGTTAACTACCCTAAGTTTCACAATGTACCTTTATATTTGTCTAGAGTTTGTCACAGAACCAAACCAAACGTTTTACTATTCATTATTTTACCTAAGAGTACGTATGATCGGGGCGTGTTTTTAATAAATGCTAATTCATGGTCCAGTCAATGTTCTTGACACGTGTGTTATCTGTACTTGAACTTGTACAGTGCTTTGACATACACACGTTACGACTCACCAGTTAAAAACTAGTTATTTCTAGATAATACGCGTGCTTAAGATTAACAGGGGTTTTATTATTCAGTCCTGTTGTGACCAAAACTTTATAGGGTTCCGTACTACAAAGTGTCAACGAGACCATATAACTTACGTGGAACATATTTCCCGTATTTGCACACAAATCCGACTTGCACTTAGCTGCTTTTACTTAATAATCCTTTTCTATAAGTAATTGCAAATGAGAGATCTTATAACAATGGAATACTTGATGTCCAAATCTGATAGAACATTTAATCAATTTATGCCTCTTATGATACGGCAGTGAAGTCGTAACGTCATTTACTTTTCATAAAAGGATTCTAAATTGAAGGACTTGTGAAAGTGTTCAGTTGGGGCTATTTACAAATGCAAAGGTAAATTATGTATGTTTTTAGCATGAGAGTTTGTAGCTTAGTCACGGAATTTTAAAAATGTTTTCGAAATAGCTTTGGTTGCCTTGGAATTCTTGCCTATATTGGGCTAGATACAAATAACTGGTGTGTGTGATTGTAGGTATAAGATCGAAGAATTCGTTTCTTGTTTTTCGAATATACGAATAAGTCGCATCACTAACCCATACACATTTAATCGGATGTAGTAACGTGCGGTGATTACCAATTAGCCGTCTCGGACAATCTGATAGGCATAGATTGACAGTTACATCTGCATACAAACAGCTGCAACAGTGTTTGGTGACAATAGACCCAATCACGTATAATCTCCATGAATCGGAATGTTTTGCATACAATTCTACGGGGATTCTGCTTCAAGTGAATTCATTAGGAATTGGCTGTTATTTGACGGCATTTTACTGGCTTGTATTTTGGTTTGATATCTTAATACAAAAGTTGGTCCCTAAATTAGATTGATAGCAAAAGTAAGTAGCGTGAAAGTGACTTTTAACTTTTCCTAATAACTTTTGCAACAAATTCAGCCTTTTTTGACAGTCCTTAGTTTAGTTCTAGAACTACCTAATCTTATTTAAATTTATTCGTGTCAATTACAGTAAGTGACACAAATGAATTTAAATAAGATAGATAAAATAAAAAAAAAATCGAAAAAAATAAGAATATATTTGAAAAAAATAAAGGTGAGTAGAGGTTCTCGTTTCTTTTATGAGTTGAATGAAAAAGACCACGTGTTAGACCATCATTTGATTACAAACAAACATTTTGCAACATCTTAAGCATTCTTTGGTAAATATGTGCAAGAATATTCCCTTTATTTAAATAAAATAACAAAAAAATACACTGTTCTGGCCACGCTACAACCAAGTAAAGTATATCACAAATAATGAATTAACTTTACAAGTTTTTAGGTAAACAGTTTAACTATTTGTAGAGTCATTCAACAAAAACCATGTCCTGCCTATTGTTGCATAAATACACATAAAATAAGAATGGATTATTCCAGAAGCATTGAATTGGTTGTCTAAATTATTGTATTGAAGATATTTATAGGTACCACACAAAAAGCGTTGATAAAGCTATTATTATTGTTTTTATCTGTGAACTTAGTATAAAATGGGATACGGAGAGAACTTCTTATCAGTCTGCGCTTGCGCGTCTATAGTGACAGTTGAATAATTAATCTAAGCGATAATTATCTTTAATTAACAATGATTGAGAAAAAGGCACCTGCTTTTACGGACCTTAGTGAGTTCTGCAGCACTAGTGTAAGTTTTAAATAAAAATAAAACTTATTTTGTTATTTATAATATTCTTGAAAACTCCGGAGTAAATATTTTTATTTGAAAACTAAACAGTTTACTTTCCAACGTGAACTAGCTTATTTCATATTCAAAGATCTTAAGTTTTTGTTTTTGTTTTTCTTTTTAAGTTTATTTTGTTCGAACATGTTATTAAATTTAATGTTATACGATTATATTAATATTAATTAGCTAAGGTACATTTAAATTTACACATTTATAGGTACTTACTTATATCATAAAGTAATAGAGTATAATTAACGCATTGTTTTGAGTGTTATTAAAGTTTATTCAGTTATAAATTAGAGATGACGCTCGTTTAAAACGTTATTCAGTCATAAATAATAATTATTATATTACAGGCTGGTGGGCAGGTAGTGTTCTCTACCGATGACTTCTTCGCTCCATGCGAGAACATGCTGCTCGATACTGACCCCATATTCATACCAGACAAGTACACCGAGTTCGGCAAATGGATGGACGGTTGGGAGACGAGGAGGAAGCGAGTCACTGGACACGATTGGTGCATCTTGAAGTTGGCTACTAAGTGTGTCATTAGAGGTGCGTATACTTTAAAAACCGGCGAAGTCGGACTCGCGCACGAAGGGTTCCGTACCATTATCTATAAAAACGGCCAAAAAATCACGTTTGTTGTATGGGAGCCCCCTTTAATACTAATTGTATTCTGTTTTTTAGTATTTGTTGTTATAGCGGCAACAGAAATACATCATCTGTGAAATTTCAATTAACTCTCACGGTTTATGAGATATAGCCAGGTGACAGACGGACAGACACACAGAAGAGTCTTAGTAGAGGGTCCCGTTTTACTCTTTTGATACGGAACCCTAATAGTCATTTCATCATCATCAGGAGGCTTACTACGAAAACCGTTTCGTTTGTTTGGACGTATTAACCTATCAAATCAAAATAACCATTCATTTGTATCAATCCTTTGACAATTTATAAACTATTAAAATGCGTTTTTACCACGGCTAGTTTGAATTTGTCAAAATTGGTCAATTTTGTTAAAGGATTGATACATTGAGATGATAATTTTAATCTGTTAGGTTACATTGTCATAGTACCTAGGCCAGATACTTTGGGAATCAACTGTTGGACATGAGCCTCTCCCATAGAACACCACAGCAAACAGCTCTAGGCCGTTAGCGTCCAACGGCTTTTCACAATCTTAACTTGCTCATTACTCCACAAGCCAGTCTTGCCCTCGCTGTGTCGTCATAAATAAATTGTTTCCACAATCACACCAATTAGTAACTAGATAATGGATAAATCATACTTAAATACATTTATAAACATCCATGTCTTAAGTACAAATGCCGCTTCGAACCTGCAACCGCTAGGCTTTGTAGTCCGGAGCGTGAACCACAACACCAGACGGTCATCAATTATCATGCTATTTTATATAATACAATAGTAAATTATATATAATAACTTTTTTATAGTTTGTTTATTCGAGGTACTTCTTTTATTGGTGCGTTTGAATCGTAGGCAAAGTTGTTGTGCAGTTGTTGACTAAGATAAAAATAAAAAAATGTTGTGCAGTTATTGACTAAACCACATTTCTTGACATTTTGCTTAGCACCTAGTATAAAATAATTGGTGTTGACTGTAGTACAATTATACCTACAAAAACCTTTTTATCGGAAATCTAAAAAGCCTTTCAACAACGATGGAGCTTTAAATTGTTTTGTTTGACACTACCCTTTTCTTCTAGGATTACTTGTCGACACAGCATTCTTTACCGGAAACTACGCTCCAAAGTACTCCATCCAAGCAGCCTGTTTGACACCTGACGGTACGTAGCAACATAAAATAAGGTATATTTTAAGTTGAAAATGTTAGCTTTTTTAAGGAGGTAAAACCAAGCACTGATAAAGTACTTTAGCACCTATATTAGGTGTAGGTAAAAACTTATATAAGTTTTTTGCATTTTAAAAATCTAATAAATTTTTGGTTTCTCAATTGTAGGTATCACTTGGTTATATTTTTCTATGAATCTATAAATATTTTGTTATACCTAATACTTTTCCTGATGAAGTAATCAACACAATTTTGGCAAAAATATAATAAATAAACATAACAGTTAATTGAATCGCTTGATAACTTTGGATGGAATGGAATGAACTTTGATTGGAACTCCAAAAAACGCACTGCAATAAAAAAACAAATAATGCAACTGATTAAAAAGTCAGAATAGTGCCATTTTCAAATTGGCTTCTTGTTGACTAAATAAGGAATTTCATATTAGTCTTATGAAAATACAGTTGCACCTGATACAATCGAACAAAATAGTATATATGTTTACGAGTAAAATTATAGCTCTGCGATAAAAAATTAAACTAAACAAACCACAGTACTATCTATCTCATAATACATCTATCTACCCATCCACCAATTACTTATCTATTCTCAAATTAGGCTATCTTGTTAGTGTAAGATGGCTTTAGTAAGCAACTAATTTACAGATCAAATACACTAAGTGTTCATTCATGATTAAGGCAATTTGTTAATTGCTCATCACATATTATTATTAGTCTGTGAACCACTAAACCAAACTGCTGTCAATGATCTTAAGTCACTCGTAAGACTTCTAATATTAAATATTATTTATTTTAAATTATTGCAAAAATAAATTGTTCTTTTCAATCCCTATGTAATAGATTGTAATAAATTTCAATTCTCGAACAGAAGAGGCCATGATGCCGGAGCGAGATACAAAAATGGGTTCTGCCTGCACCGACTGCGAGTTAAGACAGATAGAAGGGCTCAGCTCTGACAAATGGGAGACGATAGTGCCAGCTACAGCACTGAGACCCGGATATGAAGAGACGAGGCTCAACTTTCAAAAGGTAATTCTGAATTTGATCCGGATTAGTTTAAAAGGGAGAAACCGTATTGGGATTCTGACGCTCAATTCAAAATTATATTTTCCCCGGTTTGTGTATACCTACTTCTCCGTAGTCGTGTAAACGGCAACTCTTGCTTTCTTTACAAAGAGATTTCTGCATAAGCATTTCTGTTTTAAGTTAGTGTAAGGTATGACCAAGTTTGCGGTACTTGTTAGAGTAGTAGAGTACCTTTTTTATATGGACACGAGTCTAGAAGACATTACAATCAAAATTTATTGTCTGATACCTTGCAATCGTAGCATTAGATTGATTCTTACTTCAAAATCATGATATCTGTGTAACAGACCCAAGACCCAATTTTTGAAGAATTCGTTTTCTAAATTGAACCGATCCAGAATTAAACCCGTGAATATTAATTCAAGGCAAATCTTCTAGGTCTTCAAGATTGATGTAAGAATATACGTTTTTTTTAAATTAAATATTTATTTTTTAATTCATAGGTAGTAAGCGATGAAGCGTGGACACACATCCGAGTGAACATCTATCCTGATGGTGGAATTGCAAGGCTCAGGGTATACGGAGAAGCTCGCCCTCAACCGCCTTCATGCGATGAAATCGTTGATCTAGTCTCATTACTAAGTGGCGCAACTTGTCAAGGTAATTGAAAATACAAAAAATCACAATGTTGACTACTAAGTGCTATTATAATTATAGTATTTAGAGTATCATCATCATGGCCATTATCAGCCTTTAAAATTCTACAGCTGGACAAAATTGATGCTTTTCGCAACTTTGAGTACGTCATCATTTTACAGAATATAAGGTTTGGCGAGTGATGTAGCCTATCCGAAGGCACTTTAGCTTTGCATTATAAATGTAACGGTATTTTTTAAAAATCTTTTTTAAAAACGGTGATTGTATTTTCTAACAAGATTATTCTTTATTATTTTTCTCTTGCTCAAGCACTGATTGTTTTTGACTGTAAGATGTTTTCAAAAGTCTGAATAAGTGGTTTTTATTGTTATCAAGCCCACAATACTTTTCGATAGTTAACAATTCCGATCCCCGATCAATTTTGAATATAAGTACATTAAGTAAGAATTCTTCATTACTTAAGTAAGAATCCTTCATTAAAATAGTTGTCACGGCAGATTTACATCAAGTTAAAGCATCTTCATCTAAAACCAACTAAGTTTTGAAAATTATAATTACACCTAAGAGCTATCTAGACCTAAAGGTGTCTGTCTAGACCGATAAAGGTTCTATTAATTTTTATCACTTTATTTTGAGATCTCATTAACCTTAATGCAACCTAAACAGTTATTGGTAAAATATATTTGTCCAATACGAGCTAGCAAGCCTATACAAGCAATTTTCTGACTCCATTTGCTCCTGATTTTCTTGGACCATAGAGCTTTTTTCCATTAAATAATATTTGAGGTGGTAACTTTATTAAAGACACATTCAGTTGCACAGCGCACGAAAAACATTATCATATAAGTTTTCCAGCTTAAATTTCAATATTATCTAACAGTTAACATTTTTCATTTTTTTAGGTTACTCCAACGCCCACTTCGGCCACCCTCGGAACATGATCAAGCCGTGCAAAAGCAAATCTATGGCTGACGGTTGGGAGACGGCAAGAAGACTTGACAGACCCGAGATTATTGAAGCGAATGATGACGGCACGTTGAAACTGCCAGGTAAGATTTTTAAAATTTGCATCTTTTGAAGAAAGCAGTAATTTCAATTACTTAATAAGCGCAGTGACTAATCCATGATTACATATGTTTTGAGTTCGATTTCGAAGCTGGTAAATTTAGGAAACGCGCTTTTATAAGTTGGCACTCTTAGTTCTCGGTGTTCTAGGAAATACCTTCGGTATTATTGAAAAAAAAAATGCAAAAAATTAAACAAGTCTCTTTTCCACAATTTAATTTCATAACTTCATTAACAGGACAGGAATGGGCGATACTGAAGCTAGGATTTCCTGGGAAAATCCAGAAAATATGCGTGGACACAGCTCACTTTAAAGGAAACTACCCGGATTCCGTGAAGATCGAAGGAGCATTCTTGGGATGTGCAGACTGGTGCCCGGAATCCACGTATTCCTGGCAGAGCATACTAAATGCTAGCAAGGTATGATCAGTCAATAAATAATAATAAAATACTCTAACACAATAAAAAAAATCTCTTGTTAGGGGTACTGATCCCATCAATGACATTAAGGGGTGAAATCGATTCATGAAAACTCACGAAAATAATATTTTTTGTTTCCAAATCGACTATATTTTATTCTGCTTGATTTTTTATCACGCATAACTTTTCATTTGAATGTCATGTTTTTATTATTTATTTTGTTTTCTCGAAACTTGCAAATTTGCTATAAATAGATTTCTCAGAAAACCTTAATGATGCCAATTTAAAAAAAATATATTCAAATTTGTTTAAGCAAATTTTAACAAATCACTTCAAATAGAAACTATAATTTAAAAAGGCCTTAAAAAGATTATATGCGTAACTTCTTATTCTCTTGCCTTTTTTAAGTTAAAAACTTTATTAACAACATGAAAACTTATTAAAACAAAGGCTACACCTTACTGTGGGTTAGTTAGGCAAAGTTTCAAGGTACACTCTAACTTGACTTAAACACTTCATTTCACCTCTCCTTGGCCGTTCGCTTGTTGAATGCTTGTTTAATAACACTCGCATTAAATATTTGAAACTTGAACAAGGAAAGAGTTCTCTTTTGAAAAGTTTTTTCATTGCTATCATTGAACCTGTTTCACGCCTATTTTTTTTATCATAAAAAAAATAGCCGTGTATGATAGAATATCATAACTTATCAGTGTTTTATCAATTTTTATAAACTAGTAAATGAGCACGCGGATTTACTCGTGTCCAAATTTTTTTTTTCACCTACAGTGTCACACTTCTGGTCAGATCTTTCCCAAGTCACCTCAATTTTATCTGTTGACAATTAACAATTTTCGAATTTAAACTCAAATGAATATTAATATTTTTTTACATCCCATTTCTTTGACAGCGGAATAGCGCTATCTACGTCAAAAAACGCTATTTATTTTCTGAATCCTGAAAATGTACTTTTTGGGATATAAACTAATTTATTAATACTTATCATATGAGTTGTTCCATAGGTCAAAATCAAAATTTACCTCGTTATAATATTACTCGTATACTTAAATATGATATTAACTTTATTTATTTTTGTTCACAGCTGTCAGCCAACAAGGAGCACTGGTTTGACTGCGATTCAGAAAGCATCACCCACATTCGAGTCACTATGGCGCCTGATGGTGGAATTAGCAGGATAAGAACGTTTGGTTTCACCGACCCTAAATTTTGTTAATTTACGATACATTTCTAGCAATATTAATACATTGAGTGTCCAAAGGCGAAATAATAGAAACGTATTAAACGAGCATAACATGTAACGCAAGGCACTGCTGAAGTGTCATGTTCAAATACCACCATTTTAAGTGCTGAGCACGCTCAAAAGGAAATCATTTTTTAAATTAAATATTTTTTTTGCATTAATTTTTTTGAAGAATAATGATGATTTATTATTGATATTAACATAATTTCAGATATAGCTTGATACATAATCACAGTAAAATAATTATCATATTAAAAAATATTCGCCTTTAAATACTTGAAATTAAATTAGTACCAAGAACTTCGTGTGGTTTGGGAATAGACGTCCTCTTCTATTATATATTAAGTGGTTCAAGTTCCTTTGACGTTAGACGTAAGTATTAGGTACTGCATTCAATTGAATACCTGAAATATACTAGAACATTCTATTATGTACTCTGATCCTATTAATCGCCTTACTACTCAATATTATGTATCATGTATCTTCAGGTAAATAACCTACAATTTAATAGATTGATATGCAAATGTAATAAAACTTATAGCTTCTTTGACTGCCACGTAAAATTAAATAAAGTTTACTTTTAATTTTGTATTTGTATAAACGAATTGTGAATGTGAATGTATAAATGATAGATATAAGTTATTGTTTATAGCTCGTAAGGAGTCAAAAGTATTACTACAAATAAAGTTACATTATAATTTTAAAAACTTTTTTTTATTTACCTGCTATTAAATCTCAACAAAGAGTACCCCTCTCGCATCAACATCCCATAAAAAAATTACTACGAATTTAATCGAAATAAGACCTTATCCAAGTTAAAACGAAAAAAAAACTTCCTCCACAATAAAACGAGAAGAAAGCTTTTTATAAAGTCTATTCTGCGGGGTAGCCAAGTAACCATGAACACTTAAAACAATCTCAAATCTGTCAAATCTTGTCAAATCTGTACGAAATTGACAGATTTGAGATTGTTTTAAGAGTTCATGATTATCCCCCTGTACCCTATAAAAATAGTGTTAAAAGTGGATTGTTCAATTGAGATGTGGATACAAATCATAGGTTACTAGTTTTAGAGATACGTGCTTTAAAATGTATCCAATAAGCAGTCTAAGACGAGTTCAACGTTCAATAAAATTGGTTTTTCGTCTGTTCGTCTGAGAGTTAATATCCTTTTTCTACATGTAAGGAACAAACAGGGCGAGAGTCCTTTACCTAACATTTGTCCAGTTTTCATACAACCGATCAGATATTCGACATCGACAATCTCCTGTACAATATCCGGGCGAGTTTGATCACATGTTGGCTCACAACTTGTCACACAAAAGATACTGTTGAAATTTTTGTGCAAACTTTTCAGAGCGGGTTAAAAGTGTTAATGGTTACGTCACTGCTGCAGTGCTCCTTGCGTAACAGTGGGAGTTTTATTCACAATAACTTTGCAGTACAAATACAATCCTTATCATTACTAGCAATAACTAGTCCAGAAAATAAAATAATTAATACACACTAAACACATCGGATACTTACATTTTTTCATTTTGAAACGAGGTAAACAGTCATGTGTTCGATCTATCATCTATGTTGCTTGATAACATCTTGTTGTCTAGATGAAAACATACTTTATCCTTTCCTTTGAAAATTGGACTTTTACGCCTTCTTAACCAATCAAAATTCCTAGTATATTACAAATCAGAGGTTTATGGAGTACGCTCACTACTTTCTCATAGTACTTAAGTAAAAAAAACTCCTTGTGCGTTATGATGAGGAATGGGCACTTTGAATATGTCTCAAAAATGTTTTGCTAATGCGCCATCTATGCAATGCAGTTAGCTATAGCTAGATGCCGCCTTGAAGTCTTTTAAAGTTAATAATATCTCATCATTATCAGCTTTTGGAAGACCACTGCTGTACTTGGACCTCCCCATAAGTGTCTTATGCGAACGTAAGCGAACATCTCTGACCTTCGATCAAGAACCGTTCGATAGCAAATTTCCAACCGATAAATGACACTATGATTTAACAAGTGGTAACGCAATTTACCGGTCGCCAATTTCGTTATTGAAGAAATGTGAATCAGGATCCTGCACCGTTTGCATTCAGCGGTTTACCACAAATTAGTTAGATCGTCATCATCAATGGATCTTTCAGTTCGTGGTTACCACACGAGAACTAATCTTCACCAATGTTTGTCAGTCATGTTGCCTGTCGATCGCCTCAGTTTTGCAATTCTAACAGTAAAAGTGCACTTGCGCACCACCAGATAAGTAAACGAACTAAGAACGAGATTAAGACACCTAAATAATTATAAAAATGTAATTATTTTGCTTACAACTTCCGCTCAGTTACTCCAATTACACCACCTGTAACTGACGATCTAAGGACAAACACAGGCACATGCAAAGAGCACCGCTCTCCCTCCCTCAAATTGCATGCGAAACAGGTGAATGCAAAAGTTAGTACCCAACACTGACATAAAACCCTAAAAATTTGCAATCAGCAAAAATCGCGCAGTCATCGCCCGATTGATGCTTAGTGTCAAATATATAGATTGCTTTCTTCTTGTTTTTTTACGGTCAATTTGCGATTTTAAAGCCAGAATTTCTTATACGGAATCAGTGTACGGGACTGTTTTTTTTACTTATACCCTGATTTCTGAATCTCGGAAATCGTAATTAACAAATTCTAGAGATGTCAAGTTTAGGGTGCAGCTTTGGAAAATAGTATTATGACGTTGATAAAATTAAAGTAAAGCAAAAGATTGCAAGTAAACAAACTGATGAACACTCCAGAGTCCAGACAGTTGATGAGCTCACAAAGAAACGTAATCAGCATGTGTTAAATAGTGACAAGCTATTTGTATCATTAAACGTTGTCGTGTAACTACTAATTAGTTGCTCCGTAATTAATATTTGTACTTTCTAATGATTTGTGTAACAATTTCTAATGATTTATAGTCATTGATTTTTATAGTTAAAATTATGTCTTGTGTCATTTAAATAGTAACAAAGTATCAAATACTTTTACGAAAACCGCGTTAAAATCCGATGAGCCAAACGCGAGAAAACCGCGGACAAACATACGGGTCAAACTAAGAACCTCCTTTTTTAAGTCAGTTAGAAATCGGCCAAGTGCGAGTCGAAATATCGTTCTGAATAAATAAATAAATATTGAATAACACTTTTATTCACTTACGATTATTAAAACATGTGTTATAAAATGTCGTATCTTTTAATTGCATTGACCTTAACGTTTGATTTTGATAAGCTTATAAGTGCAGCTGGACTTTCAACGTGATAACTCCATATGTTTCTACAAAAAGGGTCTTGATGACAGCCATAGAGGCGGACAAAGGAGTGATCCTTAAAGGTATCTTATTCGTTTTTAAGGAACGGAACCCTAAAACACAGTCTCCATGCAAAGTTTCAGACAACATTGATTTTACTAAACCAACTTCAACATACATCTTTGAGGGAAATATCTTATTAAAATATATTTCAACAGGAATACTTAAACATTAGTCATTTATATTATAGTCTTTATTATTTAATGTAAACAGACTCCCGCAAACGAGGACCGCGTTCTCCAAAAGCGCGACATTCAATATATTTGCACAGAGCGAATGCACAGAAGCGCATTATACAATCACAACTCAAATAGAGATGCACCACAATGAAAATATATTACCGTAGGCCCTCTCCGTATAATAGTATGGATTTTGATTTGATTTGATTTGATTTTTGAGGAGTGAAAGAATAACGTTATCAAAAAAGACTTTACAGATAAACTTGTGTACCTACCCTTCAGCAACATTTTTTAGAAATAAGTGTGTAAATGTAATTTAGTCTAATATAAATTCTAAATGCAAAAATATTTTTTTTAATAGTATTTTTCAGAAATACCTATCAATTTTCTTAACTTCAAAGGAAAACTTGTTCTGCGACAGTTAAGTGATAAAAAGACATACATAAATAGGCACGTACAAATACTTATGCCCACTTCACAAATAATGGATTTTTATATTATTTTCCCTTTATTCTAGAATTGACTTTAAGTCTCGCCATATTATTGCTCGTATTTATTTAAGACAATTTATTTTGGCTTATGATCAGTGGATTAAAAACTAAAACAAGGTTTACATTTAGTAAGGAAATTAGTTAGCATTTTGGCTACATTACTTAATTTCGTCACCTCATACTAAATAATGATTGAGCAAGCTTTTTACGCACGAACTGAGCGCACTATACCTTCCTTAATTGTGACATCACACCATCACAGCTCAAACGGAGCTGTGGTCTTTGAAAAAATGTAAATGAGAATTCGCTAGTTTCACTCCGAGTCGTCTTTTCTCTTTACGTTAAAGCGAAAGGTATTTTATATTAAATATAATAAAGCTCATATTTTAACGGGGTCAGCGAAATGTGCGAAAATGTAATTTCACGCTCGCACCCCAGTGAGTAGTGAGACAGACGGTTTCAGTAATAATGATAGCCCACTGAACAAGAATTCTTTTATCATAGTTTCAGCGCTGGCAGCTTTTCTGTAAATTGGTACATATGAATTTAAACATTGGGTATAATTTATGGGAGTTCATTAAGGTCATATGGACAGAATATTTAAATTTTGCGCTCTCATTACAGCGAGTTTAACATTTTCAGATTGTGTAACTAGCTTAGTGTCTCGGTAGCTTAGTGGTAAAGCACTCGCCCGGTATGCGATGGACGTGGGTTCGGATCGAATCGATCGATCGATTCGAAGATTTTTTTTAAGTATTATAAATCTTAGATTGTGTAAGTATTTAAGGTTGCTAACTGCAATTAAGTTGGTGGATAGTGCTTGAAGCTCAGTATCAGCAACGCTTTGGTTGTGATTACCAAAGTGCAGTATGTGAACTTTTCGACGATTTTAATGGTATTTATCTTAAGTATCACCGTGCTTTGAAAGGTATTGGATCCGGCTAATATCGCTTGATAGTAACAGTTGCCTAAGATCCCTTAGACGCCTTGATCACATCGGACAGTAAGGCTTTCAATGGCCGTACAACACTGCTCCATCCACGCGTGGCGGTGTACGTATGGCCTTTATACAGGGGGTAAAAAATAGAACACTCTAATTTCGGCGCCACTTTAAACCTTGCGTGCTTAGACATCAAGTTGTGCTCCATACAATAATCAAGATATACGTGTAAGTTTTTATGGAGCAGCTAAAAACATATTGATTTCGATTTTAGAAAATCTGTTGTATCTCAGCAACTGATCAGTGGGTTTTTAAAGTGTCCTATTCTTTTGTACACCATGTATGTAAACCTCCTTTTTAGTTGTGCTGAAATGCCCTGCACTAGGACGTTTACAGGATGCTAGGTAAATAGTACATAAAATCAAAACTAGCCTATGCTAACAATGCATTAAATGCTATAGTGAAGTCAGAAGTTTAAAAACATCAATTTTGAAGAAAAAAAACATCTGATTTGTAGGATCGGATTAAAAAAAATCTTTTGTATGGAAATTGAAAAAATTAAAATGATGATATTAAACTTCTGACTTCACCATAGTATTTAATGCATATATTAGGATGCTAGTTTCGGCTTGATAAACCATTTACCTAACACCCTGTAATAGGCTTACTTAGACTGCATCTAAGATCACGGTCAGTCAAGCGTATCTACAGAACGGGACAAAGACATAAACGCCTGGTCTAGCTTCGTGCTCCGCATCTCAAAGCCAGCAGTCATCAGTTACAAGAGTAAAGTGTGTGTGTGTGATTCGCATGAATATCTCATACCTAATTCATGTAAATCATATTGTATTTAATTATGTCTATCCATTGTGCTGTGTGGAAAATAAGGCTTTTAACTGATGTCGAAACGGCAAGACTAGTAACTTTAGTTATTTTCATAGTTTGTTGTCGTATGGTCTATTGCTCCATAGCAATAGACCATACGACAACAAACTATGAAAATAACCATGGCCCTAAGCCCCATGGCTCAGCTGCTGACATTGAATCAATCTTTGTGTTGCAGAAAAGAGCCGTACGTGCATTAAACAAAGTCTTTGACCTCGTGATTCTCTGAGGGAGATTTCTAAAGAAGTCAAAATTATTTACAGTAGCCTCGTAAGCTAGCAAATGTATACATGTTTGAAAATATTAAATATGTATGTTAGAAAAAATCTAAGTTTGTTTTGCCTAAGAGGTGATTCACATCATTATAATACTAGAAATAAAAATAAAATTGTCGTTTCGAGCTTCAAATTAAAAAAAGCTGGTAATTCAGTTATGGGAAATGGTATTAAATTTTTCAATAAAATATAAATGTATTTTGTTAAAGATTTTTAATACTTGAAAAAAAATCTTCCGCCTCAGGTAGGATCCGAACCCACGTCCAACGCATACCGGGCGAGTGCTTTACCACTAAGCTACCGAGACGTTAGCCGACTCGACGAAATCTTTCAAGTGGTTCTCGCTGTCAAAGCCAGCGTATTTTCTGATCAATGTTGCGGTATATATACTACCTTCAACACCCGATAGAAATATTTTAACAAATTTTTAACTATTGGTAAAGTTAATAAAAAATTTTGTTTTTAGCAATTAACATGCTAGGTTTATCTAAGATTTTTAATACTTGAAAAAAATCGTCCGCCTCAGGTGGGTTCCAAACCCACGTCCGCATACCGGGCGAGTGCTTTACGACTAAGCTACGGAGACGTTAGCGGACTTGACGAAATCTTTCAAGTGGTTCTCGCTGTCAATCTTTAAAGTTATAGTTTTAGAGGTGAAGTGGAAGATTTTCGATGCACACGAGGCACGACCATGGCATACTGTCATGCACCTCGTTACGGGTTTGCTAACATTAATAAGCAACTCAGATAACCTTATTAAACATTATGCGAGTAGGCACGTGTCAATTAGAACAAGATAAAGTGAACTCGGACTTTGGTTATCATGAATACGACCGTCCGTTCAGAATAATCTTGATATAACCGGTTGTTTTGAGTCGAAATCTGTAGAAACTTCTGTTAAGTAGTGATCTACTAATTTGCGAATAATTAAAGCTACGCCGTAGTGTTTTTTATGTTGTAGTAATTATTATGACTACGTTGTTATTTAAGCAATTAAATAAACATGTATGCGTTAAACAACAACACAATAATAAGTCCTATTTATTAATTTATTCCCTGTTCGTTTCTGATTGTTATAAACAAGTGGTTTAGCTACTTACTCACCAAAGGATTAGAGCAATGTAGGTGATGTTCGATGACTTCGGTGACCTTCATAGCCGAGCACGCCGGACTTGGCTTTGCCAACTTTGAGGTCCCGGGCTCGATTTCTGGTCGGGACAATGTAGAAAACGAACTTTCCTTTATTGTCTTTGGTGTAGTGTCGTTGTTTCTGATATCTTTAATAAAATTGTGCTAGTTTCTTGCCTTAGAATCAGAGCAATGTATGTGATGTGTATGTGTCCAATACTTATCAGTATTAAATATTTATTTATGTTGACCACTATTTATTTTATTTTTGACCCCCGGCGCAAAAAGAGATGGGTATTATAAGGTTAAACGTGTCTGCCTGTGTATCGGTCTGTGGTATCGTAGCTCCTAAACGGATAAACCGATTTTCGTTTAGGTTTTTTGTCTCATAGGTAATTTTATCCCAGGTGTTCTTAGCCATGTTTCATGAAAATCTGTTCAGCCGTTTGAAGATCATCAGCTCTTTTATAGTTGATGAGGGGATCTGACTAACTTCCTTAATATGTCCGATCGATTCGAAATTTGGTACCGTGTTACTTCAATAATATTGAAAGTATTTGGTAAGGTAACCATGACCTGATCAGCCGTTTGAAGATCATCAGCTCTTTTTAGGTAACATTTTTTGTAATAAAGTTGAAGGGCCAAAAAGTTAACATAATATAGTTTACATGTTATTTATTTTACTTTTTATGTTGTTTTTTTAACACAGGGGTTTTTTAAATTTTATTTTTACCCTGGTGCTAATGCATATTTCGCTATAAATATAATACTCGTATCGTATAATCAATCGATCGAAAAGGAAAAATACATCGACTTTTCACTTTTCGATCAAAGTAAGTGACGCGATTGTTTTGTGGAACTCGCACTAGGCCCTCAGTGGTTCGGCAAGCCTCAGCTGACGCTCCAGTTATCCGCCGACGACGCACTGGGCACCAAAGGAGGAACTTCCACCTTCATTTGCCTCTTCCAAATGGGCCCCAGACGGCTGACACGGGGGTGTCTGCCGTCTGCTTAAGGGGACCCCCGACGGCGCAGCGCGTGATCCCGCGCGCCGCTCGAAGGAGACTGGGGGGAGGCTCCACTCCCCCCTAAGCTAGGTGGCGCTCGCTGATAAGCGAGCCACAGCCGAGCTGGGACAGCGGAGCATGCCTATGGCCCTAGGCCTATGGCGAAACCCGTGGTCCCGACTCACATGGCATCGGCGGGACACCGTCAGGTTTTTAGTGGGTAAACGGGCCTCATTCTGAGGTCCGGAGTCCCACATAACCCCCAGCTGCCCCCGCAGCCGGTGTGGTATGCGTAAAGCATTTTCCTGACGAAAAAAAAAAGGCCCTCAGTGGTTCCTAACCTTTTCGAACTTGCCACCCCCATATGAAGTCCCTTAGTTAACTTCAAATGTAAGTTCGACAGTTTCCTTATATTAATGTGTGTTTGTATTGTGATTATTATCAGAGAGCCGGATAGGACGTGGTACCGGACGGGCCGCAACATACAGACTAACTTTAACGCATCAATAACTATTATCTTTATATTATTACTAGCTTCTGCTTGCGGCTTTGTCTGCGCAGATTACAGTATTTTTTTTTAAATCAACATTAAAACCCCTCTTTACAGACATGTAGGAGTTCACTTTATTTATACAACTAATACCTTCCTATATCTTTTTTAGACTAAGTAATATTTGAGTATTTGTTTATAGCTCAATCAGGAATCTCACGTAAGTATTTGTACAAACTGGCTGGCAAATAATGTGTATAGAATATGATCTGTAGCAGTTTTATTGTATTTCGTTAAACATATTCTCAAAATATAGCAGTTAACAAACCAGGACATACCAAAAACCCGGTGAGCAATGCTGTAAAATAATAGTCATTAATATAAAATTTCAACACAGTTGCTCGTAAATTGACACAGTTTATAGTTTCATAATTCATCATATTAAGCACTTGTCCTGTAATAATAACATTATCGCACTAGTACGGTAATGTAAACCATTTTTTTATTATTTCTGCAAAAGTTTATGTCTAGAAACATTAAATATTTTACGAATATAAAATTATTTTAGGGTTAAGATGACAAATAAATATTTCATTTTATCAAATTGTAGTTTATTAAGCACAAATAAAATTTAATAACCTTTTTAGAAACAATAATTTATAGTTTAATTTATTTTTCAACACAGTTGCTCGTAAATTCACTCTTATAACACCGTTTTTAGTATCATAACTCATCATATTACGCACTTGTGCTGTAAAAAGATTATCGCACTAGTGCGGTAATGTAAACTTTTTTTTAAAAAATTCAGCAAAAGTTTGTGTCTAAGAACATTGAATATTTTACGAATATTAAATTATTTAAGGGTTAAGATGACAAATAAATATTTCATTTTATTAAATTGTATATTAATAAACACAAACTAACTTAACTATCATTTTTAGAAACAATAATTTATAGTTTATTTTATTTTTTAAATTGCTGCTACTCGGCTGAACAGCCAGTTTTTCCTGTGCCATTATTGAACCTGCGCGCGCATCGAAATTGCGGCGCGCGAAAAAAACAAAACTTACGTGCTATTTTCCATTATTATTTGGTAAAGTTGTTGCTGTGTGGTTAATTACTATCAAAAATGTCTACTTTAAATAGTAAAGACGAGTAAAATGTTATTCAACCCCGTCGGAAATACTTATCGAGGCACGAAACGCGAGTGATAGCCTGTTGCCGCCAAAATGCATAGAAAAACAGCAAAAACGCCAAGACATATTCGGAGAAGGTATTTTAGATTTTAGATTGTTTTTTCCTCGCAATTGTGTTGAAAAACGTCGTATGCAACTCGTGTGCATTGATCATTATCACACTCGGCTTCCTTACCGCGCTCGCCTGCGGCTCGCGCTTATAATAATGCCTCGTGTATAATGACCAACGTAGCACACTTGTATCATAATGTACTATTTTAATTTCTGATACTCTTCGGTCTGATTGACCTGCGAGCGCATTAAAAGTGCGGCGCGCGAAAAAAACAAAACCTACGTGTCATTTTCCCTAAATATTTGGTAAAGTCGTTGCTGTGTAACCCTACTACTCTTTACTATTAAAATGTCTACTTTAAAAAGTGAAGATAGCTTGTTGCCGCCAAAATCCAGTGAAAAACAGCAAAAACGGAGAAGGTATTTTAGATTTTGCATGCATGCATTTTGCGTGTGCATTGATCATTTCACAATAAGTTTCCTTGTCGCGCTCGCCTGCAGCTTGCGCTTACAATAATCGTGTGTAATGACCAACTTAGCACACTTGTATCATAATATACTATTATGATCCCACGTGATAGCTTTAATTGTATGTACCAACGACGAGCGAACTGTTTAATAAAATCTTTGTCTATTTTAACTACATATTGTCTAACTATACCTACTTAAATTTATCGTAATGCTGTGACTTCTTTATGTGTTATTAATCAATACATATATATTATTTTCAGATCTATGAAAACGTTATATCGATAAGTCAATCTAATACTACGTCACACACCGTAGTCGAAATATTTGACTAAATATATTTGTGTTCATAAACACGGAACTTGTATACAGATTCAATTAACTCACGAATAGCGCACAACTGCGGACTAACTCATCAACTCAAGTGTCAATAGTTCGGGTTTTAGTTTCCTATTACATTTTGAATTAATGCTCACTGAATGGAGTCGCATAAATTAGGTGTTTGATAATAATACAAGAGCGCAAGTTTTGTGTAAAGTATAGTTCTGGTCAGCCATGGAATATAATTAATACCCTCTATTACAGAGCTAATTAATAGAATCTTTGTTAAATTTTTGACCCTTCTGTTTGATTTAATTTGAACCGTGTATTAATACTATAGGGTATTATATGTGTACATAAAACAACAAAGATATATAATACCATTGGTATACTTTGCTTGCGTGAATTAAAACGAGACAACGCCACCTGTTGTCAATTTTGGAAACTAATTTTAAACACGAGTTCGTATTGAAATTAATAACACTAGTTACTTGCACGATTTAAGTAAGTTTAGATACATCTATTGACATTTTTGTTTACTAATAAATGTAGTCATTATCAAGCTTCAATAAATTACATAATATTAAAATAAATTAAACGATTTTTATTTGTTTCTTATTTATTTGCATTCAGTTGTTAATTGAATAAATTGAAAGCACAGTGTAGGCAGGGCTCCCCTTAGTGGACTGATGACCTAGTAAAATTTGCGGGTGCTGCTGAATCGCTCGCAGAGGCGGTTAGGGGAGGCCTATGTCCAGCAGTGGACTTCAAGGGGCTGATGAGGATGATAATGATGATGTACGTTGCGAGTAATAATTCTTTCTACTAAAACTAGGCATTAATTCTTCGTTGTTAAATGTATTAGCCCGATTGGGTTACATAAATAAATTATCACTCAAGTATCGAATATTTAATATACATACCATAAGGTTTATTAAATCTTTTAATCCAAATTATCTTCCACTGTTACCTACGAAGATAAATACCAGTTACGTCCCAAACTACCTTAGCAATATAGAATATTGACGCTACCAAACCAGGGTAAGTCTATTGATGGGCCGTCAAGGTATTAGTGATGGCAATTTCTGGCGAATATTTCAAAGCACATAGCAACCGGTGAGGAGGGTATGACACGAGGGCACGGCCCAATTATACAACGCGAAATATTGCGCAGCTGAATTTTGTAGTTTAGCATCCAATGCCTAGAAATATGCATGTTTATTGTTGGATTTGTTTGTTAGAATTTGCTATGATACCAATATTCTTGAAAATTTTCAGCTACATCTTACAATTCAACAGGGCGGTAACCACGACACTTAAAACAAACTCAAATCTGACAAACATTATCAAATCTGTCAAATTTTGTATGTAATGACGTACCAAAATTGACAGATTTGACAGCTTTGAGATTGTTTTAAGAGTTTATGGTTACCTTGCAGGTATAATAGGACGGACACATTGACTCAATAAAAGACAGATTTTGCTGACGCCCCAAGAGTATAGAACCCTAAAAACAGTTTACAGTGAAGGGTATATTAACCGTATTTTAGATGCGTTTTATAATTTGGGACGTGCGATTTGCATTCTCTAATTGCTATAGAAAAAAAATAACAAGTCTATAAATTCTGTAAAAATAAACTAATTTAGCCTCTATTATTGACACATGAAGACATCACATAACTTATTGTCGATAAGTGAGTTTAGTTTCGAAGTGAGCGCGGTTTTGGTCGGTGAACGCAGACGAAACATGTTAGCATTAAAATTATTATTTTTACCTTATATGTACCATGTTTCTACGCTTGTAAATCTATTTCATTTTGTTTCAAAATAGCATGACTTAATGCGTGTGAGAGTTCATTTGTTTTAGTTTGCACGTTTTTAATTCGTATGAAAACCTATCTGAAGTGCAGCCGGCCTAACTACGTGGCATGCCGCACATACTACATTAAAACAGGCTCGAGAGAACTCCATACACCTGTAAAGCATTTTATAAAATGGCTCTACGGCAAAATCTCGGTGCAATATCACCGTTAGAATTACACCCACTGTCCTCGTAAAGATAAATTATCGGATTTAGTCACACCGAAGCGAATTTTTCTGTTGCAGTTTGATAGCATGACAAATGCGACATAAATTGATCCATTTAGTAGACTGTTTGTCAATTATGACACTATTATTAGTAAAGAAATTAGAAATAATCCCTTAAAAATTGCCAGGAAAATGATCCAAATTGCTCCATTAATTGCTTTTTCATCAAACATAAATATTAATTGAAACTAACTTAATCATCACAAGGTGGACAGACGACCTGGTAAATGTTTCAGGAAGGTGCTGGATGCAGGTCGCTTCAAACCGGATAATTTGAAAGTTACTGGAGGAGGCCCATATTCATCAGTGCACGTCCTGCGGCTAAAATGATGATTATGGTGATGAACTAAATCATCATGTACGTAAAAAAACGGTTAAATAAAAAATAGTTTAAGCTGTACTTTCACTACTAAGCTTTGGTGAAAAAGACAGCCGACTCAGAAACGTTACTTAACTTAATGGTTACTTAAGAGAAACCTGTTATACTAAAGTCAATAAAAATAAAAAAATCACTGTTAAATGACCACTGATGAAATATTAATAAACGGCTCTAAGTGCGGCAGTACTTCACCACGCCTAAAAAAGCTATATCGGAATTTTATCTTAGCGTTCGCTTATAAACTTCGGTGTAACAGTCACCCTAGGTATAGCACAGGCCGAGAGCTGGCACGGGGCCCAATGGAGCGTCGGTTACCCGAATATCGGGGCACTCGCAAGATGGCCTGGTTGCGGACGCCCAGTTATATGGCTAGCTAGTACTTGGGTGAAATCTAGACTAAAAGGTAAATGTTAGTTAGTTAGTGCCTGTAGACCGTTTTGGGGATTGCACGACACCCTGATTACGTATCTTGCAATCCAATTGCTCACCGATTGCTTTGCTTTAAAAAACTTAGAACGTCTTATTCAGAGTGGATTTCCTATTCCGAGCCTAAGGTTAACTGCACTGACAGTACTAACGAACACAAATCAGTGGTTTAACCTTAGTACCGGACTAGCAAATGAACTCTAAATTAGACAGAGGAGTACGAAAATGACAGAGTCAATGAAATTGGACCGGTAAAATGCACAATAGTTTATTTATGGATCGGTAGAGGCCATGTCATAAGATGGCTTTCATTTTGTTTATCCTGTCAATTTGCGATTTTAGTGCACATATTGCGAAATTCTCGCTATTGCTTTCCCAAGATACGTAACATCTCTTTAAAGAAACACTTCCAATTTCATTGAAAAACGCCAGCCTGTAAATGCAATACCTTTTAAAGAAGTTTGAAGCAGCTGTACGTCACCGTGCATACGGGACCGTTCACAGAAAATTGTAAGACAATTGCATTAGAAAATATATGACAACTACCAACGGTTAGTGTGCGTGCAGCCCTACAAACGCGGGATAGAAGTCCTTGACAAATCATCTTATTCGAAAGACCCATTTCAGGAGGACTTTCTTTGATTAAAAAACTACCCAATCTGAAACTTAGTTTTATTTTAAATCTACATTTATTCTTAGCAATATATTTACAAAGTATACTTTCATGCACATCAGGCGAAATGCGTGTGGCTAAGATGAATAAAATTGGCCGAACGCGGTAAGGTAGTAATCTATACATTGAACCAAACATGTTTGAG
Organism: Anania fuscalis; assembly: GCA_950371115.1. Classification (NCBI taxonomy): domain Eukaryota; kingdom Metazoa; phylum Arthropoda; class Insecta; order Lepidoptera; family Crambidae; genus Anania; species Anania fuscalis. The sequence goes on from OX493337.1 coordinate 3,709,942, forward strand.
AACCAAACATGTTTAGCCAATCTTAATTAGCATGCAAAATTACACAATGATTTATATAAATGCTAATGAGCGATAATATAATATAAAAATTAAATAATAAAATCAATATTGGTCAACATCACATACATTGCTCTGATCCTAAGGTAAGTTGCTAAAGCACTTGTGTTATAGAAACCAGAAACAACGACGGTACCACAACACCCAGACCCGAGCCAATATAGAAAAGTTCGTTTTCTACATTGACCCGACCGGGGATCGAACCCGGAACCTCAGAGATGGCGGCGCTATTTAAAGTCCGGCGTGCTCGCCTCTCGGCTACGAAGGTCGTCAAGATGCTATAGCTATAGCGATGATAACAGGTACAGAAGAAAAACAAAGGTCAAAGTTGAAGTCTACCAGCTGCAACTGCAGGTGCTGCCAAATGCAGGGACACTACTGGTTTGCTTGTATTTATATGGTAGACTGATAGACCTTCCGACGTTATTAATTATGACTAGCTGAATGTATATCATACACGTATATCATATTACTCATAACAATTTTATAGATTGTCCTAATTACCAAAAATGAAGCTTACAATACAGCTGCATAGTTAAAATATAAATCAATATGAAGTTTATTGTTTTGAAATTTTGCTTTATGCTTTAATCGACAATTTATCGTCTAGTTTCACTCACTTTCGGTATTTTATTTATCGAGAGATATACTATATCCGTCATAATCCATTCTGATGATGTTTTCTCTCAATGAGTTACTGGTAAGAATCCGTACATAACGTACGGACTTAAAATAAATGTGATGTGAGTTACCTAAATCTGCAGCAGTTTGTAATATTATAATTATCACTGAATATAAAATATTTCTTATCATTACTAATACACCAAGCATTTATCCTAAAGTAATGCTTTTGAAGTCTGTACCCACTAATTATCTTCCCTCCGAGCCCCTAGCATTATCTTTGCGGAGCGCGCGTTTAATTCCGCCCTGTCAAGGGAATTATTGGATAAATTGCACATCTTACACGACTTTTTTAGTATCTTTTTAAGTAAGCCGAAGCAAAACTGCGCTACATGTTCCATTTTATGAGTAGAACCTTCGTTGGATAAATAGTTTAGGTAGACATGGTAGTTGTAACTGTCCATCGTTAACTTGACATCGTTATACTATCCGTCAAATCGCTTTCTTAATCAGAATATTGTATAACGTAATTATTTTGTGATTCCTTGAAAAAAATTGTGATAAGTTACTAAAAAAAACCGATTACTTTTTAAGCGATTCGTCTTAAAATGTTCGCACTTCGTAACATCTGAAATTTGGCACACGACATAGATGTACTTATAATAATATTTTTTATTCCTCTTTTGTGTTCCCGTGAGATGATTTTTAATTTCTCAATCGGTTGAATTGAAAATTTACGAAAACGAACTCGCAGGCAAAAATTATTATATTTGATATAAAAAGCCAACCACTTAAAACACTATGTAGAGCATAAATCTTATTTATTCACAAAATCTGAAAACACAAAAGAACCCAACATTTAAGTTACACATTGACTCTCCCAAACAATTTACTTTAACCTCTTGTTAAAAGTTTAGCCAGATTAGTCGATTACCTCAAGTTGGACAAGCAAACAGTTTGTTCGTAATTAGATAGATCAACATTGGCAAGATGGCGACCCCTTAAATGTAATTTTGGGTTAATTTAGAGCATCCCCATCGATGCAGACAAGTTTGTAATCGAAAAAGTTTGGCAGGTAATGAATGGGGTGGATGCAAAATCACTGTTAACTGTCTTCTTCTATGACATTTTTAGAGTAAACATTAATGGCCTTAACACAATGGAACACTTGTCTAAAATTAGATAGCCAATTTGAAATGTTGACACATCAGACATTCAAGATATATTATTAAGTAACAAACATTTTAAATTGGTTGACTAATCTTTAGACAAGTGTTTAACACTAGTCTATCTTTTTGTTGTAATGTCATTAAGGTTATTTATCATTAGTTAACTTCCTTCTTACTTATTTGAGCAGAAAATTGACTCTTAATTTTGATGTGGGATTATCATCAAAATTAAACAAAAAACTATTTTCTTATTTAACCCAAACAAAACTAAAGGTATTTCTTCGATTTATCTCAAGCCAATTCCTTGTGATTATTTGTCTTTTGTTATTAGTTTTTGTATTATTAAAAAGTAGAATAAAATGATAAACTTCGTAAATACAGGATAAGATTTTAGTCAATGGTGAGACCTTCGACTTTTTAATTAAGTCTAATTAATTTTTTCGTAAAATATAATGTAAAATTTATGGTAATAAGCACTTGGATTAATATCATAATAATACTATTTCGATGTTTATTTTTAAAAAATCAGCAAAAATAATTTGTAAGATAACTTGTATCTTAAAAGAGCAAACAATTTAAACACAACCGTACTAAAGTGGCAAAAAGTTTTGTCTAAATACAGTAAAATGTCTCTTTACGATTTGAGCCCTTAGCTCCGTCCCTTCCCCCTGGTTAGATGCGAAGACTCTCGTCAACTCGAGGTACCTACTTAAGCAACTTTTAATAATCACGGTCAAGTTTGTCATTTTAATTTAAAAGGCTAATGTTTCGCTTTAAATAAATTAAGTGAACGTCAAAACTTTCATGTTTTGACGATCGAAAACAAACAAGTATCGATAGTAACTTAATGCGTCTTAAATTTCAAGCTTGAATGGGATCTGATGAAAAGCCCGTATCGGTTCTACAAACTTTGACTTTGAAAATAAAGTGCTTTGTCCCCAAATAATTTACTTTCGGATTACTTAGACGACATTTTATAAATTGAATAAAGGCTGCCCACAACGTCAATTTTTTTGTGGGACGGATAGTCGATTTTTACTAGCAATCAGTAGGTACGTTCTTATTTGCTCCTACAAAAATCGATAATCAATATCGATCCTACAAAAAGTCTGACGTTGTGTCTGACAAGGACACTCGGGCCTAAAATATAGAAAAAGATCAAGTACATACGTTTAGTTTATTTTGAGAGCCACAAATAAAAAAATTATACATCATTTAAAACAATCAAAGCATAGAGTCACATTTGGGCATAGTGTCAAAATGTTATTTATTTCATATCTATTTTAATTTATTTTTAGCTAATACTTATTTTAAACAATGTCGTGATCGCACGCTATCACCAAATTTTAGACTTGGCTTGATATAAAAAATATATTTTTATTTAAACAAACTGTATTCTACTCTCGATTCTGAACAAAATAGTTCATATATTTAAAGTGTGATACTAAAATAGTAATGAAAAACCATTCAGATGCTTAAATGAACTTAAATAAAGTTATAATAAAAATTATCAGTTTAAAAATAAACATGTTTAGGTATCTGTGAGGCAAGGGAGCTGGCATCGTGATGCTTAAGCCTTTTTAGGGTTCTGTACCGTCTGTTGTGATAGTTAGAGAGTTGAAATTTTCACAGATGATGTATTTCTGTTGCCGCTATAACAACAAATACTAAAAAACAGAATACAATAAATATTTAAGGGGGCTCCTATACAACAAAAGTGATTTTTTGCCTTTTTTATAGATAATTGTGCCCTTTGTGCGCGATTCCCACTCGCACTTGGCCGGTTTTTTTTTCAAAATATTGGTAATTATATTAGCCCGCAACTTTGTTTGTGTTGGAATACAAGCAATATTAATAACTTTAATCTCAACAGACTCGTATTTAATGAATTGCCATTATTATTATTATCTGTAAAATCTTTTTGGTGTTGCGCATGAGGTTATTAATGTAATAATGCACTTCCAGTGAGGTTTAATTATATGGGATCCAATATAGCTTTACCGTGTCAGTCAATACACCCTACTAAGAATGTATGATTTTTATATTTTGGTCGTTTGGTAATAATAACTAGCAGACCCGGCAAACGTTGTTTTGCCTAATGTAAATTAATTACTAAAGTACTAATATCGCTATTAAAAAATAGGGCTTTTTGGTACAAAATGTGTTTTTTTTATACCGAATCATAAAAAAAATATTACTTAGGGGCTTAAAAAATTGTTTACGTGCTATTCTCAGACCTACTGAATATACACACAAAATTTTATGAGCATCGGTCAAGCCGTTTCGAAGGAGTTTTGTTACAAAAACTGTGACACGAGAATTTTATAATATTAGATAATATTAATTTGAATGTTGAGCCAATTATTGGGATTACCAAAATCTCATTAATAAGTTACTTAGACCTTGTTTCGTTTTTAAGAAAATACCTAGCTACTTAATTTATAAAGGAATATCGACGACCTCTGTAGCCAAGAGGCAAGCACATTTTAGAGGTCCCGGGTTAGATTTCGGTTGGCTGTACCTATGTAATAAACAAACTTTTCTGTATTGTATCAAGTATGGGTGATGCGAAATCATCGTTGATTGTGATTTCTATAGCTAGCACATTAATTGATTTGGATATTAGGCTGATCGAATGTTATATTTATAAGTACTTCAAATTAGAGCTTTAATACTGGAATTCAAATATATTTTTGACACATTTTTTTAATCTTTTGTATTTCTTTTGTGTTCTGTGTGTGTGTGTGTGTGTGTGTGTGTGTGTGTGTGTGTGTGTGTGTGTGTGTGTGTGTGTGTGTGTGTGTGTCAAATAAATATCATTATTTTTTCTATTTCTATTACTTACTATTAGTACTTGAATTCCAGAAAGTATTGTTTATACACATAGGTTTTGCACATCACTAGTCCGAAGCTGACTGCTTAATATACAGACAGAGTATTTTGCAAGTATCATCGACACCTGCTTCAGCATAGACGCGAATTATCAGCAGAAGCGCAGATAGCACGACTGAACGCACGCTTATACGATAGAGTTTTTGGATTCCTGTATGTGGTTAATAAGCTTATTATTAATGACATCATTAATGTTAATGCCATTAATAACGTTCAGCTGTATATTGTGTTAGTTTGATTAACTAAGCAACCAAGACAAGCATATTAAATATTAATATTAAATTAAATATTGGACAACATTACATACATCGCTCTGATCCTATGGTAAGTAGCTAAAGCACTTGTGTTATAGAAATCAGAAACAACGACGGGACCACAACACCCAGACCCGAGACAATATAGAAAAGTTCGTTTCCTACATTGACCCGACCGGGGATCGAACCCGGAACCTCAGAGATGGTGACACCATATTGGTCTGGCGTGCTCGCCTCTCGGCTACGGAGGTCGTCAGCTCAGCAACTTATATTATTATAAATTTATCATCATCATCATCAGTCTTTTAAAGTCACTTTTACGTTAATTCAAAACAACGGTAAATAGCTAATTGCCGTAAGTTATCAGTAAATTTAAATGAAGATTTTTGAGATTCGTCAATTTCGTCATACTACCTCTTTGCGGAAGTTGGACCTTTCTATGCGTTATAATAGATTGTGTATGTATCTATCTCATATTTGTGTGCATTATTAGCATACAATTACAATTAATATTTTTTCTACTTGTGGACATACTGGTGAGTATGCCCCCAGTTTGTAGGCGTACAGACCCTGAAAATGCCATAAACCTACTAAAAGCACTTTAAGCTGGTAATAATGTCTTCTAAAACACATTACAGTGGCATGTTGTTAGTAGATAATATAGATAATCCCAAACACCAAAGCATCTTAACACTATCAAGTCACAGTAAGACACTGGTTCTCAAAATCTTGATCAAAAGTAGTTTCATTCAATTCTAGTTAGGTGATAGCTTTTTTATTTAATAACTTAGCAGTTGTATGATGTATCCTTGATTATTATTTTAGTACTTACTCTTATCGGTACGTAGTAAGTAAATAAGACAGTTTTTATAGAAGACATTGTGCCGGTATTTTCGTGAAGCGGAATGATACAAATTTAATGCTTTTTTCGAAAATCATTATTAAAATACTAAAAAAATTAAACGAAAATAGAGTTAACATATTATGGTCTAATCGCAAATGCACTTATAGTAAAAATTGGGATGTTATAAAAATTGTCGTGTGTTAACGACATTGATATTCATTCAATCAATGGCAGACAAAAAGTTAAACAAGCAATGAAAAGAGATACATATCCTTAGTGTTATCAGATATATAAAATAAAAAAACGGGAATAAATAGTATACAGAGTAATGGTTTGCTTCATTATAAAAAAGATAAAATAAATTGACTTTACTATCCTTCAGAGTATGGCTTTGCACAAGTTCGCCTTTTATACAGCCCTTTTAAACGTAGCCAACCACGTGATCCTGATATTTCAATAGTTTGAGAAGCGTAGGTTTTAAGCGATTACTCAAACAGGAAACATGGGTACAACGGCTTTGTTTGCTCTGTTTAATGGACAAATATTGGCGTTTCGTGCATTGTTCCGAACGTGACTCTAGACCACTTCCGAGTGTTCGAGAGGAATCGCTATGATAGTTGGGATGACATTTAAGAGCGAAATAATGTTACTGTAGTTCCACTTGCTTTGAGATTAACGAATACTTTAAACGGTGAAATTAAAAAATTAAAACTTACAAGAAATTGCAACTAGGTCCCCAGCTAGTAAAAGTGTGTAAAAACTCACAAGATGTTTGCTTCGCTATTCGATCCAAATTAGTAACGTTGGCAGTTTTCACATCTATAAAAATACATTTAAAGAACGAAAATATTCCAAGCTGAATTCTATTGATCATAAGAACTGCTCTTTTATTTTGTACGAAGGAAATTATGAAACGTCCCTTCTTGCCAGTCGGAAAAATTCTTTTGACTCGGCTGTCCCTAAGAATTAAGATTGATGAATTGCCGTGTTATTTTACTTGCGCCTTGAGCTCGAATTTTACTGCTTTATTTTAAGAAAAAATATCCAGAAAGTTTCATCGCTTTTTTTAAATAAAGGGCATATCCGTCTCAGCTAGAGACAAACGCCCTTAATCTAATTGTTGAAGACGAACATTCATATTTGTAACTTACACTGTATTATAGATAATAAAAAAATTAATATTCGTGTCATTGCTAAATTCACATACTCTGAATTGTGTTATTGGATTATGATTAATGTCAAATTATAACCACTAGATGACATAAAGTGGAATCACAACTAACACATAAACCTTCTTTGACTTAGCTTTGAGGTAATTAAAGACAAAGTTGTAAGACAAAGTTAAAAGGTAATCAAAAAATCAAAAAACAATGGACAAACAAGTAGTTATGATAAAGTTCTCTAGAAACTATTCGGTTTTTAATATCGACATTAATTAGATAGCCAGACAATTATGGTGGACGTGTACAAATAGAATGTAAATTAATAATTTCGTCTTTTGTTTTCATTAAAGATCATTTTTTTGACAAGCAAACTGGCAGACTTTTGATTTTTGATTGCTAGAATAACATATGTTGCTTTGTATGTCAGCAGCTTACAGCTTCGCCTTCAGATAGGTAATAGCACAAAATAGAAAAAATACAGAAGGTCCACTCCCGCCGTTCCCGAAAACAACTGCATAAATTGGGCTGACTGCCTAGGATTGCTATTCTGATTTTTGAAATAAATAAGTGTGCTTTATTACACCGATACAACGATAAGTTTATTCATTCATCTTATCATACGTCCAGGCCTAAATGGGAAGACAGAGCAATAATAAAATTACTCTCCCTAACTTGGCTTCTTCAAGAACTGTCGTTTAACAGCGGCGGCAGCTGCGCGCTGTTAGAAATTATACGTACTAACTACATTATATTATATTATCTGTTATGACATATACTGACATTTCTAGGTGACGTGTCTAGCAACGACAATGTAAAAATAATCAATCAATAATTTAATATGTGTATTATCTTTTATTCCACGCTTACCTAAAACACTGGTGTTACCTATACCTTACGTAGTATTTAAATCCTCATTGGTTATACCAGTGACGATTTAAGGAAAATTTAAAAGCTATCAAAACTTATCTTTACCTTTACTACTTACTTACTTTACTTTACTAACAAGAGAAAACCTAGACCTAGTTTTATATACCTTTTAATATTATTTGGAAATTTGAATAACGTGTAATCACAATTTTGTGTTGTATTCAAACATCCAAACACACTGCAGCAGTAATAAAAACGCTTATATCCATTTTTCGCAATAACAATGATCAATGCGTAGTAAACTGTCGTGTGAGTGACAGTCCGCTGTAGTACTGCCCCGGATCGTCCGAGATTTCTAGTAAACGCAATTGTCAATTTGTGCGTTACGATTTTGACGCGTAGTTCCGAGTGGCCTATCTGTCTAGCGCGCCGCCCCTATACGTAATTTGTGGTAATAGCGAAGTAAACACTATTGAGAAAATAAATAACAATAAAAAAGAATTTTAAACACCGTGTGAACATTCAGCCAGCATTTATCTTTTGAAAGCCAATTTTTTGGCCCTTTACAAAAAGTTTTCGAATAGCCGCGAAAATCCCACGAAATCCATTGAAGCATAGTCACAGTGGACCGGTATTCGGGAAAACGGCAAAACGCCTAGCCACAACATATACTGATAGAGTAGGCTCACTAATTCAGTATTGTTATTATCTCATTTGCACCGATGGTCCTGATCATGTATAGTGGCACATCACATGTATCGCCACGTAGTCTCGGTAAAACTTTTGAAAATCTTAGTAGTTGCATAGAGAAAAAGAAATACTTAGTGGCTTGTCTATTTATTTAAATACTTTGCATGTTAAGCGAGAGGACAATTATAGTTCGTATTTGGTTACTCAACTAAGTAAGTTTACATACAATTGTGTCTCTTTTTATCTTACCTACAACTCTGAGAGCATTTCGGAAAGAGAAAGAGAGAGAGAGAGAGAGAGAGAGAGAGAGAGGAGCGTTCTGCATTGCACCTTATTAGCAACTAGGCTCGATAGGGGTGAGTTGATCGAGCTAATCAGATTTTTGTCTAATAGGTTTCCGGAAGCACGTGTGTTTGTGTCAGAACGTCGAAACTAGCGTTGTATGAAATTGAAATACTGAAGTAAACTACTTAAATAAGGCCCTATTCAAATAGTAAAGTTTCATTTAAATATTTACATAACCAGTTAAAATATATTTTTTTATTAAACAAACACCGACATCTCAAAAAAAAAATCACCTCATACAAATTGATATCAGGTGTTCGCCGGTTTAGTGTAGTTTTTTGTGACTTTAGTGTTGATTAGTTTAAAACTAGTGAATAACACGATTCGGACCAACCTATCCGGATGGATCCTACTCACGTTCTCTGCCCTGTTCGATTAGGTTAACCTGACGAGCAATTAGAACTTTTGCCCAAATGTAGGAAGTTTTTAACCTATGTAATCCCACATTTGGGATGATTTTGGGATTTGAGGTGTAAGGTTCACATTACCTTCTGTATGTAACTTCACTGTGGTCTAGCGGACGCGTGCTGCATTACGCCGCGCTAATTGCACAGTGGTCATTTGCTTTGGATTCCGCTGAGTTGAATTTAAATAAAACAAATTTGAATTCCCAGCGATTCGGCCATGCTGCAGTGCAGCAAAAACAGCTATCCCAGGATTTTTTAAAAAAATACGTTTTTAGACAGTAATTTTTTAAAGCATGAACAAAAAATAATGCCATTTCCGTGTGGTCAAATGAAAATTATATTAAAGGATTTGTCAAATGCCAAGAAGACTTATGAGACCGCGTTACTAGTATTCGTCGACTAAGAAATAACAAAAATCAATATTTATTTTAAAAAAAAACATGAATTCACAAGTACAAAATTTACTGATTTACGATTAGTAAATATCGATTCAAAAAATTTATTATACAGCGCTCAGATTACAATGTCCTTAAAAGAATATAGGCACAAGTATTCCATTTTACTCAGCATTTGAATTCATAGCATTTACGTAAACACATTATATCTCCATAATATAGACAATAGAGATGATTTTAGACTGTTCTATTTTCATAGACTGTGACTATGTATTTCTACCTCCATCTGTGGCCAGTTTTGCATTAACTTAACCGAATTTTATTTCAGCCGGATTAATAGGTTCACGTGCGGACTGCGAACGGAACGCAACCGAGACCCATGTATGTGCATAATTCGCAATAAAACGCGTGAGGTAACTGACGAATGTGCTTTACGTACCGTCCTTTTAGGGTTCTGTGGTATAATGAACAAACCGAGTACATAAAATTTCTTGAATTAGATTTGTTTAGCAGTTCTCTCAATAGCTACAAAAAAATGTATTTAGCTTTAGTTTCTTTTGTAAGTTTTTGCATTATTTATTATAAAATTTCATTGTTTATCACATTTATTTTAACATATTATTAACTGCTCGTATTTAATATGATATTACCATCAGTGGAGACTTTATTGGTTTATGATCTAAATTTATATATGTAACTATGTCCTGTTTGTTTCCCTGAAATAAATAAAATAAAATAAATTATTCTTGTCTGACAGTTCATCCCGTCAGTAAATTATTATGTCATAACTATTTCGTACACAGCCTTTGAAAATTTTATAAAGTTTATAATTGTTATTTGACATGTTGTCATCTCTATGAGTAGCATTTTTATGTGTTAGCGCATACCTTTTGGTTTAATAATGTCTTAAAATAACTTATTTCTCTGTTTATCCAACACAATCTTACTAACATTATAAACGCAAAAGTTTATATGTATAGATGTTTGCTACTCTTTCACGCAAAACACTGGACGGATTTGGATGAAATTTTGCACACATAATAGAAACTGATCTGGATTAACATATAGGATACTTATGTTCTTGTGTGATATTTTTCTATAGGTTATTCTATAATTAAACGTTTTTTGTTACATATCATAACAAACATCTTGTAGACCACGTAAACGAAGTTGCGGGCACAACTAGTTCAAATTTAAAATCAAATAATTTATTGCATTAGTTTAGTTAACAGTTAACTTAACATTATTAGTCGAATTGGTGACCATGGTTTGGATTTTCACCTTGATTCGATTTACTTATATATCTAATGTATATACTACTACATACATAAACACACATACAAATAGATAGTACTTAAATAAACAGTAGTAAACTGATATAATCTTCTTGAAAATATAGTAATAAAATATATATTGTTGGCATGTACTGTCTTACTTAATATATTGTCTACACCTGAAAATGTCAAAGTTTATATTATACACTATTGTTGGAACAAGATAAGAAAGAGCGGAGTCTCCTGGCACAGGCATTGATATGCTTAAAAGGAGACTTCGACAACTGACGTTGAAACTACTTTTGTAATGAATGAACAATATTTTATTTTTATTTTTTTTATTGCACATGGTCTCATTAGTTTTGAAATTAATAGAATTTGATGAAATATTTATTTTAAGTTACCATTTGTGGTATGCAAAAATTTAAGTAATAATTGATTTCTAGAAGTCATTGGATGAGGCCTACTTTAGTGAACGTCGTATGGCTGATTTTGTTTAATAAATGATAATGATTTGTTTTCCATTTTTTTTGTAATAATTGACTTTAATGAATACTTTAAAGTTTGTACTATTTTTAATAATAAATAATACTTTTTAGTTTTCCCTGCATATAAAAAAAACTTTTATCCATATCTTCGTATTTTTGGTATATATTAGTCGTCATTTACTCATATTGTTTTGTTTTGAAGCAGCTAAAAAGGTCACAATAAAATCGAACTGCATTAAGTTTTAAAAAAAAAGTGATATTCACTTTAGTCTCGTAAAATATATTTCTATTTCAGCAGCTTTCAATGAATATGCATTAGAAAAGTACCTACACTTTAATCATACTAAGTATATTATTAATTCCATAGAATCCTATCTAAATCCGAATACTTAAGTATTTCTTCAAAAGAAAGAATACTAAAATGTTTGAGTCAGCAAGATCAAAACAAATTATTAAACAGTTAAAATATTTAAAGTAATCCGGTGAAGGTTGGTATTGTAAGTAAGAACTTTGAACATTAAATCAAATCTTGAAACTTAAGGTGTGATTTCTATCAAGGTAAACGGATTCTAGACATTACAGTTTCGATCTTAGATTTTTATTTTAAATTGAATTAAATATATTTCGCTCATATAATTTTAACTCTGCGCTTCAACATTGGAACGATTTTCAAACAATCATTTGTATGTAATTCGTACAAGGATAAAATTAATACATTCATACGTGGTAGAGCTTAAAATAAATGAAAATGAAAGTAATAATAACAGACATAATAGGTAGTTACATAGACTTAATCTGCATTATTTAATGCCTTCGCCGAGCAAGACGTGTCTCGTTTTGGCAATGGTATTTTATTATTACTCGGTCTCATTCGACCGCTGAGCATCAAACGAAGCTAAATAACCTAAAAAAATATCCCAAGTAAGTGATTCTTCATACGGCCGTTTAAACGATAAATCCAAGATTAAAAATAATAAAAAGGTATTCGTTGACACTCCCTAGCTCGTTATAAATTGAACGGTCATTCGCATCAGGAGCGTTTAATACAAAGAGAAATAATTTATGACGGCCATATTTTTTCTTTTAGAATCACATCGAAAGGTAAAAGGGGCCTTTAACCGAAAACCAATTGACCAGTAAAAATACATATTGAAAGCCCTTGTGGGTGAAACAAAGTTATTGGTGTGTAATCAAGCGTGACGAAAAAAAACGAAAATAAAAAGTACGTTTGTCTTTTGTTTCTAAAAAATTTAAATAAATTCTCTTTGAGACAAGGCTAGGGCAGATTGGAGGAGGCAACGCATGCTTCGACAGATAAATGAATGGGCATGAGGCAAGTATATTCTTTACGGTCAGAAGTAATGAACCCGCTAATTATTTATTTAAACTTTTATTACACAGATTAAAAATCATACAAAAGATGGACTGAATGTCATGAGGCATTTTCTACAAGTCGACCATTTGGCTAAACAGAATATGGTGCGCAAATAAAAAAGTCAAAGTCTTAAATAGGATTATTGATCTCTGACATGATTTAGTGACTAATATTGAGTGAACTATTTTCTAGTGGAGTATCTAAAGCACGAAGACATGTGAAACAAATGAATGCTACCCATCTTTTTACAACCGCTGTGCGAGTTGCTTAACTTTTAATTTTTTACAAATGCGCTGCCATCACTGAGCTACAAGCCCTCCACTGTTACCACTACTATCTAGTGATGCAATAATACATGACCTTGTGTTAAAGCAACTTTAATTTTAAAGCTTGTATGTTCGTTATTCAATCATGCTTTAACCGTTACGAAGAATGAGACGAAACTTGACTCACATATATATTAATAATTAACCTTTATATTATTTTGTGTTCCCACGAAATGATATTAATTACTCTCTTTGGCTTGTTCTGTTCTGAAATCTGCACTCCTAAAACCCTAAACTGGGAAGCAACTAGTAAGTACTTTATAAAAAAATATGAAGATACAAGCACATTTTGGGTAAATATTATATTGTACTGAAAAAAAGTAATCAAATCCATCTTATTTCCCAATACATCTATATCTAACGTATTGTTACGCTTGTATGACGTGAAGATACTTTGTCAAAACAGCCACAATCCTGTTAAGAAGACCAATTTTATCAGTGTTTTATCTTAACTATAAGTACTCGTACAGTTGACATGTCCAACTTAAGGTTTCCGTTTTCGAATTGGAATCAAACGAGCATCTTGAAAGTTTCAAAAACATCTAAAACTGATTTACCTCCTTTGTGCTAACTTTCGAACGAGGCTCGCTCGCGAAATCGAAAATACTTTGTGTCGAGACAAAGACAAATCTCACATTTCGGTCACACACCGAAAGTTTTCCTGTGCGTACTTATTTGTAATTTAGCCAAGACAAACTTCTGTTTAGCTCAGTAACTTCTTATAAGTTTCTTGAGGAACCAAACTATGCATTATTTCAATTAAATCGACATATTCATTGCAGTGAATAATGTTGCATCATCATCATTTCAGCCACAGGACGTCCACGGCTGAACATGGCCTCATGGCCTCCCTCGGTGTCTTCCAGATTGGCTGGTTGGAAGCGGCGCATCCAGCGGCTTCCTGCAATCATACCAAAAACGAGGCGATTCGTAAATGAACAAAAGTCGCGGCCGACGGCACAGCCGACGGATTAGCAAACTAAAGTGGCAGTGGGCGGCCTAGGGAACATAGCACGTAGAACTGGCGGCCGATGGAGCAGAAAAGTTCCGGAACGTTACCCTACACAAAAATAATTAGTGATGTTAAATACTTAGCTTAAATGTACGGCAATTATAGCCCTATAAATATACAAACTCTTACTCAAAACAATTTTGACTCTTTCTGTAAACTTAAGTACGTTTTCAATTTTATATCAAAGCTGGTCAAATGCATTGACCTTCCACTTGATTTCGTCTGACAGTAAGATTTATTTGACGTAAGAAAAACGTAGGGTTACTCGCTTTAAAGCTCACTTAAGCGGTACTAACTAACTTAAAAGCTATGTTATATTTTGGTTACAAAGTAGTATTACATTTACTACTCGTTCGTCGACAAGTGAGTTCAGTGTCTAATGATAATAATGTCTACTAGACAATTATTGTTTTTACGGTTAGAGGAACCGGCCTTAAGAGCATGGTTTTGTTTACAGAATCACATCGCAAGTCAGGGACAGGAAACAAATTTGCTTGCCCGTACCTATGCCTTGCAGTGTTTTTAGGTTTTCGTACCCAAAGGGTAAAACGGGACCCTATCACTAAGGCTCCGATGCCCGTCTGTCTGTCTGTCACCAGGCTTTACAGCCTGGTGCGAGACGGACAGACAGAACATGAACCGTGACCCGTGATAGTTAGACTATAGAAATTTTCACAGATGATGTATTTCTATTGTCGCTATAACAAAAAATACTAAACAACAAAATATAATCAATATTTAAGGGGGCTCCCATACAACAAATGTGATTTTTTTGCCGTTATTAAAGATAAAGGTACGGAACCCTTCGTGCGCGATTCCGTCTCGCACTTGGCCGGTTTTTTATTTATTTATTTATTGCAAACATTACAGCATGTAAACCTAATTTTTAAAAACACCTAGTATATAATGCTTACAAAGCCAATAACAACATATTTTCATCTAAGAGAATGATAATTCAGAATTGACGAATTCCTGCGTATCTGCAATGTACTATATATTATTATGCTCTCGCGCAGGATATAAGCAAGTGCTACGAATGCTACGATTTATTTATGTTGCGGTCTGTTAAAATTAAACAATCATCACGCCATCATATTTTTGTTATGTAATGTACGTAAGGTAATAATAATGTGTAGGCGGCGAAAGTTGCGAGCAAATTATTTTACTCTGCCTCCTGGCCGCCTCTTATAATTATTCTACGATCCGTGCTTTACGTTTGTATTTGCTTAATCATGCCACGAGTACATCGTAGTTTGGCGTAAGCTGACTAGATGTCGCGGCGTTATCGCATTCACTATCGCAATCACTTTACGAAATAATGCAGCGGTGAAGAGGGGACGAGAGGCAGCAAAATGCTCAAGGTCATTGGCTAGGGGAACAGCCTTAATAATTATATTTAGATAATAACATATTATTTCCTTTAGAAAAAGAGAGAGAGGGATTTACCTCGCACTAATACACTACACCACAGCTAAATCGCATACACTATATCCTCGATGTATAAAGAAATAACAAAATAAAAGACTTGTAAATTATACGCAACCAACACGATTTCGCAATATCGTAGCCATTTATGTAATGAGATGTGAGTGGTATTCATCAATTTCTATTAATGGTTTCCATATCGATTTGTCTTTATCAAGGTTGTAATCAACCCATAAGGTTTTGTTTTCATGTAAAATATTACAGATTCCCTTTTTACTCGATTGGTACCCTCTGATGGTCTTCACAGAGTCCTGCAATAACAATATATCATATATATATATATCAATAATAAATACAGGGTTTAAAAAAACCGGCCAAGTGCGAGTCGCACTCGCGCACGAAGTGTTCCGTACGATTATCTATAAAAACGGCAAAAACATGTCTGTTGTATGGAAGCCCCGTTAAATACCTATTTGTTTTATTTTATTTTCATTTTTAATTTTTAAAGTGAATTAACAAAATATTCTGGGGATAGTTCAGGCGTCTACTTGTTGCCGTTATCAATATCGAGCAAAAACGAGCAAAAAAATAACTTTTTGTCTGGGAGCCTCATTAGATATTTATTTTATTTTTTGTTTTTTAGTATTTGTTGCAATACGGCAACAGAAATACATCATCTGTACAAATTTCAACTCTCTAACTATCACGGTTCATTAAATACAGCCTGGTGACAGACGCACAGACAGACAGACAGACGGACGGAAAGCGGAGTCCCTTGCACTAGTAAACCGTTGAGCTTGAATGATTTATCAAGATTTTGAGGCATCGGTGAAATAGCTTTCGATGTAGTCAATCTATTTTTTGAGTTTGATTTGAACAATTGCAATTCGATCAAACAACCCTAGATTTTACCTATAAAGGTAACCGCGGCTACCAGTAAAAGGAAACCAAGCTTTAGGTAGGTATACTCAACTCTGAGAAAATATCGAAGTTGAGACACGCAGGTATATCATACGTGAATACATTTACAACTTTATGTACTGATTTAAAGTAGCGCATTAATAAAATCGGTACCCTTATTCCGTATCTTGCAAAAGCAATGCGATGGCGAAAATTGAGCAATTCTAGCTTTAAAATCGCAAATTAACAGCAAAAAACAAAAACAAAGCAATCTACTGTCAGTGCTGCCAATAGATTTTGACACTAAGCATCAATCTGGCGATGACTGCGCGATTATTGGTGATTGCTAATTTTTAGGGTTCCGTACCCAAAGGGTAAAACGGGACTACTTAGGCTCCGCTGTCCGTCTGTCTGTCTGTCCGTCTGTCACCAGGCTGTATCTCATGAACCGTGATAGCTAGAGACTTGTTTTTTTTTACAGATGATGTATTTCTGTTGCCGAGGGGGCTCCCATACAACAAACGTGTTTTTTTTTTTGCTGTTTTATAGAAAATGGTACGGAACCCTTCGTGCGCAAGTCCGACTCGCACTTGGCCGGTTTTTAGGGAATAAGGGTGGACTGCCCGGCAGCCTAAGCTATAAGAGTTGTATTTTATAAAACCACTTCTTGTTTATAATTTGTAAAATACGATTTGATATAACGCGACTAAAGAGGGCGCTTTAGATGCATTCAAAATGTCAAAATGATAAGTGTGACATAAGTATTATGATGGCTTCTACCAGTCAAAGTGCACTGCACTGCACACTGCATACAAATTTATGAATCCGTTCAATAAACTAAGTACGAGGAGTAAACAGTTAGTAGGTAATTACAATATTTCAACAGCATGTACCCCCGAGTAATTTAGCCAATTAGGCGTAATAGACGGATTTTACCTTTCAATTATATTGGCAGTTATCACAATTATATTAACACTGAAACCCAACTATTGCCGAAATAAATGGCTTCGCTGTGTTATTGTAATTTGTTCCGTATTGATCGGTAATAGGTTTTTAAATGCATTGTCCCCGCGTTGGCCTATGAAGATTTATTTTTTCCCCTCGCCTAGCCGTGACATTATACTCGTGTTATTTCCACAGAATGCTTGATAAATTTTATGATACATGGCTGTTAATGTACCTAGGGGGTATCATGTTTTCCGCATAAGCAAGTGGCGCTTGGTACAGGTAGCAGAAAAAGCGCTTTCGAAATTAAAAGAAACGTGTATCAAAAACAAAAATACATTCTCAAATCACAAAATGATTTTGAGTCTTGAGGTTTAAGCATGACTTCACTGGCTTGTGAATGTTTTTTAGAAGTAGTTATGTGTATATAAACGTATCAAGGGTTCGACTAGGAGACAAAACTAACGTAGGTATAAATAAATAACACATGCGATATATACCCACTAATTGTCACTGTCACGAAATAAAAACTTAACATACTCATGTTACGAAGTACCACTACCTACCAAATAATTTATTTTGGCAAGGACGTCTCTCATTTCAACCACACTCGGCCTATTTGCCTATTCTATATTATTTAGACATTTAAGTTTGATTTCTTATCCAGTAATCGATTTATTTTTATTTGAGGCCACTCACCCCAGAGCTACACTCCAGACAGGTCTGTCCGTCGGGTTACAGAATAAAGCTGATAATAGTACATTATGATACAAGTGTGCATAGTTGATTATTGCACACAAGGCATTATTGTAAGCGCGAGCCGCAGGCGAGCGCGGTAAGGAAGCCGAGTGTGTAATAATCAATGCACACGAGTTCCATACGACGTTTTTCAACACAATTGCGAGGAAGAAACCAACCTAAAATCTAATAATACCTTCTCCGTTTTTGCTGTTTTTCTCTGGATTTTGGCGGCAACATGCTATCACTTGCGTTTCGTGCCTCGATAAGTATTACCGACGGGGTTGAATAACATTTTACTCTTCTTCACTATTTTAAGTAGACATTTTTGATAGTAATTTACCACACAGCAACAACTTTACCAAATATTTAGGAAAATGGCACATAAGTTTTGTTTTTTTCGCGCGCCATAATTTTGATGCGCGCGCAGGTTCAATAATGGAAAAACTGGCTGTTCAGCCGGAGTAGCAGCAATTTGAAAATTAAAATAAACTATAAATTATTGTTTCTAAAAATGATACTTAAGTTAATTTGTGTTTATTAATATACAATTTGATAAAATGAAATATTTATTTGTCATCTTAATCCTAAAATAATTGAATATTGATAAAATATTAAATGTTCTTAGACATAAACTTTTGCGGGATTTCAAAAAAAATTTACATAACCGCACTAGTGCGATTATGTTATTACAGCACAAGTGCGTAATATGATGAATTATTAAACTAAAAACGGTGTTATAAGAGTCAATTTACGAGCAACTGTGTTGAAAAAATATAAAAATCATTTGTCCCAGTACTTTCCTGGGACCACTAATACTAGGAATAGCTGTCTTTGTATATCTCAATTTATTTTTAAGCCCTAAGGGCAAGATTAAATTTAGATTACAACTGATAACTTGGTGGGTTCACTGTACATCTTACGATGCAAATTTATGCAAAGCACGAAAGTCGATACGCGGTCTCTTGATAAAACAGGACTAGCATCTTCCAGTACATGCCCTATAGCTGTATAACATCTGTATAGGTGTGCTCAAGTACCCCACAAGCGCTTTTAATACTCACGAAACCACTTGAAAGTTACAGGCAACTACTTATTTATGAATCAGCGTAAATCGTACTAAGTTGTTACATGATATTTGCTCGGTTAACTTTATAGGAAGCACAATTGACGGAGATACAGTGTGGGCGCTCCCTAATGGAATGCAAATTAGGTCTGATATATTTTGGTCGATTTAAGTATGTATAGATTAGGCAAATTAATGCTGCCTTCTAGGGAAAGCTGTACTTAAGCGTGGTTTTATATCGATGGTTGAAAAGGGAACCAGTAAGAAGTACAATTTACTATCGTTTTTCTTTTTTTGGAATAACGCATGCAGCATTCAAACAGTGTTATGTTTTTATAAGTCTGACTAATATTTTTATAAAATTTCATATGTGAAATTCGTTAAAGAGTTCTTGCATGAGTTGTTTTGTGTGTTGTGTGAGTTGAGTGCGCCTCTGCACTTTATAATAACGTGGTGACGATCCATAGTACTCCAAGACCACCTATCGCTCATTAGGTAATTCTAATCTATTACAGTGGCAGTAACATCACGTATGCTTAAGTATTAGTGTTGGGGAAATATCGATTTTTGATTTTTACCCGACTACGGTGAAGCCAAAAGGTAGGGTAATGATTTTGGTAGTCTTTGTAAGTATAAGTATGTATGTATGTTAAACCGTAACGCCTAAACCACCGCGAGCACATTACAAATATATAACATTAAAATGCGGTCGTACGTTTAAAAAAAAATATTATGTAGTTGGATTATAGTTTTTTCAACTTTATAAATTATGAAATTCAGTTACACTATTGATATCAGTGACATCGATACAATTGCACCATACCTATCAAACTATCACTAGTATCTATACTACCGATAGTGTGCTGTCGAGCGACAATACTGCAATGTTATATGGGCGGTACTTCGAACCCGTTAAGGCTAAGTGAAATATCTAATTTCAAACCCTCACTCCCTATTAATAGCGGCCATTTTGGTTTTTTAACACTTCAGGCAATAACTAAGGTTTTATGTGTCCTAGAAACATGAAAGAAATATCACAAGATAGCTAAAAGAACAGAATAACTGGCATATACTTCATTTCTGGTGTTTAGGGATTCCTTGGCTAGAAAAAAAATATTCATGTTAATAATTAAAAAATATATATATATTATTGCAGATTTGTTTTGACCCCAAATTACTTTTTTTGTCAATAAAATTTGACACCAAACTTAGCTTTAACGGGTTAGAAGTACCGCCCATATCACATTGTTACGTGTACAGTGTGTGCAGATTCTCGACTATCGGCTGGATGGGGGACTTTCACTGCACACGAGATCCATCCCACACCTAGGCCAACCATTTAATCAACCGACTTCAAAAAAAAGGAGGTTCTCAATTCGACTAAATGTTGTTTATTTTCCTCATCGATTCTACTCTACCTTTTTGTATTACGATGACTATTAGCCCACGTTTAGTTTGAGTTGCGTACGGAGTAGTTATTTGACTTGGTATAAATGCTGCGATGGTTTTTCAAGCGGCCGTAATAGTGAGGTGGGTTTATTTTAATATGTTTGATATTCAATTTTTGAGTTCAGTTGCAATAAGCCTTGATACTTGATAATTTAAATGTTACGTGCTTATTCCATTGTTTGTGGTACAATAGGCACAAAAATAAAAAATAAAATCCTTATAATCTTTCAATCATCACAGCTGCTGCTGTTTTTCCTTTCCTTTTATATTACCTTTTCCCTTAATAAAATATCTTAATATATAAAACAAAGTCGTGTTTGTTACAATACTTATAACTCGAGAACGGGTGGACCGATTTTCATGGTTTATAATTTGTTGGATAAATTGACATAAATTATATAATTTTACTAACATTAACTTATATTTACTGATATTGACGATTACTTAATGGATCTGTTTTATTATTATTGACTATAAATTAGAATAATTTATTGTTTAATTGGCTAAATATTATTAGCACTTTATAGTTGTACGCCAAGAGGCAAGACATGTAAGCACAACAAATCTTTTATTTCAACTGCATGTAAAATATTCATGTGTTACAAATAAAAATTATTTATCTTTATCTAAACATAGCAAAAGCTGACGAAAAAATAAATTATAAGCTGTTCAATGGAAATTAGTTTACCGGGTCAGCTAGTGACTAAATAAAATGGACTTTGTTTAACAGTGTGATTCGTAAAATCTTTAATAACACTTAATTTAATAATGGTCCAGTGAAAATTAGGTGCCATTTTCGAATATTTTATTAGGAGTGAGCAACCTCATTTTGTTTTTATTATGTGTGGGTATGCGAGGCCAGATAATATCAAAAGGTCGTTACGTGAACTACGCCTTTGTCAATAAGTAGGTGCTGCTATATTTTTCTGAGTAGTGTAGAGAAATGTTTGGAATTTTTTTTTGATTGCTTTATTAACGTAAATAGGGTCTGATATGTAAATCGTGGCTACGACAAAATTGCAAGTGGTATGCCAGGGCCCTAACCATGAACTGTTAAAACAATCACAAATCTGTCAAACATTATCATTTCTGTCAAATTTTGTATGAAATGACGTACCAAAATTGACAGATTTGACAACTTTGCGATTGTTTTAAGAGTTCATGGTTATGGCACAGTTCGTAAAAATGTTTTTTCTATGAATACGTGTTTCAGCTGTTTTCAAATAAAAAAAAATATCTTTGTTTCTGGCGAACAGTTTTGTCACGTTCGCGTCACCTCAAATACAGGGTACCTAGCTATAACTCTATTTACTCATTTATCATCTTCTTTGTCCTGCCCTTATCCCATTATTTGGGGTCGGGTCTCCTCACTCTTCTGCTACAGGATAATCTATCCTGGATTGTCTCTTCAGGCAAATGGACTTCTTTGAGGTCTCTTTGTATTTAAGACCACCAGGTTAGTGGCGGGTGGCCTGTACCTTTCTTCTGTTCAGGTAGATCTAGCGCAATCTGTACCACATGGTCCTCACTGCTTCTTTTGTTGACATGTTTGAAATGTTTGTACGATCTGGGGCGGTTTACAGTGACTTTATCGGCGATTGATGTGACAGTTTCTTATTTATCATAAAAATATTAAATATTTCTAAATTTTTTTTTTTGTTTCACTATATTCAGGTTGGATAGAATATTTTTATCGAGTAATTTTAACATAACAGACTACGAATATCTTTTATCCAGTAGCAGAATGACATTGTATTTTTATCAGTGCGGTAACCACAAACTCTTAAAACAATCTCAAATCTGTCAAACATTATCAAATCTGGCAAATTTTGTATGTAATGACGTACCATAATTGACAGATTTGACAGCTTTGAGATTGTTTTCAGAGTTCATGGTGACCCCGCTGCTCTACGAAATTCAGACTTCAGTGGTAGAGCTTGACAACAAACTTTAATCAAAATAAGCAGTGTTGTTATCGAGTCAGACGCATGGATACACAAAACTTATTAAATAAACTGATAAAGTCTGTATGTTTGGATGTTTGTTTCTCGATCAGGCTTTAAAGGTTGAAAAAAGAAGAACTTTATGCTACCACTAAATTAAAAATACTAGTTATAATTTAAGTTAATATAATATTTTAATTAGTCAACCATGGTTGACACTTAGGGCATGTTTCACAATGTACGGATAAGTCATTTTTTCTAAGATAAACACAATTTTTGACACATTTTAACATGATTTTTAAGCACTTGACATTTCTATCTTTAACATAACTTTATCCGTACATTATGAAACAGGGCCCTTAAGATTTTTTTTGTCGCGTTTTTGTTTTATCGTAACTCTTTTTTGACTTATTTTTGAAGTCTGGGAAGATTTTTTTTTTAATCTTTTGTTTTAAGGAGCTTTATTCACACTGGTGAATATGCCAGCTCCAACTGGCCTCTACACCACTAAACTTCAAACATTAACTTTAAATCATATATCAAATTAATTGGAAACGGAAAATATTGCGGGCAGAAGCTAATAATATTTAAAGAACCATAAAGATAATCATTATCTTAGCTATTGTAGACCACTGCTGGGCGTAAGCATCTAAAGAGCACGATTACGGTTTTAATTAAATAAATGAATAAATACCATAACCCGAATAACTGATTACACGTTACTGTCGGAAATTGGTGTTGATAATTATTTATGAGTGTCTGTAAACATTTGGTCAGTGTAAGAACGTGCCATTTCCGAAATTTGCCGGATTTGGTATGTATCTACAGAAAGCGGTTGACATTAAAACTGATAGGCAACTAACAAGGTTAAGCGACGAGCATAGAAACGGTAAAAACGGACTTTTTACAATAGTACAACATTTTTATAGGCCTCTAGATAATTCCGTTAGTATTGCAGACTGTTTAAAAAATGAAATCGATGATTTTCAAATACGTACCTAAAGTAAGACATAACTAATTTGCACAGATTCACCTAAACGTGGAATTAAACAAAATAGGTTAAAGAATTACTCGATGAATGTACGGAAATATTATATTCAAACATATTTCCGTTTAAAAAACTAGTTTAATATGTTTACACTAGACTTTTCCAGGAAACATTCGTTACTGTTTTTTCTCGATACTACAATCTATTTATTTTCGAAAAATCAAATAATGTTTTTAACATCTTAAATCCATGACTTGATCACAATTATTTTTTTAAGATACTCCCATATTAAAGGTTCTTTTTTAAATGAGTTAATCGCGTGATTTTAGGAAAATTCCTATTTATTCGTTTACCATATTTGTTTCAAGTATACTAATTTGTCAAGATGCCTAGGCTATTTGTGTGTGGTGTCCAATAAATGTAGAAATAAATGGTAACAATTGAAAAGCGCTCCTTTCTTAGTCAGAAAGTAATGTTAATGGTAGCGATAGTCGACCTCTAAACTGCTACTAAAAAGTAATGACTCGCATTGGTTTACAGTTTTCACAGATAAAATACAACGTGTCACAAAATAATACTCCATAATGTTCATAGAATAATTATAGTTTTTAAAATGCTCCTTTAACATTATAAACAAAAAATGAAACAGTTATCTTTGATAGTTTGATTGTTTAAGCTTTATTTAAGCTCTATGCGATGTTACGAAAATTGAAAAACAATTCATAACTTTTTTCCTGTCAAAAATGAAACCTATACGAATAAAGAGAGATATTGCAAGTACACTAATTATATTTTTCGACGCATACCAACATTATGTACTAGTGTTGGGACGTGCTCTTGTGAAAACTCTTGGGATTCACCCTGCACTGTGGACCGGCGGAATAAGCTGTCTTTCTACACTATAAGTTTCTTTATACTGATAATATAAATAGGTTAATAGAAGGTAATCTCCAATATTAATAATCTACTTGAAGGAGGAAATCTCCGGATCTACTTATTCAATTTATGCAAACTGACAAAACAAGATCGAGCGAAATATGAATTGTGTTTAGAATACAGAAAAAATATTCCTGTATATTTTGTTCAATTAGAACCAATCAAAACACATTAATAATAAAAGGTTCTAAGTCCACTTGACGATTAAATTATAAAACTATTGATATCTAATGTTGACGATCGTCACTCTGATCTTTTGCTAAGCCTAAATGTAGATAATAACATAAGAAACAATATTAGGGTCAGGTCCAGCAACTTAGGCTTTGAGTTGAAATGTCCCCGAAACAAAATGTAAGAAAAAATACATTACGTTCGGAAGATTCAATGTGGACACATTTTTAATCAACGATGGTGACTGTTCTCTAGCTAAATTCGAAACAAGGGTATTATCCTTACCACGCTCCAATAATTCGCTGGCAAACTAAAGAGGTAATAAATAAATTTAAAGAGAGTATAATAATTTCGTATTCCATAAAGTTTTAGTTTAAATACTGCGTTCGTGATTCGGTTGAGATCACATTGCACTAAAAACGAACTTCGCAACGAAACTTGCCAAAAATTGGGGCCAATTTCTGCCGTCATTCGAAATTTAGGATCAGTTATCTCTTTTTTTATTGTACAAATTTTATTATAAAAAAGAGACTTACATGTTAAAACTGTCAAACTAGTTTTAGTGATAAAACTTTTTTTTTTTTTGAGATGGTCTTGCTTTTGACCCTAATTTTGCTCTAGAGCATAGATGGGATCTACGATGGAGCGAGCTTGCACAGAAGATGCCTATTCACTCTGGACTTAAAGAGAGTCAGGTTATATGCACTCGGAAATACAGACGCAGGCTGGGAATTCCACTCTTTAGCTGTGCGCATTATAAAAGATGATGAGAAGCGCTTAGTGCGGATTAAGTTGTTTGTGTTATGTTTTACTTAAATTTTATCTGGGTATGCTAAGAGATACCCATGAAAAAAAAAACTTGTACTGGGGTAAGCAGGGTTCTTACCTTACCATGTGTAACATGTATCTAATCCTACTAATATTTTAAATGCGAAAGTTTGTAAGTATGGATGGATGTTTGTTACTCTTTCACGTAAAAACTACTGAACTGATTTGGATGAAATTTTGCATACATAAAGAATATGATCTGGATTAACATATAGGATACTTTTTATCTCCGATAAATGATCCTGTGAGATACATTGAATAAACTAAAGATGACGCGAGCGAAGTCGCGTGACCCGTCGAGATACAGTATCAAATACGTTACATGCCACACGGCTAGGTGAGTACGCTGCTTTACGTTACGTCGTAGAACTTGTTATTTTCTTTCCTTACCTACCTTTTTCATTGGTTGTACTTATAACAGATGTAGTGATATCCACTTTAGCTAGCTACATTTTTGGACTATGCCCATTACTTGTCTTCTCTCAGTTCTTCTTATTGCTTAATTCAGACTTATTTGCAGGAATAAATTGGTTTCAATGGTACCAGTGGTTAGGTTGTACATACTTTTTGCACAGTGTGCATTGCGAAGTACGGATGGACTATACCTGGGCTAATAGTACGTGTTACTATAAGCAAACCTCTGGTTTGTGAATTGCAACAATTGTACTAAACAAATACGCTATCAATTTCCATCCACTCCGCCACAAACAAGTTGTATTTATTATTTATTCAGCTTATTTTAAAATTAGACGCCAGCATTGGTTCGGTGACTCGCTTTGTTGTGGTTTCCAGATACATTTAATTGGGTAAAACGTTAATGAGATATTGTTTGTACATTGTTTCCCTTGTTGACTATTTAATGTCCTATGGTAGTTGTTATAGCACCAGTTTCATATTGTAAATATGTTTAATAGATGCTAATTTATCGTGAAACACGCAATTTACGCAATACAGATGGGAGAGGTGTTCATTTTCAAATAATTAAGTGTGAAAGTCGACGCAATAATCAAATTCATATAAAATTATAAATTAAATGCTACAAGTTCAAAAGCTTTTGAGTGGGTCAATTTATCTTATGAAGAGGTTCTGATTACTCGAGAGTGTGACCTTGTTCAAATGTACGACATCAAAAAAAATCGGGCAAGTACGTGTTAAGCTGGGTTTGGGCACTGAGTAATCTCATGAAAAAACCGGCCAAGTGCGAGTAGGACTCATGCACGACGGGCTCCGTACCCTCATTTATAAAAACGGCAACAAATACACTTTTTTTGTATGGGAACCTCTTAAATATTTTTTTTATTCTGCTTTTTAGTATGTGTTGTTATAGCGTTAACAGAAATACATCATATGTAAAAATTTCAACTTTCTTACTATCACGGCTTATGAGATACAGCCTGGTGTCAGACGGACAGACAGACAGACGGACGGACAGCGGAGCCTTAGTAATAGGGTCCCGTTTTATCCTTTTGGGTACGGAACCCTAATAAATGTGGGTTGACTGAGACTATCTATCAAGGTAATCTAGGGAGCCGAGAGATGCACGTTCTTTCTAATCTAGGGAGCTGGGATAAGCACATAGTTTTGATACTATGTTTATTTGAAGAAGAAATTACCTGACGCAAACATGTACAATAAATATTTAATTATGATACAAGTGTGCTAAGTTGGTCATTATACACGAGGCATTATATTATGATTCATCTTAATAAAATATATAAAAACCGGCCAAGTGCGAGTCGGATTTGCGCACGAAGGGTTCCGTACCCTTATCTATAAAAACGGCAAATATCACGTTTGTTGTATGGGAGCCCCCGAAAATTATATAGTATTTTATTCTGTTTTTTGTAAAATTTGAACTGTCTCACGATAAGGGTTCATGAGACAGAGAGAGAGCCTGATGACAGACGGACAGACAGACAGACGGACAGACAGACAGACGGACAGAGGGGTCTTAGTAATAACGTCCCATTTTACCCTTTAAGGTACAGAACTCTAAAAAGAAATATTTTGTTTATGTGTCAGTCAACAGATATTTCTACTTAATACTCGAATATTGAATAGGGTAGCTCATCAATAATTCACGAGCAACAACTAAATAAAACAGACAAATGAAATACAACTCTTTATTAAAAAATGAATTGAAACATCCATTTGATATCATTACGGGAACATTCATAATGCAATTGAAATTAAAATTAATTATGTACTACGTTACAATACATTATGAAATTACATTATGTATTAATACAGTTTTTACATTCAATTGTATTTTTTATTATAATATGAGAAGTATTTTACAGACATTGGTCGTAATCAAATCAAACAATAAAGCAATAGTTTTCACTTTTAGAGCTTAACACTAATTGTTCCTCATTTACAATTTGAAACTTAATTACAGTTTGATTTATTTACATTTAATTTATCGATTATCTTTTTTATTTCTATCTTTATTAATTCAGTTACAGACAATCCAGAATTTCAATAACATTAAGCTATGAAAACAATCCTAAAATCATTCTTAAAGTATCTGTACTTAATTAGACCATAAACATCAATTTTTAATCGAATTTACAAAAGGTGATTTTGTTAATCTGTATTAATATTTTTTTAAATCATATCTGATTGTTTATATAACTTTTTCGACTATCAATTATAATTTATTTAAAATGACAAATATTTTATTTTATCCATTTACTTAAATTTAAGTTTAATTGTAATTCTGTAATAAACTATTTACAGTTTTATTTCCTAATTGTAATACTTTTTACGAGTAACAATAACATACCTACCTAAATAAGGTAGCAAGCTATATCACAAACGCGTTTAAGAGCTATTAACATTAATTTTAGTTATACTAATTTACATTTAATTGAAGCACAAAATCCATTATTCTAAAAATAGTTTTTCTAGTCGAACTAGATGAGTAGGTACAAAACTCGAATTATTATACAATTTACAAATAAAAACATTTACATGACTTTTTTTTCTGCTGCGTGTAAAGTTTTTGCGCGGGACTTAATATTGCAGGCGTACACGGTGCCTCAAAGGAAATAAAAAAAAAGGCCAGAGACTTATTTATTAGGATTATGAACCTATTTCAATCGTCGTGTGGTGCCGGCACTTTAAAAGAATTGCACAACCCCATCTCTTCCTATGGATGTCGTAAGAGGCGACTACAGGAGAACCGCCATAAGAAGACAGGCAGCAGCGTCTCCTCTCCACCATTGGTCAAACTGCGATCGCCAACCCGCCTGCCAAGCGTGGTGATTATGGCAAAATCCTCCTTTTGGAGAGGCCTGTGTCCAGCAGTGGACTGTTATAGGCTGGTGATGTGAACCTATTTCAAAGTAATCAATGCCCAAAGTAATGAATACCTCTCTTACGTAAGATTAATCCGTCACGCCTCGATATGTCACACACAATAGAATCTCCATTGTTACGCGACTACCGACGGTCTTATGATCCTTAACCGATTAAAAAGAAACATATTTTTAAAATAGTTAAATAGATTTATATGGTCTTTACCAAACATATTAAAATATCATTGAAAAAGATCCTGCTGCCCATCTGAAAAAGATTCGGTCAGGAAAAGGTTCTTTTGTCTTTATTATCTCGTCTTGGGTGAAAGTTATATAGGTATAAGTACACTTGCTAATATCAAGTCCCTTTCAAAGAACAATTATTGAACTGATAAAAAAACCTATTTGTAGGTTATCGTTTCAGTTTTCCAATTCAGAACCCTTCGATACGAATTGTCAGCTGGTAAATCTCGAAAAAATAATGCCAAAAACTTAGTAACACTTGAATTATCGGTTGAAAATTTTCCATTGAATAGTTTTAAATTAGAGACAGGACAGTATGTTACATCGTCCTTTTAAAATATGATTCGGTATGACATCGTCGACGTAGGCATGTTTTGTTCAATGCAAATAATATACTGACTAAATTGAGAAAATAATGTGGAAGTTTTCCAAATTACAAGACAAATAGAAATCGTTTCTGTAATTAGCTAAAGAGCGATTCAGACCGGCATTCGCCTGGTTCGTCGTCAATATTTGTATCAAAACACAAACTGAATTACGGAAGAATAAATACAAGTCCGAGCAAGGTGTTGTAAGTCATGAACGGAGCGACAAGCGGAAACGATTTATAATTATACTTATCCCACCATAGGCAGTTGAAATTGTATTTCAAGTGAAAAAATTATCATAGCTAATAATAAACAAGCATTATTGTAATTACAAAAATAAATATATGTTAAAAGATTTATTGGTCATAACTAACTCAATAAGAAAACTCTTAATTAACAGATGCCAATTACAAAAAGGGTATTATTAGTTACTATGTTTTAATCTATCTATAAACTAAATATCCTACGAAATTTTATCAGTACAAAAGGATGTAGATAAGTCACAAGTGACGTAGCAATTATGACAGATATTTCACTCATAATCTCTGGTAATACATTTTTCACCAGTGACGAGGACAGAACACATTCTATAATTAATATTCATTTTATTTTCATTGGTTTACTTTATACTCTATTTTCAATGCTTATTCGTCTTTTTTTTCAACGTCTTTTAAATTTTATAAGTGAACCTATTTATTTTAATAAATTGTATTTTCGTAACAATCAGTAGTTTTCATCGCATCAACTACTTCTTGGGTCACACGATCTTGCTAAGAGGCAACCATTTTAAGCCTTCTTTTGAAACAACTATGAGCTTTATCG
This sequence comes from Anania fuscalis, assembly GCA_950371115.1. NCBI lineage: Eukaryota > Metazoa > Arthropoda > Insecta > Lepidoptera > Crambidae > Anania > Anania fuscalis. The sequence goes on from OX493337.1 coordinate 3,740,242, forward strand.
TTAACTCACTTCACTTTACACAAGCACAAATACCAATCCAAAAATTGCGACTAGCGTGGTCACAAGCGGCGCGATGAGCGGAGCGGATTCTCCCGCCGCTGCGAGTGCACTAGCGGCTGCCTCCACGCACTGTCGATAGGCTAGATGCTCGAGGCACGTGATCGCGCAGAAGTGCTGATGCGCACACGCACCATCGCAGTTGTCGCTGCTGTCGTATCTGACGTTGTATGCTCGGAGGTATCTAGTGAAATAAAAATAATAGGCTAAAAATAGTCATTTAAATTTGTCTTATGAGTCTTACGAGAAATATTCGAATAGTAAATTAGACTAATTTCAGTATTTCCAGCAAATGTGTGTTTACTATGTTTACTAAATTGTTTGAAATTATAATTACAGGGCCGACCTTTGAAACCAAGTTGTTTGAATAAAATATTTGTTTATACAAGATCATAAGAAAAATCTAAGCTTTTACAGGCTTATTTTTATTCTGAGAGATATGATGGAATACCTAGTGTACTTTTTGTAAGAATGTAATTTTCCAAATTGTAGGTAATGTCAGTAAAATAAATGTTGAATCTTGATTTAGTTGAGTTTTTCACTATACTTACTTGTAAAACACATTGGTTTCATGAGGTGTTCCAATCCTCAGTTTGTCAGCTAAGTTGTGGAGCGAGACAGCGGACACTTCGTGCAGTCCGTAGTACTGAGTTAGGTTGTACTCCGCTGTCCACTCTGCTGCGCCAGAGTTGCGATTCGCTGCGGCCAAGTCTAAGTAGTACTGGGTGTAGTCTAGAACCTATTGAATAAAGTATTATTTAACTATTGGTTAGTTAATCTACACACACATATACTGTCTTATTCAGAGTGCATTAACAAGTCCAGACTAACATTAAACCACTGATTTTTAAAACGTTAAAACAGTTGTTTAACCTTAGTCCCGGAATAGCATATGCACTCTGAATAAGATAGATAAAGTCTATTCCATTTTTTCATTTAAAATGGGTACTTTAGTCTATATAGAACCTATTAATTAACTATTAAAACACACTCAGAAAACTTACATTCGTAAAAACGTATTTTTTCCATTTAAAATTACACACCTACACAACAGCTGGTCGCTACCAATAAAGAGTAGGTTTAACTATACTGATTAGATAAAATGGACTCATTAATAGATAAATACATTTTTCATTTGAAAACGGTACCCTGCACCACCTACACACTTGTAGGTGTACCTTTTCTACAGTAGCCAGTAAATATTTACGAAATTAAAATATTTATTTTAATTAAGTGAACATCATTTATTGGGTATAATACTGACAGGTGTGTCATAGATTGAAGAAAAAAAAAACTTAGAAACAGCCATATATATAATATTACCAAGACGTTTACGATTCACCTGACCCGGCGGGGTCTTTACTGATCTGTAATAGATTTAAGCCTTATCTACCTTATCATGTAGCATAATGGTTATGCTGCATAACCATTGCGTGCATGCATAACTTATGTGATTAGTGACTTATGCAAAATAAACAAATGAAGATTTGCATATAAATATCAAGTAGCTTTTTGCAAGCTCTCTGCATGACCTATAGTTTGACCGGCAGAGAATTAAGTTCACATTTTGTACACACACACATAGTGCAATAAAGTTATAAATAAAATAAAAAATATCGCATCATCTAAAGAGTTATAAAGTATCAAATACTATACTAACCTTCCCATTATTGGTGTCAAACTTATAAAGTCTAAGGCCGGGGTTGGATGAGCCGCCGGGGTCGCGGTGAGGGCTCACGGAGGGGGCTAGGAGTGCCCACGATACCGGACGATCTGGAGAAACACTTAAATTATAGGATTTTTATAGCAAGATAACAAGCGTGCAAGTTGTGTTGTAGAATTAGGCGTTTTGCAGACGGCGGGGCGGGCCGCTAAAGCTTTCCGTACTTTGAATTGTTCCGTACTTTTATTAGCTTTAGATATTTATAGCATAAAAAATATTTCTTATTATTTTTTTTTCTTTTCGAAACATTTATTCAGAGGCACAATCCCAATTCCTAGCGCCGTGACATAACGCAGTCACTAGTGCTGCCTTCTAAAAAATAAACTCTTCATACTGTCTTCAACTTGCAACGCATCGCGCGGGCACCGTTTTCTAAAACCTTTACGAAAAACTACTAAATTAGTGCTAAATTAAACCGTACACACAAAATCGCTTCGAGAGACCAGAACCGGACTCCAGATTGAAGGTACCTCCTAGAAGACATCTCGAGGATACCAGGTGAGTGCCTCTGATCAAAATTTAGAAGTAGGTAAATTCTCGTTTTCCCATACATGAATAATTGTACGATGTTCTTAGTGTAGCCATATCTACCGAATTTTTGGTCTCATAACGGGTCGCATAATATGGCGTTGGCTATGCAAAATAAATTTAATGCGTTCTCGCAAAAACAGTCGCTAGACGGAAGGTTTGGCACTAAGCCGAACGATACGAAATTTTTGCTGACGCATCTAAGTTACTTTAAATAATACTGCAAGTGTTAAACACTGTTAGTGTTAAACAAACTCTTAGCAATGGAATGCAGTTTTCTCTGCTAATGTTTACGCCATTCTCCTACCGTATATCTTTACGTGCAAAGCATATACTGAGTAAAAAAAACACATATGTCTTGACCTCTAGTATTTATGCTATTAATATTATACATGCGAAGTTTGTAAGTATGTTTGGATGTTTGTGACTCAATCACGCGTAAACAGCTGAACGGATTGATTGAAAATTAGCACACATATAGAATATGACTATTAATGAATAGGATATTTTTAATCCCGGTTCAATGTCCCTGTGGGATATATGATATACAAAACATCCTGTAGTTCACGCAAACGAAGTTGCGGGCACATTAGTTGCTCTATAATTGTGTTACTTACCGTTATCATAAATAACTCTAAATGTATCAGCGTGTAGGTGTCCGAAGAACTGTCCGGCGATAATACGAGCGTGCCGCCTCACTGTCCGGAGATACTTCGCGTTTGCGTCCGGAGACGTGTCGTACGGGTACCGGGAGTCCGATCCAGGGGCCGCGTGACCCACTATGTATACCTGTTGGAAGAGCATTATAAAATAGTTACATTGCGGAAATCCATAACTAAATAATTATGAAAATGTAATTTCCGCTTAGTTACGCCGGCATAGGAACCCCAATCGCACGACCTGTAACCCACACTCCGAGGACAAACACAAGCAAATGCAAAGAGCACCGCCCTCCATAAAATTGCATGCGAGACAGATGAATGCAAAAGTTAGTACCCAACACCAACATAAAAACATCGACGTGCGTTTCGCCACTTCACGTGGCATAGCTGCTGTGCTTTTTGCATTTGCTTATGTTTGTCCCCGGAGTGTGAGTTACAGGTGGTGTGATTGGGGTTCCTATGCCGTCGTAACTGAGCGGAAAAGTTAAGCAAATTAATTACTTTTTTATAATTATTTTAAAAAGCATTATTAAAATACTTGATGAATAGCAGGCTAAAGTGGGAGTGGGTGAGATAGAAATGACCGTCGGTAGGTACCGGCAAGTACAGCGTAGGAGGAATGCCCACTCACTAAGTCCACTTCGTGAGTTACCTTCGCTGCGCTTTCGCGGAACGTGGTCTCCATTTTAGAACCATTCTGTTCGATTGGCCGTCAGCTCTCTATGGATTTGTCTATTTGGATAAATAAACAAACTGCCACTTTTATTTTATGTTATGAAATCTGTGACTGTCCTGTTTAAGAATGGGTGAGAGTTCACAGGACTTGTCATTTTATACTAAATATTACTGAATAATTACAAACATAATTATTTTGGATTAGGTTGGTCCGTTTAAGTTATGTGTTCGTTGGTCTATGATGTATTGTTATGCGCAAGCCTGTCATTTTACAAGAAAATTAGCACTTAATTATTCCTAGCGGTCAGCCCTCACTTCATAAATTATAGTAACAAGATTAGCTACTGATTAGTTCCACTGTGAATGTCAAAGCAAGTTCACTGACCTAAATACTAGACTTGTCGTGAGACGTTTCGACCGACTAGTTTGATGTTCTGACTGTCTGTGGCAAACTTGGTCGTTGCTACGGCTTCACAGTTATTAAAGTTCAGCGTATACTCGTATAACCTAATTATTTCACAGTTACAAAACCTTATAAAACTAATAAGAAAAATTTTGTTTGTCTGTTTTCTCTTCCATCCTTGTACTGCTACAATTAAAAAGACAATGTTAATACTCGATAAATGCATATCATTCGACGTAGGGCGTTTTCGACTACTTGTGAATATAATTCGATCTCATGAACGTTAGATCATTTGTAAATTCGATGTATTGAACGTTCGATGTTATAACTATTCGATTAACTTAAAGCTATTGCAATTAGGCCTCCGTAACTCTTAGAGTATAGGAATAGGAACCATTGAATCTTGCTCATCAAACTAACATTTGCCCTTGCAGGATGTGAACCCGCATCTGGTGGTATCATAAGTCCGAGTCGAACACTACAGGACGGACGTATCGTTGGCGTAACTATGACAAGTACGAGTAATTAGGGTTATTTGACAACCTTATTTGCTGTGTTATTATTTTAACCTTCTATTCATGTCCACTCTACAAAAGTGGAGCAATAATTAATAATTTCAGGCACGTTCAAAGCTTTCCAAGAAAATTAATTTAGTACATAATTACAACCACACTAATTGAAATAGCCTTACAAATCCCTAGTTAATTGACCAAGCGTACTACAAAGTGCGGGTAGACATTAAAATGCGTACACGCAAATAAATTGAATTTAAATCCAGAGATTTGCGTAGAATATTTGCTGTGGAAAACAAATTGAATTTTTCCAGTTTGTCCGTATCGCCCTAAAGCCTTGACGTGACTGGATCCGTATTGAGAATAACTTTATTGTTTCACTGTAACGCTTTTAGGAGGGCGCAAAATAAATTAATATTTATATTTTGTCTGCATCTCTCTGAAGGACAAATTCAGCTTATTCGACTGACTTCCATCCAATTGGTGAATTTTTGTTGCCATTTTACAAAAAAAAAAAGATTTTATAAAGTAAGGTTAAGAGTTAGATGGACCGATGACCTTAGAAAGATGGCTGGCAGTGGATGGATGAAAAAGCGGGAGATCGTACTCTTTGGGGGAGGCCTACGTTCAGCAGTGGACTGATATAGGCTGAAATGATGATGTTGATGAAGGTAAAGAGTAAATGCATTTGTAGCTTACGAATATTTTTTGTTTTTTAAGTAGCATGAATTTTTTTTAAATTTACTTTTTTTTAAGTAGTATTAAGTTATTGTAATATATTTAGGTTATGTAAGAGTATTTCATACACACACCCAGTATTTACGCTACCACCTACACATACAAATAATTGTATATTTTAAACGTGCTTAGACTACATCCCAGCGGCGAAGTTACTTGCGCTCGCAAATTTATTTAAATTAACAACACAAAATCAGAAAATTGTAATACATTTTCAAATCATCGCAGTTTTTATTCAACATGAAAGAACCGCAATCTCCAGTTTTTCAGTGATGTATAGGTTTTTGCACAGAACATTGTTAATGCTGAATACGGCTATTGTACTTTGCCGTATCAAATTACTCTATTTCCGTTCCGGGTTCACAGCGTAATAAGATTCAGTATGCAAGATTGTATCGCGAGAAGTTATGACCATAAATCATCATACATAAATAACAAATAATGAATCTCCTTTATTTAAATTTATATTACAAACAGATTCTTTGGGTTGAATCAAAATGACTTGGATTTAATAAAAACTAGCAGACTTATAAGAGCTTAATGTTCTTTTACAGAATGAAAAAAAAATAATCAGGCAATCTATACATTTTGGATATACTACTACCAAATTAAGAGGCATCCATACTAGTTGCATTTATACTATGCTATGTGCCGTATAAGTTGCCAAATATCGGTTGAAATCTACATAGAAAGAGAAAAGAAATCCCTTATTAAAAGCTTATAACTATAACTGACGAGGAACCTATGTAATGTAGTGATTGAGTGACTGACTAAAATGTTTAAATATCATAATAAATAATCAATTTAATCAAGTAAACTCATAGTCTGTGATTAATCGTGTTAATAATTTCGTCATCAATCACCCGAAATTCATGACGTATGAAGCTTAACTGACGTATGACTGACCAAGGAAGAGTTGACATGGTAAAACCTGGGTTCCACCCACCCACTCGAACTAAACGCAAATAAATAGCTGTTTTCCAAAAACATTCTAACACATAAAACGTATTGGCAATCATTTTCCTATGGCAAACGGGCATGATATCGCCACTAACTGCGTACTAGCTCAAAATTTTGTTTTTTCATATTTTTGCTTAATGCCTTTACCATTACATAAAGTTCCTCCATGTCGCGTGTATGTGATTTGTAGCTGCCTTTACAGCAATGTTTATTTGAGTCACGTTAGGAATACATTATTCTATGTTGGCCAGCTGTTTTTATCTATTCCACATTAGAAGAGAATCCAGTAAAGTCACTTTATACTAAATGGATTAAACAGGTTACTGATGAAGAGAGTAGAAGTTTATAAGCCGTTCAAAAGGAACTTCACTCGGTTCGGTTATGACTGTTTACAACTCATTCGAGACTTTAAACCCTGAACTATTAGCTTGCAGGAAGTTCACGGCTATGACAACAGTTTTTTTTTCAGATTGTGTCGATTTATAAATACTCTTTTAAACGACGTAGTCTTGACGAATAGGTCTAACCCTTTTTAAACGACTTGCGGGAGTCCATACGATCTCATTACGAAAACGAAATCCCAAAAATCGTAAATAATTTCCTAAGAACATAAATAAGATTCTTACGATTCCTTAAGCCAATAAGAATTCGATGACCAAATGTTTCAAATCTACTTCTCCAGGCCCTTGATTCAGAACCGTTCTGTAGCAAACTGTTGACCGATAAGCCACGTAATACTGTATGATTCAGCAATGTCACATGATTTTTGGGATGTCTAGGCATTATCCAAGGGTTCTGAATCGAAGGGGGAATCTAAAGCGGCCGTTTTTTTTAAAGTACTAAATTTGTATCTACTTATTACTTGAAGATAAATAACACTTGAAAAAAATCATCGACCTCAGGTGGGACTCGAACCCACGTCCCATCGCATACCGGGCGAGTGCTTTGACCACTAAGCTACCGAGGACGTCACGTGACAAGATGAAATTCCTCAAGTGTTTTTTCTCGCTGTCAAACCTTGCATGGAATTGCTAAAAACAAAAAATTTACAATACTTATTACTTTTAAACTTTCTCGTTGCACAATTTAAAAATCAATGAAACGGGAATTAACGCGATCATAGTTTGTATCTACTGTTCAGCCAGTACTATTCTGCTCTGTGGCTTTATTCCCGCCGCCATTTGTAAACTTGAATTATCACCGGCCTATTGAAATGGCTCATAATTGTGGACGCGAACGTTGGCGTTGCAACTTAAATCTAATGTAATACAACGCAAAGCATTGCTAAAGATAACAACAATTATTAAGGTTTATGTATGATACTTTATAGCTTACAGGGTGAATAAAAACCGTGTAGTACGATTTAAAACCAGCGTCGTTACGGCTTCGGCTGTAACGACAAATGCTGAGCGGGAACCCTTTTTGACACTCTTTTTGTATGTTCAATGTAATTCTGTTTGTAACTATGCCTATGTGTGTCAAATAAACGTTTTCTATTCTATTCTATTCTATGAATACGTAATCGAAAAAAAAACGAACTTTTCTAAAAATCTCGGATCTGTGTTGTGGTACCATCGTTGTTTCTGATTTCTACAACATAAGGGCTTTTGCTACTTACCTTATGATGAAAGCAATGTATGTGATGCTGTCCAGCGGGGTAACCATGAACTCTTAAAACAATCTCAAAGCTGTCAAATCTGTCAATTTTGGTACGTCATTACATACAAAATTTGACAGATTTGATAATGTTTGACAGATTTGAGATTATTTTAAGAGTTCGTGGTTACCGTCCAGTATTTAGGTATTTATTTTAAAGTGAAGCGATTCTCTTTGAACACAAATGTTCGAATATAGAAAACGAATTTATTAAAATTGATTTAGGTTTGGGTGCTGGGCCCCTGGCAAAATGCATTATCAGGTAGCTTGTAGAACAAGAATGTTAATTTCTTACTTCAAAAAGGTAATAACTACTACAATTTGTAGAATCAGGCGTTAATTTACGGATATCCATAACTAAATAATTATGAAAATGAAATAATTTTGCTTAGAATCTCTTTTGAGATACGCCGTTAGTATTAATTATTATTTATAATCTGGCTTATAAATGGCTGGCTTGTTAATTTAATAACCCGCATCTTTAAGTACATTGTGATATACATGGTACAAAGTGTACAAAATTGTCTCACTTTAGGTATTAACACGTAAGTGTGGAAGCGTGTGATTGTCTAGACAGAAGCGTATGAAATTGACAGGAGATTGACGTTATTCAAACGCCGAAGTGACTGTAGAGCGCTTTCATAGTTACCATCGCAAAGTAAACAGTATTGCGACTTAGCCACGGATAAATCACGTTATTTGACCGTTTTATTTAATTTCGGGCGGTAACCACGAACTCTTAAAACAATCTTAAATCTGTCAAACAATTTCAAATCTGTCAAATTTTGTACGTAATGACGTACCAAAATTGACAGATTTAACAGCTTTGAGATTGTTTTAAGAGTTCATGGTTAACCCGCAGGGTGCCTAGTACGAGATGCACGAAACAACCAAGTCACTAAAATCGATCGAATACAAATTAACATTAACTTTTCGAAAAAAGAAATTAAGAAAGTAAGCGACGCAGCCATTTTGTTGCACTCGCACCTAGACCCTCTGACAGCAGCACGACATGGTATCCAAACTGTCAAATTTTTTCAATCGATTTTCAACTTAATTTTTAAAGCAAAATAATTTATTATTTATTAGGATGAGTTTGTGGCAAATTAATGTGCTGTTTACGTAAATACCTACGCATATTACCTATACCTACGTATTAATATGTGTGACGGCAAATACGCAAAACATTTAGGAGGTAATTCTGGTGCTCAATATCAACAAGTTTTTAAGGGACTTACATCAAAAAGCGTTCTGTACTAAAACCGGAAAACAATTGTTCAAAAGAAAATTACGGGTAACCAGTAAGAATCGTTATAATCCGGGCAACATTTTGTGCGTACCAACCAGTCATTTGCACATTTTCGGATAAAAATTTACAATTAAAAAAAGTTACTCTCCAACTTTAAGTAATACCTATTTTGATTCGCTAACAATATTATTTATATTATATAGGCGGTACTTCTAACTCGTTAAAGCTAAGTTCAATTAATTTTATCGGTATAAAAAAAAATGAGGGTCAAAAAAAAATAAAAAAAAATGAAGAAGATTACAAAAATCAGATATCGCACTTATCCATAACGGGTGAGAATAGAAGTTCCACCAATAGGTATCACATTATGTAACATAGTCGCTATAATCGATTTAATTCATTTTACAATAATCTAAAGTTTGATTTTGTAAAATGTAAATTTAATTTACGTCTCAGGAATTCTGCATTTGTCGTTTCGAATATTGTTCTTTCTAAAATTTCGTGAGGCATGTTTAGGTATCTAAACAAGTAATGCACCGCGACCGGTCTCATAACTACCCCGCCGGAACAGCGGCGAGGAAGTCCGGCGCCGCCGTTCTAATAAATTACAGATTAGAAACTCGTTAATCTAATCGCCTTGAGATTGCAGAGAAAGTACTTTTTAAAAGCCGTACCCTTGAATTTGTTCGATTACAGTATTAATAAATAGCGATTTAAGTTGTTATTTATTCATGGTTTTGTGAAAATACGCCTTTTTGCCACTAAAAAACTATTTTTCTTAACGCAAATTCAATAATCGGAAATTTTATACGTTTTCCAAGAAAATCAATCATTGTTGTTATTTAACACCCCTGATTCTACACATTATTTTTAGTAAATCAATCATTTTAGTAAAAAAAATGTTTGATTAAATGTATTCATCTTTTTTTAAATGATACAAATGTATTCTATTTGAAGAATTTCTTAGAATTGCGTTGATTTTTAAATAAAATAACATGCAATTTATTGAAAATGGTTTATGTTTTATTTTGATCGTCTAACAGTTATGATACAAAATTATTCGATCGATCGATCGATTCGATTCGGACACATTATGTCGTTTGCTGCAATACAAGTCATTGAAGTGATGTTTTCGGGCAAAATGAAAAAGCAAATTGTTTGTAAACCATTTATTTTTAGGCACGAAATCTAAAACCCTATCTAAAATGATGAGCGATTAAGAGTTAAGCAACTTTTGATTCCTGCGAAAGGTGAATGTTTGATGAAAATTTTATTGCAAACTATCAAGAAAAGGCTTCATAGACAAATGCTAGTTTATGAAGTATAAAGTAATAACGAAAAGTGTCTACATAAGTGATGTCGTTATTCCCTGTCGTTCTTGCAAAATTTAATTCTGAATTGTTACTGATATGTCATCAACATTGCTGACATTCTACCAGCACAATGTTTTGTATTGCGAAAATTATGAACTATATTGCTTTTAATAATTCCATGATAACAATCTACAACAAACATATAAAAAATATGTTTTAGGCTACCTAAAGATCCTTCGTAAATCCTTGTACTATTTATATCAATCTGCGTCTGTAAAAATAAAACTGTTTTTCTTTTCGACAAACCTGTTTAGTTCTGGACTGGTTCTGGACCTAAATCATCAGGATTCTTAAAACTGTTTTCTGAATACTACATACAAAGTCTGATGTAAATTTTTGGAACCTTCATTTTTATAGTCGCTTAGCATTCTACGTACCATTGAGTAGTTCATGAAGCCCAATTTAAACTGTTAAAAAAAATGAGAAAAAGAAGTTCTTCTATTCTTCCATTTTTAAATTCAAATAAAAAAGTTTGTAATCTTACCATATCCTTATTAGTAGTGGCCTTCTCCAGCTCTCCATCCAGCCAGTCCCACTGTCTCTTAGCGTGGGGACTGCTCGACTCTCGGACGCTGAACAGATTTGTGTTGAGGACCACTATCCTGAGCTTGCTGTACGACTGCTCAATCGTGTAGTATCCACCTGAGGACAAAGGCTATGTTAATGCAAGATCTGATTCAGTTGTTTTATGTGCTCGCTAAATAGGTTCGTATTTATAATTTTATCCTTAGCTGCGCTCGCACTCACCAATTATCGAACAGGATGAATTAATTGTATATTCTTACCGTTCTGAAAAGTTTGCATCGCCTCCAATGGTAGCCAGTGCATCCATAAGTTGGTGAGACTAGCAGACGGTGCTGGGTCTAAATGCCCCAGCACTGGGAACACGAAGTGGGAGCTGAATGTTTGGCTAAGCAGCTCCGTCATGTTTCTGATCGCCTGGTACTTGGTATCTTCGTCGCCAGTGTACCGAGCGGCTATGATGTCACTGAGAATAAAATTTCAATTTATTTTCACGTCATAATGTATCATGATTTAAAAAGAAAAATGCTCACAGTTTCATAGAAAGACCATAGAATTTACTCATTCATATGTTATGTACTGAAAATTATACAGGATGCAGAACAGCTGTTTAGCCCAGATCACGCAGTTTTTCTGTTAAAGTTTGACGTACAAATAGCACTTCTGAGCTACAGTTTAGAGCAGTGTTTCCCAAACTTAGTCCCCGGGCCCGACGTGATAAGGCGGTTCGCGAACATAAAAAAGTAAGAGCAAAAGGGCCTATTAAAGAGGCATTTGAAGGGATCTGCGAATTATTAAAGTTGTTTGGGAGAGGGCTTTAAAAAGTTTGGGAAAGGCTGTACATCTATAAATCACATAGATATTTAGTCAAGCTAATGTAAAAGGGTGTTAATAAATATACAGCCTAAACGATATTATCAGCCTTAGCGAAAAGGCTAGGGCTAAAGCAGGCCGACTTTACAATAATTACATACCCTGTCCACAGTACAAACTCGACGTTCTCCGAGTGGCGCGTGCGCATGTACCGCGCCGCCGACTCGATCAGCTCGAAAGAACTATCGCACGAGTAATCGCCGAAGCGGCCCAGCGCTCTGTGGTGCCCTGAGCTGCCCCTCTCGTCCGCTCTTCGACAGTCTGTAAGAAAAACGTTTACTTTAGCTGAAAATTAAAACCAAAAATAGTTTTTAAAAAGTTTTTTATTTTATTCGAAAACACCACAGTTTGGTTAAAAAAAAACATTACGTTAAATCATAACTCTTTTTCTTTAATTCTTCTTTTAACAAACATGTCTTCTTTTAATTTAAAAACGAATATAGGTCCAGCACAGCAAAGTGTTAGATGGATGGTTTGCGCATTGGTAAAATTAATCATAGCTGGGTATGGCATAATTTCGCTATTACAAAATTACTGTTGTGGTTTACGATAAATTGCCGCAATTAAAAGAGCCTAGCAAAGCAAAACATTATGGAAAGTAGGTTTTTTAACGAATCTACTAATCTTGAAGGTAAGTTTCGACAATTTTATTTGATCCAATCTAACTAGACTTAATATTATTTTCTTTTTAGTGAAATGGTTTAGCATTGACTTCTCCATTTTACACATTAGCCAAAAACGTACCAGTGTGCAAGTTTCCTTACAATGGTATCCTTAGCCGTTAGGCAGGGAAAAAATATTTCCTTTTGGATTCGTAGATAAGTAGCTTTTCCAATTATTATCACATCATTAAATTAAATCAAATCGTTTATTTGCATTACATGTGTGGTTAACAGGTGGTGAATATAAGTTGAAAATAAGTTAAGTAGTAAACAAGACTAAAAATATGAATAAGCTTGAAACTTATTCATTAAATTTTGAATTTCTGTTAGTGTATTTATTTACATAAATTACGTAAAGTAAGTTATTAATTTTTATTAATTGAAAAACTTTTATCGAAACTATTAACCGCTTTACTATCCTGATCTCACTTTCCTTGTTTTACAGAATGTAGGTTTAAATTCTTCCTTAATAAGATTTGGGTCTAAAATACAATGTGCTTTAATCTAAGTATCGTTATCAAAATAATTATCTAAATATTTTAATAACAAAATGAGTAAGCAAAATAAGCACGTTTTAATGGGTTCTGTTATTAGAACTAAGTCTTTTGTGCTTAAAATTCTTGTAACGTTTTCAGGAAATTTCCCTAAGGATATCCTTATCTTTAATATTTATCTTATTAGCGTTTTCTTTGTATTATTTGATTTATAATATTTTATATTATTGCGAGTTCTTAACTTTTTTTAATAATGAAAATAAAAATATATTTAAAGGTTAAACGGAATAACTTAAATTTGGCATGCATATAAATATAAATTGATCTAGCTTAACGAATTAAAAATTTTATGGTGTTTTTTATGATCTTTTGTGGTGTTTCTAAGTTCTCGATGGATGATTGTTTATATTCTTCAGATTAATTTCAAAGTCTAAGCAGTCAAAATCACAATCAGAAGCTAGAAACCATATAAAAATCGGGAATTTTCTATGTTGTGATTACAGAATAAAAAATAGTTTTGTTTATGGATGCTATCAGAAGTTAAGCTTTATACAATATGTGTGCTTTGCTAAACAAAGCACACATTAACGCAGTCCACGTAAATAAAATAAATAAACGAGTGTGGTGTTCGTTTTTCATTTTGACCGACACATACCGACACTGGCATGTTTTGCCTGGCTGTTTTCCCCTGTTCAACCTTTGGACGATGGCCCAAGAAAAGTCTAGGTCATTTATTTATTTTATAAGCCCACTTCCCAAAATCCTAAATTCGAGCCCACAGAGGCACTTTTGAGACCCGAGTGCGAACTACCCCCAGATCGAGCCCGCTTGAAAGGAGATCGAATGCGGTCCGGCCTGTTACGGGAGTCGCGCCGTCGGCGCTACCATTACCGGGTTCGTCGTTTGGTAGGGTGGTGCCCTTGACGCTGGTCCAATGACGCCCCCTATACTGAGGCCCGACACACACCCTAGCGCCTTTAAACTTAATTTTAAACTTGATGTTTAATGCAAATAAATAAATTTGAATTTGATGCTTTCTCAAAAGCCGTCAGCGATAGGTCCGTCCGCAAAAATACAAGATGCACACCCGAAAACAACAGGGATGATGTCTGTATAAAAAAATGAAATTATGTTTAATCCGACAGTTAGATTATCAAAAATTAATGGACTCCTATTTTTTCTTTTGCCAATCAACCAAAAAATTACATAGATAAAGCGCGTTGAACTTCGGGAGAGGGGGCTCATAATGTAACTTAGAAGTAAAAAAAATGTACCAAGGCGTGACGTCATGCGACATTTCAAATCAAAATATCTCTGTGATATTTTTATCATGTGAAAAAAGAAAAAATACGTGTCCAATACTTTTAATAATCTATCTGATAGACTAGGAAAAACAAGTTATTCGCCATCCCTATTGGTTCATTCTAAGATCACGCGTCACAACGAGGAAGTTATAACAGATGATTAAGAGACTTGTGTAGAAGCAAGCCGATGCAATATACCCAATCCGATTATAAGAGCACTACCGCGTTTATGGAAATACTAAACACCAATCCCATACTATAATAATATCTGACTAACATAAATAAAGAATGAAGAAATAATTAATTAACTTTGTGTATAATGACGACAGATTTACTTACTATTTGATTTCGAACTTCTAATGAAAATTGCAAACTAGCATCTTAGAAAACCTTTTTCTTGAAATAACACAACTGTGGAGTCACATAATCTATTTTAATTATAAATCTTCAGCATCTCTGGAAACAGTCAACAAGATAAGGTTTACTCTAGAATCAGTAAACACGAGGTTGTTTTTTTTTTACTAAAAATACAGCAAAAAAACTTAAAACGTGAGCTAGAGAATACGAAAGTGTCATCCATGCTAATATATCTTTACCCTGCGCCTGTATTTTATTCCGTTTGATGTAATAAATCGTATTTCCAATGCTCAACTTTAATCCTATTACCGTTTAATCTACTTAAGTACTTATCTTCAGTTTCTTACAGCTTGGGCGAGTAAGAGAGTATTTATTGCTTACAAAAAGATTCACTCTTTCTACAATTAGTTTTTTACGGTTTTGAGACGCATTTGCTGTTAATAGAAATTTAAAACATTTTAATCAAGTTGAACAAAAATATTTTATTTGATAATTAGTAGATTGCAGTTTAAACGACATCCACCTACCGATGGATCGACAACCTGGTAAAAGTTGCAGGAAGCCGCTGGATGCACGCCGGCCGATCTGGAAACCACTGGGAGAGGCTTATTTTCAGCGGTGGACGTCCCGTGGCTATTGCAAAAATATATTGTGTACCTACGTCTTCTAGTGTCGCCTTGTGGTGTGTACAGCGGGTCATAGTGGAAGTCCGTTATGTGCCAGAAGTAACCTGCAACAATATAAATTACATTTATATAATGCGGTCTTAGTTAGTCAGAGGGGTCTTTAGAATTGAAAAATCTAGACTAACAAAAAAGTTAAACAAATTATCTAGCCCCAAATTAAGCAAAGCTTGTACTATTATATGGCGACTAGATAACAGATAAAATACCTACTTAAATACTTTTTATCAACGTCCATGACTTAGGAACAATTGAAAGATTACTGCTCGTGCTCTTTCATAAATAGATTAAGACTTTTTTTTCGCCAATTGTTATAATAATGGTTTTAATTTGGGAGCTCGAAACCGCAATTACTGAAAAACCTGAACTTAACTTAGGTTTTTTAAGGAAAACCATTTAAAAATACCTCACGTGATTGTACCCATAAATAATAAAATGCCTCCCTTATGTATTATGTTTATAATATTGGCAGTACAAAGTAACTCCACTAAATGAACAGCTAAAAGCTGAACAAAACACAAATCTTCAATTTTATTCTGTGTTCACATAACATAATCCTACCTAACAAAGCCAGTGGAAATCTAGATAATAACCAAGAAAACCCATTCGCTACGTGTCACACTCTTAATCTAACAAATTAATGTTTGGAATGCTTGTGCTGCTAAAGCTGACGTTTTTGTTCGGTCTCCAGAGAAAACGTCATCGCTATAATTCGGACGCGAGCAAGCGAAGCAAGAACTTGAATAATGGAGGCACACTAGTTTTGCTTTTTGACAATTAATTCATTGCTATATGTAAAATTACTATTCAGGTTGAATAAAAAAACCCGGTCAAGTGCGAGTCGAACTCGCGCACGAAGGGTTCCGTGCCATTATCTATAAAAACGGTAAAAGAATCACATTAGTTGTATGGGAGCCCCCTTAAATATTTATTTTATTCTGTTTTTTAGTATAATTTTTGTTATAACGGCAACAGAACTACATAATTTGTGAAAATTTCAACTTTCTAACTATCATGGTCCATGAGATACAGCCTGGTCACAGACAGACAGACAGACAGACGGACAGCAGAGTCTTAGTAATAGGGTCGTACGGAACTCTAAAAAGAAAATCAATAACTGAGGATAATTTATTTTACTTTTAAGGTATTGATATTATCTAGTTAAGTGTAGCTATTTGCTTTGTCTAAAAAGAAAAATAGCATAATTAATTCTGCACTGTACTGTGTAATTAATCTATGGCAAGATTTTAATATAGTATTTTACAGAATCAGAATCAGAATCAGAAATATTTATTTGCTTTAAACATGGTAAATACAAGATATTTTAAAATTATTATGTCCACATGTTTGACTTAATTAGTCATGCAAATATACAAAGTTAATATCAAATGTACGTACAAGAAAATTACAACAATATTAAAGTTAGTATTACAATGTCAAAAGGTTTATTAAATTAAATTTATCAATATCATGTCAAAAACTAGCTTAGCTGATACAATAATTTATTATTTGTCATCAAAATATTCTTGCATTGAATAATAACATTTATTCAGAAGCCAGGCATGCACCTGTTTTTTAAACATAACTATAGGCAAGTGTTTGAAAAAATCAGGTAACTTATTATATATTTTAATAGCCATGCAAAAGGGGCCTCTTTTAAATAATTGCAGTCTTATGCTAGGAAACTTTATTCTATTTTGATGTCTCGTTGGCTTATTTTTATGTTGACCTCTTGTTATAAAATATTGAGGGTGTTGTCGTACAAATATACATTACTACCGAACTAAGCTTATTCATAGTTATAAACGCACAAGTTGATATCGCAAAAGTCAAAAATAAACTACTTAGGTCGCTAAAGCTGACGTTTTTGTGAGACTCCCAAAGAAAACGTCATCGCTTTATTTCCCGCACGAGCGAGCAAAGCAAGAACTTGATTAATGACGTGACGCCGCGTACTCGCCTTTTGACAACTGTTTTATTAGGTTCCGTGTTGTTTTACTGGATATGTTATTATATTTTCATATAAACACAAGAAGTGAAAACCATGAATTACCGATTTTTATTAGTTTCTCCAGGATATTTTTTTTTTTATATGATAATTAGAATTAAATTGGTAGGTACATTTTTATGAAGCACTAAAATGTAACAATGCAGGAGGGTAAAGTTTTTTATAAATTTTATATAATGTAATTTTTATACGATACGATATTTTAAGATTTGCGACAGACTAACGGAAACGTAACACCATAAAGATAATTTTCGAAAGTATTTTAACGATTCTATCATAATTCATCATTTGTCTAAAAATAATTTGTTGGTATAGTAAATTATTTGTATCTCCCCTGCCTTAGTGCCGTGATATCCCACGGCTCTAAGGGCGGTCCTTTGGGATACAGATTCAACACGAAGATTCTTATTATATTTTGAGAGCCGTTATTATATAGACTGTGTCTTTTCATTAAATGTCCATTGTTAAGTAATGCTATTATTGCTATTTCTACAAACATTTGCATAAAGTAACTACTGAATGTAATTAATAATATTAATCACATTCCTCTGTGCCGCATCTTGAGCGCCGTTTCAAAATGGCATATGTTTATGATATCATCCGTGTACAGACAGTAGCAAGAACAGATAATTCTGAACCTAATGGCCTTTGAGATACGTGTGTATTTAACTGCTCTTAGTAGCACTGTATCCCCTCGAGAACAAACTTGGCAGATCCAGCTGAATTCGTCGCGAAATAAATTATACAAGCGATTTGTATGGCGCAGGATTAAATTGTCTTAATTTATTAGATGGCCCTTATAATCGCGGGTAGCGCACATTTAAATGTAATACTGGGGTTTGGATAGAAGCGGATTACTCATGGACCATAACAGTGTCTTATGCGTAAAAAATAAACGATTTTCAATTAGAAAATTACATTTTTATTCATTTCTTTTTGGGGTTTCAAATCTCAAGAAACACGGAACACTTAAATCTAACACACATTTTTTTTTTAAATGAGAAAGATTTGGATATGGCAAGGAGGCGCCTCGGGCAAAAAACATTGTCTATTGCAGTCAACAGCACATCAAGCTACCACAAATTTTCACATTTCCCCAATGAATAATAAAATCAATTGCTTGAACATTCAGTTCAAAATCGATTGAAGAAATTTGTAATTTTTGGATACCATGACGTCTGTATCTTAAAATACAAGGCTGTTAATTTCTTAGTTCGAGACCATGAAAGTTAGTCTGTCTAGAGAATATTTATTTAACTGATAAATCCAAAAAGTTGCCAGAAAGGCAAGAGTACAAAACTATAAAATAAAAGAGTTCCAAAATATTTTTTGGTAAGTAATTAAACAATATATGAAATACCTCATCCACTTCCTTAATTAAAAATCTTCAAATAACATTTTCGTTGTCTTTTCGTACACAAACCATTCGTACATAGTCGCTCAAGTTCAAACCTCCACCCATGGGTATGACTATTATACTTTACACGTGCTGTTAACCTTTATTGAAGTGGCCCTTGACCTTATTTAGTTTACGGTGTAACCAAAAGAACTCAGCCAGTTTATTTTAAAAGCAAAAAATGACACATACAGTAGCAGTAGCAATTAAGAAGCTGATGTCAATCTTGAAACATCTAAATATCACCTCATCTTATCCTAAGTCACATTGAGATAAATTGCTGGATGTCTTAAACTACTCCTTTTAAAGACTGAAAATGAACAACAACACATACAGTACGCACCATCGATGTTGAGTGCTAGGGCAAAGAGTGGGATCGCTTTGCCCATGTGACGAAACGATCATCGTATCAGAGACGCGTGTGCGCGGAGCTAACAATCAATTTCGGCCGACGGTGCAGGCGCGGCGCGCGAATAGCCAATCACGTAGTCGTAAATTACGACTACATCATTGGCTATTCGCGCGTTCTTCTGCATGATTTTCGCCCAGCGTTCAAATTCCGTGCCGCTAGTTGTATATTGCTCTGATCCTAAACTAAGTAGCCAGTATACATGTATGAAACAATGCGGTAAGCCCCACACACATCCCAGACAATATTATAGAAATGTTAGTCGTCTACATTAAACAAATAAATATCTCTATTCTCCAAGAACTCGACATCAAACAGCGTCTGTCTGTTATGGTCCAAGAACGCATCCTGAAGTACTTCGGAAATGTCTCTAGGCGAAACAATGAATCCATTGAGCGTCTTGTCATACAGGGCCGAGTAGAGGGCACTAGACCACGCGGAAGATCACCCATGCAATTAACCGACCAAATCAAATCCGCAGTTGGCGGTCCATTGTATGAGTGTTCCAGAAAAACCAAATGTCGCTATAAGTGGAAAGAAATCGTGAAGCGCATAACATCGGCCTCTAAGCTTGGCACATGATGACCACGACCGCTCTGACAAGAGTGTCACGAGGAAGAAGTCGTCTACATTGGCCTTGGAAAGGAAGCCGGGACCTCAGAGAAGTGACACTAAGTACGGCGTGCTCGCCTCTTGGCTGCTATGGTCGTTAAGTATGGCTGTAATAACCATCAAACTTCTTAAATAAGACGTTAGACGTTATTAGTATTTATTTAACAGATGCTTCATGCTTAGGGAATCGTTTAGCTGTTATATTTCATCTGTGGCGATGTCGCTTCAATTGTGAACAATTAAACCGGTCACAATGTATTATCTCTCAAAACCTTTATCAATTTTCTGTGCGAAAATTATTTCATAGAAATATTTTAAAAATAAATTTTCTGCTAAAATAGAATATGTAAATAAAGAATAATTGATAAAGGCCTTATATTTTGGTTTGAATGATTCATCGTCATTATCATTTCAGCCATAGGACGTCCACTGCTGAACATAGGCCTTCCGTGACTTTCAGATTGGCCGGTTGGAAGCGGCCTGCATCCAGCGGCATCCTGCAACCTTTACCTGGTTAGTCTGTCCATCTTAAATGATTACAACCTACAAAAGGGTTCCAACTACGCAATGGAAATGTTGGCGGCAGGGATATCGATTTTTCTCAAAAATTACAGAACTTATTTTATAAAAGTGATAATTGATATTTTTTTATTTCATTGTCTTCAATTTGTCAGATGCAGTAAAACTATTCATTAACTTTTATAACAGAGAAAAATATATCGAAGTAACCTATTTAAAAAGTTCATCTGTGTAATTTTTATAAAGCATTTAATTTCTTTACAAAGCATTCAATGTAATTTAAATTATATTCTTCGTATATTAATAAATTTATTTGCATTCTTTTTCCTGCAGTGTTTTCAGGTACATTCTATGAAACCTGAACGTGTGTGTGATCTTAAAATAAATTAACATCCTGTACACAGAGTATTATTTGAATTTGTATAAAGTATTTACTTGATTAAAAAGCCCTTAGTATATTTTTTCAAGGTATGTAATTTATTGCAAAGCAAATACCATGAAAGCCCTGTGAGTGCACTTTGTAAAAGTACAATTTCTTAGCTCTTATATTAGTTTTGTCTCTGTGGTCCTAAAAATAAATACAGCTGTCTTACCTAAGCTTAAATTGGTTGAAGTTCCTTTAGCAAAAGTAAACATTCTTTCAATTTATATAACTCAATTATTAAGACTTGTTTTATTACGTCTCCAAAAATACTCATATGGGTATCAATATTCGTTTCAATTTAACAGTTTCAATAATTACAAACTCATGTTGAAAAGTAACTTAAACATAAAGGAGAAAAACTTGCTTTTTGTTATTTTAAAATTATTTATCATTAGAAGAGTTTTTTTCTTATAGAAAATGCCACACTCATAGTAATAATTCATATTTTTTATAATTTAGACACCCACCTATATAATATTTTAGCATTTTGTGGCTGAGGATCAGCTATGATTCTGTTACAGAAAATTTAACTGCGCATTGAAAAAAACCAACATATAAAAAGTAAAAAATAATATATAAACAATTTTTAACGCTTTGGCCCTTCAACTTTATTACAAGAAATGTTGCCTAGTTATGTTTTGATCCAAGCGTCATTCGCGTCGGGGGACCGCTTGTATTTTTATTTATGTTGCAGGGTAATTATAATCATTTTATTTTTACCTTCGTCACTGCCTCCTTTACTCTTTTTATTAGTACTTATTTAGTATTTATTTTATTTTCTTAAGCGGTCCCCCGACACGATGACGCTTGGATCAAAACATAACTAGGCAACATTTCTTGTAATAAAGTTGAAGGGCCAAAACGTTAAAAATAGTTTACATATTATTTTTTACGTTTTATATGGTGCTTTTTGAGTCGGGGGTTTTTTAAAATTTTATTTTTATTGAATACTTTTTATACGATTAGCCCCAACGGCTCAATTCGCAATTTTGTGATAGCGACTATAGTGGATTTAAAATTTAGCATAGTGTATAGTATTCTACTAGTCAGCCCTTTAATTAAATGCCCAAATTGAGGGAGTTTAAAAAAAATATGTAATCCGCCATTTTGATACGGTGGTAATATACCCAAAAAAAAAAATCTGATGGAGTTTGCTGTTTACAAGTACTAAAGGTGCCCAAAATGCTACACACTGCCACACTGAATAATAATAATAGTTAATTAATTTGTAATTACTTCATTTAAGTTAGAGCACACGTCTACAACAAGGAGTATCCGAACGGAACCATCACCGTAACCATTCCGGCTGGGTAAAGACCGAGCCTTACCGAATCGGTTTAGATTAGGGACTCCCCACACTAGCGTCTTTTGAGCGTGGACGTCATAGCAGCGTTCAACCAGCGTTGACGCAACGCTTGCGCAGCAGCATTTACTTAACGCTGATTGGACACTGCCACGACGTCGACGCTTGAAAGACGCTGGTGTGAGGGAGGCCTTATAGGTTTTCCACCATAGATCATCTATTTTACTTGGTGCATGTCACCTAGTGGCTTGTGCGGTATACATTTCAACAATTACTACAAGAACGCGAAACTTCACTGACCTGTATAAATATCAATGAACTTACAAATGTCGGCAAATGTTGTGTGGCTGTTTGAAACGACCCGAAAGTACCGTGAAATAATTTTGACTTATTCTCTATGAAATGACATATCTTGCAGTTATTATTACTAATTTAGTTCCGTGTACTTTTACCGCCAAGATGGCGGATTTACAGGACAGTGAAAAAATATATATATTTTTCTTTTGTTACGTTTTAGTAGTTGCTATAAGGATATGTATTTATTTTTTTATTTAAAACTTTATTGGACAAACTTAAAAAGGAAATGTACAATAGGTGGACTTAATGCTAGAAGCATTCTCTGCCAGTCAACCTATAGGTCATGCAGAAAGCTATTGAAGTGGTGCGGTAAACATACAAGATGAAGAAAAATAAACAAAAGCAATAAATAAGTAATGCAACAAATAAATTAAATATTAACATTAAAATACATATTGCATACATATATACAAATTTATAAATATATATATATATTATATATATAGACATATATGATACATACAATACCTACATACGATAACCAATAAATTTACATATAAATACAATATTATGCAATCAATCTACATTAAGAATTTGCGAACTTTGTTTTTAAACTAGACTTTTGACTCGGACTTTTTAATGTCGAGGGCAAGTGAGTTCCACAGTCGTGTCGCCCTGTATTTACTAAGAAAGGTTAGATTCGATATTAATAATGTACTTCTTGGTTGTCCAACAAAAATTGAGTGCCCAATTCCGTTACTAATATTATTTATTCATTAGCAGAGAGTTAATAGATTACCTACTATTTACTTTTGACAGTTCTTAAAATCCCTTGTAGAAGAGCCGTATTGAGCCAGCCAGTTCTCGTTATTGTTTTTAAACGTGTAAAAATGTTTTTTTTTTCTTCAAAACGAGAAAAAATCATTTCTACGAAACACCCACTAATTTTCCAAGCAACTTACTATTAACTACATTTATCATGGCTGTACGGGAATCTGGAAGAGGCACGTTTCGTTTTAATAAATTTCACTGAAATATAGTACCTATCTCTTTCGCCCCTGAGTTATGGGGAATCTTTGTTAGAATAAATCAGGGAAGATATTAATGTTACGGCCGAAACGTAGCGCCACAATTGAGAAAGAGTTGGTAGGTTAATTGTTAACGAGGCCATGCCCGTTTTCTACGCTGTTTCTAACCGATTTTTTCTGTTTTATGATTCTGGTCTGATTTCTACCAAGGTGCCGTAGCCAAAGTAATTATTGGAAAACGATATCGAATAAGGATTGACATTTATGGCATTGTTAAATCACGTGGTAAATTATCATTGATTTCAAATATCTGGGCCATAACCATGAACTCTTAAAACAATCTCAAAGTTGTCAAATCTTTCAATTTTGTTACGTCATTTCATACAAAATTTGACAGAAATGATAATGTTCGACAGATTTGAGATTGTTTTAAGAGTTCGTGGTTACCGCCCTGACAGGTGATGGCGAATCTCGATATTGTTTTGCAGAGTGATAGCCACTTGTTTTAACCCTGCCTCTCTGTCTCCTGTTTTGTACCAGTTTCTTTTTTTTCTAATCTCTGACCGAATATTACCAAATCCCAACCAAATTCTATAGCAACTAACCAAATCCAGGGGGGTTACCATGACCTCTTAAAACAATCTCAAAGTTGTCAAATCTGTCAATTTTGACACGTCATTTCATACAAAATTTGACAGAAATGATAATGATTGACAGATTTGAGATTGTTTTAAGAGTTCGTGGTTACCGCCCAGGTCCTAATAATAACTGAAGAGAATCCATTTGTCAAAAACCGATAATCAATAACCTGCCACAAGTCATAATAATGGGAAAGGTCGAGGGAAGCAGGGAGGTTAATAGGAAGTGGATGCAGATGGCACGGATGGATAACATCAAAGAAAGGGCTGAAGTTGGAAATGCGGCTAGACTTCTGCACTGGGCATGGGACCGTCATCGCTTTGCAGTACTGGTAGCTGACCTTCTCTAGTTGGAGAGGCATTCTTAGAAGAAGAAGATAATATATATGTAGATAATAAATCCGGTAGGGTAAATGCGTTGATCAGTGGATACCGCTTCTTGAAAAATGCTGCATTCGACGCCTTCTAATAATCTAACAATATAGTCCTTTCATCATCATCAAATCAGCCACAGAACGACCATTGCTGAACATAGGCCGCCCAGTGACTTCCAGATTGTCCGGTTGCGCGCGGCCTGCACCCAGCAGCTTCCTGCAACCTTTACCAGGTCTTCTGTCCTCAATTAGCCTTTAATTTTTATATATTTTCTTATCATCGCTACAAAGTGAGCGATTAGCTATAGCAATATACAAAATGTGGAGGGCAATGAACAAAATTGACACGTGATGAAAAAAATGAGGATCAAGCTTAGGGTTGCTAATGGGGAGGCCTACGTCCAAATGCAATCAAATGCAATGACAGATGGATATTTTGACAAACTATTTGTGAGTTTACTGTATATATGTGTCTATTGTGAGAGTTCTGTGACAGATAGAGAATGGATAAGGAATGAGTAAGTGTAAATTAAGCTGCGCTATGTATGGAATCGTAGCAATATGGCTTTAAGAATCATGTAGTTAGAGAAATGTTGCAAAGTAGATGAACTAAAAATAATCTTTAAAAGTGTGAAAGGTTGTTTAGTTTTTTTAACTTATTTATAGACTAATCGCCGAACTCAGACTTTATAATGATTACTTAGCGTCGCTTAATTAGGTATAAATTAAAAAATATCTAAATACATTCATAATTGACACAAGCAAATGCCTGATGGTTCGAACCTACAGCCGATAAAACCACCTCACTCACCAAAATCTCACTTAACTACAGTTTTTAACAGAAGGTTTCCAATTTAAACCAACTAAACAACCAATGCGCTTAAAGCGTTGGTTGAGACATAACATTTATATTTTAAAACGTTTTAAAGTATATTTCGTCTGGAAGTTTTACTATAATATTCTATTTGACCTCAATTTCAATTTATCGAAATTCCTTTAATTACATCAATTAAATTTACTTTTTGTTCTTAGAATCTTCAGAATATCTCTCTGTGTATTACATCATTCATTTGTTTCCGCATCAATACTTTTCCGTGTCGACATGCTTTTAGCTGTATAATGAATGGAATGAACGATGACATACTCGCTCAACTAAGACAGAGCGAAAATGATACAAAATTGCTGGCATAAAAGGCTCTCAGCTCATCAAGATACATCAAGCATGGTAATCCCGATATTCGAGGAAAACGGTATAAGGAATGATAATAATTTAAAGTTTTTGCATTACTCTTCTGGCGTTTAAATTAAATTTATAGAAATTCGAGAACTTTTGAGTAATGAAGATTTTTTTACTGTAGTTCAAAAATGGTATTTTACTGTGAATATTCGTAAACTTTAATTTAATTATTTAAAGTGGTAAGATAACAATAAATGTAGAAGAAAAATTATATGATAAAGTCACAGATCTTTTTTATTTTTTTATTTTTTTAATATTCAGAAACAACGACGGTACCACAACACCCAGACCAGAGACAATATAGAAAAGTTCGTTTTCCAACATTGACCCGACCGGGGATCGAACCCGGAACCACAGAGATGGCGGCGCCATATACAGTCCGGCATGCTCGCCTCTCGGCTACGGAGGTCGTCAAAATTTTCTAATTGATGTTGTGGACAGAAACTGATACACACCTTAGCGTTTGTAATAAAAAAAAACTAAGATTTTAAAACTTAACTCAAAGAAAGGTTTTATAAAATAATATGTACTACACTTATTCTAAGGTCATGCTAATCATTCTGGGCGGGGTAAACACGCGAGTATACCTGCGCTTTTGTTACCAACTTACCTTACTTCAGTAATGGTTTTAATTATGTATTTACACACTTCCGCAAGAACCGAAAGAACCCACGAACAGGTAAAACTCATTCGTCATTGAATGAAGATTTAAAACAAGCCTCAGCGTTGCGTGATTGCCTGTGCGTGTTAGATGTACGATCAGCAGTGTAAAATGTTCACCTTACAAAAAATAATAACTACTATCAGATTAACTTGATTTGACACCTGGCGTCAAGTAGTGTCGCATAGTACCAGTTTAATACCTATTTGTTATAGCAAAATGTTGTGCTTTAAGAAATAAAAAAAACAGCCAAGTGCGAGTCGGACTCGCGCACGAAGGGTTATTATCGTACCATTATCTATAAAAATGGCAAAAAATTACGTTTGTTATATGCACCCTTAAATTTTTATTTTATTCTGATTTTTAGTATATTTTATGTTGTTATAGCGGCAATAGAAATACATCATCTTTGAAAATTTCAACAGTCTTACTATCACGGTTAATGAGATACAGCCTGGTGACAGACAGACGGACGGACGGACGGACGGACGGACGGACGGACGGACGGACGGACGGACGGACGGACGGACGGACGGACGGACGGACGGACGGACGGACGGACGGACGGACGGACGGACGGACGGACAGACAGACAGACAGACAGACAGACAGACAGACAGACAGACAGACAGACAGACAGACAGACAGACAGACAGACAGACAGACAGACAGACAGACAGACAGACAGACAGACAGACAGACAGACAGACAGACAGACAGACAGACGGCCAGCGGAGCCATAGTAATGGGGTCCCGTTTTACCCTTTGGATACGGAACCCTAAAAATAAAGATGTCAGTAATATTATGAACAAACAGAAACAAACGAATTGGACACTTCTTAAAACCGCGTTGTCAGCTCCTGGGCCCTAACCATGAACTGTTAAAACAATCACAAAGTTGTCAAATCTGTCAATTTTGGTACGTCATTTCATACAAAATTTGACAGAAATGATACTGTTTGACAGATTTGTGATTGTTTTAACAGTTCATGGTTAGGGCCCTGATATACAATAACCATTCCTATTGGAGCAGAATCTAAATCGTAATTTTTATCAGATGCTCCACATAAATTATTATGTAGATATGAGGTACGGTAACTTACTCAAGTTTGGGATCAAATATACTTTGATGTAGATGTTGCTCTCATAGAAAAAGTTGTTTTATTTTTACAGCTAATTTCGAGGTTTAAAAGAGTGTCCATTCTTTTGTACACATTGTTTACAAAGTTAAAAGGAAAACTATTAACAATGATCACATAAATAATCAATCTACCTCATTTAGTTATATTTGGGAAAAAATATTATGTTTTAATTAATCAGTCATATCTTCTAAGTCGTAACCCCAGGGATTGGGGATCGTGACCATCAGGAGGTCAAGTCAGGACGGAATTGAGTGGGACCGAGTTAAGCTCTTCCATGTTGCTCTATCAGCGGCGGCGTGGACAGCATCGTGCAGATTTAGTTGCAGAAGTTTGGTTTGGTCACACCACCTGGCTGAAGCTCAGCCCCTTTGTCTTTTTCCCTCCACTTTGCCCATCAGTATCGTCCTTTCCAGGGACTCTGGTTCTCTTAAATCAGTCATATATTTATTTCCAATATGCGTGTTCCAAAATGTATCATCAAAGTTATTCGTTATCGTTTCAGCCACAGGACGTCTACTGCTAAACATATGCCTCCCCCAGTGACTTCTGTCATCGGGGGGTTGTTGCCATACTCGCCACGCTTGGCAGGCAGGTTGGCGAGCGCAGTTTTTTTATTTTATTTCGCACGCAGACGCTGCTCCCCGTCTCGTGCTACAGGATTTAGTCGCCACTTACGACACGCCTCCTGTTGGCGGTGGGGACGTGTATTTTTTTTTTAATTGTCAAAGTTATTATTTCAGTAAAACTATTATAGGAGCCGTTAATCACATTTTCGATAACAACACCTACATCGTAAACAAGTCTGGCTATTTATAATAAATAGGTACTTTAATATGATAACTTTGTTTCAGTATTTTAAGATAAATAAAATTGGGAAACCGTAAGAAATTTTGAATTCCGCGGGTTGCCTTAAATGATTCCCCTTAAGCTGGAGTTGATAATATTTAACGACACATCAAACTGAAACAACAAGTTTATAGAGACATAGTTTGAAAGTCAATTAACAATGTACGAAGGTGCTTTGCTGTTAGTGAAGTCATAAATAATGCATAATTATCTTTGTGCGTCACTCAAGCGTATCTACATATCCCTGAGTTTAGCAAAGTTTGTTGTTTCTTAGATTGTTTAAGGAATTATTGATTAGAATTGAACACTTATCGAGATTAAAGTTAAATTTATTTGCTTTCGAATGTTTGTACCTAAGATCTGAAATATATCAGAAATAGTTGTAACTGTTACTGTATAGTTATTGTTATTGTAGTGTTAACAATTACATACTTACTTATTTTTTTGATAGAAATAAATAAATAAGCATCACATCCTTTACTTTGATCCTAAGGTAACTAGCGATAGCACTAACCGGTGATAGAACCCGGAACCTCAAAGATGGCGACGAAACTCAAAGAATAATAAGGTTAAATAAATAAATAAATAAATATAGAAAACATCACATCTGATTCTAAAATAAGTAGCTAAAGCACTTGTTGATTTATTGCTGCACGTTTAAACTTTTTATTTACTGACTCTGTCTTTAGTGGCAAATCTACTATGTGTATTTTTATTATAATTTTTGTCACAAAAAATTGTTTATTCACCCATTTACCTGGTCACAAAGGCAATAAAAACTTCAAAGCGTTTTTTTCCGACAGTAAACCCACACATAATCACCTACGTTGATTGATGAACATGTTCGCACGTCCAGCGAAGTTCAGACACCTCTTCAAGTTGCTACGAGTACTGAGCGTAATTACAACGTTTTAACTATGTGCGAACTACGTTTATAAGTTCTTTTACTGACTACGGCGTAGCACCGTAGTCGCGCTCCGTTTTATGAGCATGAATGTCGTAGCATCATTGTTAAAACTCTTTTACATTGACATGTCGTAGGCATTTTAAGTAGATATTTTTACGTAGTAGGATAAAAAATATAATTGACAAGTGGAATAGAGCTAAGATTAAGACCTATTTACAAAAATATATTAGTTTTATTGGTTCATCGGTTTTATCGCGCTTGACTTCTTTTGTATATCTCTTTAAAATGATGAATATATGTAAACAATTGCGAAGAAAAACCAATAAACATGGATTGTTGTTCACGATAACATCTGATAGCCAGTTGTATCGATTCACATAATTAGTAATTATTCAAATAATTTTTTAAACATTAGCAAGTCAAATCCCGCCTGTCATGCAAATAAACTAAGTGCACTTTTAGGTATAATTGGTAGTTAAAAGTAATTAATCTGCTAATTAAAAACTACGGTATATAAAAATAAATGC